>JALAZF010000856.1:707303-1414606 GCA_022829125.1 Lathyrus tuberosus
TCCATCTTTCCTCTTGAAACACTTAAGTCTTCACAATTATCATCAATCTTCAAATATTTCTTCTTTGATAACTCTTTTGATCTTACGGTCGAGTGGACTTCATCCAAAGTGATAATATCTTCCTTATCATAAAGAATGACATCCTTAAAGTGGTCAAAGGATATAACAAGTGAGCTTAACAAGATTAGAGTCTTGCCCCATCATCAATTTACACCTAAATAGTTTACAAATAATCTATAATCTTGAGAATTTTTGCCAGCTAATGCACAATAGTTTTATTATCCACCATACAAAAATAATAAAGTTGTTGTTTCAGACAAAATCGATAATTCAAAAACTTAGTCATATACAGTGATTCAATCTTGATCACCATCTCAGTCGCTTTCTTCTCCCTCGCAACAACTTTTAGAACTTTATCTTTGAGGTACAAGATAATGACACTTCTAGTCTTGTCCACCATTTTAGTCTTCTCTGCTTCTGTTAGGCTGCAAACTTCAATGCACATCTCTTCAATTCTTCCACACACCTTTATTGCATTAAGATTGTTTGCTTCTTCACCTTCCAAAACCCTAAATTTATCTCCGAAAAATTGCTCAATGTCTCATTTGAAATATGTGGTGCTCGCTTGTAAACTTAACCACTTTGCCTCTATAATGGACGCCACTTGTTATGAAAAATCAAACAATAATATTAATTTTGTTGAAACGTTCAATCACACTAATACCTTTGATGTGTGGAACAAAGAATAATGGCAATTAACTAAATGATTTAAGTGTAATGAAAATATAAAAGGCGAGAACACAAAGAAAATATTTATCCAATTCGTTCTAATTGATTTACTCGGAGGGAGAGATGAGTTATTTGATTCACTATACTTCAAAATTATTACAAGAGATACGAAAATGATTTACAAGAGAATAACATTTAAATTTATCAGGGACAAACTCTATTTTCTACCAAGTGGTTATCGATCTCTTCAATTCTCAATATACGAATCACACAAACCCAATGTATTTAAAGTGTTTTCCAAACTATTTCGATAATTTTAAAGGCCGTCAAACTCCAAAAATAAAATCATAAAAATTTATACTTTTGATTCTCTCTAGGATATATACACCTTGTAGTTCGTGCTAACAACAAGTGAGAGGAAATCATATTTATAATTATCAAAACTCTAAAGATTCAATTCAGGTCCAAAATCTAACTCATCAATAATGTTGATTGCCTACCCAATAGACCATCATCTCGTCGAGCGTTCGCTAAAATATTGATAGGACTAAAACTTTTTTCTCTTTTTTTTACTTGAGTTATAAAGAGATTTTACAACAAGCCCTAATTCAAAAGACTTGCCTCTCAAACCACCTCCAAATTATTATGATATTTTTCTCATTGAAACCAAAACGTAATAAAGTAATTAAAAAAGAAAAAAAAAACGTTAAACATATTCCCAAGTTAAATTTAAAGAAAAGATAAAGCATGTCGGAAGAGAGAGAGACTAAGAAAGAGAAACGAGTGTCGCTGACGTTGCACTTGCAGTGTCTCATATATATGATGCAAATGGAAGGAAAAAGAAATATAAGGTGAGAGAGGTCTATTTTAACCTACTGAACACTGAATTGCAGAGTTTCACTTTGTACTCCAATTTATGTTCTTTCCCTTCCTTTACGTAGAATCAAGGACCATGGCATCAAATTTTTGGTCCAAGATTCATCCTCTTCTTGTTAAAGTGTCTCTCATGATATTACCCAATTTTAATATTAATTAGCTTACTCTCTTTTGGTAGATTGGTACATGTACATCTATAAACATAAAGCTGTTTTTTTTTTATAAGTTCTTGTCTTTTAAATTAACTTATGAGTAGTAGTGGAAATAGGGCATGACAGATCAAATTTTAGAAGGGTTAAGTTTGACATACAGTAAATTTATATTGTATGAGTTTGATCTATATTCTATTAAAAACGATTGTCGGGTGGTTGAATCTTTTTAAAAGTTTGGTTTGAGGTTAAAATCTATTAAAAAGCCTATTTTAGGTTAAGACTTTTAAATAATTTATTTTACATAATTTTAAATAGACTATACGATCTTTTATATAGACAATTTTTTAATGCATCATCCAAGTTTTTTAAATAGACTATACGATCTTTTATATAGACAATTTTTTAATGCACCATCCAAGTTTATGCCCCCTGATTCCGGATGTGTAAATCCGTACGCACCATAACCTTAAAAAAAAATTGTTCCAGATGTGCAATTGCGGAAGGTCTCCGGATATGAAAATCCGGAATAATTATTGATATATTTGAACCTGCATGGTCACTCCCCCCTTCCCATTCTCACCCTTTCTTCTTCCACACTCACCCTCACCAACCTAAAAAACCCTACTTCATCAATACCATTTCTCACTCAAAAACTTAAACTTTTTGGTGCAACAAATTAAAGGGAGCAAGAGAAGATTGAATTTCAGGTAAATATTCAACTTCATCCACTACATTGTTCACATTATCAATCTACATTTTGGAAAAAAAACAAGTTACGCTACTTCCGAATGTGTAAATCCAGTACGTATTGAGCATGAACTTGTCCGGATGTGCACATCCGGAAAAATGCCTGGAACTTATTAATTTTAATATTCAGCAATTTTTAATAGGTTTTAGTTATATATATTTATTGTTCTATTATTGTTTATAAATAGATATGGTGCACCCTGATAACATCTCAAAAGAATTAGTTTCGCTGATTTCTCCGAAAGTTGAAGTGATTATCGTAAAGTCGGTTGATGTCGGCGGTGACTTTAATAACAAGCAAGAGTTTGATGATCGTGATAACATGCTCGCATATATTCGTAGGACGGATATTGGGCTTGACTTCGGTGTAAATATCGGAAGATCGGATAATGGTTCGGAAAGAAGAAAGACTTTTGTAATTTTGGGGTGCTAAAGAAGCGGGAAATATCAGGTTCCTCTACGGAAGTTAAAAAAAGACGACACCGATAGTAGAAAATGTGAGTGCCCTTTTAAGATTGGTGGTTACATGTTAGCTTCCAAAAAATGGAGATTTAGTGTTCGTTGTGGTATACATAATCACGAATTGTGCTCAAAGTTTCAAGGTCATCCTAGTGTATGTCGGCTCAAGTCGGAAGAGAAGACATGTATTGCCGACATGACCTTGAATCTTGTCCAACCGAAAAATATACTTGTCACGTTGAAACGGAAGGAACCCGACAATGTAGCAAATATAAAGCAAGTGTATAACATTTGATATCAGACGAACAAAGCAATTAGGGGAGATAGAAGTGAGATGCAACAACTGTTGAAATTGTTGGATGATAACAATTACGTGTCTCGGTATAGATATCGCGATGATGGAGTTACGGTCCGAGATATTTTTTGGACTCATCCGGATTCCTTAAAGTTGTTTAACATGTTCTCGACAGTGCTCATTCTCGATTGTACCTACAAGACGAACAAGTATCGACTTCCATTATTTGAGATGGTTGGTGTTACGTCTACGGATAAGACATATGCCGTTGGTTTTGCATTTTTTGAGTGCAAAAAATAGGACAATTTTACATAGGCATTGGAGACGTCTCGGTCACTTTTGAAGAAACATGTTCAAATGCCTAAAATGATTGTTACGGACCGCGATAACGTTTTGATGAATGCAGTTGCAAAGGTCTTTCCTTCTTCTAATGCATTACTTTGTCGATTTCACATAAAAAAGAATGTGCGAAGTCGGGTTAAACCCGCGATGGGTGCGAAACAAGTGGAGTCAGAAGATGGAAAATTGGTTAAGGTCGGTGTCATTGTAGAAAAAATAATGGATGCATGGAATTGTATTATAAATTCTTCCACAAAAGAATTATATGCCGATTCAGTCATGAAATTCCGGAAAGTGTGCGAAAAGTACCCCGCGTTGTTGAAATACGTTGAAAACACTATTCTTGATCAAGTGAAGGAGAAGATAGTATGTGCGTGGATGGATAATGTCTGACACCTTGGAAATACAGCAACCAATAGAGTTGAGTCGGCACACGCTACTTTGAAGAATTGGTTGGGTAATAGCAAGGGCGATTTATGTCGAGATTGGGACTCCGTGGATCTCATGATTAAAAACTAACATAATGAGATACAAACCACATTTGGTCAGAGTATTACGGTTTTGGAACATCTTTTTAAAGGTAACTTTCTTTACTCTCAATTGATCGGCAACATGTCTCGGGCGGGATTGGGCTATATTTTTCACGAGGCCAGCCGAGCCAAAACGGTAGGTTCCGATAGCGCAAAGTGTGGTTGCACTATTGTGAAAACCTACGGTCTTCCGTGTGCTTGTGTTATTGCTACAAAGTTGAAACTAGGTGAGCCAATACAAATTGACGAAGTTTGCCCTCATTTGATGAGACTTAGTTTTGATGATGATGGTTGCAAGGAAGGAGATAAACCGAATATCTCTATTTTGCCCGAATTAGAAGCGATTCAAGCGAGATTTTCGAAGGCCAATGACAACATGAAGCTACACATCAAAGATGAATTGAGGAAGATTTCCTTTCCCGAAACAACCGCAATGATACTGTCGTCTCAACCGGTTAAGACAAAGGGTGCTCCGAAGAAGTTGAAGCCTACACCGAATGACAACTCGGTCTCCTTCATATTATGAGCACATTGACAAACTCTTTTCGGACTCACCAACTCCTAAATCTCTACAAAGCGGCGCATTACCGAACCGGCTCCGACACCGATTCCACGAGTTCCGACTCCGAATGCACCGCTTCCGACACCGATTCCACCTATAATTTCCTTTATCGACGAGATGCCAGTTTTTATGCACAAGTATCTCGACGATATCATCGATGTTGTAAGGGATGGTAATTGCGGTTACCGAGCCGTTTCGGCTCTACTCGGTAAAGGAGAGGAAAGTCATGCACTTGTCCGTCATCAATTTATCCTAGAGTTGGAGACGCATAAAGAAGCATACTTACGTTTGTATGAAAATCAAGAAAAGTACGACAAGGTTTACGAGTCACTTGTTTCGTGGTTGAGTGGTCCGACCCCGGTATCGAAATGGATGAGCTTTCCCGAGATGGGTCATCTTATCGCATGCGCGTACGATATGGTGTGTATTGACTTGACGCGATACGGTTTTTCGAAAACTTCTTTTCCACTACATACCACACCACCGTCCAATCCAAATGATCGCATGATGTGTATCAGATGGATTGCAAAATCAAGACATTTTGTACAAGTTATCTTGAAACCCGGATGCCCATACCACCTAAATGACCGCAATGGGCGACGCACGCAACCGCAATTGCCGAGTCGTGGCCGGATAGTTTTGTTGAAAGGATGCTTGAATTCGAAAGATTGAACGAAATTGAAAAGGCATCAAATGCGGAAAAGTCCAAAGGTCAAGCTCCGATAGATTTAGACGGAGACTTTTGTTTTAACTCTTTTGTATAATCGTACGACAAAATGTACATTTTTGAAGTGAAATATATTGAATTTTTATTCATATGCCTTTTTAATGCACTTATTTAATTTATTCCAATGAAAGCATTGCAATTGGTTGCATAACATAGTCAATTCTGATTGAAAAATGTATCAGTAAAATATTCTAATTTGCAGATCCGGGAAAGTTCGAGATATACACATCCGGAACTAATATTTATAGGGTTTTTCCGTATCTACACATCCAGAAAGAACTTAGGCAGAAATTACTTTACCCTAAGTTTTCTATAAATTAGGGGTTTCATTTGATATCTTTCACACAAACTCAAAATGTCTCAATTGTATGAAATTAAGTTCCGTTAGTATGTCGCAAGTGTCTCCTACACCGACGGCAAAACACGCGGTCGCACGTTTAAACTAATGAGGGACATCTCCATCGGTGAGATCATTGACGACATCGAACATCTCCTACCTTACGGAGACAAACGGAAGATTACGAAGCTTGAGTATCGTTCACCTTCGGTTGACAACGAATAGAACGTCGCTTACAGCCTTGTTGAGCTCAAGAATCAAGAGGATGTTAGAGCGATGTGGCAAACATTTTTCGGTTACGAAGAACGATTCCCGCTCGAGTTCGAGGCGACTGTCAAAATCCGAAGAACGGTCGATGACATCTTAGAGATGTGCAAGCGTCCACTGGGCTATTGATCTTGTAATATTTAAATTTATGTCGATGTAATGCCGAATTTCTGAAAGTAATCCCGATTTTATTTTATGAATGTGAGAAACATTGTTGGATTTTTGGTGTTCTGCATCTGGTTTTATTCCAAATTCGCAAATGCGAACTTTTACCGGATGTGAACATCTGGATCAAACTGAAAAATTCAAAAAAATGGTGCGTCCGGATTTGCACATCCGGAACAGAAGGGTATTTTTGTAAGCACACAAGGTGCCTAAGAAACTTGGGTGGTGTGTTAAGAAATTGTCTTTATATATTATTTGACATATTTTTCAAATAGTTAAGCATATATAGGTCAACTTATCAAGTTTTATAGGTTTTTTAGTAGCTTAAGTTTAATCTATTTAATTAAATAGGTTATAAAAAAAAGGGTTGCGTAATACACCACATGAGTTAATCACCGAAAAAATTCAAAAAAAAAAAATCCTAAAAATGTTTTAAAATCCGGACGCGCCAAATACACAACAAGCTTTCTCTAAAACACACCAAAACAAGTGTTAAAAAATAATGGACTTTAGAATCTAGATTAGTAAGCTATAGAGATTGATTTCCTTATGCCCTTCAAGACACCACACATATGTCCAAACTTAAAAACACACATTAAAAAAATGGATTTCAATGTCCGGGAGTATGGCACAATGAGTGTTTAATTGATATCAATGTCTGGGAGCCTTTAGGTGTTAGGAAAATACCAATTTTGTTAAAATTTTCTCAAATGTCCTAAATTTTAGCCTCTACTCCTTTGAAACCTATATACTTTCTAAGTGAGCTACTAGTCCTAAGCCTTTTCAAAAAAAAAATTGTTTGGTTCAAGAATTGGGAGAAATCAACAACATAGCAAAAACAAACACATAAAAGACTCGACAACACATGCATTGACTCGATAACACTAAATTAACAAAATAAAATAAAATTCTAAACTAAAAAGCATGAAAATCCAAATTAGAAAATTGTAAATCTAAATAAAAATCACATAAATCTAAACTAATGAAATCGGGAAATTCCTCCCCCACACTTAAAACTTACTTTGTCCGTAATGTAGTGCGATAAAAGCATGAGAAAGGGGAAAGGTAAAACCTGGAGATTCACGCATGCATGCAGCTGATAGGTGTAAAGAAAGCGATCTATTTATTTTCTGTAAATTCAAACAAACAAAAGCAAAAACATTAAATTAAAACCCCGTAGGTTGCCTCCCACGCAGCGCTACGTTTAACATTAATAACTCGACTTGCTTGGCCCTATGAATCAGTAGGGCGCCTATTTTAGACTTATCTCATTGACTTTGTGCTTAACATCTCGCTCAGCCTCTTTAGGATTCCATTTGAACATCTCGAAACAACTCCTCTGTGTTTTCCTTTTCTTTCTTATGCAAGGTGGTTCGTACCTGGGGTATGGTGGCAAAGGTTTATTTTTCACTTTCAGGGCATCCCTTATGTTTGTTTTAAGCCTCTAGATCTAACACTCTAGACCGCACTCATTGTGTTTACTTCCATTTTGTTGGGGGGCTTATTTAGGGGGAGACTCGTCGACATGTTTTTCAACTATGTCAAATCTGCAACAGGAATTGTTAAAAGTGGGGATTTTATAAGTTTGGACCATAGAAACTCGATATTTTCATCCCCAACTCCTAATGTGAGCCTCCCATGCTTGACATCTATAACTTATTCGGACGTTCCAAGGAAGGGTCTACCTAACAGGACCAGGATTTCAGTATCTTCCCGTATATCCGTTACAACAAAGTCTATAGGGGTTATTAGTTGACCTAACCTTATTTGCACATCTTCTGCAATTCCTGCAGGATACTTGACCGATCTATCTGCCAACAGCAGAGACACCCTAGTGGTTTTCATACCGCAAAGACCTAGTTTTTTTTACAGATGGACAAAGGCATCAAACTCACACTCGCCCCTAAATCACATAAGTTTTTTTTTTCAAAACTCATTCTGACTATAATACAAGGAATGGAAAAATTCTCAAGATCTTTTAATTTTAGAGGCAGCTCATTTGGGATGACAACTTTGCACTCTTTTGATAACACTGTCGTTTTGGTGACCCAGAGTTTATGCTTGTTAGATAAAATCTCTTTTAGGAATTTGGTATAGGATGACATTTGTGACAACACCTCGAAGAAATGGGTGTTGATATTCAACTTTTTAAGATCATCAACAAAATTCCTAAAATGGTCTTCAATCTTGGTCTTAACTAATCTTTGCGGAAACAGGATATAATATTTATATGGCGAGGGAGTGATCAGTGCATTTTAATGCACATTCTCTTATGTTTGTACTTAGGCATTTCCTTAGTTTGTTTCATTTATTTTAGTGTTTTATTATGTTTTTATAATTAAGTCTTTGTTTTCCGTTAATCTATTTTCGCAGCTTATTTTCAGCTTTAGCGGTTATTTGATACATGTCCACTGTTCGGATCATAACTTGAGCTACGAGAATCGGATTTACGCGTTCTACCGGGTGTTGGAAAGCTGAGACAAAGAGCTACAACTTTCATGTTGTGCGAAGAAGCTAATTTGGAGTGTAGCAGGATCGAATAATTCGTTGAAGTCTGGACCCGAATTCTGCCTTTAGGAATATTTAGTTTTGGGCCGAGTTTTTTATGTTTTTCGACCCAATTGGGTTAGAACCGGATTTTGTTATGCTTCCCTATACCTAGTAGCAGCCTTAATACCATTCTTTACATTCTTTTCATGATTTTACTTTGCTTTTTACGATTGTAATGGAGAACTAATTTCCGAAGGCAAATCCTGCTGCTTACGGGTTCCATCGCTTTGAGGTGATTTTAATATCAATTTAAATTTGATTCCTTTCAATCCTTTTCTATGAAGTCATTTGCTTAATTTGATTACAAATTTTTGCTTAATTCGATTGTTGTTCATAGGATAGAATTGATTAAATTCGATTGTATGTATGTTCCTAAATTTAATTGCGTGTTATCGTTTGCTTAATTCGTTAACTCATCATATTCTTAACTGTTTGCTTAATTCGGTAAACAGAAACATAAATCATTTGATTTTGCTAAGAGCTTGTCTAATTGATCTCATAACCGAATATGATCGAAGCTGCTTAGGGATTGGTGTTACAATAGCCGATGATAAGTCGGAATTCGAATCAGTAGGATTAGTCGTTTTAGCTTAATTGATAATCACTTTTTTCTCTTGTTTTATAAATCGAAACTTAAAACCCCCATAAACCTTTTCTTTAGTTGGTTGAAATAATACAAGAATCCTTGCGATACGACATCCGAGTGTCGCTTCCCTTTACCACTTTTTCAAAAATACTCATTTTTTATCCGTGCGCGACAGCGGATCAAATTACCCTCGTTGCTGGGGATTCTTGTTGATTTTAGCCAATTTTAGAGTTTTGTTAGAGTTTTTTGTTTTTTTTGTTAGAGTTTTTTGGTTTTTGTTTGTTTTGTTTTTCCTTGTTAATTTTCAGAGTTGCAGTACAATGGTAAGCATTTCAGCCTGTCAGGTAAGCTTGGAAGCTACTATTTCGATTCGCTCCGAATTTTTTCCAGAAAATCTGAAAAAAAAAATCACTAAAAATTACTCATTTAGAATAAAATTCTAAAAGATTTTGACCCTGAAAATCGCAAATTTCTGATTTTCCTATTTTATTTGATTTATTATTTATTTTCATATTTTCAAAAAAATCCGAAATTTTTTGTCTAGATTTATTCTGATTTGATTTGATTTTTAGTCATATTTTCATAATTTTTAAAATTTATTTTATTCTCTTTAATATTTTTTTCATTCTTTTTCTTAATAGGGATATTGTTGGTATTTTCCTAATTGTTGATACATTGCTGAATTGGTTGTGTGTTTTCTCATTCTTTGTTAATTATTGTCTCCCTTTTGATAACATGGATGAACAAAGAACATTAAGAGAGCTTGCTGCTCTTGATGTTCATTACAATGATTTAAGTATTTAATATAGTGATGTTGTTGTTCCTTTCGAATGGAATTCTGGTTTAATACACTTGTTGCCAAGGTTTAATGGTCTTGCAGGTGAGGATCCGAATAAGAATCTGAAGAAATTCTAGATTGTGTGCTCTACACCTTCCGGACCTTCACTAGAGGACCTTGTAAAGCAAATGGCTATAAATGATCTCCAATTTCAACAACGAACAGATTCTAGTATTTAGGCTTTGCAGTCGCAGATTGGACAGCTTGTAACTTTAGTGAATGCTATGCAGCAAGCTCAAGAATCAAACCAACTACCTGCCCAAACAGTAGTGAATCCAAAAGAGTTGCTTTCTAATTTAGTTGATGATACTTATTCTGAATTGTGTTCTGATTTTCCATCATTAGCAGATTTTGATGATACTTACTCTTGTGATTCATGTACCGACACTAACATTTGCTCTGTTTGTGCTGAGATTAATGTTGTCGTGCTGGGTGATGTTTTTCATGCAGATGAATTTATAGATGAAGTTGTTTATGCAGCTGAAGCTCTTGACAACACGGCGGCCCCGACCATGCCTTCCATTGAACAACCTCCTTCCTTAGAGCTTAAACCACTTTCGGATAATCTAAAATATGCCTATTTAGAGAGGAATGAAAAGCTACTTGTTATAATTTCTTTTAACCTTGATTTTGATCAAGAAAATAAGCTTTTGCAGGTTTTGAAGAAACATTAGAAGGGAATTGGATGGACCTCGATGGAAGATGGAAGAAAAGCAGTGAGGCAATCCCTTAATCCTGTGATCTCTAATGTTGTGGAAAAGGATATCACGTTCACGTGCCCATTCGATACTTTTATTTATCGAAGATTCTTCTTTGATCCTGGAATAAAAGGAGAAGGCACTAATAAATATTTCAAGGTCAATGGATGTTACCCTAAGTTACTTTATGACATCCCCACTTTGGAAGAGGAGCCAGCAGAAGATCTCTCTTTGGGAATGGCTGTTTATGTGATCACCTATGCACCTTGACTACTTGAGTGTGTTATTTCCTTTCTCTTACTCTTATTTTATATTTATGTTCTTTCATTGAGGACAATGTATGTTTTAAGTGTAGGGGAGGGAACCATTTACTTTGTTTTATTTCTTTCAATTTTCTTTGTTTTGTTCTGTTTTGTTTAAGTGAAAAAAGTTTTTTTTTTAATTATTTAGAAACACAATGCATCTTTTGAAATTTTTATGCTATAGATTAATTTGAGGTTAGATTGTGGAGACTTAGGAAAAGTTCATAAGATCGGTTATGTTTTAACACCTTAAGTTTCCTGAATATGGAAACCGATTTAAATACTTGTTATGACATAACCTTAAGTTCTCATCCTTTAATAGCTCTTAAGTAGTTTATCTAGCAGTCAGCACCATCTAAAAATCACACACTAAGTAGTTAAGCTGATGCAAATAAGTGAATAATCTCGTGCTTAATAAGAAATCTAAATAGGAATCCGCCTTTTAAGTTAGGTGACCCTCACCCGGTCACTTAGGTTAATGGTAGTGAAACCTTCAAAAAAAGGAAAAAAATATTGTTGTTGCTAAAGTGGTTAATTTTGAATTGTTGACAAGATATGGTTCATAGTCACTAACAAGCTTATTTACCATGTGTGTGAATAGATAACGGGCTTAATGTGATTGCATTTGAATGAAAGAGAGCAAAAAGGAGTATGAGTAAGTTAGGCTTAAGTATAATAACATGATTCAGATTGGTTTGTATAGGAGGGAGGTTTGTGACCGCACAATTGTGGATTTGTGTTCTTACAATATCCTTAGTGTGCAAAATTAGTACCTATCGATGAAATCTTGACGAAAGAAGAGTTTGTAGCCTAGAATAAGTATCCTAATGCTATTGTTTTTCATGAGTTGATACTATTTTGCTCGGAGTGCAAAAGTTCAAGTGTGGGAGAATTTGATCAGTGCATTTTAATGCACATTCTCTTATGTTTGTACTTTGGCATTTCCTTAGTTTGTTTCTTTTATTTTAGTGTTTTATTATGTTTTTATAATTAAGTATTTGTTTGCTGTTAATCTATTTTCGCAGCTTGTTTTTAGCTTTAGCGGTTATTTGATATCTGTCCACTGTTCGGATCATAACTGGAGCTACGAGAATTGGATTTATGCGTTATACCAGGTGTTGGAAAGCTGAGACAAAGAGCTACAATTCTTTACATTCGTTGAAGTCAGGACCCGAATTCTGCCTTTAGGAATATTTAGTTTTGGTCCGGGTTTTTTATGTTTTTCGACCCAGTTGGGTTAGAACCAGATTTTGTTATGCTTCCATATACCTAGTAGCAGTCGTACTACCATTCTTTACATTCTTTTCACGATTTTACTTTTCTTTTTACGATTGTAAGGGAGAACTAATTTTCGAAGGCAAATCCTGCTGCTTACGGGTTCCATCGCTTTGAGGTTATTCTAATACCAATTTTAATTTGATTCCTTTCAATCCTTTTCTATGAAGTCATTTGCTTAATTTGATTGCAATTGATTGCTTAATTCAATTGTTGTTCATAGGATAGAATTGATTAAATTTGATTGTATGCATGTTCCTAAATTTAATTGCGTGTTATCGTTTGCTTAATTCGTTAACTCGTCATATTCTTAACCATTTGCTTAATTCGGTAAACAAGAACATAATTCATTTGATTTTGATAAGCACTTGTCTAATTGATCTCATAATCGAATAGGATCGAAGCTGCTTAGGGATTGGTGTTACAATAGCCGATGATAAGTCAGAATTCGAATCAGTAGGATTAGTCGTTTTAGCTTAATTGATAATCACTTTTTCTCTTGTTTTATAAATCGAAACTTAAAACCCCCCATAAACCTTTTCTTTAGTTGGTTGAAATAATACAAGAATCCTTGTGATACGACATCCGAGTGTCGCTTCCCTTTACTACTTTTTCAAAAATACCCGTTTTTGATCCGTGCACGACAGCAGATCAGGGAGCCACATATGGTTCTTCCTTTTACTCTTCAACTACCTTATTCGTAGTTGGTGTTTATTCTCCCTCCTTTTCAGATGGCACAACCACATGGCCCTTGTCGGCAGTATTATCTAGTTCTTTGCCACTTTGCATCGTTATAGAATTTATGTATTCCCTTAGGTTTGGCTCAAATTGGCCTGGAAAAACTCCAGTTGGAGCAGTAATGGACGATTTTTGTTGGGTTACTTGAGCAATCTAAGTTTCAAGCATCTTGCTATGAGTAGCCACAGTGTCAACTTTATTTTCCAGTTGCTTTATCATTTTGTTGATATTAATGTTCTGATTTAAGAAATAATTATTTTGATGGGTTTGGGCCATGATAAAATTATCCATCATTAGTTCTAAGTTCGAATTTATAGGGGCACCAAGAGCAGCATGGGCTCCTTTTTGTCCTTGGAAACTGGGTGCAGTAGTAGGTGCAGGACTGTGTGGAAATAGGGTATTGTTGTTTTGTAGGAGAAATTGGGGTGATTTCTCTATCCAAAAATATATGCGTTGGAATACGGGTTCCCTTGTGCGTAATTTTCCTGGTCTAGGGTTGGTTCAGTTAACATTTGTCACTAGGCAGTAATGTGTCCAGGGACTCCACAAATCTTGTTGTTAGGAGTTACAACAACTACGGTAGCTGTGGGATTTATGATCTTGTTATTAATTTTTTGGGCATGGGCCTTGACTTTCGCATTCATATGGTCGAAGCTGCTAACTTCGTACATTCATTCTCTTGATTGCGTTTTCACAACAGGGGCGCATTTGCTCCCCTACTGGTAGTGGTTTTGAGTCATGTTTTCGATGAGTGCATAAGCATCATTGAAGGGTTTGTTCATTAAGGCCCCTCATGCAGCAGCATCAACAGTCATCCTTATGTTATAAATAAGTCGGTTGTGAAACATATGAATTATCAGCCACTTCTCTAACTTATGGTGAGGGTAAGTTATCATATTCTCATTGTATCGCTACAAAGCTTTGAAGAGCAATTTTCCATCCATCTTCCTGAAGCAGTTAGTTTGGTTCCTTAACTGTGTTATTTTGCTTGGCAAGAAGTACCTTATGAGGAACATTTTCTTTAATTAATTACATGTCATTATGGAATTTTACGAAAGGGGTTGCAGCCAAGCTTGAGCTTTATCCCTTAGGGAAAATGGAAATAGACGTAATCAAATGGGTTCAGGGTCGACGTCATTACTTTTAAGTGTCTTAGAAAACTAGACAAACACGGAGAGATGAAAATTTGGATCCTCTGTTGGGTTACCGGAGAATCGGTTATGTTGCATGATCTGCAGTAGAGAAGGTTCTAACTCAAAGTTGTTAGCATGGATTTCATGATTAATGATACTTAAGGGAGGTTCGTCCTCATAGGGGACGACAAAGTCCTTGAGTGGACGGTTGTTGTTCTCACCCATTTTTTTGTTGAAATCGCCAAAGTTGGCACCTAACTCGTAGGTAGCGCTCAATTTCGTTGACAGATTTGGCTAGGATCTTGATGCTACGGGTTCTTCGCATAGAACTGATACAAGGGGAAATTAATTAAAACATAAAAAATGTCTTATTCTATAATTTTTAATAACGGAGTTACGATATTGACGAAATTAGTCCTGACAACGGCACCAAAAAGTTGATTTGGCCGCAAGTGCGTGAATTTACCGTTTCTAGTATAAAAGATTGTTGAATCCCACACAAACCAATCGACAAGTATCACTATCTATTATTAATGTGTTTATCTAAGGTTATGTGTATGGTTTGTTTTAGCAAAAGGATAAATAATATAGTAAATTGGTTTAAATTAATCAAATAATAAATATGGGATTGAAACGTCAATTTTCGTCTACCAATATCCATTCATACAAAATGAATCTATTTATTATAATGAGAATGAAAATAGATACGCAATAAATATTCAACTAATAGTGACGCCCGCTTTCACGTGTTCGTCAGCAGATTCCTAAATACGTTTAAAACCAGCTATCACACTAAAATTAATATATCTAAAATTATTTTAAAGTTGAAAATAAATCATCAATTAATTTCAATATTGTTTCACTACCTTTAAATTAATAGTTTGATTAATGGTGTCGGATATCGATTTCACCCTATCGATATATGACCGGTATCTCCAGCTTCTACTTTCGTAGTAAGTTTTTACATTTCAAAACTAATATTTCAAAACAAAAATTTTAATTATTTTCTCGATCCATTCTGACCCTACCTTCGCACACTTTCATATCTGATCGTTCGAATTTGTAAGTTAGATAACACCCTCCTATGTACATAGATGGTATCTCTTTACCAGTAATTATTTTCTTTATATTTAATCTAACTGAGAATTTCATATGAATTTTACCAGTAAACGGCTCTTATGTTTCAAATCCTATCTAAATCTACCCAGGCATTGTAAAAGCAGTAATTAAAAAGCAAGCATTCATTCCATACATAATAAAATTAAGCAAATAAAAAGAACCTAGGAAGTGAATAAAAGCTTAAACATGCAAAAATAAATTACTTTGAAGGAAGACTTTTGATCCGGTACAACGATACACTTGAAATAACAATGTGAAAATTAATAACAGCAGCAGCAGAATGAAAAAAAAAAACATCAACAAACTAACTTAAATATTGCTTAAAATAAATTGGCATAAACACCCCAATGTGGGATCTTTATGCTTTAATTAGTGAATGTATGTCTAGATGTAAGCTTTGTTGATAATATTTGTAAACTAATGGCCTATTTACAGTCTAAATTTTGTTCTGAAAGTGCTCTAAAACGTGCAACAGAAGTGGAGAAAGTGGAGGAGTGGGAAAAACTGATCAACTAAACGTGGGCAGAAATTTTGGAAAATGATGTTGTGATGTGTGTCTGCTGGGTTGACAGTCTACCTATCATGTTTACTTCACTAGGATTTTGAACGTGGGGACCAAGATGGGCATGGCATGTTAACTAGAGCTCCTTGTCTTAATTGGCTTTTTGGTTGACGGACTGGACCTAGGACTGCATGACGCCCGCCATGACTAGGATGTTCCCATAATGTTAGCAGGAACATTAGAATATTTTGTCATTTTCACCATTTTTCAGCGTCTTTTAGTGCACAACCCTCTAAATGACCAATACCTAAATCACAACATATATTACCAGCATAAAACCACAAAATTGCACGAATTTACTCTGAAACAAGTTTAAATTGAGCTAATTAAAAAATTTATTTTACATTTTATCACAACTCTATTGGTACATTTCTACAACTTTCATATTCTTCAATATCATTGTTTGTATTTTGTTTTATATATGTTCATTTGTTTACTTCTTGCATTTCTTATTTAATACATTCATTTCTAAGCTGTTGAATGATTGTTCATTTTTTCATTTAAAACATTGTTAAATTTTCATGTTCATTATGTGTATTTGAGAATTATTGTGTTTGATTATGCATTATTTAATCCTTCATTCATTGTAGTTTTGATAAGGTAATTATGTTTTGTTGTGTAGTTGCTTGTATAATTGCGTATTTGTTGCATTTAGCATGTCTATCTTTGTATTTTATATTCCATATTTGATTTTGTATATTCTTATTATCTATTTATAGCTCATTTGTTTCTCAGGAATATGGTTTGTGTTGGTAGTTATTTTTGTGTTTATACTCACTGGGTTTTATCTCTTTTTGATCTTGTCAAAGGGGGAGAAGTTGTAATGCGAGTCTAGACTTGTTTTATGCATTTTATGATGTTGTGAATTGTGAAATGTTTCAGAGGGAGAACAAGCAATTGAAGGAAAACGTTGATAATGTTTTTCTTTTGCTTAAAGTCTACTTAATTTCAAGTGAAAGCTTTCTAAGCATCGGAAAGGGGGAGGGGGGACTAAAGTTGCATGTCTATGATACTTTAAGGGGGAGACCATGCATGTCTCTGCTACAAGGTTTTGTTGCTTGTCTCTTAAGCTTTATTTTGGTTTTAGTTTATATCATTGAGTCTCTTCTTCAATTGCGCATTTTTCGATCGAGTTTTAGATTCATAGTTTAGCATACATAATTCAAACTATTTGTGTTTGACTATGAACATAGTGCTTTATCTTAATTAGTTGAGTTTTTGGATCAAGGACCTCTTTACTGGTGTTTTTGGTAAACAATCATAAGTTTGAAAGTCCATGAGATTAACTCGAAAAATATCCAAAGCAATTTGTGCAAATAATTTGTGTGAAACACGTACGTGTGAATTGAATGTAGCATAGCAAAATACTTTAAATGATGTCAAGTTGTGATAAATGATAAGGAAAAATGCAGTAAATAACATTAAACATAGCAAAAGAGAAAGTACATCGTTCCATTTAAGGAAGCAAAAAGACTAAGAAAAAGTGTAGACGCAGACCCATACATGTTCTCGCTCAACTATTTCGCTCTTTAACTCGGGTACTCTAGTGGTATGGAGAATATGTATGAAATTCTGTAACCTTCGATCCCATCTATGAGTCTGCTATTTATTCTATTTACAAAGTAATCGTTGACGATGGTTATGACCACTGAGGTACTACTGCATTTTTTTCAGGTTCAATCCTTCAAGTTCCCACTAGTGCACTTACGTGTCTTTCAAGACGCTATGTGCTTGCAATCCACGTTGAGTGGTAACTGCTTTCAACTTCTTCACGAACCTTCGATGATAACTTCCACAACGTGTTGTCGACAAGGCTCGTCAAGGACCTAAGACTTGTAAAAGTCGCTAAGTCTTTCAAGCCATATTATTTTGTCAACCGACCCCTTTTTTATGTGATGTGGGCTTCTGTCGACTGTCTTTATCAAGATTCTGAACATGTTTCTATCGACTGCCCTTTTCGAGATTTTTAACACATTTCCCAATGAGCTAGGTCTTGGGGATTTATCGCTAAGAGCCTTCCGAACCGTGCCTCGTTGCATCGACGACTCGGTCGACCCCTCGTCATTGGTTTGTTGACGACTTCTGATTAATGCTTCTTTAAAGATACTTCATTCATGGTCAAAGTAAACGTATTTTCATTGACATTCTTTGTAGAATTTCTTGTAGCTGAAAATATAAGTGTAACAGGACGATAGTTGAGAGTGGTTCAAGTCATGACATAAGTAGAATCTCAAAACATATTAAAAACGTCAAATTTTGATATTTTAGTAATACTACAAAAAGTGCTTTTTACCTCGGACACGAAATGCATAATACCTCGGCTAAAGAAGCGGGGTAACGAAAGGCAACATGAAAATTCACCACTTATCACCTCGATGGATTTAAAACCGAGAGGTAAAATTATATGCACATGGGTTTGAACCCCAACAATAGCACTTTTATTATTTTCAAAACTAGCGTATCTTATATCTTAATTTATCTTGAAACCCCAGGGGTAAGATTATTATCTTTTTTAAAAAACGGTTACATTATTTACCCAGAATATTACATTGTTTACCCAGAATATTACATTGTTTACACAAAATCTTAAAATAAAAATCAAATTCCCTAGTAACAAAGACCTTAACCCTGCCAACCAAAGCAATCCTTCGACGGATGAAACCATTGACCTAAGATATATGAACAATGGCTTTAGGGTATTTTGATCAAGTCCCTCGTTTAAGGACCCTTATGACTACTTAAGCTAGTTAGAAAAACTAGAAAGATATGGGCATCTTTGACCTAAATCAACTGTCGAAAGTAGGACCTGGGTATTCTTCGACCATGCTAGTCTCCTCCCTGTACTTCTGGGATAGTACCCACAATACTTTCCATCTTCCTTGTGGAATGATGTCACCAACCTTTTTCGACATAGCTGCCATCACGAGGCTTAAACCTACTGGTAACACTTATGATCCCGATTACCAGGCTGACGACACCATATGTTTTTCGACTTCTATAGCTGCTTATTCTACCCATATTTCACATTACCATGATAAAACAACTGAATAAGTCTCTGAGGTAGAGCATATAGTTTTCCTTGCTTTATGGTTGTCATGTTATGTCTTCTGCTCGAAGTCACTTCAGGTGGCCAAGAAGTATCTGACCATGGCTAACCAGCTCCATTTTGGCTATGACTTATGTTTAAGTGAAATGATTCTGGCGAATCTTTATGAGTCTATGGGTGAAGGTGTCACCCAAATCAAATGCCTTGGAGACAAAGGAAACCTCATCCTTTCTGGCCCCTTCTGGTTGTTGCAGATATGGCTGATTGCTTGCTTTGAAGCATGCCTCCCCATCAAGAACCCTATTAATGCAGATGCGAATGAAGTGGAGAATAGGAGATTCGAAGGGACATGATTAGCCATGTTAACCCCTAGCGACGAAGGATGTCACCTCCAGCAGACCTTCACCAACTATGTGATGATGTTCGCCAAGCGTTATGATTTTACATTGAACATGGCTCCTTTTGTTGTAAGAAGACATTATCCTGAATGGTTCACTAGGCCATTCCCAGCTCCATCAAAAACCCAAGAAGTAGAATCCCTTGACATGGTCCTCGATGACTCTGAACTGACCAAAGAGATTGAAGTTGTGATGGGGCACGTCGACAGGGCTCAGAAGCTAGAGGAAAGGATGGAAACCTTCAGGTCGAACAAATATGTCTATGAAAAGCGTCTGGCACTTCAGAATTTGAAGTATCTTAGCATTAAAGCTTCTCTTCCATTTTAGTTCCAATCTATTTATTTTGGCTTTGCAAGACTTTATATTTTTGTGATTCAATGACTTTGAGCCCCTCGTGACTTTTATTATAATGACTTGAGCCATTTTGGAAAAATATGTTTCACATCACCATGTTGGCTTCGACCATTTTGTATGCAATTATTCCTTTTCTATTTTTACTTCTTGGAGTGCAGGTTTGTATCTTTTCAAATACTTCCCGTTCACCCTCAGGATCCTTTTATCTTCATTTTATTCTTTGATTTCGTAAGCACCATTTAAAAAAACTTGTATAATCTGGAAGGGACCCTCCCACTTAGGGAACTATTTTCCCAAAGTTCTATCCTTGCCATCCAAGGGACGGATCACTTTCCAAACCAAGTCTCCAGGCGAAAATCTTTTAACTTTGACCCTTTTGTTATACGACTTCTCTATTCTCTTTTTTTTTTTTGCCTTTTCAACAGTTCTAAGGCACTAACTCTTTCTTCATCTAAATCAACCAACTCATCCAACATCATGTTCTAGTATGATTTAGATGGAATCTTATGGTGTCTTTGGATTCTTGTTGATTGTAAGTAGAATTCAACTGGCAAGACCGCATCATGACCGTACGTCAATCGAAAAGGAGTAGTATTAGTAGCTTTCTTGGGGGAGGTTCGACATGCCCAGAGAATTTGGTATAATGTCTTATTCCAGTTCTTTGGTTTTTTCCCCACATGTTTCTTAATCAAACAAATCACAACCTTATTTGTTGCTTCAACCTAACCATTGGCCTGTGCATAATAAGGTGTAGATGTCAACAATTTGAAACCCATGTCCTTAGCAAATTCTTGCACTTTTCGATCAGTAAACACATATCCTTGATCCTTTGTAATAGTCTCTGAGATTCCAAACCTATAGATAATATGCTTTTGGAGGAATTCAATTACAGCGTCTTGATCCACATCCACTAATAGTATAGCTTCGATCCATTTTGTGAAATAATCGATGCCGACCAAAATATATCTTTGACTTTTGGATAATGCTGGTCGAATTTCTCCAATCAAATCCAAAGCCCAACCTCTAAAGGGCTAAGGTTTCAATATAGAATGCAGTTTTCTTGCAGGAACATGTTGTATACCTGCGTGTACTTGGCACTCTTGACACCCTTTTACGAACTCAATACAATCTTTCAACAAGGTAGGCCAATACATCTCTTGTCGAAACAATAGCCACTTCATCTTATGGCCTACCTGATATGCCCCGCATGCTCCACTATGCACACTCGAAAGGGCTAAATATGCCTCAGATTCACTAAGACATTTGAGCAAGATTCCCTCAAGAGTCTTTTTAAATCATTCATTTCCCAAAAGAACGTAACTTAAAGCTCTATACCTGGTTTTTCGGTCAGCATATGTTGTTTGATTTTGTAAGTACTCTACTATTGACTTTCTCTAATCTTCATCTATCAGGCTGTCTATATTTAGTATCTCAAAATTCTCTTCGTCAGCGTATCCCAGCTTTGTTGTTTCCAGATTTTATGGGGATAGTCTGGCTGACACAACCCTTCCTCTGACTTCGATTGCATCTTGCAATTTTTCTTTTGAAATTTTATACCCTGAGGCAATTTGTGCCAAGGCATTGGCCTCTTGATTCTCTAGTCGAGGGATGTGTCGAATACTAACCATCTCAAATCTTTTCAAGAGTCGATTGGCTATCACGAAGTACATGATAAGATTTTCCTTAACGCACTCGTACTCCTTTGTAATTTTTTTTATGACTAACTCCGAGTCACCCATTATTTCAACTCGAGTTGGCCCCAATTCCAACAATATCTCAAGTCCGGATATTAGGGCCTCATATTTAGCCTCATTGTATGAATAAAGGCCTTCGACTTTATACTTGAATTTTGTTAGGAGAAATAATTAGGACTCCTATGCCCGTTCCATCTTTATGACTAGAACCGTCGAAGTACAACTTCCAAGGCTCAAACACAAGGAAGTTTAATGAATTCTCAGTTATAGAGTGATCGACTATAAAGTCGGCTACCACTTGTCTCTTAATGGCTTTTAAAGGCATATAGGTTAAGGAAAATTCAGTTAAAGCTAATGCCCATTTACCAATTCGACTATGCAAGATCGGTTTAGACAACATATGTTTTATAACATCAAAATGAGATGAAACAAACACATCCACTGGTTTTATATAGTGTTTTAACTTCGTACATGCGAAATACAAACATAAGCATAATTTTTTTACTATGCTATACCTAGTTTATGCATCGTTTAAGACCCTACTAAGGTAGTAGATGGCTCTTTCGATGCCATTTTCATTCTCTTGAGCCAACATGCTCCCTAAAGTCTTTTCCGACGCAGATATATACAACCTCATACTTTTATTCCTACAAGGTGGCATCAGAATTGGAGGGTGGACCAGGTATTCCTTGATCTTGTCGAAGGTCTCTTGCTGAGCTTGCCCCATTCGAAATCTTCCCTCTTAAGTCGAAGCAGAGGTGAGAAGGCTTGAGTCTTGCCACTAAGGTTCGAGATAAATCTCCTTAAGAAATTAATCTTGCCAAGCAGCAACTGCAACTCCTTCTTGGTTGATGGTGTTTTCGCTTTCATTATGTCTTTGGCCTCATTCTGGTTTATTTCGATTTCCCTTTTTGTGGACCACGAAGACTAAGAAATCTCCCTCCTGTACACAAAAGGCACATTTGAGAGAGTTCATTTTCAGACCGTGTCTCCTCATCCTTTTGAAGGACTGTCAAAAATGGTCAATGTGACTCTTCCCTGAAATAGACTTAACAACAATATCATTAATATATATTTGCATAAAAGTCTCGATAAAATCATGGAAGATTGAATTCATTTCTCTTTGGTATGTTGCCCCAACATTTTTTAAACCAAAAGGCATTAAAACCCATTCATAGGTGCCTAAGGCTCCAGGGAATGAAAATGCCATTTTTAGGATGTCTTCTTCAGCGATGAAAATTTGATTGTACCCAGAATACCCGTCGAGCATACTAAGGTACTCATGTCTTGCGGCAGAATAGACTAACATTTCCGCCACATGCATCGAATATTCATCTTTCGGGGTTGCAGAATTTAAATCTCTAAAATCTATGCACGCCCTTAACTTGCCATTTTTCTTAATAATTGGAACAATATTGGAAAGCCGTTCGATATACCTGGTGGTGCAGATGAATTTACATCTAAGAAGTCTTTCGACCTCCTCTTTGATCTTCGAAAGAACCTCAGGTGCAAAACGCATTAGAGTCTGCTTGACAGACATCTTCCCAGGCTTTATCGGCAACTTCAGTTCGACCAGATCTCTGCTCAAACCAGGCATTTCGTCATAATCCCATGCAAAGCAGTCTTTAAACTCCTTCAGCAATTAAATTACTTCGACCTTGAGTTGTGGGCTGACGTTGGCATAGATGTATGTCGGCCTCTTCACTGCCCCCTCTTTCAGGTCGATCTCTTCAAGTGGATCTTGTGCCAGCATTTTGATGTTACTTACTAGCGGATCCTTCTCGAAGCCCAAAGGCTCATCATCATAGATTACGTCGAGCCTCTGACCATGTATCTCATCCTGAACCTTATCAGATGGTTCTGGATCGAAGTCCTTACCAGGACCTCCTTGATGTTCTTCAATTTTATTGGCTTCGACAGCCATAAATGTTACTTCAGCCTCTAAGGCCGCTTTTAGTTTATTTTTGGCTATATAAGCCAAAATCCTTTCGAGCGCCGGTGACTCACTCATCATCACTGAATTCGCTTCCCCAGCCAGTTGGTAGGATATAGGTTGTTTCGAAGACATAGTCTTCTTCGCCTACGACTTCTCTGTCCCACTGGAACCCATGAGATGGGTGGAGATAGGGAGAACAGAAAGCGCTATTTGTGGGCGTCATGTTGAATCCCGCAGTATTACACGGACCAATGCGGGCCAAATTCCGATTGAAGCTCCTTCTGTCGATCTATTTCACTTCGGCCATAAAATAACTCTAGTCCGCCTCAATGTTCTTGACAATCTCATTGTTGCACCAAATAGTGATCCTTTGGTGCATTGAGGAGGGAACGACACTGATGCCGTGAATCCACTCCCTACCAAGCAGTAGATTGTAATTAGCCTTCGAGGCTATCACCATAAACATCGTTGGCCTAGTATAGTGCCAACGGTCAAGTCTACCTTTTTAACTCCCATTGTAGTTCCTATCTTGCCCTCATAATTCGACAACACCATATTATGAGGTTTTATATGTGTGTCGTCTTTCCTGATCTTCTTCAGCAAATGATGCGGCATTAAGTTGAGTGTCGCCATGCCGTCGACCAGGATCTTACTTATACCGACATTTCCTACTTTCCCCTTGATAAACAAACGTTTCTAATGGCTTTTCATCGACTCATTACGCCTTTCAAAGGAGGCGTTATGCACCTTTACGCAACCATTATTCATAATGTAGTAACAGACAGGCTTGTGTCGAGCCGTCTCCATTTCCATCGCATCTTCTGGTTCCTCTACCTCCATCACCTGATCGTACTCTCTAGGAAGTACTGATACCACATTGCACATGATGTCTAGTGAGGATTCTGACCCGAAATTGAAATCGTCTGCCATTATGTCAAATTCGTGGTCAAACTTTTTTGAAGACGCCTCCTTTTGAGGAGAGAACAATTTTCTCTCGATAGGTTTCTTTTCCTCGTTCTTCGCCGGTATGTTGCCATTGGATTCAGGCTTCACCTTCTCCATGGCTGCCTTTTCAGCTTTTCTCCGCCTCTGCTGTCTCCTCCACTAGGATGTTGACATCATATTCTTTCCTTTATAGTTCTATGAAGGGTATGGTACCCGCTTCGACGCTTGGAATTCTTTTCGGCACGTCAAAGAAGAACCTCTCTGAACATCGAAGTTTTTCCATTTTTCCTGGCCCTGCTCTCGATTTTTGACTGGTCTGATCCATTTGTCTCTGGGAGCCTCCACTATAGTTTTGAAAGTAGTGGGCTTGTTTCCACTGAGCCTTTGCCTTGCCTGCTCCTATCTCCTAGGGTCACTCATGTTGTCGAAAGTCTGGCGACCATGGGAGGCTTTCTGATTTCTTCTATTCTTCGCCCTTTGAACCCCTTCGAGATTCTGTGCCGCCTTTTTGTCGAAGACCGCGCTGCATCGTGGGAATATCATAACTTCTGATTTCTTCCTCTGACATCTGTGAAGGAAATCAGTAAGGATTTTTTCCTTCTTTTGGAAATCCAACTTATTATATTCTTCCTGTCGAAGGTCCCCATCAACCTTCATCGAAGATTCTTGAGAGACTTCGACCATGTTCACACCCACGCTGGCCTTTTTAGCAATGTCCAGCCCTTCCAGTTTCACCCTAAGGTCCTCAATAGGCTTAGTCAGGTTATCAATTTGCACGAAACCCTCAGTGGTTTCTTTTGTTGTTATCATCGAGTTGAAATCTTCAGTGATTCCTTCGTTGAAGCCTTCAGTGACTCCATGAGCAAAATTATCAGCAGTTTCTTTCTTGAAACCCTCAGTGGTTTCTGTGGTGAAGTCTTCAGTGACTATGCATATGAAACTCTCAGTGATCTCTTTGTCGAGATCCTCTGTAACCTTGACCATGACCTCTTCATTGGTGAAGTCTTCAGTAACTTCGACCATGTTGATTACATATGGCTCCGTGTAGTGAGCATCGGCCACCCGAAGGGGGTCAGAATCAATCTTCATTTGGGCCTTCGATTTCTCTCCAAATTTGAGCCTTTCGTCCTTAATTGCATTCTGAACGAGATCCATGAAAAGAAAACATTGAGATGTTTTATGACCCAAGAGATTATGATACTTACAAAAACCTCTCTTTTTTCTTTGTTCTAAAGGAGGCATTTTAGCACCAAGAGGCACTATAATTTGGCCATCCTTAACTAACAAATCAAAGATTTCGTCACATTTTGTGACGTCGAAAGTGTAAGTCTTCTTACGAAATCTATCGTTCTTTTCTGGTTCGGCTGGGTTTTTTCCATTCGAAGGAGCTAAGACCTTAAAAGAGTAAGGTGGCCCTTGCTTTAGTTCAGCAAGGTCAATTTCGTTCTCGTCGAAGTTTAAGGGCCCGTCATATGTTCCTTCGTCGTCTTCATTAAATTCGATGTAGGCTACCCTTCTATTATTTTTATTTGTCCTAGCCTTTTCCTCCTTCAGGCGTTCTAACTGTCAAACCCTATCAGCCAATTAGGCATATCCCTCAAGTACTGGCATTTTCCTTCTTCAGGCGATCTAACTGTCGAACCCTATCAGCCAACTGGGCCATATCCCTCAAGTACTGGGTGTCTAACTTCTTCCTAATAGAGTAGTCAATGCCCCCAGCAGCCATTTCGAAAAACTCATGTTCTAGCATCTGTGTGAAACATATGGCTTTAAGTAGGGGAAATCTATTCAGATAATCGTCTATTGGCTCAGTAAACTTTCGTTTGATACTATCCAATTCTTTTAGACTAATCTTGGTTTATCCCATGTAAAATTGTTCACGGAACAATCTCTCCAATTGAGTCCATGTATGGATCGAGTTTGCTGGCAAGGTTGTGAACCATGTGAAGGCATTTTTGGTGAGAGAGCTTACGAAATATTTAATCCTAAGGTTTTCGTTATTCAAAATCTCTCCTGCCTCTATTAAGTACCTAGCCACATGTTCGACAATAGACTCATTGGTATCCCCCAAAAACTTAGTGAATTTAGGGACTTTCCATCTAGCGGGTAAATCTGATTGTAAAATATATTTTGATAATGGTGATGTGTAATTTGGTCTTCGAAGGCCAAAATTTACGCCATTTCGCGCCATAATCCTTTCGACCATGGCTGCTAGATTATTATCCGCTGCCATATCATCACGTCAAATTTTTTGTATGACATTGTCAGTGTTCTGGTTTCTATTCACCACTACTACCCTTGGTTTCTCCTCTATTGGAATTTGTGGTTGATTCCTAGGGGGTTCGACTCTAGGTTGTTTGACTACTTCTCCCTGGTTCGCCACGTTCGCTCGGGGTGCATTCCTTTGCTTTTGTTGGACTTAGTTAATAGTGACATCCTCTTCAAAGGCTAACCCTTGATTTTCCATCATATACTCCCTATATGGGTGTCGAGGAGGTTGTGGTACACCAAACAATTCTGCAATATGCGTCATTTACGTGACCATTTGTTGGTTGGTTTGGGTAGTATTTTGGATTAGAGGATTAAAGATTGTCCCCATTGTTTGGGCAAGCATTTGGACAATTTCATGGTTACTCTCGTCCATTTGCTGCCTAATAACCGCTGCAGAATTATTGGTTAAGCTTGGCATTTGGGCAGAAAAACCAATCCCTAAGGGTTGGCCATTTCGACCCATCTTATTAATCCCAGACCCTGACCCCTATAATGGTGAAGTTACATTTATTATGGGTTCTGAGAATGTTGACCCGATGTTATGTAAGTTCGCCATCATGGATGTTGGCATTCCATAAGGTTGTTCTTGACTGATTAAAGGCATAGAGAAGCATGGATGCATAAAGGGTCTATTCAAAACTTTCCCTATTGGTGGGGGTTGCTGGAGGAACCTGTGGCCCAATATAAGTTAAAATGGGCTCACTATGGGCAATCGACTACGTTGGTGTCGAACTTGCCATGGACGGTTTCGGTTCAGAAATAGGTACTAAAACCGTTTGTTCCCCCTGTCGAAGACACTGGGGTAGGTTCTCCATTGTTATTTGATGTACTTTGAGGATTTGAATTTTTTGGCTGATTTTGGTTTGCCATTCTCTTCGTGTATCTTCTCCTTGGTCTATCTTCGTTAGTGGTGGCTACTTTACAAATTCTCAATAACATACAACGAAGTTTTGAAAGAGAGATAGAGAGACATCAAAAATGAAGAACTTAGTAAAAAAAATTCAAAAGAAAAAATAGTTTTAAAATGTCACTAGCACTGTTCCACTGGGCATGCCAATTTGTTTACCATAAAAATTGGTAAACAACTGTTGGTCTCCAAATGTTGGTTAACTTACAGGATCAACCAGTCAATCCTAGGACATGTGCTAATGATTTTTAAATTAAAGTCTGAGAAACAATGAACACTTCGACAGTATTCATGATTTGAAAATAGTTTACTTCAAAAATCTAAAAGAAATTACGTTGAAGGAAAGTAATCGAAAGTGTAGTAAAATCTGTTAAAAGTAACATGTGCAAAATAAAGAAAATAAATTTCTGGGCAAAAGCATAAATTGAATTTGATTAAAATGTAAGAAAAATGGTGTTTCATCAAACGTACATTTTTCAATAGCTCTTTTCTCTACACACTGAGTAATTTGAGTAATTTGAGTGACTTGTACAAACTTGATCACACACCCAATCCTAACACTAATATCTCTTATTTATACTAAATCAAAATAATTGCCTCTCACAGTCTTTCTCCTAAATCAAAACAAGTGGCGCTCGGCATGTCTATATTTCTCCAACGTGTTCCACGTGTTTTCTCTTGAAACTAGATAAGAACAAAGTTCCCTCCTTTATTCAAATTCAAACTTCAAATCGAAGACACCATCAGTAGCGTCTTCGTCGAATTACATCTTCAACTTATAAAATATTCCTAAGTCCAACCAACCCTTCCTTCTGGCACAAGGGTAACTTCGACTAGACCTCCATAATTACATTGTCCTGTCGAAATCCACCATAACTTCACATAAATTCTCTTTCCCTAATTTATTCCACTAACTTAAACCAGGCTTCGAAATTACGAGCTAACAGTTAGATAAATAAAATCAATATTCAAATATATGATTTTGTGCTCAAATAAATATTTAAGAAAACAAACCTTAAACCCAAGTAATTTTCTGCTTTTACAATCCAGCTTAGAGTACTTTTCCAAACGTCTTTATGTTCCATATAGGTTAGATTTTCAATATTCAACATGCTTTTATAATGGATGTCCCTTAGGTTTCACACGGATCACTAATGGCAGATTCTTGAGCATTGATAAACCTTAAATTGACGGAAAATATTTGTTTAAGGGCGTTGAGTATAGTAAAACAACGCTTAACTATCCCCTCGATCACGAAGAAAACCGAGGTGAATAAGCTTTTTTTTAATTACATTGTTTACATAGAATATTAAAAATACATTGTAAAATCTATTTCCCAATGAGAATTTTATTTTCAATGTCCAGGTCCCATGCAAGATGCTAGAGATCCATTTCCCAAATGAAAATGTTTATTTTCTACACTTGCAATCCATCCTAGAGATCTGTAGTAGCAACTCATAATCAAATGGACAATCGTGAATATTTCCTCTCTTTGGGGCGAATACATATAAGTTAGTCTTAGAGTAAAACCTATTTAACCAGTGTTTTTATAGTAAAATATGATTATTAAACACCTTGATTTTATAATAAAACCGAGATTTTTTATCTTCTCATTTTAACTATCACCTAGGTGATGACGAAAACCGAGGTGTATAGTTCTTTTTTTTTAATTACAATGTTTACACATAATATTGAAATAAATTGTTTACAAAAAATATTTGCTCTTATTACTAAATATCTTCGCTGATATCCAGATTTAGTTGCATTTCCTTCTTTGTTCAAAGGTTAAGCTCCCTTCATTGTTGTTAAGCGCTATTAATTGTGTAACTCGAAGCAAGAATGATTTTCTGCACTTGCAATCTATCAACATAGTACTCTTCAAAGGTTGAGATCCCTTCTTTAACTGAGGGTTATTACAAAAATACAACAATGACAACATCAACACCATTATGTTGGGATGGATAAAAAAGGCATAAAAAATGTTTTGTTCTAGAAAGAAGAACATTGAGATTTTTTCCATCTTGCAATCCATCCCAAAGATATATGCTTGCGAGTTTGGGGCGGCTTCATATTAGTAAGGATTTGGGTCAAATATGTTTAACGAGTGCTACATAGAAAAATCTTATTATTTTATGCCTCGATTAAATAGAAAATCAAATGGTTAGAATATTTTGTTTACACTTACAAACTAATAAAATCATAAACTGCGATAGCTGGGAATCGAAGCTTTTAACGGAGTTATTTTTTTCACTTAAGTGTTATGAAAAACCAAGGGAATTTATGGTTTTTTATTTTTTTAAAATAATAAAAATAGAGCACCTTGGCTTTATACCTCAGTTTTCTATTGTTCGAGGTGAAAGCTTCATCATGAAAAACGTTATTTGTTGTTGTGTAGGTGTGTGATTTGAACCACACAGTTATGAGTCGAATCAAATAAAATAGAGGGAAAACAAGAATTTTTTGAGTATGTGTCGAATCATGGATTGTACATGATTCGAATCATGGAACCTTGTAACTTGAATCACAACTTATACATGAGTCGAATCACATAATTCTGGTTTGCCCCTGCCTTGTTTGAGTCGAATCATGACTTCTTCATGACTCGAATCACATCATAACATGAGTCAAATCACATGTTACTCTTGACTCGAATCATGTCAAAATGGGTTTCTCATAAAGTGTAGATCTTGTTCCAAATTACTTTGCCGCTTGACTCAAATTACACAAGTGTTCATGACTCGAATTCAGCATGATTTTTCAGTACTCTTTGTGCTTAATCTCCAGCAACTATAAATCATTTTTACTCTCAAATCATTCATAATGTTAGAAAACACATACTTCCATTATTAATCTGAGAACTCACAAACCACTTGTTATTTCATTATTTAAAATAATTTTAGATCATTTGTGAACACTTGAAAACAATTTCTTTCATCTTCTACCTTGTTCTTTTTCCATTGTTGCATGGATCTGAATCTAATGTTTCAAGATTCGTGATTGTCGGGGACATTCATTTTTTAATTTAACATTTCTTGAAGATTTTTCTAAGATTTCAGAGGTTCGCAAGGGTGTGTGGTGTTGTGACTGGTTCTGACAATTCCAGTGGAAAAAAAGGAGGTTCTTCTCTCCAAGTTGACCTTAGTAGTGATGTGTGGAAGCCTACAAACATGGTAGGATTTCTTATCAATCTTAGGATATACCAACACTCAAGATACCGATGGATTCAAGTAAAGATTTCAACAAACAGAGACATAAGAGCAGGTTCTTGTGGCCGAAATATTCAAGAAGTGAATTCGAGTAAAGATTTCACATAGAGTTCAGTTCATGGACTGTGTACAATTCAAAGATCCAGAAAGAAGAAATTTATTTTTTGGAATTTATTTTAGATATTGTGATTGTACGAACTCTTGAAATTCAATTACAAATCATATTGAAAGACCAAAAAATATTCAATGGGAAACCATTGGAGGGGGAATTAAGCACAAAGCAAGGAGAAATGTGCCAAACCACTATAAACCTTGGTATACTCCTCTCTCTCTTTCTCTCTCTCTATTTTATTTCATAGATAATTGCATGTTTAGGTTGTTCTTTGCATCTTTCTAGAATTACATGCCATTAGGATTTCTTTTGGTTGTGATTTGTTATAAAAGCGTAGGTTTTGTTAGAATTGATTATTCAACTTTGTCTTAGTGTCGATCAAACTTGAAAAATGTGGTTGTAGAATCTTGTCTGATTGGTGATTGTAAGATAACACTACTTGTGTAATCGATCAATTATTCAATACATTGTAGTTTGTTCATTTGGTTTAATTTGATTATACCTCTAGATTGTGTTGTGAGCTATTTAAGTATCTTTGTGTTAACTCCAATAGATGAGTATAATCTCTTTTACGCTAAATTTGCTTCCGCCAAGCAAAATTACTTTAATTTTAGAAACTCTTTAAAAAAAATTCAAACTATTTTTCAAAGGATGTTCTAACTTGGGAGGCTTCTAACTTGGGAGGTCTATTCACCCCCTTATTAGATTGTTTATCGTCCATATTTCCACCCAACATAGTAAAATTGAGAAAGACGAGTGTGATTTTGTAACAATTTCGGCTACTAAGTTTGAAATATTTTGATTAGGCACGATGTAGAATTTCTCAAACACATAAGAAATATATTATTACAATTTCTAGGTTTAATCATAAGTAAGAGATCGTTTAGAATCTTGATCCAACACATACCTAATTTTATACATGAAATCCCTATGAAGGTGGTAAAACCTAACATCATGCAATTTATAAGAAAATGATAAAATCTTAGCATGTGATTCTAAAATAAATATGAGAGAGAGAGAGAGAGAGAGAGATTACACCAATTTAATGTGGTTCAACATGTTCATCCTCACTTTGTGCCTAATCCATTCTTCAATGGTTTCCCCTCGAAAATTTGTAGTTTTCCACTATGATTTGATCATTTTTATAGAGTATTTTAATACAATCACAAGATTCAAGATAATGCTAAAAATTACACATGTATACAACGTTTGAAACTGATCTTTACAATATCTTCACTTAATTTGACTCCCACCTTCCAGATTCAAGAATTCTTCTCCAAGTGTCTGTTTCACAACAGCTTCTCCTAAGTCATATTGGTTCCTTGTCTAAGCTTAGATTTTTTTGAAGGACATAGAAACTCAAGCTCCATCCGTAGAAACTTCCACAAATTTCTACCTAAGCAATCGTAGAGAAAAGAAATTCCTTATTTTTTTTCCCGATGGAGTGTCAATTCCAACCACAACCACACAATAACGGCCAACCTGAAATTTTCAAAACTTCACTAAACGTTAAAAGCAAACACCTCCTCACACATATCTCACACTCAATATCGAGAAGTTAAACCAAATGACAATGGTAGAAAATAGAAGTTGAAGATGAAGTGAAATTTCAGATACAGTCTCAAAACAAAAACCCAAATGTTGGGAGTGTTTTTTCACTAGGGAGCATTGAACATTGTGGAACTTCCTTCTTTGAATAACACCTTTGTGAGAGACACACGACATGTTCACCCAAAACCTTAAGGTGATAGGTGTATGGGTTCCCCCACTTATAAATGCTCAAGTCTCCATATTTCTAGCCAATGTGGGACTATTACCCATACTACTCACACTTGTTATACTTAACACTCCCCCTCAAGTGTGAGTCTATCCACAATGCTTTCACAATGCTCTCCCTTAAGCGGAAGCTTCATCCACATACACTTGTACCGCCGTTGACACTCTTCAACGGGACACCTCCTAACCACCACCTGTGGGGAGTACTTTCGATACAAGTGAGTCGGTCCTTCACTCGAACCAAAGACTCATGATACCACTGTTAGGAGTGTTGTTTTACTAGGGAGCATTGAACATTGTGGGACTTTCTTCTTTGAGCAGCACCTTTGTGAAAGACACACCACATATTCACTCAAAACCTTAAGGTGATAGGTGTATAGGTTCTCCCACTTATAAATGTTCAAGTCTCCATATTTCTAGCCAATGTGGGACTATTACCCATACTACTCACACTTGTTATACTTAACACCAAAATGATTTATGTAAGTTTGACAGACAAAACCATGATTCTATGATTCAAATTAGACTATTTCATTATTCAAGTCAACGATTCAGGTAAAAAAATATATTATTCGAATAAGAAATACATAACTAAAATCTAAAATTTTCATCTAATTTTTTATTCAAGTCAAGCCATATTGTGATTCAAATCAAGACCTCCTTGACTCGAGATAGACTTTTCTATGATTCTCATAAAAAATACTGAGGTAAAATCATGTTTTACACATTAAATTTTTTATTCAAGTCAACCTTTTTCATAATTTGAATCATAAATACATAATCAATTTTTTATTTTTATATTGTTTTTCTCATTGAGGCCAAATAAGAAATGGATGCCAATATGAGGTTCAGTCGTGGGTTATGGTGACGAGGAAATGGTTGCTTCGTTAACGGGGTATTGTTGCATGCTATAGCCTTGAAGAGAGCTGGATTCAAATTAGTGGCTTTGAAGAGAGAGACATGACATTGGTATATATCCTTAATTTAAAGCAAATTTTAAACATTATTATTTTTATTAGAATTATAGTTAGCATAATTCATTCCTACGAAACTAACTTAAAAGGCGAACATAACGTTATGGAGAAACTAATGTTACTTTAGCCAAAACAACATTAGGAATGGATGATCCTCTCATGAAAAGTCTTGAATTCAACAGATACTCACAAGGAAATTCAACGTGTTTTTTCTTTTCGTAATTAACTAGTTCACCTCATCAATCTACTGCATCATGGTACATTGCAATACCCCAGTTGTTCCTAATATTTGTGGACTGATTAATTAGATTTCTGTACTGCCATTGTTTTCGCCTTAAATTCCTTGCCTTAGGGCAAGGGGGCTTGGCAATTGTGGTTTGGAGATTTTGTTGATCGGTCTCGTGAGGTTTTTGTGAGTGTTGGAAAGTTCAAGATTCAAGATGGAATGGCAGGTTGTGAACCGGAAAAGAAAGGACCAAAACAAGTTGAAGGTGTCAATCTGGACACAGAAGAAGGGCAAACTTTCGGAGAATCTTGATGTTGTAACATCATTTTTCTTCACTGAATTCCCAGAAAACTACTATGCTGAAGATATGGCCATGATTTTTTTTGGAATACAGAACGCTAATGGAGGTTTTCATACCGGCGAAGAGAGACATCAGAGGAAAAAGGTATGTTTTTGCGCGTTTTAGAAAGGTAGAAGACGAGAGTTTGTTGGGAATACAACTGGATAGTATCATGATAAAGGGGCGGAAAATATTTGTCAATAAACCTAGATTCAACAGAGATAGTCATGGAGATAATAAGCTCAAAGCTTTTGTCCCGGAAGATAGAAGGTTCACAAGGAAGACGGATCAGTGGAGGAAATTTAAGACGAACTTATCATTTGCAGATACGGTGAGGGGAGGTGATGGAAACACAAGGACCTTTCAGAAAAATAACACTAATCACGGTACTTACAGAAAGGATTTGAAGAAGGAATGGAATGGACTTCTTTTCGATATAGAAGAGGAAGGATTGAAGAGGTTTGAAAATGCTTTCGTGGGGGTGGTTAAGAAACCCGGTACCTCATATAATATCCAAAATATCCTTAACAGAGAAGGATTTTTTCATGTCAAAACCACACCAATGGGAGCTACTATGTGTTTACTTGAAGACTTAGAGTATGAGGCAGTAAAAAATCTGATTAAGGAAGAAGAGGAATGGCTTTCAAACTGGTTTGAAGTTTGAAGATATAAGACAATGGTCTCAATCTGAAGTAGATAAAGAAAGATTGACATGGGTGAAATGTTTTGGTGTTCCTTGTCAAGCTTGGAGAAATGATTTCTTCAAATACATCTCGAGTAGAATTGGTGAGTTTATCTGTTGTGATGAGGAAACGAAGAAGCAATCCAAGTTTGATGTGGCTAGAATTCTTATTAAGACAAGATACACAGGAAATCTGAATGAGGTGATTAATATTGAAATAAACAGGTTGGTCTTTTGTATTAAATTATTGGAGGGCAATCATGGACCAAAAAGAATAGTATTTAAAGATGCTGAAAAGGAAAGCTCTGAGTCGGGAGAAACTTTTGTGGAAGAAACTGAGGATGATTTAGACGAGGAGGATAATGCTGTCAACAATTCCGATTCTGAGTTCTCTAGCAATGGTGGAAATCTGGAGGTTGAAGATGACACGGTTCCAAAGGCCCACGATTCTGCTGCAAACGGCGATAACAGGTGGTGGTCAGACCTTGAGAATACCAATAGAGAAGTTTCACTAACCAAGGGTGAAAAGTGTAATGATGTTTTGACATTGGGAAAAGGCAAAAAACACAAAAAGGTGAAATTTGTTTCTGGCAAGGAAAAGAAGTTGTATGGGATAGAGTCAAATGTAGATAGACCAATTGATGTGATGGCACTAGACGAGAATCAGAGGGTTCAGATTGTAATTAGTGGATCAGGAGGTTCTGAAAAGTTACTAGTTGACAACTTGATTTCTCCTTTAGCAGGTTGTGTGGGTCAAGCGTGTGAGGATAGGGTTCCTGCGAATTTTTGCTCTGGATCGGGCCTTGGGAACGAGACAGAGCAAGTAAATGAACATGTTGGGCCCAATACACTATTACTGGGTAATTATGGTAATGGCCCAGTGAAAAATACCTTAAGGAAAAAGAAATCCTTGTCTGATATATATGAGAAGATACAAATTCCATACGCCCCTTCGTATTACTCAGCCCTTTTGCACTCAGCCCAAGTTTCGAATCTTAAACCCAAGCCTGTTGTTCCCACAGAAGATCTATTGGATCATAGTCAATCAGAGGGTAGTAATAGTAGATATTCTGGTGGGTCTATTCTTTGTTGTGGTTCCCTATCTGATGATGATGTTACAAGGGGTAATGAGAGAATCAGGAGATCAAACAAAGATGTCTCTAGGAAAGTCCTGGAAATCTTGAAAGAAATGGGTTTGGAAGGAGATGAAGATGGGGAAGCACATGAAGGTATTATCAGGGGTTTGGAAAGAATGGATAGACTTCGAAGTCATAACCTGAAGGAGAATTCTATTGAGGTACCATGAATATCTTTACTTTTAATATACGCGGGAGTAACTCTTCAATTAAAAGTAGAAGAGTAAAACAAATAATAGAAAAGGAAAACATAGAATTTTGTATGCTACAAGAGACAAAAAGACAAAATATAGAGGAGATATTCGTCAGAAGCATCTGGAGTGGGAGTGATTTTGACTGGACTGCTAAAGGATCAGTAGGACAATCAGGTGGTTTGATATCAGTTTGGAACAAAAGCTCTTTTAAGGCAGAATTTAGCTTTGTTGGAGCAGGGTATCTTGGTGTTTTTGGGATATGCAGACAAAGGGCAATATATATCGTGAATGTTTACTCTTCATGTGCATTGAGTGACAAGAGAAGGATATGGGAAGAACTCATAAGAGTTAAAGCGAAATTTCCTAAAGGGGATTGGATACTTGGGGAGATTTCAACTCAGTGAAAAATAGGGGTGAAAGAAGGGGTAAAGGTTGTTGTCGGATTGTGGACATGGAGGAATTTGGGGCATTTATTGAGGACATGGAGCTATTGGACTTACCAACAGCGGGGAACAGATACACCTGGTTTAATTCAAATGGATCTTGCATGAGTAGATTAGATAGATTCTTGATCTCAGAAGATTTGTGTAAATAATGGAAGATTTGCCTCCAAAAGGTGGGTAAGAGGTCGATATCTGATCACAGACCTGTATCCCTTATTCTTAATGATTGGAATTGGGGTCCTAAACTATTTAAAACTATCAATGCCTGGCTGGATCATCCAAACTTTATGAAATTTGTGAAAGACACCTGGGAAGAGTGGAAAGGGTCTGGTGAAGCGTGTAGTATTCTGATTCAAAAGTTTAAATACTTGAAGTCGAGATTGAAATGGTGGAATTACAATGTGTTAGGTATTTTGGACCTTAAAATTGAAGATGATATCGAGAGGTTGAACGAGATTGAGAATGATATGGCAAAATGGGATAATGAAATACCGGAGGCAATTCTCAAGGAGAGATGTGAGGCAGCTGACAAAGTTGGGAATAGTCTTCATTTGAAGGAGAGTCTGCTGTATCAAAAGGAAAGAACTAGGTGGTTAACAGAAGGTGATAACAATTCAAAATTCTTCCATTCGATCATAAACTCAAGAAGCAGGGGTAACTTTATCTCAGCTTTAAACCTAGGATTGGAGGAGGAGGCTGAAGTGGAGACAGTTAAACAATTCATTCATGATCATTATGAGAATAAATATAAAAACAGAGTTGAAGATAGTTTCAACATGGATTTGAATGGTCTGGTGAAACTTAATGAAGAGGATAATAAGTACCTGACAGAACCTTTTTCTGAGGAGGAGATAAAAGAGGCAGTTAATTCGTGTGATGGCAACAAAAGCCCAGGTCCTGATGGGTTTAACTTGAATTTTATTAAGAAAACATGGGATATTATTGGAGGAGATATAACTAATTGTTTAGCTGAATTCCATGTTAAGGCTAGTCTTCCAAAATCTGTCTGTTCTTCATTCTTTGTTCTAATACCGAAGAAGGACAATCCTCAGTCAATTCGCGAGTACAGGCCAATAGCACTAATTGGGTGTATTCAAAAAATCATTTCAAAACTGTTGGCTAGAAGATTAAGAGGAGTTATTAGTAAATTGATTTCCTCTTCTCAATCAGCTTTTATCCCTGGTAGACAGATTATGGACGGAGTTCTGGTGGCTAATGAAGTATATGATTACATGATGAAAAAGAAGAAAAGAGGTCTTATGTTTAAGGTTGATTTTTCACAGGCCTATGACTGTGTTAAACGGAGTTATCTCATTAGAATATTGGAGGCCATGAACTTTAGCCCAATTTGGATAAGTTGGATTAAAGGTATTGTGTGCAACAGTTTTGGGTCAGTTCTAGTAAATGGCAGCTCATGCAAGGATTTCAAAATACACAGGGGTCTCAAACAGGGAGACCCTCTTTCTCCCTTCCTATTTGTTTTGGTTACTAAGGGTTTGGCTCTAATGACAATGAGGGCTGAGTGTTTGAATATCCTAAAAGGTTTGAAGATGGAAAATGTGCACATTCCTAATCTTCTTCAGTTTGCAGACGACACATTAATCATGTGTAATGATTCTTGGTCTAATGTTTGGGCTCTAAAATCGATCTTGAGAGGTTTTGAAGTGGTTTCTGGTTTGAAGATTAATTATAACAAGAGTCACATAATAGGATTGAACATTGAGGATAACATGTTGGAAGCGGTTTCTGGGTTCTTGGCTTGCAACATTGGTAAAGCTCCATTTAAGTTTCTAGGCCTGGTGGTTGGAGGTAGACATAAGAAGAGATCTTTTTGGACTCCAGTTATTGAATCCATTAGAGCTCGTTTATCCAAGTGGAGGGGCAAGTTGATATCAATAGGTGGTCGAGTCACATTGATAAACTCTGTTATAAATAATCTGCCAATTCATTTCCTTTCTTTCTATGCTGCACCAGTTTGTGTTCTAAAAGAGATCAAAGTTATTCAAAGACAATTTTTGTGGGCTGGAGAAGGTGATAAATGTAACACCCTTCTACCCCACATACAATTTAGGAAAAACATTTCATATTATCAGAGTAAAAACAACATAAAGGGTGTCACACATAATATTCAAAACATCATGTAAACAATCATTGTCCTGTCCCATAACACGGGTTACTCATTCATCAATATTAGATTGACAACTTCGCAGCGGAAATCAACTTTTACTTTCAATTCCATAAAATACTTCATAATAAATATGTCCAAATCGAACACCATCATCAACAGTATAAAACTTCAGTCACAAACTAAAAGAAATGAGGTTCACAACAATTTTCCTAACCCGATGTTACATGACACAGAGCAGGCACCTCTAACTAGACATAAATAACGAACACTCCAAAGCTACTTCCTTCATCACCTCGTAGCTATTCTTGTTTATCTGCAAGTTACCCACATAAGAGGCAACATTTCCAAGCAGGAAGGGTGAGAAAACATAATTCATTATAGTAATACAAAGACATGGAAGATAAATAATTAAGCAACAACAACATCAGAATCATCATCAACAGTCATTCACAACACAATCTCAACTACTTCGTGAAAATGTGATGTCAACATAATGGTATGCAAGGGATGCATGTGGTACCGATTTTTCTCCATGTGATGGACACTGACCATCAACCCTCCACAAGGGAGCACAACATAACGACATATCACTTCAATCCGCACTATGGGATTGAAGCTACCAATAGGCCGAAGCCCCAACATAAAATGCCATGAAATGCAATGATGCTAAACTCCTCATTTCATCCAAATATCAACATGTGCATCATCCATTTCATTCTCAACAATATTCATCCTAAAATCGTGTTTTTATCATCCACATATCAACAACAATTGTACAACAACGATTCAACACGAGAAACATCAAAACCTCATGAAATAGACGACAAAACGACAAGACAGCAACAAAACGACAAGACAGTAACAATCAGCAAGAGAAAACGTCAAAACAGCAAAAACGGAAAATACTCAGTGGCCTGACACGGCCGCCCGTGTCCCGTGACACGGCCCGTGTCAGGAGGCCTGTACTAAAAACCCAAAACAGAAAAGTTTTCACCGAAAACAGAGGCCTGACACGGCCGCCTGTGTCCTGTGACACGGCCCGTGTCAGAAGCTCTGTAACAAAAATTTTTATTTTTCCCGACCAGTAGGCTGACACGGGTGCCCGTGTTGTGTGACACGGCCCGTGTCAGGATGCGACAAAACCCAACTTTTCCCGAAAAGTGCTTTTCTGCGTTTTTAACTTCGATTACCCCAAAAATCAGTGTTCTACACGAAATTTGATAAAAAAAATACTCACAAAAACACGCATATAGCAATACACATCAATCAAATTCATCATATTTTCATCAATTTACTCATTCTACATCAACAATCATCAAAAGCGACACAATTCATAAAATCCTTAATCTAATCATCTCCAATATCTATAAAACTATAAGAAATTATGAACTCTCCCCATACCTTAGAGTAATCTGAAGCTTTTTCCTTCTTTCTTCAATATTCCTCTAGTAATGCTCAAGCCCCAGTTCTCCTTCTTCTCTCCTCTTCAGTGTTCTTCACCAAAAGATACGACAAAAATGAGAATATGATCGTTCTCCTTCTTTGGTTAACAAGTCCCAACTTATGAACTTCCCATTCTATCCTTACTTACTCTCCAATAAGACCACCTTGCCCTTTCTCATTTTATTTTTAATAATAATAATAATATAAATAACACATGCTCATTTACTTTATTAAAATTATCCTAAAAACACTCTTTTACTCCAAAATTCTTCAAAATTATCAAAAACCTCTTAATCCCTTCTAAATTAATTAAGTAAATAATTAAATGATTAATTTAGATTTTCGGGCCGTTACAATAAACGTTGTATTCCTTGGGTGAAATGGTCGTAAGTATGTAAATCTAGGAATAAGGGAGGGCTGGGTATTAAAGATGTGTCAAAGTTCAATATAGCACTGATGGTTAAATGGCTCTGGAGATTTAACAAGGAATTAGGAGTAGGGTGGTATGATATCATCAAAGCCAGGTACGACAATGTTCTGCAAAATCTCTTTTCTGTGTATGATAGACCAATTCTAGTGCAGGGGTCGGGGTGGTGGAAAGATATTCAGAGGATAGGCATGCCGAGTAACGTTCAAGGTATATTTAATGAGTTAACGTTGAGGGTTGGTAAAGGTAACAAGATTTTATTTTGGCACGCAAGATGGATTGGTGGGAAAGCCCTCAAGTTTCAATTTCCTGAGCTGTTCTCTGCATCTCTAGAACAGAATATTCTAATTCAAGAGTATGGAGATTGGATTGGAAATGTTTGGAAGTGGAATCTTATAGGGAAGAATGTAATCTGTGTAACAACCGTAGGTGAGTCGGGAGTTGAATTATCTCAACTGATAAATGAGGTGGTTTTGGATATAGAAGCGGAAGACTCGGTATTATGGCCCAGATGTGAACAATACCAGTACAGTGTCAAAGCTTGCTATGAATCTCTAAACAGAAGTGTAGATTATGCAGAACTTAGTCAGAATAAACTAAAAGCTTTAGAGGTGGTATGGAAATCAAAGATTCCTCTTAAAGTCAAAGTCTTTGGGTGGAGATTAATTCTTGATAGACTTCCTACAAGGCAAGCCTTAGGAAAGAGAGTAATTATTATGGAGCCTCAACTATTGCAATGTGTATTTTGTTCTCAAGAGATTGAAGAGAGATATTTTCATCTCTTGTAGGATTTCTAGACAAGTATGGTGTAATGTTGAGGCCTGGCTGGGTGTAAATTTTCCAATGGCAACAGATTGTGTTGAGCTGCTATTGCAGAACTATAATACTCATATCATTAGCAAAGACTTATGCTACATTTGGTTGGTGGGTTGTTGGGAATTATGGAGACATAGAAATATGGCTATATTCAGAAATAAAGAGGGAAATCATAATGTCATTTATCACTCTATCATTTCTACTACATGGAGATGGAAAAGTTTGGAGACTAAAGAGTGTAGGAGAGTGCCCTTCTATGAGTGGTATAAACTCTCTTTGGGCAGATAACAAATTCTTCTTTGTCTGAGTAGGTGGTTTCTGTATTGTAGTATATACTACTAACGTTATGGAGATTATCTAAATAATTCCAACATGGGACCATATCATATGAAACTGTTTTCCAAGTTAGAAATAGTCACAGCTTTGTTAACATATTTATCTAGCCATCATATATTATCTTCTTTATTTTGTTTTGCATTTTCCATATTTAAGTAATAACTCTATACAATGAACATCTATTATCGAATTTATTTATAAATACCGACCAATTAGCGACACTTTTCTCGAAGTATCTAGTATGACGCTGGTGATGATGAAAGCATGCACACTTTTAGTTATTTTTTTATCATTTACAGATCCATGATATCTTAAATAAAACAAGTGCAGGTTGGATGATTAATTTAATCCATAGTACAGATATTATATTTAATTTGCAACCAACGATATACTATTATACCTAGGTTTATCGTCAATGAAACATTGGGTCTGAATCACATTCCATCCCAAACTCACAAATCAAGAATCATTGAACCCAACAAAACATAAAAACATACATGTGCAAAAAAAATTGATGTTGCACATAGAGGAGTTATTTAACTTTTGTGTGTCTTGTTGAAAAGAAGTTGGTTGTAGAAGATAAATACGGCGGCGTCATCTACGTTAAAAACGGTTATATACATCTTATGTATTAAGTTCAAATAACATAATTAAATGTAGTATTAATTTATGAGAAATGTTATTCTTACACCACTCCCCTACACCTACACTTTCACCAATACGGTGAACAGTAAAATATTATAATAATATTTTTTTATAATTTAAAAAAAAAATTTCACAACTAAAAATTATTTTTTACATTTGGACGTTTACTAACCAAGTTCATCACTCCATTAACCAATTTTTTATATTGCATTAACCAACTTTATTTTACTACTAAAAATTATTTTTACATCTGGACGTTTATTAACCAAGTTCATAACTTCATTAACTAACTTTTTACATTGTATTAACCAACTTTATTTTACTAGTAAAAATTATTTTTAATATCTGGACCTTTATTAACCAACTCCATCACTATATTAATCAAGTTTTTACATTTCATTAACCAAGTTTGATTTACTATTAAAAGTCACTGTTCACAGATATTGTTCACGGTACTATTCACATCATTATTCATGTATGGTTTTACTGTTCACGGTCATTGTACATGTACGGATTTACTGTTCACGGACACTGTTTATGTACGGATGAACAGTACATACGATGTAGTGTAGGAAATGGTGTCAAGATAGCATACCTGTTAATTTATACATTTCATTATGATATTTGATATTATTTATTGAAGTAAAGTAAGTTTTTATATTCTGTGAATATTATTTTTGTTTTATATTTAAAAAAAAAATCAAATAATATTTTTAAATATATATATTTTTAATCAATTTTAATTTTATTTAGAAGAAAGAGAGTAAAAGAGGGGGAGAATAAAATGTCGACCTCACAAGCTATTTACAAATGTTCAAAAGGGTGTTATATAGCATATAGTATACGGAACTAAGTCCAGCGACCAACACTACTACGCAAATACTAATTAATAACGGTTGGAAAATGTATATAATGACGTTGGCTGACGTTGTTATGTAGAGTGTCATTGTAAATGGATACTTATAATCACGGGCCATTAACCGTTGTAATTACCTGAAAACAGCGCGCCCTATCACAACCGTTATTAAAACGAACCGTTGTAATAAATATAATGCTCCTAGGTTCGATTCTCAGCTGCGTCGTTTTGATATTAATTTTTTTCTGTGCAGCGTGCGAGATATTATTACGGTTATATTTTATACCTGTCGTTATATATTCTACAGACACAAATATACAACCACGGCTAGGTTTTATAACCGTAGTCAAAACTTCCTATGTTTTAAATATGCATTTCTCAGCAATTCAAATTCATCCCATTATTGAACCTGTAATCATTTTAACCATAACACATAAGGTATACATGCATATAAAAAGCATGAAATACTTTCTATGTTTTAAATATGCATTTCTCAGCAATTCAAATTCATCCCATTTTTTAACCTGTAACCATTTTAACCATACAGATAAGCAAACATTGTTCATTTGTAAGTATTGTAACTATTATAACCATAAAATACAGCTAACAAATAAGGTATACATTTTGTAAGTATTATAACTATTATAACCATAAAATACAGCTAACATATAAGGTATACATTTTGTAAGTATTGTAACTATTATAACCATATTTACACCAAACACTGTATTCATGTCATCAATACATAAAAGTGTTATTCACATCATCTCTACAAAAAATTGTCATTGACATCATCAATCAGCAGGACCCTTAAGAACAATGTGGATATATGTCCAACGTTTACGAAGTCCTCAACGGGGAATGAGGTTTCATTGTTAAACATCTACATAAGAAATAGGCAATAACATGTGTGATAATAATTCAATAGTCAACTTATATATTAATATATGTAAACATTTTATGACATGTATACCTTATCCCATGATTCAACAATGCCGGCAAGGATAATGTTTAGCATGTCTTTCATGACATAATAACCACACTCGTAATTCCCGAGTTGTTTTCTTGTCTACAAATTTAAACAAAAATCACATGAATACAACCACACATGAATGTAAATGAAAGAAACATAATCGTGTCAATTACTTTAAGACAAATCCATCTAGGCTTTCTTCTAACATTGTTCATCATATTCACTTGCTCCACAACACTGTACATTGAATTTGAATTAAACATATTACATGATAAACTAATTACAATGTCAAAGAAAATGAATTAAGCATACACTTACGAATTAATCATATCTTTTATTTTGTTTTGCAGTGGATCATGCAAGGAACACAGAAAAGTTATCGTATTCGTTCTAAATGATATGATGATCAATTGCCAATGACCACTGAATAAACAAGAGAATATATAGGTTAATGGTATTTGCTAAAACAAAACTAAATATAGAATACATAAACATCAATTCCAAAAATACTTACGTGCAGAGGAATGGTGCTAAGTAACATTGTTTTCCTCCCTCATTTAACCGTGTTATCAAATACTCTCGGATATCTTTTGGTTCATTAAAAGTCCAACGAATAAAAAGTGGATCCAAGATTTCGTAAGTACTCGATTTATTCAACTCTATACAAAGACGGTGAATGTACCTAAATGGTTAAAGAAAATGAATAAATTAGGGGTGATGTTCTATAAATGTAATGTTCTATAATGACATGTATATTCAACTATATATACTTATGTGCACCAAACTTGCAATATCCCGATGTCCAGCCACTTATACCCACCAAGAAAATCCCGTACATCATCAGGATTATAATAGAATAAACCCAAACGTGGACAATGCTCTAGCGGGAGAGGTTGCACTTCATTTATCACCGCAACTTTCAAGTATAACATTGTGATTTCATTTGGGTTAGGTCCATTATATCATTGCGGTTACCCGCGGGGGGTGGGGGGGGATGGGCTGAACAATTAATTCCTTTTGTAGAAGCATGACATACAACACTTCTACTAGGAGTTTGATCATCATCATCACCATCAACATTATGGTGATCTTCATTTGTCCGTTGTTCCAAGTTTTCACTTAATCTCTACATCATAATATTCAATTAAAACATAAAACAAAAACAAGCACAATATTATATATCATACATTTCCGATAAAACACTAACATCTCAAGTAAAGTACATACCGAATACAACTCTTGGAACCTTTCCATATATTTCTCCCTTTTTTCCTTCTCCTCTTCTAACATTCTCTGTTGTTCTTCTAATTGCTTCTCAAAATTTTCAATCTTTTGTCTTTGTGCAATAATTTCCGGGCTTTCGGTACTTTTTCTTTGAGACCCAAAGAATGACCACAAGTCGACACCTTCTCCAACAGCACGGACACACCCACCATACTTATCTGTTTCTGTAGCTTCTACTAATATGTCATGTCGTGTTTGCGGAACAAATGTGCCTTCACGGGCTGCCTCAACCAACTTATCCTACACAACATGAGAAACTTACATATATTGTTACTAACGCATTTAAATAAAAAATAACATAAGCACAACAAATCATACTTACAATATTTTCGGCAACTACTCTTGATGCCTCAGAGGTGTACTCTCCATCTAGTCTTAATCGAGCCCTCTTCCATTTTTCATGTCTTGAAGGTGGAAATGGGATGCGATCATCTCCGGTTTCTGATTCTCTTTCAAGCATGATTTTTTTCTCAAGATTCCTATAACCCCCTGTTGCACCCCAAAATTTGCCCTCCTTACTTTAGTACTAACTGGCTTATGTTTCATTTCATTTTTGCATCATCATGTATGCATATCATTAGCATGGGGTCAAGGTGCTTGAGACAGCTCAAGAAGGTCCTATCTGGTCCATCACATCATCAAGGGTTCACAGGTGGCAAGGGATCTCAAGTGGATCACTCTCTCCTAACCAGTGCATAAATTAGGGTTTTGAGATTCTTGGGTTTATTGCTCCAATGGGCAAGCTCCTTGGGTTTTTATCATCAACAAATGGCATATCTTATCTTTGTTGGAGAGGATACACATCATATTCAGAGGAATTTGGATTTGGAGACTGTGCTATTTCCTCCTAGACTTAGGGTACCAAAACTAGGGTTTGCTATAAAGTCAGATTATTTCTGATTTTTTGGGCAAGACTTGATTCCATGGTATTCCTTGGGTCCCTAAGTATCTAGGAATGGAAGACTGTCCATCAGTTTGGTTCAGGAGAAGTTCAATTGGCCAATGGATTGAAAATCAGTTGAATTTGGTGAAAGGAGAAAAGTCAACTGTGAAATTCTGAGATTCTTTTCAGGGATTTCAAGGTCTCACATCCTCATATGGTCCCCAGGGGTCAAGTTTCATACATATTTGTCAGGAATCAGGAGTTGGTGCAAAGTTTCCAAATTTGGAAAGTGACCTATAATGAAAAGTTTCCATTTTTGGCAAGTTTCTACACCATCTTCAACTTAACTTTACACCATCAAGAAAGCTTCAAATGAATTTTTCTCCAACATTAAAGTTGAAGATCTTTTTCTCCTCTTTCCAACAAGTACTAGTGGGTCTCCATATCATTTGTGAAACTCTAGTTATGGTCAAAAGAAGGCAAAGTGGTTTTTAGGGTTTTTCATGATGCCATTTTCATAATTTTGGGCATAGTGACCTATAATCAATTCCATTGCTTCATGCTATCTTTTAATACCAAAGAACATCCCTTGAAGATTATTTTTGGCCCAAGAATGAAGAAATTCCATGGATTATTATGCACTTTTTTTCCATTATTCAAAATTCCCAAAATGTCTAAAAATCATAAACCATTTGTTCTCAAGGCCCAAGTTAAAAGTGGTGTGATTAGCAACTCAGATACAAGTGATCCATCATGAATTCAAAGGCATGGAAGGAATGTATTTTTCACTTATTCAACATAATGCAAAATTCCAAAATAATTAAAAAAATCATCAAACATGGAATTACCCAGGCCCAATTCATATTCAATTGAAAACCCTAGTCTTTATAAACCCATTCATACATTGGTTAGGGTTCATGCACGTGGAATTGAAGGTGTTCTCAAGAAAACCCTAAAAAAGGATTTTTCATCAAAACTCACGATCCACAAGGTTTTGGCCAAAAGTTCTTCCACAAATATTTTCCTGGGGATTTCTAGAGTGCAAATCGACCACCATTCGCAGCCAAAGGCAAGGATTGGAGCTGCTCCATCACAGGTTGAGAGGTTTTTTCGTGTTCTTAAAACTCCTATTTTTTGCATGAATATTGACGCGTGATGAATGGTGATCACCCTGGTATAATTATTTTTAATTATGGATGTGTGAATTGCTTGTAATATGGATTTAAAGTTTTGTGCCCTAATGGTTTTTTATTTGTTTTTTATTATACACTAACAATTTGCGATTTTTAAGGCCATATTTGGATTCCTCGCGAAATTCTGGGTCGGATAGTGTACCCATATGCATTTTCTGGGCAGGTTGGGTGGTTGCAGGTGGCGGCCGGCGGTGGAGCTCCGGCGAAGGTGGTGGTCCGGCGAGCAGGTTGGCTGGACGGAGAAGACGAAATCTCCACCCTTCATTCGCATGATCTAACGGCCCCTAACGCGCCACATGTCATTTCTTGGGTTTTTTTTTCTGATTTTTATTTATTAATTGTATGTTCTTCACCCCACGGTCCTTACGATGCACAACCAATCGTTTCATTTCCCTTTGTATACTATTATGTTAGTTGACTTAATCAAGGCCGCTGGATGAATCGTGGGGATATGAGCACGCCACCGCATTAAAAAACCACATGCGATGCACATGGGAGAGCACGGTGGATTCTTTTTTATTTTTGTCTTGTTTTTTCTGAGTTCATGGGCGGGCCGTGCTATCCGCACGCCCCATTCTCTGGCCCAAAGTCATTTCCTCTTCATTTTCCTTGCTGTTCGCACCCCTTATACTGTTTCCAGGATTTATTTTATTTAATTCATAATAATTTCATTTTTAATTTTTAAAAATACTTAAATGCATTTAAAAAATCTTAAAAAATTCATGCATCACTTTTGTTGTCTTATAAAATTTTCACCAATTTTATTTTTATTTTTATATTATTTTTCATCATCCAAATTAATTGTTTAATTCAACTTCTTTTTAATTACACATCTCATGCATACTTGAACTTCTTCATTTTAATTCTCTGCAATCATAAAGCATTTTTCACTCGTTCTTTTTGCATTCATTCATTAGCATTCTAAAGTGCGTAAAAATATTTTTCTTTCATTTTAAATTTATTTTACATTGCATTTAGGTCCTTCTCTTTGGCACATTGAACCCTATCCCTTATTTGAATTTCGTGTGATCGTTTGAATGGCTAACACTTTGGATTTTTGCAGGGATTTTTTATATGTTGTTTGCCTCTAGTTGAGGAATCCTAATGTTTAATTTGGGAATTTTAGGAGTCATTTTCCTAATTATCTGATTCATTTTCACTTGAGATTTTCATGTGTGTGCATCTTTGATCTTATCTGATCATCTTTTTGAAAAGGCACTTGTGCCATTTGCTTTGGAGGCTGTCTCTTTGTTTCTTTGATTCATGTTTGGTTTATTATTATCATTGTTTGCCGTTGTTTGATTTTTATTCACCTCATTGCTCTTATTCACGTCCGTTTCTCACTAACCTTTTATGCAGGATCAAGGTAAGTTCTTTAAGGATATGGATAAGTATCCATGGTCACCCTTACTTTTTCCTTCCCTCATCTTCTTCCTTTAGGATTTAGGTTGTCGTCGAACCTCACTAACCGTAGGTCACCCATGCATGATAACGTTAAGACTCTTAGTTTCCCTTTAGAGTTACCCTTGTGTCTTCTCTCTTCTCATCTCAAATTTCTTTAAAACACTTAATAATAATAAGGTGTATTGCGCACGAGCCTTAAGTACGGGGAATGAGAAATGAGGGGCTTCCTCTCATCTTTCTAGAGTGCTTAGCGAGCGTCCTGTCTTGGGACGATGCGTTAAGCATTCGCCCCTGTGCCCTAGACTTTGGTGCAATGCAGCTTAGGAACTAACTTAAGCCACTTCTGTCCTAAAAAAACACAAACCAACTTCAAAACTTTTTGTCCTTCGGGACCTTCAACTTAAAGGCTATTTTCAAAAAGGGCACGTTACCTTCCGTCTGAGTCGCAAACAGGCATCGACCCTAACTGCCGGACGCGAACTTAACGTCGCTCATAAAAAACACAAAAAGAACTTGGTCCGAACTACGTTGACTCTGAATTCCCCATTGCACAAGGGAGGTACGTAGGCCTAGGACGTCGACGTCCTACCGAGTCTATCTTTGTTTCCCCTCCCCCGTTTAGTATAGCCCTAGATGATAGTATAACTCACCCTTAGAACAGACAACAAGCGTGGATCCCATCGAGTACGATGGACGCATGGGGTGCTAGCACCTTCCCCTCGCGTAACCGACTCCCGAACCCAGGCTATGGTTGCGATGACCATTCCTTTCCCCTCTTCCTCAGGTTTATGCGGTGTTCCCTTTCCCTCTCCTGGGATAAATTTACACGGCTGGCGACTCTGTTTTCCGCGCCACTCTCGCGTTTGTACCTGGATGAAAATCCTGGGAGCGACAGCTGGCGACTCTGCTGGGGACCTGGTTGACCTATGCTGGTCCATCCCTAAGCGAGTCAATCCTAACGCTTGCTTGTCTTTGTTCTCTTTGGGTGCTTTATTTTTGTTTTGCTTTATGTGTTGTATTTTATTTTTATTTTTACCGCATTTTCAGCATTTCATTTTTTTATTACTGTCATGCTGCTGTGCTGTGCTGGCTGTCTTTGTTTTGCAGGTTGGGTGGGTCTGAGAGATAAGCCCAACACCAAGGCTTGAGAATACCTTAGGACTAGAGTGGAAAGTAGTGGGACCTACGTGCCCGCTTGGTACGTTTGTGTGTTCACGAAATTCACAACCAGACGAGGTTATCTTGGGATGCATTCTAACGTGTGTGTCTTGCGCATGATGGGGTGTTGATCTAGAGAGCTGTCGACTCTGGTGACCGATCATTGAGGACCTTAGTGGAAACATCCCTCTTTAGTGGTGACAGTGGCAGACCACATCCTGTGGCAAACCCATTCGCACCCGAGGGCCCGCTTTGGAACTCGCATAGGATGGCCCCTACGTTTTGAAGAGAATCAGTGGAGGCACTCCTCGATTGACTTTAGTACTGTACCCCGAGGGATGAATGTACTATTGTTTCTCGACCTCAGTGCCAAAGCTGAGGACCTTCCGCTTTGGAGAATCAGTTGAGGCCTTCTCGATTGATGATGATGCCAAACCAGAAATGGTGAACGTATCATTATTTCTCGACCTGAGAGCCCGGGATACTGAACATCCTAGTACCCACATGTGAGAGGGGATGGGCGTTTGCAGGTAACCGAGACTTTTAACCTACCCGGTTTTCTGGATTTCTCATCAATGTCTGATTATTTGGGTTCCTCAGTGGTTCAGAGTTCTAGTTTTCTGGTTTCTCGTTCAGCTAACAGCACAACACATCCAGCAATGTGCCTTGACCCCATGTTTGCATGAGCATATCATTTTTCTTGCATTTCTGACGTGTTTGACATTTTTCAGGGCTTGCATCTTACCCTTGATTCCGGTTTTCTGAGGTCGCTTCAGTATGGATGTTCAGAGAAAGAAGACTATCGCCTATTCATTCCCAGAGCCGACTTTGACACTAATTCACAAATTGATTAATATGGTTGGTTCCGGAGTTCGTACAGAGTTCAGTGGAAGGTATGGAAGACTTTTGAAATTTGTCTGTAATATCTCCCAGTATGAGAAGGATGTCATTCACACACTTCTTCAGTTTTACGATCCGTCTCTGCGATGCTTCACTTTCCCGGACTACATCCTGGCCCCAACATTGGAGGAGTTTTCATTTATTTTGGGAATTCCTATCAGTCATGATATAGTTTTCTTTTCTGAAGAACACCCCGGTATAAAAGAGATGGATGTGGCTCTTCATATTAGTGAATCTGTTCTTAACAGTAATATTGAAGAAAAACAAGGAGTTAAGGGTTTCCTGCTGAAGTTCTTGTTTGATCAGGCCTGCATACATGTCAAAGAGAAGAACTGGACTGCTTTCCAAGCTATTCTAGCTATGTGCATCTATGGGATTGTCTTGTTTCCGAATATTTTCGATCTGGTGGATATGCATGCCGTCAGAATCTTTATTTCGAAGAATCCTATACCTACCTTGCTAGGTGATGTGTACCATTCAGTTCACTACAAGAATGAAAACAGGCGGGGAAAAACTGTGAGTTGTTGTGCACCACTCTTAGCTACTTGGTTTTTGAGTCGTCTCCCTGAATCTGGCGCTTTCGTTGATACGAAAGATTCTCTGAAGTGGTCTAAGAGGGTTATGGGCTTGACTGCAGATAACATCGTTTGGGTTAATCGTGACTTGCTAGGAATGGAGATTATTTGCAAATGCGGAGAATTCCCTAATGTTCCCTTGATAGGGAGGAAAGGTGGAATTAACTATAATCCCTCCCTAGCTATCAGACAGTTTGGCTATCCTTTGAAGAATCCACCCGAAGAGCGAGATGTCCATGAGTCCTTGTCCTTCAATGGTATTGAGGATCAAGGGTTGATAAGGAAAGTTGTGAATGCTTGGAAACAGGTGACTAAGAAGGGTAAGATTCCATTCGGGAAAAGTGACAATCGGGTTTTCCCTCCCTATAAAGAGTGGATTAAGAAGAGAGTAGAAGTGGAGCTTCTTCCCTTCTCGGTGGAACCACCTTTGTATCCTTTGGTGATCGAGCCTCCTACCACCGTTGAGTTGGAGAAGTATAACACATTATGGGTTGAAAAGGAAAGGTTGCGGGAAGAAAATAGTGAGCTAAAGAGAGAAATTTATCAGTGGAAGCATGAGCGGGGTGAAGCTGTTCATACCGCCAAGTTGAAGACAGAGCTCCTTGCTAAAGCAGAAAGAGAGCTTGCTGACATGGTCGCATCCAGAGAAAGAATGAAACAAGCTTTGGATGGTATCAGTAGCGTCCTCAGGTCCAAGGAGGAGGAATTAGGCAAGGCTTTGTTAAAGATTCACAGGTTCAATGATCACCAAGAAACTGCCATGGCTGAGAATAAGAGAAAGGAAGACGACTACATAGCTAAGATTGATCAGTTGAAGTCGACGCTCAAGAAGAAAGACGCCGAGATCTTATCAGGGATATTCAAGAGACAAGTAGTCGAGGGTCGACTCAAGGAAGCCATAGCCTCCATGGAAGAACTGAAAGTCCAAGCTGAAGTGAAGAAACCTAGACATGAGGGTCCTAGCATGGATGGTGTTTCTGGAAAAGACGCTTGGGAGTTACATTGCCGATACTTGGATGGGATCATACACAGGAGAGACCTTCTCATTCGAGGGCTAATTCAGAGGCCGAAGCATCCCGATACCAGAAAGTTGTTCAAGGAGATTCAAGACTGGTGTAGAAAGCATAATGGATGGGGGGATTGACGCTTGTAAACTTTGATGATATGCCTTAGTTTTCTGTCTTCTTTCATTGTATGTGGATCACCACCAGGCTTGTTGGTTGGGGCCTATGGTTTTTATATTCAGACTTGTTATCTCGGATTTGTGATTGTTGACATTTGGCTTTTCTCTGGTTTTCTTAATATATGAGCAGAAGTTCCGTTCTATCTTGTTATTAAACTGGAATCAAGGGGTGGATCGCCCTGCTAATATTCAAACATGTTCATTTGCATTTGCATATTCATAATCATTTTGCATGACAGGTGTTTATCTCCGGTATTCTTATCTTGTTCTCATCTCAGAATTGCAGACTTAACTCCTCAGGCCGTTCAGGGTTGATCATGGAGCAAGTTCAAGCTGAGTTGAGGGAAATACGAAGCCAGATGGGGCAATTCGGGGAAGACATGCTCCAGGAGCAGAGGATGCTGAGGGAGGAGATCAATCAGATGAAGACTCACATGGGTTTAATCATGGAGATTCTAAAAACAGTGTTGAAGAAGGAAGACAGTCTTGTGCCCGCTTCCACAACAGAGGTTCTCATTCCTCCCATCTCTTTGGGGTCTCCTCTAGACCATGAACTGCCTCGTGGATCCTTCCCACCGTCAGAGCTTTTTCATCAACAACCATTTCTTGAGGGTCTTAATCCAGAAAAGCTTGAAAAGAAGTTTGATCAGATTCCGATGCCATACGCTCAGTTGCTTCAGCACTTGCTCAAGTTTCAGCTGATTGAATTGATTGCTGCGGGACCTCCACACACCAAGTTTCGTATGGGTTCCAACGTCCATGATAGGTGTGAATTCCATTCAGGGGCACCTGGTCATAATGTTGAAGATTGTAAGATGCTCAAGTACAAAGTCCAAGAGCTCATTGATTCAGGGGTAATCAAGTTTACATCAGTTGGCACTAGTAAATAAAGTGATGTTACTCCCAGTGTTGCAAAGGGACTGAGGACTCCTTCTTTCGCCAAAGGATCCACCTCGCGTCAAGGATCCCTTCCATAACCCTTGTTTGTGCCTCAGCCGAGTGCAGAAAGGAAAGTGCAGGGCCAGACTGGGCGCCCAAATCAGCACCGACAGCAGAATTATCAGCAACAGGGGCAACCGAGACCAAGAAGGCCCAAGAGGACATTTGATCCTGTTCCAATCCCTTATAGTCAGCTGTTTACGCGTCTGCTCAAGAAGTCTCTAATTCAAACAAGGGGTACCGCGCCAGTACCGTACCCTATTCCTCCGGATTATGACATGACTGCTAGGTGCGAGTTCCACTCGGGAACGTTTGGGCACACAATTGATGAGTGTAATGTATTCAAGCACAAGGTGCAAAACCTGGTAGACTCGGAGATCATTGTATTCACTGAAGATGACATGTACATCAATGGAAGCCTCCTTTCTCAAATGAACACTCAGTCTGCAAGTACGTCCAGACAGAATTAAGCTTCCTCAGCAATGGCAATCTTCAGCTTCTTTACTGCATTTTCATTTGTAGTTTTTTTCATTTCTTGTTAAAGCATCGTATGTATGCAAGACTTGTTTGTTTTTTTTATGATGATATTAATGCAATGAGTATGTTTTCCTTGAAGTAATCCATTCGTGTTCACTCTTAAATGTTTATGCGCACTGCAATACCAATCTTCTTGTTTAGAACTCTTGAGGGAGGATGATGATGTAAAAACGCAAAATCTTTGGTTGTATGCTTTCGGATAAAACCCTGTTGAGGATGTACAGGCATTGTTTCAAACCCCTAAATACTGGAGAGATAAGGGAGATAGACCCTCGTTAACCCCTTCGGGCCTTGAAGTAGGAGCTTCTTTCATACGAAAAAAACCCTCATGCTTAACCCAGGGACAGGGTAGGCGTCAGTTAGTTTGACCGAGCGTTCAAATTTCAAGGAGAGTGTGCATCTGGGGATCCATTACCCTCTGTCCCGCTGTCAAGAGGTCAAGAGATGTTAAACCCCAATGGTTATCCATCAACAATCAAGGAGTGAGTAGTCACGACCCTTTCAAGCAAGTAAGACAGCCAGTGTCACACGTTTTGTTCGGAAAAGGGGAATAAAAAAAGGAAAGCCCGCTAAGTCGAAGCGACTTAGGCAAAAGTTAGGGCATCCCGCTGGACTTCAAAATCAAAAAAACTCAAAGGAGTCAGTCCAGGCAAAATTAGGGATAAAAAAAGAGCAAAAGAAAGAAAAAACGAAAGGCGAAAAGGATTACAAAAGAAAATCCTCGATAAGAACAAATTCGTGTGATTACAGACACAAAAGATAAAAAGGGGTGACCGTCATTCCAAAACTCCCTTAGGTGCCAAGCCATTAGTTGCATGGGTTCCTTAAAAGATCATAAACCTTTCGAGAGATGAGCGTTCGGGTCAGATTAACTGAACATAGGACTGAAGAACATCACGAAGAGTGGGTGGGCACCGATAAGTTTTGAGCCATAAATCCTTTTTTCTGAAACCGTGAACCAGACCACGTTACAACCCTTAAAAGTCCTAATTGAAACAGGGTTTATTCCGAGAGCGTACTCCAACCGGATGGCGTTCCTGACTCCTATGAGTTGTGCTAATAAGATTTGTTGGTATTGCATGTGCGCATTGTTTTGCCATTCAAAAATCAAGGTCGCATCCCAGCAAGTGATTCGTTCACAAGGCTTGGCGACGCATTTTCAATAAAAAACTTCAAGGTTAACATGAGTGTTGCATTAGAATTATCATTCTCATAATAAACATTCTCTGTTTGCATATATGTGCCTAAGCATCAATGCAGCTTACACAGTGAACGTCAGTCAAGAAGCTTGATCCTACCAAGTTGAGATGCTTGAAAATTCTAATAGACAATCATATCGAAGGGCATGCTGCCAAAAGACTCAGTGTAGAGTGGGCTCTCCCCAGTAAGTCGTGTTAAGATGTAGCCAATCTGGGGCAGTCACGTCGAGAAAACTCTCAAAAATTCAGTTATTCTGGGGCATTCATTCTAGGATTAGGGGCAAAGTCACTTCAAAGCCCATAGTAGGGCAGGACACCTCTAGAGCATGGGAGATCGTCCACTCCTGAAAATGGTTAATTGAAAACACCTCCTCAAGGTTCAAGATGCTAAAGCAGAGTATCGTCAAGACATTACGATCCCCTTCGAGGTAATGTACGTCATGGATTATGAAGACTGGGGCAGTTATGTCGAGATATGATAAATCTCTCCAAGAGTTTGAAGACCCTGGGGCAGTGCGAACGCCCGATCTTCTGTAAAATCCTCTTGAGATGAAAAATTCAAAGAGCCGCTTATGACCATAAAGACAAGTCAGGTTGCAGGGCAACAGATTGTATTCTCCCAGCAGCTGGCTTCCCCAGCATTGAGATTGCTCCTTCCCCAGTAAGTCAAACTTTCCTCAGCAGAGCAGACCTTCCCCAGCAGGAGACTTGGGAAGCATTTTCTCCGGATCAAGACGTTATTTCCCCACAGAATCAGGATTCATCTTCCCCATCCAGTAAGCGCGCTTTCACCGACGAAGTCATATTCTAGTCCCCAGCAAGGTGGGAGTAAAGTCATTCTCCCTACCAGCGGGCTAAGTTCAGCAGTATCCCCAAGCAGGATGGTATTATGGACTATTTTCCCCAGCAGGTTTTGAGCCAATTGGATATTAGCAATTTTCAGTAACAGACTTCCGGTTCCGTTATTGGCGTTCATTCTCAACTCCCCCAGCAGAGGAGAAATCTCAGGTTTTGGATGAAAGACAGGTGTGGCCCCCGGTAGTTCTTTCGGGACTTTATCCCCAGCAGAAGTTGTTGATCCAAAGAGTCGATCAGTATGACCCTTCTCAACAGAGTTCCTAGATTCAGAGGACAATTTATTTTTGTCATCCCCAGCTGAACGGGTATTTTCTCTCCGGCATTTATTTTGCTGGAGAGACCCTTTTTGCATATCATAAGCATTCGCATTGCATCCTCAAACGCATAGCATTTCCATGTAGTATGGAGCATTACGCCATTATTCAAACATTTGCATTCGAAGCATAAGTCAGGTTTGATACTTTCTTTGCCAGTTCTCTTGCTCAGCGGAGATGGCACAACTCAGGAGATTTTGGAGGGATGTATTCCTCATACTCGTGCTCCCCGACAGAGTCTTTTATTTAGACTTCTCCTTTCCCCAGCGGAGTCATCTTATCTATGGATCATGGGCCCGTCAGAAGTTTGTCTGGCTTTTCTCTTATGTGAAATCCCGTTCTTACCAGAAGTTTTGTTTCACATTATCCCCAGTGAAGTCGCCATTGGTATTGCTAGTTTCTCTTTATCAGCAGGGATAGCAATATTTTGGATATTTTCTTCGTTAGTTTCCCTTTATCAGCAGGGATGGCATCTAGTTTGCTAGTATCTCTTTATCAGCAGAGATAGCAACCTTTTGGAGATTTTCTTTCGTCAGTTTCCCTTTATCAGCAGGGATGGCATTTATTTTGCTAGTTTCTCTTTATCAGCAGAGATAGCAAGCTTTGAATATTTTCTTTCGTCAGTTTCCCTTTATCAGCAGGGATGACATTTGTTTCGCTAGTTTCTCTTTATCAGCAGAGATAGCAAGCTTTGAAGATTTTCTTTCGTCAGTTTCCCTTTATCAGCAGGGATGACATTTGTTTTGCTAGTTTCTCTTTATCAGCAGAGATAGCAAGCTTTGAAGATTTTCTTTCGTCAGTTTCCCTTTATCAGCAGGGATGGCATGTATATTGCTAGTTTCTCTTTATCAGCAGAGATAGCAAGCTTTTGGAGGTTTCTTTCGTCAGTTTCCCTTTATCAGCAGGGATGGCATTTATTTTCCTAGTTTGTCTTTATCAGCAGGGATAGCAAGCTTTGAAGATTTTCTTTCGTCAGTTTCCCTTTATCAGCAGGGATGGCATTTGTTTTGCTAGTTTCTCTTTATCAGCAGAGATAGCAAGCTTTGAAGATTTTCTTTCGTCAGTTTCCCTTTATCAGCAGGGATGGCATTTATTTTTGCTAGTTTCTCTTTATCAGCAGAGATAGCAATCTTTTGAAGATTTTCGTCCGTCAGTTTCCCTTTATCAGCAGGGATGGCATTTATTTTGCTAGTTTCTCTTTATCAGCAGAGATAGCAATCTTTTGAAGATTTTCGTCCGTCAGTTTACCTTTATCAGCAGGGATGGCCTCAGTTTGCTAGTTTCTCTTTATCAGCAGAGATATAAATCTTTTGGATAGTTCTTCGTCAGTTTCCCTTTATCAGCAGGGATGGCATCAGTTTGCTAGTTTCTCTTTATCAGCAGAGATAGCGATCTTTTGGATATTTCTTCGTCAGTTTCCCTTTATCAGCAGGGATGGCATCAGTTTGCTAGGTTCTCTTTATCAGCAGAGATAGCGATCTTTTGGATAGTTCTTCGTCAGTTTCCCTTTATCAGCAGGGATGGCATCAGTTTGCTAGGTTCTCTTTATCAGCAGAGATAGCGATCTTTTGGATAGTTCTTCGTCAGTTTCCCTTTATCAGCAGGGATGACATTTATTTTGCTAGTTTCCCTTAATCAGCAGGGATGGCATCAGTTCGCTAGTTTCTCTTTATCAACAAAGATAGCGATCTTTTGGATAGTTCTTCGTCAATTTCCCTTTATCAGCAGGGATGGCATATTTCGAGATTCCTTTGTCAATTCTCTTTATCAGCAGAGATGACTTTATACCCAGCATAGCTAGCACTCGTCCGTATTGTGACAGTACAACATTTATGGCTAATTCTCCAGCAGAGGATTGCAAATTTCCGGGTTCTTTGGTATTCAATCTCCGTGCATCCTGATCGTCTGAAAGCTGTCACCATCATACCCTCAGGATCAAGTTGATTGAATAGGGGCAGCTGTTGCACCCCAAAATTTGCCCTCCTTACTTTAGTACTAACTGGCTTATGTTTCATTTCATTTTTGCATCATCATGTATGCATATCATTAGCATGGGGTCAAGGTGCTTGAGACAGCTCAAGAAGGTCCTATCTGGTCCATCACATCATCAAGGGTTCACAGGTGGCAAGGGATCTCAAGTGGGTCACTCTCTCCTAACCAGTGCATGAATTAGGGTTTTGAGATTCTTGGGTTTATTGCTCCAATGGGCAAGCTCCTTGGGTTTTTATCATCAACAAATGGCATATCTTATCTTTGTTGGAGAGGATACACATCATATTCAGAGGAATTTGGATTTGGAGACTGTGTTATTTCCTCCTAGACTGAGGGTACCAAAACTAGGGTTTGCTATAAAGTCAGATTATTTTTTATTTTTTGGGCAAGACTTGATTCCATGGTATTCCTTGGGTCCCTAAGTATCTAGGAATGGAAGACTGTCCATCAGTTTGGTTCAGGAGAAGTTCAATTGGCCAATGGATTGAAAATCAATTGAATTTGGTGAAAGGAGAAAAGTCAACTGTGAAATTCTGAGATTCTTTTCAGGGATTTCAAGGTCTCACATCCTCATATGGTCCCCAGGGGTCAAGTTTCATACATATTTGTCAGGAATCAGGAGTTGGTGCAAAGTTTCCAAATTTGAAAAGTGACCTATAATGAAAAGTTTCCATTTTTGGCAAGTTTCTACACCACCTTCAACTTAACTTTACACCATCAAGAAAGCTTCAAATGAATTTTTCTCCAACATTAAAGTTGAAGATCTTTTTCTCCTCTTTCCAACAAGTACTAGTGGGTCTCCATATCATTTGTGAAACTCTAGTTATGATCAAAAGAAGGCAAAGTGGTTTTTAGGGTTTTTCATGATGCCATTTTCATAATTTTGGGCATAGTGACCTATAATCAATTCCATTGCTTCATGCTATCTTTTAATATCAAAGAACATCCCTTGAAGATTATTTTTGGCCCAAGAATGAAGAAATTCCATGGATTATTATGCACTTTTTTTCCATTATTCAAAATTCCCAAAATGTCTAAAAATCATAAACCATTTGTTCTCAAGGCCCAAGTTAAAAGTGGTGTGATTAGCAACTCAGATACAAGTGATCCATCATGAATTCAAAGGCATGGAAGGAATGTATTTTTCACTTATTCAACATAATGCAAAATTCCAAAATAATTAAAAAATCATCAAACATGGAATTACCCAGGCCCAATTCGTATTCAACTGAAAACCCTAGTCTTTATAAACCCATTCATACATTGGTTAGGGTTCATGCACGTGGAATTGAAGGTGTTCTCAAGAAAACCCTAAAAAAGGATTTTTCATCAAAACTCACGATCCACAAGGTTTTGGCCAAAAGTTCTTCCACAAATATTTTCCTGGGGATTTCTAGAGTGCAAATCGACCACCATTCGCAGCCAAAGGCAAGGATTGGAGCTGCTCCATCACAGGTTGAGAGGTTTTTTCGTGTTCTTAAAACTCCTATTTTTTGCATGAATATTGACGCGTGATGAATGGTGATCACCCTGGTATAATTATTTTTAATTATGGATGTGTGAATTGCTTGTAATATTGATTTAAAGTTTTGTGCCCTAATGGTTTTTTATTTGTTTTTTATTATACACTAACAATTTGCGATTTTTAAGGCCATATTTGGATTCCTCGCGAAATTCTGGGTCGGATAGTGTACCCATATGCATTTTCTGGGCAGGTTGTGTGGTTGTAGGTGGCGGTCGGCGGTGGAGCTCCGGCGAAGGTGGTGGTCCGGCGAGCAGGTTGGCTGGACGGAGAAGACGAAATCTCCACCCTTCATTCGCATGATCTAACGGCCCCTAACGCGCCACATGTCATTTCTTGTGTATTTTTTTCTGATTTTTATTTATTAATTGTATGTTCTTCACCCCACGGTCCTTACGATGCACAGCCAATCGTTTAATTTCCCTTTGTATACTATTATGTTAGTTGACTTAATCAAGGCCGTTTGATGAATCGTGGGGATATGAGCACGCCACCGCATTAAAAAACCACATGCGATGCACATGGGAGAGCACGGTGGATTCTTTTTTATTTTTGTCTTGTTTTTTCTGAGTTCATGGGCGGGCCGTGCTATCCGCACCCCCCATTCTCTGGCCCAAAGTCATTTCCTCTTCATTTTCCTTGCTGTTCGCACCCCCCATACTGTTTCCAGGATTTATTTTATTTAATTCATAATAATTTCATTTTTAATTTTTAAAAATACTTAAATGCATTTAAAAAATCTTAAAAAATTCATGCATCACTTTTGTTGTCTTATAAAATTTTCACCAATTTTATTTTTATTTTTATTTTATTTTTCATCATCCAAATTAATTGTTTAATTCAACTTCTTTTTAATTACACATCTCATGCATACTTGAACTTCTTCATTTTAATTCTCTGCAATCATAAAGTATTTTTCACTCGTTCTTTTTGCATTCATTCATTAGCATTCTAAAGTGCGTAAAAATATTTTTCTTTCATTTTAAATTTATTTTACATTGCATTTAGGTCCTTCTCTTTGGCACATTGAACCCTATCCCTTATTTGAATTTCGTGTGATTGTTTGAATGGCTAACACTTTGGATTTTTGCAGGGATTTTTTATATGTTGTTTGCCTCTGGTTGAGGAATCCTAATGTTTAATTTGGGAATTTTAGGAGTCATTTTCCTAATTATCTGATTCATTTTCACTTGAGATTTTCATGTGTGTGCATCTTTGATCTTATCTGATCATCTTTTTGAAAAGGCACTTGTGCCATTTGCTTTGGAGGTTGTCTCTTTGTTTCTTTGATTCATGTTTAGTTTATTATTATCATTGTTTGCCGTTGTTTGATTTTTATTCACCTCATTGCTCTTATTCACGTCCGTTTCTCACTAACCTTTTATGCAGGATCAAGGTAAGTTCTTTAAGGATATGGATAAGTATCCATGGTCACCCTTACTTTTTCCTTCCCTCATCTTCTTCCTTTAGGATTTAGGTTGTCGTCGAACCTCACTAACCGTAGGTCACCCATGCATGATAACGTTAAGACTCTTAGTTTCCTTTTAGAGTTACCCTTGTGTCTTCTCTCTTCTCATCTCAAATTTCTTTAAAACACTTAATAATAATAAGGTGTATTGCACACGAGCCTTAAGTATGGGGAATGAGAAATGAGGGGCTTCCTCTCATCTTTCTAGAGTGCTTAGCGAGCGTCCTGTCTTGGGACGATGCGTTAAGCATTCGCCCCTGTGCCCTAGACTTTGGTGCAATGCAGCTTAGGAACTAACTTAAGCCACTTCTGTCCTAAAAAAACACAAACCAACTTCAAACCTTTTTGTCCTTCGGGACCTTCAACTTAAAGGCTATTTTCAAAAAGGGCACGTTACCTTCCGTCTGAGTCGCAAACAGGCATCGACCCTAACTGCCGGACGCGAACTTAACGTCGCTCATAAAAAACACAAAAAGAACTTGGTCCGAACTACGTTGACTCTGAATTCCCCATTGCACAAGGGGGGTACGTAGGCCTGGGACGTCGACGTCCTACCGAGTCTGTCTTTGTTTCCCCTCCCCCGTTTAGTATAGCCCTAGATGATAGTATAACTCACCCTTAGAACAGACAACAAGCGTGGATCCCATCGAGTACGATGGACGCGTGGGGTGCTAGCACCTTCCCCTCGCGTAACCGACTCCCGAACCCAGGCTATGGTTGCGATGACCATTCCTTTCCCCTCTTCCTCAGGTTTATGCGGTGTTCCCTTTCCCTCTCCTGGGATAAATTTACACGGCTGGCGACTCTGTTTTCTGCGCCACTCTCGCGTTTGTACCTGGATGAAAATCCTGGGAGCGACACCCCCACGAGACAATCTATGGGGGTACATGTTCTTGGCCTTATTGAGCATTTCGACTTCGCTTTTAACCTGTTATGAACATAGTGAAAAAAATATATGATTAGTATGTATAACTCATTAACATAACATTATCGGTTACATGAGAATAATACTAACCTTAAATTCCTCAGAACGACGTATCTTTGCAAACCTTTTCCATTGCTTCTTCGATATAAAACTATATCGAATCCATGGATGAGAAAGATCGCTCTTAGGCCTCCTAATGTAGTCAGCCGTGAATTGTGCCTTAAATCCCCTCCAACGAGTACCAGCATATGATATCACATTTTTTTCAAATTTGAGTCATCAGTAAACTCAAAATTCAACTACATTTAAATCAATATATAAGTATGTATTAGAAATTATAGATATTGATATCGGCGATATATGAAAATTATAGTATGTAATACCTTAACATCAGTCCATATGCTTTCTTTGACCTTATTATCAACTTGTTTCCAATCATTAATCAATATACTGACCTTGCTACGTGTAAGGAATGAAACATAACTCTTAAAAGTAGAGTAGTGTTGACAATCCACTACTCTGTACAACGAATCAAACTGGATAGGAATTTTTTCACCTGATGAGTTCTGGACAGATGTGAATTGGGGCATCATTGTGACTCCTCTTTGTGATCTTTTCGTTTGACTTTCAGTTGTTTGAGTATCATTGTCTAACATCTCATTTGTTTGAGTTTCTTCGTTGGTTTCTGATGAAGAACTCAACAAGGTCGACATCTAAGTTCAAAAACAACAACAACAACAACATAAACAACAAGAACATAAACATCAACCACAAAATAAAACAACAACAACCAAAACAATGGTAAATGAAGTTTACTGTAGATGCATGGGGAAATATATTTTACATGCCCTAAACGTGATGACTAAGTAAACGATGTTGGTGTTGGTGATGATGTTGTCTTCCTTCCTTGTGGTGATGACGGTGTTGTTGTTATTTTCCTTCTAGACGATTACAACTTGGTTGATCGTGATGGTCTTGTCTACTTGATTGACGATGATGACGAAATGGCAAATACACAGTGAAGTAGGAACGATGGTGTTTTGGATGAAATCGTGTAATGTTTCACAGTAATGAATGTTAGGGTTTGGGTTAAAATCGTGTATTATTTTGTCTAGTTTCTATTTGCAGTGGAAAAAAGGATACTAAAGAGACAAGATAACTAGGAGTGTATAATATTATCACGCTACCACAACGGCCAATAATTGCAACCGCAGTGATATTTTACTTTCATGGTGAAATTTCATAAAAAAAGCGCCAGAGTATTAACAATTAAAAATTTTAAATAAAAAACAAAATATAGCACAACGGTTATAAACATCAACCGTAGTCATAAACTTTAAAGTTTTTTATTTAAAAATCAATAAAAATGAAAAGGCGCAACTTAACAACGGTGGAACTCTTGAAGCGTCGTCATAAACTTTTAAGTTTTTTATTTAAAAAAAAATTAAAAAAGAAAAGGTGCCACTTAACATTAAAGGAATAACATATATGAGGGCCCCTGAGGTTCGAACACATGAAAGGTTGAGGTTATCACAACGGTTGGCTGCTTGACAGTTGTTATATACAAATAATTTTTAATCAAAAAATAATAATATTATGATAGCTCCTTAGTTTAGAGATGTCACAACGGTGTAGGGAATAAGCGTGGTGACCATGGCATTGTTGTTTACGCGTTTTGTAGTAGTGCAAGTTACAACTCTCATATAACAATAAAACAATTGTTTAGCAATGGCAGTGATGTGTATCGAAGGTGCTGGAGGTCGCAAAACAGACTCTATTTGGTGGAGGGATATCATGTCTCTGGGGTTTGATAAGGAGATGTCGTTGGATCAGTTTGTCGAGAACATTTGTGGAACTTTGGGCGATGGTAGTAGGATTCCTTTTTGGTACTGTAAGTGGATGGATAATCAAACTCTTAAGGAGGCGTTCCCCAATTTGTTCAGTGTTTTCCCAAAACAGAAGGGCAGTGTGGCTGATTTGGGCTTCTGTCGTGGTTCAGTTTGGATCTGGTTGATACCTTTGCCTTTTCTTCCTCCTGGTTCGGTTCTCTCTAGAGAAGTGGAGGAGCTTGAGTTACTATTGGCAGAGAGGGAGCCTGTTGTTTGTTGTCCGAACAGTTTTGTATGGTCCCATGCGGATCTATTGTTTTTATTGTTAGTTCTTTTTACGAAATTTTTTTTCAGGACAGGCAGCCCTTCGACGAAGGATCAATTAGTGAAGAGAGGTATCAACTTTGGAGGTAACGACCTGTCTTGCACTCTGTGTAATTGCTCTGCTGAATATTCTTTTCATCTTTTTCTGGAGTGCGTTTGTGCTGAAAAGTGGTGGTTGGGAGTGAAGAGGTGGTTGAGATTGGACTTGAGACGTCCCTCCAATTGTGTAGCTTCCTTTGTTAGTTTCGATATATCGTTGAGAAAGGAGGTTGGAAACGATTTTGGTAACATGATCTGGTCGTTCACTGTGTGGATTCTGTGGAGGGGTAGAAATAAACCCATTTTTAGAAGTATGGCTTTTAATATAGAGGATACAATAAACTCTATTAAATTTATGTCTTGGAGATGGTTATGTTTAGAACACAAATCATTTTTCACTTGTGCTTTTTTACTGGTTTACTTCTCTAGTTAGTTGTATTAAGCGGATGTAACATTTCCGTTGTGGTCTTTTGTAAGGGTTTTGAGTACTCTGTGTACTCTTTTGAATTAATTTCATTGCCTATTAAAAAAATTATTTGTGGCTCACTCCTTGTAGAGTACAATCGCCCATTTTGAAAATATAATTATTTACATGCCACCTATATAGTTTATGTTGTGAAATTGAAAGATTCAACCATTGCAAAATATTTTTAATATTTGGTACAAAGAACAATAACAATTAAAACAAATGATTTCAAATAATATTACTATGCACACAAAAAAGTGTTTGCAAATCCACACGAGCAAGAATAAGAAGATAAAGTGACAAATACAATAAGAATTCATTTACACAATTCGATCAAGTTTATCTACTATAAGGGAGAGAGAAGTTCTCAAATTCAATATACATCAAGATTTGTCACACGTGATTACAAATCAATTACAAGAAAATAATCTTCTGAGTTTCCAAGAACATCGCCTATCTCTCTTTACTCTTGAATTCCTCCCTGAAAGTATCTTTGGTTTTGAGCCATGCAACCATTCAACAACATTCAAAGTAAAACAACCAAGGTCAACACAACTGTATCGCAAAGATGGTACAATTATCCTTCTTACCATATCAGAGTTAAATGATAATCAAGAGTCACATAAATGTTTCCTCATTAAAATTAGAATCGTGAGCCCTATCTTTCTCATCTTCCTTAGACTTCCTAGTACAAACCTGCATCTCAAACCAAGTATTCATCATAGTTCTTATTTCTTTCATCTCCAGATCTTTACTTTTCCTCCCTTTACATGTATCACTAAAATCAACAGTCCTGTTTATGATGAACTTTGATCCTCCAAACTGCACCCTTCATAGCTTGTAACGCTCTAACTTTTAGATAACCAATAAAGACACACTTCATGGTCTTAAAATCAATTTATATCAGCTTGATATACAAAAACAAACAAAAAAGTGTTGAAGACCTTTGAGCTATAGTAGTCTACTAGTGTCTCACTCCAAACCTCCATAAGTGTCTTAGAGTTTATTCTTGTAAATAGACATCTTCCAATCATGTAAGTTGTTTTGGCATCAGCCTTACCGTCAAAATTCTTTGAAAGCCAAAATCATAGAAACATGCAAGAAACAATTTAATGCATCTTCATCCCTTATTTCCTGCAAGATAATGTCCCTTCTTGGTCGTCTCTGCTTGGGTTAGGCGTGCAACCATCAATATTTCACTCTCAATTCTTTTACACATCTTTATTATGTTATTGTTATTTGAATTTTCACTTCCACAACTCAAATTGTCTCCGAAAACTTCTCGATGTTCCATTCAGAATCCATGGTGCCCACATGTAAACTTACTCCTTTTGTCCTATGGTAGGTGCAACTTGTTTTGGAATTGAAAGGTTAAACCATATCAATACCTTTTATATGTGTAATACTATGAGCAATGGCAACCAAAATAAATGAACTCAAGAAAAACTAATATGCACACCAAAGAATGTTAGCAAATCCATAGGAACAAAGAAGGAGAAGATAAAGTGATAAGTACATAAATAATTTTTTTACTCAATCTAAACTAATCTATTTTAAGGGAGAAAATATCTCTCATATTCACTATACTTCAAGAATTGTTACTAGGGATTGCTAATGAGTTACAAGAAAATAGTCTTCCAACTCCATGTTTTGAAAAACATCTCATATTTTCTTCTCAAATGTTTATTCATCTCTCTAACTCTCAAAATATGAATCATATAAACCATGGTGTTTAGAAATGTTTCTCAATTCCCTTAAATTCCTCCAAAAAAATTTCAATTCTTAGTCTTTAATCCTAATAAGCTTTTGCTTCGCTCACTATGATTTCGTCACTTCTTACCTTATGTGCCTCTCGTAACTAACATGTTTATCACTAATACCAAAAAAAACATTTGAAAAACATCTTTTAAAAATATCAACGCGGGCACATTCTGTTTTCTTGAAACACGTTACATTCCACCAAGATGTGTTGTTTTGGGCGCACCGTGTTTAGGCCAAAGTTAATGCATTTTTTTTTGCAAATCCACTGAATCGGTTTTAAAGTCAAATACTACAAACTATATAAGGGAGTCACATCTATATAAAATGTATGTTCTTTCATTTGATTAAATCCACACTCTCATAAATCTTCATTCACTTAAGTGTTAAGTCATAAAACAACTCCAACCTTCAACTTCAAGTTTACTCGAGATCATAACTACATTTCAAAACATGTTTCTGATTTTAGTAGTAATTAACACTTAAATTAACACTCATACTTATGATGAACTTTGATCCTCCAGGCATCACATTCCACAACTTGTAAATCTTTCCACCTTAATCAATGAATACACACTTCACAACCTTACCGTCTATAGAAGTCTGATTTACGAAAACGACAAAATGTTGAAGACCTTTGAATTATAATAGTTTACCATTTCCCACACTAAATCTCCATAGATATCTTTAAGTTACTAGAAAATTATATTTTAACTCCCAATTCCCAAGAACATCTCATATTTTCTTCCAGGTGTTTACTCTTCTCTCCAACTTTTAGAATATGAATTACATAAACACATGGCATTTTAAAATATTTCTTAATCCCCTTAAATACATCTAAAGATGTTCCAATTCTTAGCCTTCCGCCCTAATAATCTCTCGCTTAGTTTCTCTCCTTAGAATTTCCTTACTTCTTACCCCATGTGTCTATCGTAAGTCACATGTTTATCACTTGTACTAAAAATGGTTGAAAAACATCTTTTAAAGATATTAAGATGGGTGCAAACCATTTTCTTAAAATGTGTTGCATTTCACCAAGACGCGCTATGTTTTGTACGCATCGTGTTTATGCAAAACTCAATGCATTTTTACTAATAATCCAAATAGATTTTAAAGCCAAACATTACAACCTATATAAGAAATTCACATCCAGATAAAATGTATGTTCTTTCATTTGGTTAAACCTACACTCTTATAAATCTTCATTCACTTAAGTGTTAAGTCATTAAACAACTCCAACCTTCAAATTCAAGTTTACTAGAGATCATAACTAAATTTCAAAGTATGCTCTGATTTTAGTAGTAATTAACACTCAAATTAACACTCATACTTATGATGAACTTTGATCCTCCAGACTTCACATTCCACAACTTGTAAATCATTCCACCTTAATCAATGAATACATACTTCACAACCTTACCATTTATAGAAGCTTTGATTTGCGAAAACGATAAAATGTTAAAGACCTTTGAATTATAATATTTTACCATTTCCCACTCTAAATCTCCATATATATCTTTAAGTTACTAGAAAATTATATTTCAACTCCCAATTCCCAAGAACATCTCATATTTTCTTCCAGGTGTTTACGCTTCTCACCAACTTTTAAAATGTGAATTACATAAACACATGGCATTTTAAAATACTCCCTAATCCCCTTAAATATCTCTAAAATTATTCCAATTCTTAGCCTTCCGCCTTAATAATCTCTCACTTAGTTTCTCTCTCACTAGAATTTCCTTTCTTCTTACCCCGTGTGTCTATCGTAAGTCACGTGTTTATCACTCGTACTAAATGAAATTCTGGTATCAGACGTGTGATGTTAAGGTGCGATGTCACAACAACACACTCTGCACAATAGACAACAATAACAATAACAAAGCAACACAAGGAATTGTTGACCCAGTTCGGTTACAACCAACCTACTCTAGGGGCTACCAAGCCAGGGATGGAATTCACTACTTGTAGATATAATTTACAGACTCAACAACCCATTGACAATCTCCTAAACTTATACTCTACTAATGACTTCCTACCTAAGAAACCACTTAGGTATGAGAACACCACTCAATCCCTTACAAACTTTCAAAGAAACCACTTTGAGTACCCTTGATCTTGCTTCCTAGCTTCGATCAAGCAAACTCTCTCTATTACTTCACAGCTTCTAGAGAGGACAGAAACTCAACACCTATTCAAACCCTAGAATAGTGTAAATACAAGCACTCTAAACAAACTCTAGACACTAAGCCTCCAGCTCCTGATCTTCTGAATATTTTCTGTCCCTTTTTCCTTTGGTCTTGTGCGCTTTATATAGCTCCTTGAATTGGTCTTGGACTTGCTACAATATCTCCCAGATTTGTTATTTAAAACTGAATATTTAAAACAGATTTTCTCCTAAAATCTTTTTAAATCTTAAACCTTTTAAATCTCCTACAAATCTGCAACAGATCTCCTATGCAGCAGCAAATATCTATCCCAAGATATTCGCATCCAATGAGACAGCTTGCTCTCCATAATTCCAGCTAAAACGCAACCCTAACAACATCACAGCCTGCTGTTGTTAATTCTGCAGATCTGATGTTACAACATCACCTATGTGACATCAGACATCCAACTTCAGCTATTAATTACTTAACACAACCCAGTGTTAAGACTTCAATGTTGCAACATCAGCACCTTGACATCAACATTGAACATACTTTGTTTTACCAAAATTCCAGCCAATCCAAGAACTAACAATCTCCCCCTTTGGCTAATTTTGGCTAAAACAATCTCTGCACTCTGCACCTTCAGAGACTTCAGCAGCGGAAAACTTCAATCAATGATTTTGAAACTCCAAGCAGCAGCAGCATCTTCATTCAAATCACATAAAGACTTCACTTCACACAAAACTCTGCTGCAGAAACACTCCATCAGCAACACTGGCTTCAACACCTTCTTCAAACAGCTGTTCAACTCAACCCGGCAGCATGGGGTAAATCTCCCCCTCAAGGCAAGAACCAGCATACAGCTGTCCAACAACTTCTCCCCCTCAATATATGCACTTCAGCACCACACTAGCAGCACTCCTTCCAAACTGACATTGCAGCTTGACTAACTCTTGGCTAGACTAACTCTTGGCTACCTCTCCCCCTTTTTAGCCACAATTTGACAAACCTCAACATGTACATCTTCTATCAGCTCCTCTACCATTAGTCATAGTCTTCATCCATCCAGTCAAGAAGGCTTCACACAATCATCCACAAGATCTGAAGCACACACACAATGCCTTCCACTAAATTCTAAGAATAACACACACCAAGACAAGTGTATAATCTATTCAAGGCCATGATTCAATCTTGTCTTCAGACATCTCCTCAGAAGCATGTGCGCACAAGATTCAAACAATTTGCTTCATATGACTAAAAACATTCAAGGCCACACCAAAACACCAATCAACAGCCTAATGTCATAACATGCTATCTGACATTATATCCTCATAAGAGGCAACCAATTTCCACAAGCTTGATCAGCATGCAATCTTCACAACAAATGCACCTTTGCTGCAAAATCCATAGACAAGTACTCCCCCTGTCATGATTAACAAATGCTCTAGATGGAGATGAACATTTGAACACATTTTCTGAGTACATGCATTTTGGTACCACTGACCCTTTCTTCAAAGGCTATCATACAATTCATCTTCACCATCCAAGGCAACCCTTCTACTTCATCATTCTCCCGTATGACTATGTAGATGCTCCTTAGATATAATGTAAGCACTAAGCTTCAGATCCAGAACAAAGACATACTTCACCAAGGATACTCTTGACACTCTTGACACCAGGGTATTACATATGCTCCACTACTGTATTTACTTTCAGCAAAATAATCCAAACTCAACACTATGTCACAAACTCCACAAATTCTCAGCTTACTTATAAGCTTTACTGAGATCCAGTCTCTTCAAGAGATCATAATTCCTCTATCCTTACATCCACCAGTAGTTGTTGAAACTGGTGAAGTCTTCAAAGACAGTAGTCATGCTTTGCCAGAACAAACTACTAAACACATGACCATAATCTCCACCTCTTCTGACCAAAAATGCTAGAGCATCCAACTCCACATGTCCAATCTTAATCATCTTCCAGATATAACCACCAGCAAACATGATGTTATAACATCTTTTGGGACATTAGCTTCTCATCACCATTCAAAGGACTCATTGCACAAAGAAGTCCTTCAAGAAGCTCCCAATAAAACATAGTCAGAGCAACTTATTCATACACACTTGAATACCATAAGTTCCCACACCCTCTCTGAACCATATCCTAGCAAACTCAACCATATCCAGAGTATCTATACCAAATTCTTTTTCCAGAACATACTTCCACCATTTTATGAAAAGCACAGAAATGTTATCTAGTATGGCCTTTTGAATTTTCTCAGAAGTTCTAACAACAACGGCTTCCTTCATTTGAGAGATATCCTGGATATTATCATCAGACTTATCTCTGATCTTCCTATTTCTGGAAGAGATGAACACTTTACTCCTAGATTTTGTAGTACCATCCACATAGATCTTCTGCTTATCAGTTCTCATCTTTGGAGGTGACTCAATAGCTTTCCTCTTCCTTGATTTCAGTCGTTTAGCAACCCCAGGAACCACTTTTGAAATTAGTTCATCATCACTCTTCTTTATTTTAAGGTTAGAAGTACCTTTCTTGACTTGAGATGTTTTAACATCAGCTCTAGCATCTGCATCTTCCAACATAAGGATTGTCAACTTGTGAAATTTTTCTTCTGAACTATAGGAGTCATTAGTCAGGTTGTCATCTTTCTTGGCCTTGCAAGTATTCAACTCCCAACACTTCTTAAGGTCACATCTTTTGATCCTTCCATCAGCATTGTTGACTCCTTCATCTTGCTCACATAACTGACTACTCAAGTTGGCTTTTAACACATCAACATCACCATAAGTCATTAACCCAGATTGACTTTTCACCATACTTTCACACTTGGTGTCACCATCTGATGTTACAGCATCAACCTTAACATCACTAGATAAGCTGTCCACTTGAGGTATCCACTGATAGCAATTATCTTTGGATCTTACTCCCTTCATCACTACCTCATTCTGCTCATCAGCTACCACACATTCATCTTTGGTGCAGCTTACCTTGTAACCTTCTTCACAAAGTTGACTTATGCTAATTAAATTAGCACTCAACCCTTGAACAAGGAGCACATTATCAAGAGTAAGACCATCATGATTCTTCACTCTTCCAACTCCTTCTACTACTCCTTTTTCACCATTGCCAAAAATAACATCATTTGCATGGCAAGGATTGAACTCTACTAAATGCTTCTTGGATCCAGTCATGTGCTTTGAACATCCACTGTCAAAGTACCATACATCCATAGCAAAATGTCCATCTGATGTGTGAGCCAATAGACATGTGACATGAGCTTTAGGAACCCATTGTTTTACTACTTTGGGCCTGACCTCCTTCTGTCTGGGTTGAGGAGCAGAGTTTGGATAACCATGAAGCTTGAAGCAAAAGAACTCCATATGTCCAAATCTGCCACAATAGAAGCATCTAATTCTGTCATCTCTAAAGTGGTTAAACCTTCTGCCACCATGATGATGATGTTGCTAGTGCTGCCATCCATAGTGTTGATTTCTTCTTCTACGATAAGGCTGTTGTCTTCTACTACCACAGTTTGACTGTCTTCTATGGTAAGGATACTGTCTTTTGAACTGTCTCCTATGGTGATGAGGCTTCCTTCTTCCATAGTAATGAGGCACAACATTGTTGTATCCATATTCATACATGTTCCCCTGATGTTGATGAACCATGTTCTGATTGAACCTAGCAGCCTTCATGCTCTTGTGATATTGAGGTGGCATATACTGACTAGCTCCCTGAGACTGCATCTTTCTCTGATGATGAGCATTCTTCTTCTCAACATTCTGAGGCTGTGGATGAGTAACCTTTTTAGGTGTAGAATCATGTCTCTTTGTTTGATGCTGAGACATTGGTTGGGACACCTCCTTCTTTGTTCCAGAAGTGCTTGCTTCTGTAGAACTCTTTTCCTCAACCACATATCCTATACCTGACTTATCACCAGCCACTTTTTCTGTCTGAAGGATCTTATCAAGTGTGTCTGTTCCACAGCTCAGCATCCTAACAGATTTGGTCATATGCTCAAGATGAGCTTTGACCAGTGAGACTTCGTTTTCCAAATTAGCTTTAACTGTCTCAAGCTGAACAATCTGTTCCTTCTGACTCTTGTTTTCTTGACAGATTTCAGCACTCTTCAGGTAAAGCTCTTGATAAGTAGAGGCTAGCTCCTCAAAGGTTATTTCCCCATCATTAGAATCATCATCAGAAACAACAGTTCCTGTCAAAGCTCTAACATGCTTTGCTGACTCACCTTCATTTTCACTATCAGAGTCAGACCACGAAACTGTCATGCCCTTCTTCTGCTTTTTCAAGAAGGTGGGACACTCTTTCTTGACATGTCCATACCCTTCACACTCAAAGCACTGAACTCCTTTATCTTGGGCAGTTTTCTCTTCATCCTTCTCTTTTGACTTGCTGATGTCAGAAGATATGTTCTTGACATTAGGCCTGGAGTTATTATTCATCCTCTTGAACACTTTGTTGAACTGTCTTCCCAACATAACTATGGCCTGAGATAAATCCTCCTGGGATTCAAAACTCTTTCCTTTGTCTTCTTGATCATTTGACACCAAGGCTATACTCTTTGGCTTCTTTTCTGGTTCTTCCTCATCAACTCTCATCTTGCTGATGTCTTGTGATTCTTCAATGGCAGTTACCTTCATCTTATACTTCTTAGGAAGGGACCTAAGGATCTTCCTTACAAGCTTTTCATCTGACATTTTTTCACCAAGAGCACTGGATGCATTAGCTAGCTCCAGAATATTCATGTGGAAGTCATGAATAGTCTCATCTTCCTTCATCTTCAGGATTTCAAATTTTGATGTTAGAATCTGAAGTCTTGACATCTTAACTCTAGATGTACCTTCATGAGTAGCCTTCAAAATATCTCATGCAACCTTAGCAGCTTCACATGAGTCGATCAACCTGAATATGTTCTTGTCAACTCCATTGAAGATAGCATTAAGGGCTTTTGAATTTCCAAGGGCAAGCTCATCTTCTTCCTTGGTCCATTCTTCTTCAGGTTTCAGCTTTGAGGTGCCCTCTTTATCTTTGCCTGCATCATCTTTCTAACACACAGCAGGTGCTTTCCACTTTTTAATAATAGCCTTCCATGCCCTGCTGTCCAAGGATTTTAAGAAAGTAGTCATCCTTGGCTTCCAATAGTCATAATTGGATCCATCCAAAATAAGGGGGTCTGTTGACGAATCCTCCAACTTCTTTGTCCATCTTTACACCAGAAAGTAACTTCCCTAGATCTCACCCAGAGACAGACAGGATGCCTGCTCTGATACCAATTGAAATTCTGGTATCAGACGTGTGATGTTAAGGTGCGATGTCACAACAACACACTTTGCACAATAGACAGCAATAACAATAAAAAAGCAACACAAGGAATTGTTGACCCAGTTCGGTTACAATCAACCTACTCTGGGGGCTACCAAGCCAGGGATGGAATTCACTACTTGTAGATATAATTTACAGACTCAACAACCCGTTAACAATCTCCTAAACTTATACTCTACTAATGACTTCCTACCTAAGAAACCACTTAGGTATGAGAACACCACTCAATCCCTTACAAACTCTCAAAGAAACCACTTTGAGTACCCTTGATCTTGCTTCCTAGCTTCGATCAAGCAAACTCTCTCTATTACTTCACAGCTTCTAGAGAGGACAGAAACTCAACACCTATTCAAACCCTAGAATAGTGTAAATACAAGCACTCTAAACAAACTCTAGACACTAAGCCTCCAGCTCCTGATCTTCTGAATGTTTTCTGTCTCTTTTTCCTTTGGTCTTGTGCACTTTATATAGCTCCTTGAATTGGTCTTGGACTTGCTACAATATCTCCCAGATTTGTTATTAAAAACTGAATATTTAAAACAGATTTTCTCCTAAAATCTTTTTAAATCTTCAACCTTTTAAATCTCCTACAAATCTGCAACAGATCTCCTATGCAGCAGCAAATATCTGTCCCAATAAATTCGCATCCAATGAGACAGCTTGCTCTCCACAATTCCAGCTAAAACGCAACCCTAACAACATCACAGCCTGCTGTTGTTAATTCTGCAGATCTGATGTTACAACATCACCTATGTGACATCAGACATCCAACTTCAGCTATTAATTATTTAACACATCCCAGTGTTAAGACTTCAATGTTGCAACATCAGCACCTTGACATCAACATTGAACATACTTTGTTTTACCAAAATTCCAGCCAATCCAAGAACTAACACTAAAAATTGTTGAAAAACATATGTTAAATATGTTAAGATGGGTGCAATCCATTTTCTTAAAATGTGTTGCATTCCACCAAGATGCGCCATGTTTTGTACGCATCGTGTTTATGTCAAACTCAATGCATTTTTGCTAATCATCCAAATAGATTTTAAAGCCAAACACTACAACCTATATAAGAGATTCACATTCAGATAAACTGTATGTTCTTTCATTTGGTTAAACCTACACTCTCATAAATCTTCATTCACTTAAGTGTTAAGTCATTAAACAACTCCAACCTTCAACTTCAAGTTTACTCGAGATCAGAACTAAATTTCAAAAAATGTTTCTTATTTTAGTAGTAATTAACATTTGAATTAACACGCATACTTATGATGAACTTTGATCCTTCAAACTTCACACTCCACAACTTGTAAATCTTTCCACCTTAATCAATGAATACACACTTCACAACCTTACCATGTATAGAAGCCTGATTTACGAAAACGACAAAATGTTGAAGGCCTTCGAATTATAATAGTTTACCATTTCCCACTCTAAATCTCCATAGATATCTTTAAGTTACTAGAAAATTATATTTCAACTCCCAATTCCCAAGAACGTCTCATATTTTCTTCCAAGTATTTACTCTTCTCTTCAACTTTTAAAATATGAATTACATAAACACATGGCGTTTTAAAATATTTCTTAATCCCCTTAAATAGCTCTAAAGATCTTCCAATTCTTAGCCTTCCGTCCTAATAATCTCTCACTTAGTTTCTCTCACTAGAATTTCCTTTCTTTTTACCCCATGTGTCTATCGTAAGTCACGTGTTTATCACTCGTACTAAAAATGGTTGAAAAACATCTGTTAAAGATATTAAGATGGGCGCAATCCATTTTCTTAAAATGTGTTGCATTCCACCAAGATACGCTATGTTTTGTACGCATCGTGTTTATGCAAAACTTAATGCATTTTTGCTAATCATCCAAATAGATTTTAAAGCCAAACACTACAACCTATATAAGAGATTTACATCTAGATAAAATGTATGTTCTTTCATTTGGTTAAACCGACACTCTCATAAATCTTCATTCACTTAAGTGTTAAGTCATTAAACAACTTCAACCTTCAAATTCAAGTTTACTCGATATGAGAACTAAATTTCAAAATATATTCTGATTTTAGTAGTAATTAACACTCAAATTAACACTCATACTTAGGATGAACTTTGATCCTTCAGACTTCACATTCCACAACTTGTAAATCTTTCTACCTTAATCAATGAATACACACTTCACAACCTTACCATTTTAGAAGCTTTATTTGCAAAAACGACAAAATGTTGAAGACCTTTGAATTATAATATTTTACCATTTCCCACTCTAAATCTCCATAGATATATTTAAATTACTAGAAAATTATATTTCAACTCCCAATTCCCAAGAACATCTCATATTTTCTTCCAGGTGTTTACGCTTCTCTCCAACTTTAAAAATGTGAATTACATAAACACATGGCATTTTAAAATATTTTGTAATCCCCTTAAAAATCTCTAAAAATCTTCGAATTCTTAGCCTTCCGCCCTAATAATCTCTCACTTAGTTTATCTCACTAGAATTTCCTTTCTTCTTACCCCATGTGCCTATCGTAAGTCACTTGTTTATCACTCGTACTAAAAATAGTTGAAAAACATCTGTTAAAGATATTAAGATGGGGGCAATCCATTTTCTTAAAATGTGTTGCATTCCACCAAGATGCGCTATCTTTTGTACGCATCGTGTTTATGCCAAACTCAATGCATTTTTGCTAATCATTCAAATAGATTTTAAAGCCAAACACTACAACCCATATAAGAGATTCACATTCAGATAAACTGTATGTTCTTTCATTTTGTTAAACCTACACTCTCATAAATCTTCATACACTTAAGTGTTAAGTCATTAAACAACTCCAACCTTCAACTTCAAGTTTACTCGAGATTAGAACTAAATTTCAAAACATGTTTATGATTTTAGTAGTAATTAACACTTAAATTAACACTCATACTTATGATGAACTTTGTTTCTTCAGACTTCACATTCCACAACTTGTAAATCTTTCCACCTTAATTAATGAATACACACTTCACAACCTTACCATGTATAGAAGCCTGATTTGTGAAAACGACAAAATGTTGAAGGCCTTTGAATTATAATAGTTTACCATTTCCCACTCTAAATCTCCATAGATATCTGTAAGTTACTAGAAAATTATATTTCAACTCCCAATTCCCTAGAACGTCTCATATTTTCTTCCAAGTGTTTACTCTTCTCTTCGACTTTTAAAATATGAATTACATAAACACATGGCGTTTTAAAATATTTCTTAATCCCCTTAAATAGCTCTAATGATCTTCCAATTCTTAGCCTTCCGCCCTATTAATCTCTCACTTAGTTTCTCTCACTAGATTTTCCTTTCTTTTTACCCCATGTGTCTATCGTAAATCACGTGTTTATCACTCGTACTAAAAATGGTTGAAAAACATCTGTTAAAGATATTAAGATGGGTGTAATCCATTTTCTTAAAATGTGTTGCATTCCACCAAGATGCGCTATGTTTTGTACGCATCGTGTTTATGAAAAACTCAATGCATTTTTGCTAATCATCCAAATAGATTTTAAAGCCAAACACTACAACCTATATGAGAGATTCACATCCAGATAAAATGTATGTTCTTTCATTTGGTTAAACCGACACTCTCATAAATCTTCCTTCACTTAAGTGTTAAGTCATTTAACAACTCTAACCTTGATCTTCAAGTTTACTTGAAATCATAATTAAATTTCAAAAGATGTTTTTGCTTTCAGTAGTAATTAGCACTTAAAATTATCAATCATGATTACGATGTACTTTGATCCTTCAGACTCAACTTTCCACAACTTTCAACTTCCCACCTTTTTCAATGAAGACAGACTTCACAGCCTTACCATTAATTTATACAACTCCAATTTGCGAAAACGACAAATCGTTGAGGATCTTCGAATTATAATAGTTTATCGTTTCCCACTCTAAGCCTCCATACATATTTTAAAGTTACAAAATAATTTCATTCCAACTCTAAGTTCACAAGAACATCACATATTTTCTTCCAAATGTTTATCCATCTCTTCAACTTTCAAAAAATGAATTACATAAACACATGGTGTTTAAAAATAGTTTTTGAAATTCTGGCACGTAGTGGACAGATGTCGGATATGATGTCAGGACGTCGTAACAGCAGAATTAACACAAGAACAATTTAAAGAAAAATTTCAGGAATTTAAATAACACACAGTAATTGTTAACCCAGTTTGGTGCAACTCACCTTCATCTGGGGGCTACCAAGCCAGGAAATAAATCCACTAATAGTATTAGTTCAAATTTTAACTCCCCCGTTTACAACTTATCACCTAATCACTACCCGTGCAAACCTCTACCTAGAAATCACCATCTAGGTATGTGAATCCCCTCTCACTTCCTAATCACCTCAATGATATTAAACAGTTCCAATCCTAGTGACTATATAAACAACAAACAATAGAAGTAGCATACTTCCAAGGAAATACTTGATCTTGCTTAAAAGTTTCAATCAAGAACAATGCACTCTTTGTTTAAAAACTTAGAGTGAACAATGAACAATCAGTCAAACTCAATGCATCAGAAGATACATGAGTGACATACAATTAACAAATGAAAACCCTTGGGACCAACCAAAACAACGGCTAATCTTAATTCTCTAAATTCTTCACGATATGCTCTCTTTTTCCTATAGGGTTTTTCTTCTCTTTAAATAGCCTTCCGACCTACTAGACTTGGGCTTCTTGAGGCGCACAAATAGCAGCAATCAGTATAAACTGGCTGCAAATCAACCTGTACAAAAATAGGAGAAAATACAAACTTTCCTATAAAGGCTCAAGGATCCTTTTTACGAAAAGTAACAGAATCTGCAATAACAAAAATTCCCACAATATTCTCCCATAACAGTCGCCCACGTGTGCATCAAAACACACTTAAAAATCACTCTAAAATTACCAAAATAGTCATGCCCTAACTACCTGGTATAACATGTCCTGGAACATGTCACAACATCACGTGGGACATGATGTCTGACTGACATGACAGAACATTTGGTTCAACATCTTGCTAAAAGCATGTTGTTTTACCAAAATGCCGCCAATCCAAAAACCACAAGACTTGCAATCTCCCCCTTTAGCAAATTTTGGCTAAAACAGCCTTAGCACATACAAATAAGTAAATGTAAACAAACACAAATGGAAGCACACAAATACTATTACTCCCCATTTTTAGCCAGAATATTGACAAACCAAGCAGCCATTCATCAAAGCAGAAGAAAGGCAGATCAAACTCTGAAGCAACCACCTTTTACCAAGCAAACATACTAAGCACACTACAACACCAGTAATCTTGACCATCTACATTGAGCATGTTAGCATACTGACCCTTCTTCACACTACCACTCTCTTCTTTATCTTCTTTGTCAGATAGATCTTTCTCCTCTTCAGTAGACATACTATTATCATCAGAATCATCTTTTTTACTACCAACAAAATCATCTTCAGCAGCATTGTCTTGGGATTTTTCAGGAGTCTCACTATGAAAATTTTCTTGTATGGTTTCAACATCTGGTACGACATCAGACTCAGGGTTAGTAACCATGATCTTAGAGAGAGACATTTGAGCACTTGTATCAACAGTGTTATTAACAACAACATCCAAATTAAAAGTATCAACACCCTTAGGTTTCCACTTCTTTCTATTCTTAATCATCACATGACTAGCCCTAGGTTGTGTTGGACGTTTTGTATAACCATGTAGTCTGTAACAGTAAGGCTTTATATGACCATGTTTACCACAATAATGACATTTCCAAGGCTGGAACTTGGCTTTAGTATGAGTTTTTGAAGTCTGGCAGGATGTTGCAACATTTGGTCAGACATCGTGAGCTCATGCTTTACTTCAACAGGAAAAAAAATTGTCACGGGGGTTTTTCTTTGATTATTTAAAGACTGATAATTAAACTCTATACCAGTAAATATTTTACCTCCTTTCCTAACTTCAAGAATCTCATCCATCACATCAGATCCATTGTTCAACATTCTCACATATTTGGTGATGTTTTCAAGTTTAGAATTCAATAGAGTTACCTCATCTTGAAGACCAGAAACAGTAGATGAAAAATTCTCGTTTTGAGCCTGCAGTTGAGCTATGATTCTCTTATGCATTTCTCCTATCTTACACATCTCTTCACTTTTGACACAAAGCTCTCTGTATGAAATAGCCAATTTTTCATAAGAGACATTCTGATCACATGAATCTATATCAGATTCATATCTGCCAGTGAGGGTTGCAATATACTTAGTAGTTTCAACATCAGGTTCACTTTCAGAATCATCGTCAGACCCAAAAATAGACATGCCCTTCTTTTGTTTCCTGAGGTAAGTGGGACATTCTGATCTAATGTGACCAAAACCCTCACATTCGTGACACTGACCGCCTTTTCCATGATTGGGCTTCTCCCCTGTTTTTGCTTTTCTCTTAAAATCATTGTTCTTCCTGATGTCGAATGACATGTTATTGTCATCTGGTCTTAAATTCATATTCATACTCTTCAACACCTTATTGAATTGCCTCCCAAGAAGTACAATATCATTATAAATTCCTTCATCAGTCTCTATGTCACGTTAAACCTCTTCATCATTAGTGTTGGAGATAAAAGTTATGCTCTTGTTCTTCTTTTCAGATCTTTCATTGATAGCCAATTCAAAAGTTTAAAGTGACCCAACAAGCTCCTCCTTTTTCAAGTTGCTGATGTCTTAGGCTTCTTCAATTGTTATGCCCTTCATGTCAAACTTCTTAGGCAATGACCTAAAAATCTTTCTAACCAGCTTCTCCTATGTCATCTTCTCTCCCAAAGCACTAGACGTATTGGCAATATCAAGAATATTCATGTGAAAATCATGAATGGACTCGTCATCTTTCATTATGAGATTCTCAAATTTAGTGGTGAGAAGTTGAAGTATTGACATCTTTACTTTTGATGTGCCTTCATGAGTGATTCTAAGGATTTCCCATGCATCTTTGGCCACAGTACAAGTATTTATCAGCCTGAAAATATTTTTATCAACTCCATTGAATAAGGCATTCAAGGCTTTGGAGTTTCCAAGAGCAAGATCATCTTCTTCCTTAGATCAATCCTCTTCTGGCTTCAATTCAGTTGTGTCATTCCCATCATTGCCCTTCACAGCAGGGTGTCCCTTACCTTTGATAACTACTTTCCAGGTTTTGCTATCCATAGATTTTAGAAAAATCACCATACACGCCTTTCAGTGATCATAGTTGGTGTCATCCAAAATAGGGGGTCTGTTGACAAATCCTAGTTCCATGTCTCTAGTACCAGAAAGTATCTCCCTGGAGCTCACCCAAAACAGAACAGGGTGTCTGCTCTAATGCCAATTGAAATTCTGGCACGTAGCAGGAATTTAAATAACACACAATAATTGTAAACCCAGTTCGGTGCAACTCACCTACATCTAGGGGCTACCAAGCTAGGAAGGAAATCCACTAATAGTATTAGTTCAAAGTTAAACTCCCCCGTTTACAACTTATCACCTAATCACTACACGTGTAAACTTCTACCTAGAAATCACCATCTAGGTATGAGAATTCCCTCTCACTTCCTAATCACCTCAGTGATATCAAACAGTCTCAATCCCAGTGACTGTATAAACAACAAACAATAGAAGTAGCACATTTCCAAGACAATACTTGATCATTAAAAGCTTCAATCAAGAAAAATGCACTGTTTTCTTAAAAGCTTAGAGTGAACAATGAACAATCATTCAAACTCAATGCATCAGAAGATACATGAGTGACATACAATTAACAAACAAAAACCCTTTGGACCAAGCAAAACAACGACTAATCCTAATTCTCTAAATTCTTCACGATATGCTCTCTTTTTCCAATAGGGTTTTTCTTCTCTTTATATAGCCTTCAGACCTACTGGACTTGAGCTTCTTGAGGCGCACAAATAGAAGCAATCAGTATAAACTGACTGCAAATCAACCTACACAATAATAGGAGAAAAATACAAACTTTCCTAAAAAGTCTCAAGGATCAGTTTTACGAAAAGTAACAGAATCTGCAAAAACAAAAATTCCAACAATATTCTCCCATAACAGTTGTCCACGTGTGCATCAGAACACACTTAAAAATCACACTAAAATTATCAAAATAGTCGTGCCCTAACTACCTGGTATTACATGTCCTAAAACATGTCACAACATCATGTGGGATATGATGTCTGATTGGCACGGCAGAACATCTGGTTCAACATCTTGCTAACAGCATGTTATTTTACCAAAATGTAGTCAATCCAAAAACCACATGACTTACAGTTCTCAATCCCCTTAATGATTTATAAAAATCTTCAAATTATCTATCTTCCACCCTAATAACCTCTCACTTGGTATTTCTAAGTTTCTCTCACTAAAATCTCCTTCTTAACTCATGTGTCTCTCGTAAGTCACATGTTTATCACTCGTACTAAAAATGATTGAAAATCATATTTTAAAGATATTACAATGGGTGCAATCCATTTTCTTAAAATGTGTTGCATTCCACCAAGACGCGCTATGTTTTGTATCGACCATGTTAATGCCAAAGTCAATGCATTTTTGCGAATTTCTAAATAGGTTTTAAAGCCAAACACTACACACCTATATAAGAGATTCAAATCCAGATAAAATGTATGTTCTTTCATTTGGTTAAATCTACACTCTCTTAAATCTCCATTCACTTAAGTGTCAAAGAGCCATTGAACAACTTCAATCTCCAAGTTTACTCGAGATGAGAAATAAATTTCAAAACCTGTTTCTGGTTATAGTAATTAACACTGTAATAACGTACCCTGCGCTTCTGTTTTCTGATAGTACAAGTTAAATAAACTCTGACATAGTGAGTTAAAGAGCGTAAAACTCTCTTCACAATTATACCCTTTTGGTGAGTTTCTTTTTCTTTTACTCACTCAATTTATCAGTGTCCTTTTGAAGCTTTAGACGATAGAATGATAGGTCCCTCTCATCATAATGGCTTTGTCTGACTGCTTTTGGTCTAGAGAACTGATTCAAAGGACACCGTTGATTGAGACTACACATCACCATCTCATCATATTTCCCAACACACCACAAAATAAACCCATTTTGCATCTCTTTTTTCTCTCCCTACACCTCTTCAAAAACTAGTAATTTCATCGTTCATATATCTTTATATTATTATTATTATTATATTTATGATGATTAAACTTTAGGTATAGTTTTTTTGTCCAACCTAAAAATGAACAAGACTTGTAAGGAAAAGCTATATAGCATCTTTTCTTTTAGTAGATAAAGTTTTGAAGACCAATCCCAATCTAAAGAAAATAAGGAACAAATTGACAACCATGTTGTGTGTGTGATAGCAATAAATACCTAAATTAAGAAAAAAATAAATGGTAGAGTCATAAATAAATACCAATAACACAGAAAAGCTAGAAATCAGAGTTATATAACAACACAGAAAAATATAGTCAGAAACCAGAATATCTAGTTATAGATTTCGTCTGTTTTCTTAGTTTGACTCTTCCAAACTAAGACTTCCCAATTAGGATTTTTTTTCAAAGAAAATTAACATAATAATACAACCCTAATACACAGACACTGACACGTCGACATCTGCAATAATTTGATTAACATATTTAAATGTAATTACGTATGTCGGTATTGTCTGAGACACTGATATGAGGTGTTGAAAATATGATTATTTGGATGTAAATTGAGTATTACTAGGGTGAAGAGATTGAATCAAGAGGGTCTCATGAGAGTGTGGAAGCCATTTTTGTGCAGCCAAGTTTGAGAAGAGGGTGGTCTTATTTGAGGTGGGAATCCTGATGATGCTGCAGCAACAGATGATAAATAATGTGATCCTGAATGCCATTGTTGTTGTTGATGATGATGATTGCTTGTTGATAACGAAAGATCACTTCCAACTCGGCCTCCGTAGCTGCTGCTAGGAAACTACATTAAGCAGAAAAAATTAACAGACCTAAAATAAACACTTTTAACTCGAAATTAATATCGAAAATGAACTTAAAGAGGGTATGGTAGAATACTTACATGAAAATTTGGTGGGTGATGATGAGTATGTGCAAAACTGTGAAGCATTTGTGATTGATCTCGAAAGGGACCGTATCGATGAATATCGTTCGACGAAGAAGAATGAAGATGAGTTTGACTCAGCATTCTCAATGCTTCATTCTCTCCATGCAAATCTCTTCCATATGGTTCCATGTTGTTTGGTCTATTGTATGGTTTTGGAAGTATATTCACAAGCTAAATAAAATTTCAACAAGAAAAAAATTTAAATATTAGAAAATTGAACAAATCAGAAAATAAATAAATAAATAGATCAATTATTTTATTAAACCTTAGGCTTGTTTATGTTTCCCACATTCTGCCAACTAGACTGATCATGATTTGCAACATTTGATGTGTGATTCCCAAATACTTGAGTGTTGTTATTCATGTGCTTTGAACTTGAATTTCCCAAACTTAAATCCAAATTGTGATCATCACCACTACTTGCTGGTTCTACTGCATATATATAGTTTATAAACCTTACAATATGATTATTAAAATTAATAAAAACTTCTAAATTTTGAGTCCATAGTTACAAATATTACCAGAATTAAGCTCACTATCATATATGCTTGGTTCAAAATTAGTTACAGCTTCCTTTCCATTGCATTTTATTGCTGCTTTGTCATAAGCCCTATAGTAATAAAAATTACATTTGTACCAAAAAAACTAACATTATATTAAAACCCTAAAATTTATCCATTTTATCAAAAAAATTGACAACATGGTATATACCTTGCAGCTTCAACCTCTGTGTCAAACAAGCCCAGATAAACATATCTAGAGAATGAGAAGAGCAAAAATAAATTAATCATATATATAGTAAGAAAAACAAATAAAAAAACTATGATAATAAAAATAAGACATACTTTTTTCCTAAAAATTGACCCATTCTAGCTTCCCATCTTCCACATTTGTGCAAAGTAACACCTCTATATTTAGAACTTCCTCTTGGAAATCCAGTGCTTTGTCGACGAAGTACATGAACAAACTCTTCCTTTGTCAAATTACTCATCTATAAATATGTAACATAAACTAAAAATCAATTCAATTCCAACAAAAAAAATTATTTATTAATCAAAATTATACTATAAGATCAATATTTGATTATCATTATCACCTGCTTCAAGTCTTCTTCATAATCTTCTATGTTGAAGTTTATGTCTGCTTCAACTCCTCTAAACTTAATAGCTGCTCTATCATAGGCACTAAAAATGAAAATTCATATTTGATTCACTTCAAGATATTTTTAGGAAAAAGTTAAATTAAATATAAATAATTGAACATTTAACTAACCGAGCAGCTGCATGTGCTGTGTCAAATCCACCTATACAAATTTATCCAAACAAAACAATCTATTCAGTCACCAAAAATATTTCTATCTTGTCTCTACTGAATCATATCATATCTATTATATGTCCAACAACAAAACAAGAAAAAATGTTTGAACTAAAAGATAATAATTACTCTAAAAATATAAATCTTCTCACATACCCAGATACACTTGTTTTCCACAATCCCTGCAATTATTGAAGATAACAAAAATAATAATAATCAATTTTTTTTTAAGGTTTAGATTTTTATGGAATGAAAATGAAACAAGAAATAATAATTATTACCATATATGAGATTCCCATCGACCCGTTCTTCTGTAAAAGGTAACTCCTCTATACTGTGAACTTCTTGACCTTGGTCCTCTACGACTCTTCTTCATAGGTTGTGAAGAAGATGAAACTTCCATTGATTTACCACTTCCAAGTGTTTCTGATTGACAAAATTTCACACCTACCCAATGAGCACGAGGAAAAGTAGAAGAACAAGAAGATGTTCCATTTCCACCACTAGATGCTACAACCATGTTTTCAGCTTCTTGATCCATGGGAAAGAAATTTCTTGTGACAGGAAAATTTTCACTGTCTAAAGATTCTTCTTCTTCTTGTTCTGGTTCATGTTCATGTTCTTGTCGTGGTTCTTGTGTCACGGAGAAACCAAATATCTTGCTGTTTTTTTTCTTTACCATGTTTCTTCTGTTGTTGTTATCTTCTTCTGAATCTTCTTCGATTACGATAGCAGAAGAGCTAGAATTTGATACAGATCCTCCAACACCAACCCTTTTTCCTCTATCTTCATCTCTAGATGATGTTTTGAGTGAAGAACATCCCTCAGACTCTTCGTCTTTTCTCTTAAACGGAGAACCGTTAAGATCCCACATTCTTTCACAGAATCAAAACTATAAATATCTTATTTTGGCACTTTCATGAAGAAAAGAAAAAACTAAAACTTGGTTTGTTTAGTTTGTTATTTTGAGAAAATAAATAAAAAATTTGGTTGGTTTGATAGAGTAGTTGTCAAGTGAAAGAGGTTGAGTGTGATGATGGGAATTAAGAGAAGAAAAAATCAAACCTAGGACCAGTGAAGAGAAAAAAAGAGGTAGGTGTTGCAAAAATGTAGTAAAAGATGTAATAAAGATCTTTGTTTTGTTCAGCTGCCCAATACAGCATAGACGAGGCCAGTTTGAGCAATGTTAGCCGAAAGCATCTCTCTCAACTTCACATTAACACCATTCACTTTCTCTCTCTTACTCTCTCTCTCTCTATTTCTCTCTCTAACCACTTGTGAAAATTCAATTTCAATGACTCATCATATCATAATTTTCATTCTCATCAAATGTCCTTTTTATTTAATATTTCATTCATTCACTCAATTCACTTGTTTTGTTTTTTACTGCATTCTTATAATGTTTTTCTTTCTATTTATTAGTAAGAGAGTCAGAGAGATAAATATATAACTTGGGAAAAATATTTGGAAACAAACAACCATCTCTTTCTTAGACAACTTTCCCACGTTAACAAAATCGAAAAGCATCTTGCTTGTAGATATGTGTTTGTGTTTCTTTCTCTTTCTATTAATTACCCGGTAATAGAAATAGACACTGCAACGAATTCAAAAAGATTATATAATAATCACTTAAAAATTAGTAGCTTTTTTTAATCATTCTATGATTACGCACAAAGCCACTCTTTTTATTTACGTCTCTAAGCGTTTTTATCTTTTTAGGATTGGGACTACGTTTTACCATGTGGGGCGAGGGTCAAAAGAGGAAAGTAATTAAGGGTGGTTGAGGAGGGTATTTTGGGGAATGTGGAAACATGAGAAAAGTGGGTCCCATTGAGTTTTGGGTAATTTTGGGATGAGAAAAGGAAATGAGAATAATGGTGGTAAAAGGAAAAACTTTCCAGAAATGTCCAATCCAAGAGTACGGGAAGAGGGCCACCTTTGCCTCTTTAGTTCTCCAAGTAACCAATACCCTTCTTAAGCTGTACCTCGTATTTATGTATCAACTTTTTTTTAATATCCCACTCTTATAAGCCCTGCATGTTCTTCACACACAAGTTGGGTTTTTTTTTTTTAAGAAAAAGATGATTTATTGAACACTAACAAGACTTATATTCAAAAATAGGGGTGCAAATTTAAGGATAGTTTGTAAATGATAAAATAATTGGGCTTTTAAAGAGCTGATATGGGCAGTTAAGTTATAATTACAATTAACATAAATTTAATTTTGAATTACATGGAGCATATTTTGATTGAATAGGATTCACCACCAAGTCACTTACACTACAAATCTACACTTATTCATAATGATCGTGAGAATTCTCAATAAATATTGCAATTATATGACACATATCAGAGTTAGGATACAATATAAACAGAGGTATCATCCTTAGGTAAAATCATATAATCAATTAACTTATACGATGTCTACTAGCGCATTATCTAACTTAGACATTATAGTATTTTTTGTAGTTACCTCTGTCGAATACAGAGAAATAATAAAGCTATAAGTAGAAGAAAAGGTTGCAAGCTCGCAGCAGAACGACCAATGAAGCATTGCTTGCTCGCATCACTTGCTTAAGCGATCCATTAGTACGTTCATACAACAAAATCAACGACTACCACAGGACTTAGTAGAAGTTCCTAGGTTTGGTTGTGAACATTGTCATAATTGACAAGAGGAAGTGAAATCTCGTAAAGTCAAATTAGATGATGCCTTGCAACCTAAGATGGTGTTTGCTATTGATTCTTCTAAGTTTGAAAAGCCTTTGAACCATTCTAAAAGGAAACACACATATATATATATATATATATATATATATATGTATAAGAATTCAAATAGTAAGGCCATGACTCATAAAAACCTATCCTGTCATTATTGTTGTAAAAAAGGACATGCCATTGAAAGATGCAAATTTAGGCAACTCTTTGTTTCTAAAGGAGTTGTTCAATGGTTGTCTAAGTGCAACTTTGATCTCACTCACTATCAAGGACCCAATGAAAATTGGGTACCTATTTCCTTTGTTTAAAATTTCAAGTTGAATGTCTTGACTCTACCGAAAAGATGTGGTATCTCGATAGTGGATGTTCAAGATACATGACAGGTGGCATATCCCTCTTCATTGACTTCGTGCTAAAGAGAAGGGGATTTGTCACATTTGGAGATAATAACAAAGGTGTTATATTTGGAAAAGGTAGTGTAGGTAATCCCTCATCTACTACTATCTCTGATGCAATGCTAGTTGATGGCCTTAAACACAATCTTCTAAGCATAAGTCAACTACGTGACAAGGGTTTTAAGGTGACCTTTACAAAAACTTGTTGCTTGTTTGTGCATGATGAAAATAAAGAATGTGTGTTTAAAGGTGTGAGGGTAAATAATACTTATATGCTAAATCTATATGAAGTTTCCTTGGGTAGAACTAAGTGTCTAGCCACCATGAGTGAAAACTCTTGGTTATGGCATAGACGCCTAGCCCATCTTAACGTTGACCTATTGAACAAAGTATCCTCGAAAGATTTAGTAATTGGTCTACCTAAACTAAAAATCACTAAAGACCATCTATGTGAGGCTTGTCAAAAAGGGAAGCAAATAAGAACTTATTTTAAATCAAAAAACCTTGTTTCTACCTCTAGACCTCTTGAGCTTCTCCACATGGACCTCTTTGGTCACTCTAGGACCAAGAGCATATGTGAAAATTACTATGGCTTTGTTCTTGTAGACGATTACTCTAGATTTTGTTGGGTCTTACACTACAACATTTTTGGCCTACGACCACGCTAAATTTTTCCACAACTCAAAAACTGTGGCCACATACAAGCTTTGGCCAGGGTTTTCAAATCGTAGACATATGTTTAGAAACATTGAATCCGGAGTATGAAACTGTGGCCTTTTCTTCAATTGCCACGGTTACAAAATCACACTTATATTTAAGTCACGGTCAGCAAACTGTAGATATTTTAAGCCAAAAAGAAAACCGCAGAATTAAAATTTTCACTTCAAACTGTGGCCCAAGCCCAAAAAAATATACCCCGCCAGAATTTCCCTCTCGTTTTTTAGTTTCCCTCTCGTTAATTATTTTCTTTTCTAATTTTTTTTAGATTAAAAAAAAATTGGAAAAGTAAATTAAGTTAGAAACAAGCTAGTGATGAAATGGCTGTGAATACAGGGGGTGCGATCAGAATTGCACCTGGGCTTACAAGCCCGGTTCACATATTGGTACAAGCTAGTGTAAATACCCATAAGATGAAACCCTAAAAATCTCTTCATCCGTCGTTTCCCTCTGCTTCTCTCTCCCTTCTCTTTATCCCTTCATCCATACCTCGCCGTCTCATACTTGTTCTTCACCACTTCCATTCGCTCTTTTCAATCCGGTGCTCCCTATGTCCTTCACTCATACCTCGCCGGAGACGCCATTTTCAAACCCTTCCTCCTTCCACTTCGTCAGCAACCTCATCGTCTTCGTCTCCGTCTCCGTCTCGCTCCTCCCTCACACTCATCACAACGTTAAGCTTTCTCTTTTGACGCTTCAAATTGCTCCGTCCATACTCATTCCACGCCGACGACAGTCCTCCGCCACTCTCGCCTCGTATCGCTTCAACCTCAACGTTTTCCTTCTCTTATTCGCTTCAGATTCGCCTTCACCAGAAACGAAGATTCAACGCTACGCCGGTACGCAGGCTGCTGATATTTCATCAGTTGTTAGAATTTTGTGGATAAATTCCTCATTCATGTTTTTAAACTATTTTTCAAGGTCGTGCATTTTAATCCGAACTCTTTGAATAATAATGTTGTAATTTTGCTCACAAGTAATCATTCTGCTCTTTTTTCTGTATTAGTTCAGTTTTGGTTTATTCTTCTCTGCATACGTTTTATTGCCCTATATTTTAGGTTCTTTAACTACTAAGTATGATGATCTTTTTAGTTTTGTATATTAGTTAATTTGAGCATATGCACTTCTGCAGGTACTCCTTGTTTCCTTGGACACGGAAGACGCAATGGAGGGCGTAGAAGGAAGTCTGTTCGTGGATACATTGTCAGCCCTGACCTCTCTGTTTTGAACTTGGTAATTGTGAAGAAAGGTGACAATGATTTACCAGGTCTTACTGATGTTGAGAAGCCAAGGATAAGAGGTCCTAAGAGAGCATCCAAAATCCGCAAGCTGTTCAACCTTTCAAAGGAGGATGATGTGCGAAAATATATCAACACCTATCATCGTACTTTTACCACCAAAGTTGGTAAGTTTCTGACTCCACGAATATAGTATCACTTTAATTATAAGTAGCCGTTCATGTTTATTATACTGATTGCCCAAAATATCCAATACTTTAAAGCCATCTGGTAAATCACTTTCACTGGACAAGAAATCTTGTTCCACCATCTAGATTTGGATATATACACAATATATTCTTTGAATTTGGGGTTAGAAGACCCGTTTTAATAGACCCGCTGTTTCACTAAATTTCTGATGACCCGTTCAGCAAAATCTGATAAAATTGGACCTTACTAGGCATTTGCTATCAATTGTTGTCTTAGTTGTTTATGCATGATTGCAAGGAAAAAGCATAGCAAAGCTCCCAAGATACAACGACTTGTCACTCCTTTGACACTCCAAAGGAAGCGAGCAAGAATTACAGATAAGAAAAAGAGAATTGCCAAGGCTAAATCCGAGGCAGCAGACTATCAGAAACTCCTTGCATCCAGATTGAAGGAACAAAGGGAACACCGAAGTGAGAGCTTAGCAAAGAAGAGGTCCAGACTATCCACTGCCACCAAGCCATCTGTCACAGGAAACTACTTTTAAGTTAATTGGCATATTTTAAATGTTTATGTTTGGAATTTCAATTGAATTTTGAAGGATATTTTTTCTTAGTTGAAATTTATCTATTTGATCTTATGTTTGCAATTTAAAGCTGCTCATTATATTTCCATTTTGTGGTTAGCACAAACCAGACTTTTATGCATTTGTTGAAAAAAAGCTGCATATTACATTTCCATATTAAGCAGTTGTGGTTAGCACAAATAAGTATTTTGTGCATTTGTAGAAAAATGTACATTGTAGGACAAAGCAGGAAAGGTGAAACAATATTGTTAATTAATTGGCAAATGTTAGGTTAATTGTTAAATATCCTGAGTTCTCTTGCAGGATCGATTTCTTGTGGGCCTGTGAATTCTTCTACTGGTGAATTGGTAATGGCGATGAGAACGCGATGTTGTGGAATTTGTAAAACCTCTTTGAATTGCAGGTTCTGAATTAAAGATTGTTGGTTCAGAGTTCAAGATTTCTGCTGTGGATTTATGAAATCGTGTTGCGTTATAAGAAGGAAGGCATTTGTGTGCACTCCTTGGGTAAGATGGGGATGCAGCCTTCTCAAGGTGATGCAGAAATGGGCAATGTAACAATGTATGAGGAACTCAGTAGGATAGATCAAAGATCAAAGATGAGTTAATATGACCTAAAAATAATAATAATAGTGGCCAGCAAATGTATTCCCGATTATGAAGACTTGCTGCAGAAATTGAAGCAGAGGTCATGTCTGATGTGTGAAAATTTGGAAGATATAATACGGAAGCAACACAAACATATATTTTTCTTACGAGACTGAGTAGTTGTAATGCCATATACTGACCCTTGATTTATTTACAGAAATTTTTGACTTTGAAAAGAAAACGATTCCCTTTATTTTGGTTTGCTCTGTAAGTAGCATTTGACCTCAAAATTATTGTAATTTGGTTTGTATTTTTGGTATCAAACTCTGTAATTAAATACTTACAGTTGCAGTCGTAACCTATGTACCTTCTTCACTACTAGGGGTACCTAGCCATGTCAGGTCGCACAACTGCTTTTTGAGTTGGGTCGTAGCCGTGGTTTTAATTAGTGACCATAAATTAAAACCCTATACATTAAATAAGAACCGCGACTAGATTCGGTCACTGTTAAGAACCGCGGCGCATGATAAACCGTGGCCTTAACCTAAATACCTAAACTGTGGCCTATTCAAGCCACTGATGTATATAAAACGTGGCCCAAACACGAAAACCGTGGCTTATAATTTGGGCCACGGTTGCATATCCCACAGTCACTTATTCGTGGCTAAAGCTTTCAACCACGGTTATTTTTCATATAACCGCGGTTTTCTGGCCGTGGCGGATAGCCTTTTTTTTTTGTAGTGTTATTCTTGTCAAGTAAAGATGAAAACTACCCGGCGCTTAAGAAATTTGCTAGATATTCCCAAAACAAAATGAATTCGAGAATCGTTTCCATTCGAAGTGATCACGGAGGAGAATTCCAAAATCACCTCTTTGAGAAATTTTGTGACAAACATGGTATTGAGCATAACTTTTCCGCTCCTAGAACACCATAACAAAATGGTGTTGTGGAACGTAAAAATAGAATTTTAGAGGAGTTAGCGAGAACTATGCTCAATGAAGGTAATTTGCCTAATTACTTTTGGGCGGACGCCATTAACACGACATATTATGTCATGAATAGGGTACTCATACGTCCTATTCTAGACAAGACCCCTTATGAGTTACTTAGAGGTAGAACACCAAATGTTTCTCACTTGCATGTCTTTGGATGCAATTGTTATATGTTGAATAATTTGAGGGATAATCTTGGTAAATTTGATGCAAAAGCCGATGAGGGTATCTTCCTCAGATACTCACAATCTAACAAGGCATATAGGGTTTATACTAAGAAATTGCTTATAGTTGAAGAGTCTGTACATGTTGCTTTTGATGAGTCCTACCCAAAAGATGTTGGGAAATGTATTGTTTTTCATGATGTAGGTGTATCGTCTCAAGAAATATTTAACGAAACCGAAGAAGAAATCCTAAAGGGGACGAAAACTTTCGTCTTTCTTAGTAGTCTGGGTACAGGCTGAAGAGAAACCAAGACCTTTCTTTGTCTTGTTATCAGTAAGAATTATAATCTGTCCCCATCCTTTTATGTCGTTACTCCCTATTACTTTGAGAGTGTCCTTGTATGAGGAAATCGACGTCCCTCATTCTAATTGATTCTCATTGCTCATTGAGAGTGTTTGGAATTGATTTCCAATAACCTCCTCGGGTTCTACACAGGAGAATGATGATAAGTTACTTACGATTAAGGCCTGCTCTCCGCATACTGTGACTAACTTGTCGTTCTTGACAAACTTCAGTTTCTGGTGAAGTGTCAAAGTAACTGCCCCAACTTCGTGTATCCAAGGTCTTCCTAATAAACAATTGTATGCTGCCCGAATATCCATGACCTGGAAAGTGACTTGGAAAGTGTGAGGACCGATGGTTATGGGAAGATCAACTTCACCGATAACTATTTTTCTAGATCTGTCAAAGGCTTTGATGATGATCTCATTGCCTCTCATCGGGGTTCCTTGAAATGATAGTCATATCAGAGTTGGCTTTGGCATAACATTCAAAGATGATCATGTGTCTACCAGTATGCTGGCTAAAGCATCATTTTGGCAGTTGACTGTAATGTTAAGCACCATATTGTGATTTTTGCCTTCTTCCGACAGTTCTTCATCACTGAATCCTAAGTTGTTGCAGGAAGTGATGTTGGATATGATGCTATCAAACTGTCCTACCGTCACATCTTATTCCACGAAGGCTTGCTCTAAGACTTTTTGTAGAGCTTCCCTGTGAGCTTTTAAACTAAGCAGGAGAGATAACACAGAGATTTGAGATGGAGTTTGCAATAATTGGTCCACAATGTTGTACTCGCTTTTCTGGATAAGCTTCAGCATCTCATCGTTGTTCTTCACCAGTTCTGGATTACAGGATTGACCGTCTTGTTGATTGGGAACTTCCGTTTGAGGTTCCTTTTCTTTGGCAGGTTCTCTAACTCCTCTGTTGAAGATCTGACCGCTCCGTGTGACTCGATTGATGTCGATAATGTTTACAACGGAGGTTAATGGAGTTTCCTTTCCATTTTCGATGTTTGTTGCACCGTACTTCTAAGGGATAACCTTATCTGATTTGTACGGTACTGGTCCTGGCAGGTAGATAACCACAGGGGCTTTTTGATTTCTCTGACCATCATAGACAGCCTCAATTGGTTCGAGATTAAGAATTTTTCTACTGTCAAGAGAGACTTTTGACTCGTTGAGCAGAGGGATTATGGCACAAACGTTCTCGGTTATTCCTTGAGCGGAGATTATGACAGCATTTTCATTCTGACCGGGGAGGTACTCTTGTATCATGTTGATCGACCCAGAGCTCGAACATGGTCGAACCTCCTTTTGGTTTAACTGTTTTTGGAGAGCTGCTCGCACGAGATAACATCCTTGGTTATTTTTCGAGCATACTCTACAGCACTCATAGTTGTGCGGTGGTACTCGACCATACCCGTTTTGTATGCAGTGCATCTTTAATAGATCTGTTTCTATTGAGCGGATATCACGACTCTGATGTCTATCAGGATTCCCATCATTCATGCTAATTTGTTGCGTAGCTTCATCCAGGTAAATTGGAAGCCACTAGTGGTTTAATAGATGTTGAAGGGTTTTTTACACAAGCGCACACCCTTGGTTGTCTTTGCAGTATTGTTTACAGTCTAGATAATCATGTGAAGCCAGAAAATCGAGATTGACTTGCTTAGCATGCAATTCAACTAGACTGGTATCCATCAAGTAAATGTCAAAGATCTGAACTATATTGATTTGATGGTCATTTCTTTCACAGTAGTCTTGGATCCATCCGAGATCCATCTGACGTTGGAGGGCCTCTTGTATAAAAGAGCATCCCTGATTATTTGTTGAGCAGATTGGACAAGCATTGTAATCGTGTCGTGGCAGATTATAATACTGACTTTGTCTCGAATGCATCGCCACTAAGTTGACGTTCATCGTACGGATGTCGTGGTTCTGAGCAATGTTGGGATGTGCATGGGCCATGTTTACTTCACGGATCCAGTGATCCTGAATCCAACTCAGATTCATTTGTTCTTGTAAAGCTGCTTGCACTACGGAACACCCTTGATTGTTCTTTGAGCAGATATCACACTGGTGATAATTGTGAGACGACACATGACCGTACCCGCCCTGTCTGCAATGCATCCTCACTAGATTGGTTCCTAATTGGAGTACATCGTGAATTTGATAACTGCGGCTAGGTTCCACCTCTATTAAATTCACTGCAGTCTTCTCATGTTGCAGCAACGGGTTCGTCTGAATATTCGGATTAGTATCTTTGAAGGATAAAACCTCGTTCCTGACAAGTTTCTGTACATCAGACTTGAAGCTGAGATAATTCTCAATGTATGTCCCGATCCTCCTTTATGGTAAGGACAAGTTTGATCTGCCTTGAACAAAAAAGGTGGATTTTCTAGTACTGCGAGAGGACTCCTGGTTTGGACGTGCCCCTTGGCCAGTAGAAGTGGAAATAGTTATGTGTACAACATCGGTATAGGGTCAAACCCTGATGGTCGTGTCGTACAATTATTGTTGTTGTATTGTGGACGAGCCTATTGAAAAGGTTGTTGCGTCCTTTGCTGATACTGTTGTTGACTCGGTTGGCTCTGAGCAACCTTAGGTTGATAAGTCGGGGCTGGCGCAGGGTTGATAGCGAGAGTTATTGCCGCTATTGGTTGATACCTTCGCCTTTGCATTCCTAGAGAGATATTAGTAATATCTTGCTCTTTTTTCTTTTGGAAAGCACTACCGTATCTCTTAGCACTGCTAGATGGCTCTGCATCTTTGACCAATCGTCCTTCTCGGACTGCTTCTTCAAGGCGTACTCCTATGTTCACCATCTATGTGAAGTCACAGGGAGCACTAGCGACCATTCGGTCATAATAGAATGAGCTCAAGCTTTTCAGGAAGATCTTTGTCATCTCTTTTTCCTCAAGAGGGGGACAGATCTAAGTGGCAATTTCACGCCATCTCTGAGCATACTCTTTGAAAGTTTCTTTATCCTTTTGCGACATTGCTCTGAGCTGGTCCCTATCTGGTGCCATGTCCAAGTTGTATTTATACTGCTGAACAAAGGCTGCCTCGAGATCTCTGAAAGTACTGATCTTGGTGCGGTTTAAACCCATGTACCATTTGAGTGCGACACCGGTTAAACTGTCTTGGAAGTAATGGATCAGTAGCTGTTAACTTTCTGTCTGGGTTGACATTTTTCGAGCGTACATCACCAAATGACTTTGAGGGCAAGAATTGCCTTTGTATTTTTCAAATTCAGGTACCTTGAATTTGTGCGGTATCTTTACATTAGGGACCAAACAGAGGTCGGCGACGTCCTTTCCGAATAAGTCTTTACCGCCAATGGCTTGCAGTTCCTTATGCATTTCCAAGAATTGCTCTTGGAACTCATTCATCTTTTCATATACGTCTTCGTTTTCGCCAGAAATTATTTGCGGAATCTGTCGTTCCAGGACAGTGTGTACCACTGGTTGTGGTATGGTCATTATAGCGGTGACCCTTGGCGCTTCAGTGCCCTAAAGTTTGTAACCTTTAGGAGTTGCTGTCGTAACCCTTGCGTCTTCATTCTCCCGAAGTTTGTAACCTTCAAGTCCAATGGTTCCTGCCATGGTTTCTGGGTCTTCAGTGACCGGTGGGATATATCCCTCAGGTATAAAGTTGAAAGGCATGCCCCAGGGGCGCCCTTTAGGCATTTTATACCAAGGATCATTTGTCTCTAATACAGGTGTAGATGTGATCTTCGAGATCACAGTCTTTTGATGCCGCTGCTCCTGAGCTGCTGCCAGGGATTGCATGTCACTGTGAAGTTTTACCAAACTTTCCTTTAGAGCGTCGATTTCTTCTCTCAGCTCTCTATTCTCTTCCTCGAGATCGTCCATTTTCTTTTGTCGATTGGCCCGAGTATTGTATGAGTGAGACAGTTTAACTCTAGAATTGTGACACATACGTGAGACTCAAGGATAAGAAAAAATGTGTTATGCGAGAATAATGAATGATATGCAATGATATATTTTTTAGTTTTTGTTTGAATAAAAAAGAAACTGCAACAATTAGATTGCAAATATCATACAGTGAAGGGTGGAGACCCTTTTTATTGAATTCGAAAGATTTCAGTATTTTACAAGGAAAAAGTACAGTAATTTACAAAGTGCTGCAAGGAAAATGCCTAAGCTCATGGATCCTGAGTCCTCTCTGAAGAGAGCACAGATGCCAGTTCCTGTACTTTTCATTTCTTTGATCGGGGCTATTCAGTCGTTTTTGGGTTGTCAGTCCTTTGCCAAGTGAAAGGAGCAAGCAAATTTCTTCGATCTTCCTGACTCTCTATAGCATGCTGCTCTAATATCTCAATCAGAGCATCCTTCTCTTTTAACAGTCCCTGAATCTTGGTACATTCTAAATTGAGGATTCGATATTTATTCTTCCAAAAGCTCTTCTCACGTTGAACTTTGTTGAAAGCTACCTGGAGTTTTTCTGCATCAGTCATGAAATTAAGGACAGATTCTTTTAACGGAAAAACTTCTTGACGAGGGTAAGGCATCCTCAGCTTGAGGGCTCTAGTTTGCACCCAGTGGAGATAAGGCTCCATGGAGGTACAATTTGGTCTTCCTAGAGACTCTCTTCCTTTCCTGTGAATATGTTGCCAGGCATGCACTATTTCTTTCTTTAGTGCCTTATCATTTTCCCCTTCCTTGAAGAAAAGACCTTCCAGATAAACATTATGTGGGATATTCTTCATCGGGTATCCGAGTTGACGACGAGCTAAAATTGAATGATAGTTGATTCCTTCTTTAGTTCCAATGAGAGGTACATTGAGGAAATTTCCACATTTATCAATGATCTCTATCCCTTTGTAAATCCTATTATACTAATCTATATCAGAGTTGGTAAGGGACATAATCCTTTGTGACCAACGTAGAGTACTCTTGTGATCCCAAAAAGCAGCAGACTTGGGCAAATGGGAAATGAACCATTTGTAGAGTAAGGGTACACAGCATGTGATCATTCCTCCGCCGTACAAATTCCTTAAGTGTACAGAATGATAAGCATCTGCGAGCAAGGTTGGTACGAGGTTTCCTATCAAGAATATCTTAACAACATTGGTATCGACGAAGTTGTCAATGTTGGGAAAAAGGAATAACCCATATGTGAGCAGCACAAAGACGTCTTCGAAGGCAGATACATTTCCTATACTAGCAAAGTATAGAGCTTTCTCCATCAAGAATTTAGCCGGTAAACCCTGGATTCCTCCTTTGGTGGTCATGTGAGTCCTAACTTCTGACTCGTCCAAAGAGATTTCTCTTTCAATGGCCTGATCCTTTCGAATTTCTTCCAGTCCAGAAAATGGATTTTGATCAATGATAGGTAAATCAATCAGGTGGGAGTACTCTTCTAGCGTTGGTGCCAGTTGGTAATCCGAGAATGTGAAGCAGTGATAAATTGGATCGTAGAACTGCATCAGCGTAGACAAGATCCCTTCAACTACGTGGACCCTTAACAGAGACAACAGCCCTTCGTGCTTAGCTCTGAAAGCCTCGGGATTGGTAATCATCCTTGCCAATTTCCTTAAGTCTTCTTGTTTAAGAGCCTTAAAGGTGTACTTGTGTGTCTTTCTTCTACCGAAATCCATAACGCAACTTCTCTTTGATATTTGCAATAATTGTTTTAGTATATTTTGAAAAAAAAAAAAATTTCTTGTTTAAAAAGAGTTTTTTAGATGAATGCAAGAATGCAGCACACAAAAACATTTGAAAACACGGGTTCAAGGGTTCAACGTCACGAGCATGAAGTCATGGCTCTACCAATCCCCAAAGGTTGTACTATTTTGGTCAACATTTTGTACCTGTAGAACGGGTTCTAAGGCTCCCAAAGTCATTGACCCCCCAGGGATACCGACAGCAAGCTGATTCACTCGAGCGAGTTGTAATATCCTAGGATGAATCTCATTTGAGTGTAGTATCGCGTATCAACTATTCCCGATAGTCACTGCACTACCAAATGGTCATATGGTTAATGTCTACTAAATCCTTAGGGTCATGGGTACCACACTAGGAAAGACAATGCTTTCACGACAATCGGTCGTTCAACATCGATACTTCCATACGGGTACCTCGACTGATTCGGTGGGCTACCAAGTTAGCTTGGTCGAGATTCACTCCATATATATATATATATATATATATATATATATATATATATATATATATATATATATATATATATATATATATATATATATATATATATATATATAACAACCTAGACCACTTAGGAACTTTAATCCTAAAGACTCCCCAGCTGAGTCGCCATTTTTCTGTAGCGTGCGATTTTTGTCGGTGACGCGACCACCTTACCGCATTGGTTGGAATTGGGTGTTACTTTCTGATTTCTTATTTATCCTATGAAACTGGAAAGGAAAGGGAAGCTATCTAAAACTAACCTTGCACGTAAATGTTTTCTTTAACAAATGCTAAGATATTGGGGGGTTGGGGTCAGGTTATACAAAAGGAAGTTGTTAATTACCAGTGTATATATGGTTATCCATAGATCGTTTGGCATGTTCTTCTGTTATCTACTTACTGGTGTTTATCTGTTATAAATTGGGAAAGTTTTACCTTCGGGAAAGTTGAGAGAGTATTTTTGTTGTTTTTGGGTTTTTTCGACGTTTTCGGTGAGGTACTGGACCTAAGGTTTTTGATTGGTGTGCTCGATAAGATTTCGCAATCTTATGCCTACGTATTCCCGTAAAGATAACAGGAAAATCAGAGCAATCGTAGTTCCTCCTATTCTATGGGAGGAAAGACGTTTGGTGTCTTGTTTAAAGCCCAAGATTGAGCTAGAGGTTATTTGTGTCTTGTTCAAAGCTCAAGATTAAAGCTAAAGGTCTGACTGAGAGAGAATTTGTCATCTCTAAAGGGAGATGTCTCATCTGTTTATCACAGTTGTTGGGGTATTTGGTTATAAAGGGGAATTACTTTAACTGGGATATAAGAATCCAGTAATGAAATATTTTCCTTTATAAAGGAGAGGTCCTGAAGGAAGAAACTTTAACTCAGAGTTGAGCAATGCCATTTTTCCTTAGGAGTCTTTACATTCTAAGAGAGGGACAAGGGCTTGGATGTAAATAATCCAGAGGCTTGTTACTTACTGCAGTTAGATGAAAGAGGAAGTTTACCAGGATAAAAGAGGGATAACAACTTGGATTTTTGAATCAACAAGTGTGCCACTTACAGCAGTTATCTGGAATTAGGGTTTGTTTGATTGTCTGTTTTGATGTGTGATTTACAGAGAAATGTCTTCCTACAGAGAGAACTTTTGATTTCCTCTGAGGGGATGTTGATTTTTGTGTGCCTTGATCAAAGCCCAAGGTTGAAGCAAAAGGGTTGACTCTACTAGGGAGATCATTATACAAAGCCTAAGAAGAGGCTATAAGGAATTGATGCTTCTGGGGAATATTTTATCTGTCTTGTACAAAGCCCAAGATTAAGGCTAAAAGAATTGACTCCACTGGGGAGAGGTTTTATCTATCTTGTATAAAGCCCAAGATTGAGGCTAAAAGGTATTGACTCAGCTAGAGAATATGGTCTGTAAAGCCCCAGATTGAGGCTAACTCAGCTGAGGAAAAATCATTATACAAAGCCTAAGAGGAGGCTGGTTCGGGAATTCCTTATATAAAGCCTAAGAGGAGGTTAGCTTCTGCTGAGGATTATTGAGATCCAGAGGCAGTCCAAATTGGGGAATAAACTCTTGCTGAGGATTACAGAAGAGTTGAAATATCAGATGCCTTGAGGTTCTGATTCTGTTAGTGTTGTATTGATGATATGTCGACCCTAGTTGGGGAACTTAAAATGAAAGGTTTAAACTCTGCTGGTGAATTGATGAAATGATCTAGGCTATTTCTGTGTTTTTAGGAAACTTGAGGGTTTTTTTGAGATCCAAGAGGAGATGAGACTTTCCAAGTCTACTGGTATGAAGAGGCTTTCTCTTAACTGGAGAAAGATCTTTGTATGAAGCCCAAGAGGAGGCTGATGTTTTTAAGGGATGAGAATCAACCCTAAACTGGTATGATGTTCTGACTCACTCGAGGATTGAACTAGCAAAAGATGACTAGGTTATGTCCTATACCTGTAGGAGGTCTTCAGGTCCTTGTACTAAGCCCAAGAGGAGGCTGAGAACTTCTAAGAAGCCTGAGGGTCCTTGTACAAAGCCCAAGATGAGGCTGGGGATGCTTTTAGGAAGCCTGTGGGCCCAAGCCTAAGAAAAGTTCAAGAAAGGTTTCACCGGGAATAATCATTTCTTTAGTGAACAGTTCTAGGGTTTGAAGAAATTCAGAAGAGGTTTCACCGGGAATAATCCTCTCGGAGGAAGTGAATTTCTTGTATCGATATTTCTAAGTTGTGACAGTCTTGAGAAAAGTTTCACCGGGAATAATGTCTTTCTCTGTTCCATATTGTATAAGCCCAAGAGGAGGCAAGACTGTATCTGGAATTTCCTATGGGGAACTAGTTTTGACTGTGTTGAAAGAGTAACCACTGGTTTGATCTAAACCTAGACCTAATTGTTGGGGAAAACTCTAAGCAAATATATACAAGCATATATATACAGATGAAATATATAAACAAGTATGTTGAAGAAAACAGTAGAACTTACTGGCGTGCAAGCTCCAGCATTGTAATTACAGCTCTATGGTTAGTTATTCAAGAGGTTCAAGAAAGTTTTGATAACACTTTGAATTTGAATCTAAATCAAAAAGGAAAGTTTTTTTAAAAGGAAGTTTGGGGTTATACTCGAGGAAGAGGCCCAGATGATTTCTTTTGAAAAGGCGACGATCGCGTCGTTATTTTGAAAACCAGATAGGGACTTATACAATGACTGAGGCCCAAAAAGATTTATTTACAAAGGGGATGGGTCTTACATTCTATTAGAGGCCCAAGAGTTTATTTTAATACATGAGTTGGGGCTTACAGCTCAAGGAGAGGCCCAAATGAAAATTGTTTGAAAACGGCGATCGCGCCAAGATTTTTAAAATCGTATCGGGACTTATACAATGACTGAGGCCCAAATTATTTTTGTACAAAGGGGGTTGGGTCTTACACTCTATTAGAGGCCCAAGAGTGTTTTGAAAAATCAATTGAATTTGAAAGATCATGAGAAAGAATTTTTAAAAGGTTTAAAAAACAATTAAAAGGAATTCTTTTCAAAAAATCAAAATATATTAAATAAATAATATATTTTTTTTGAGTTTTTTATGGAATAAAATATTTTAACATATTTGTGAGTTTTGAAAAATAAGAATCATTCAAAAAATGATTGAAATTGAAAGAGAAATTAATTTTTGAAGTTATTAAGAATTTGTGAAAAAATGTGAAAAGAAATAAGTGGTAAAAAAAATAGGATGGCCCTCCCAAGGTTTGAACCCGCACCCTTGGGGTTGAGGGTTTAAAATCTTACCTACTGAGCCAAGAGCGTTGGCTGATAGAGAATGGAAAGAGTGAATAATATGTAAAACTTTCTTTTGAAAATGATTAAAAAAAACCAAAAGGTCTGGGGCGAGGGGGATTTAAACCCCAGACCTCTCGCTCGCTACATACACACAAATACTAGTGTTTCCACTAGGGCGTAACGACAATTCAAACATATAATGGCAATGAAACAATATATAGTAAACTTGGTTTTGAAAACCTGAAAAATGGCGCCATGGCCATCTTCTTCCTCCAACCAACTTATGGTTTGCAAGAGGCATGCTATCTCTCTCGTTTCTCAATCATTTTGAAAGATGTAAAAACGAAAATTGTTCGTTTTTTAACAAGGAACATGATGGCTATATTCAATTTTATTTAAATTAAGTGAATAAAGAGATAACATATTATAATCAGATGAACCCTAAAAAATGTAAGAGCTATATGAAATCTTATACACGCAAGATAAATAGCAATTGATTGAGGGAAAATGAACTATGAACATCCAGAAATACATTGGTAACTTGAAAACATGTTTATGATGCATGCATTAATGAGTTTGAAAGTTCAAGTCTTACCTCTGCATGAAGGAATCGAATTCTGTTGTAGAGGTGTTACAGAAGTGAAACAATGATTTAGATAGCTTCCTTAGGTCTCAAGGATTATGTTACAATGATTGGAATGGCTTGAATCCCTCTGAATTGAGTAGCTCGAATCCAACTGCAACTTGATCAAGTGAACTATAGAGATGATGATCTGGATCTTACTGATGTGATTTAGAGGTTTGGATCACTTCTATATGTTGTATATGAGGTGTGTGAACCAATGGTTTGAGTTATATTGGTCTCCAACTCAAAACCCGATAGTGCTTTCTCAAGAAAATGGAGTTTTCTGTTCAAGAAGGAAATGAGAGAATGCTTTGTTGTAAGTTGCTTTGGTGTGTTTGTAAACATCAGAAGAGAGCTCTATTTATAGGTGAATAGATTTGTCAAGCATGAACAGTTGGAACTTGAAGGATAAGAACTGAATTCAATGGTCTTGGCTTGGCATAATTGCTTCTTACACAAGGTACAATAGCAGTCCCAAATATCTCAGCTATGTATTGACTCAATCCATATTATGTAGTCCTTTTAAATGTTGTTTATTGGAGCAACTTGACTACAAGGGATAAGAATCATGAATATGCACTATTCTACATAATTGCTCCTTGAATTCAAGGCTTCCATGACAAAACTTCATCATTCTCATGAGATTTTTCCTTGGCTCTTTGGCACCATCCTGCAGGTTTGTGAGGAGTCATTCTAATCACATTGAACTAGTTTGTCATAGTGATCATTGAATTTGACTCAAAAATCGTGGCTTGCAAGAAAACATCCAAACTGTCATGAAAACAGTTGCAATAATGCCTCTTGTGGCAGCCATAACTCTTTGCTCAAGTTAAGTTGTTTCATGCCAATGATCTCTTTGGATTGTTGGTAACATGTATGACAAATTTGATGTTTACATTTGAGATTTATTCTTCTTGTAACTAGGTGTAAACATCTCCTAAGTTTTGGTGTCTTACTTGAAATCTGTCTTGGAAAAAAAATTTTCTAAGTGTTGGAAAAAGTGGTCATTTTCACTTTTTGTGATTTTGATCAATCCAGAACTCAAAATCCATGAGGATTTGGACTTTGATGCAATTAACACTTTTGAAGTAGGTAATGAGATCTTTCATTTGAGCTTTGGATGGAAGCAATGACTTTGTGGTTTAGGAGTTATGACCTTGCAAAGTTGGTTCCAAATCACTTTTGTTCCATAACTTAGAAAAATTTAAACTTCTTATGGTTGCCCCTTTTGCAAGAAACCTTACTTTTATTTATTTTTCTTTATGAATGATGATCAAAACCATACATTAACATTGTTTTTGACTTAGGGGAACCATATTTGGGAAAAAAATCCAAAAAGTCAAACTTGATTTTGGGCACAATTGACTTTTTGTCAGATGAAATCCAAACTGTGTGATCCTCTATGCAATCAAGTTCTTGACCTAATTCAAACTTAATGGATGGATTTAATAGGTGTTTTAGAGTGTATTGAATCATGTCCCAAGGTTTGGGAACATGTATTGGTCAAAAGTCAAAGATACAGTTGAGTTTTTTCTTCAAAACCCTAATTGTGGTCCAGATGAATTTGAAACTTGTGAATCAAGCTTCTTGGATCAATCCATTGTTGCAAATGGATCATTGTGGTGTATTTGAGGCACTCAAATCATGTCTTGAGGTCTTGGTTCATATCTTGCCTCAAAAATCAACTTAGGGGTGAATTAGGTCAAGAAACCCTAATTCCTGATTTTTGATGAATGCTTCCCCTGATGCTAATTTGACTTGATGAGTGGATCCATGAGGTCCCTTGGAGCATTTTGGATCATGTTTTGAAGTGATGGCTCATGCCCAGATGAAAATTTTTAACTGGAGGCCTTGATCGACCAAAACCCTAATTTGGTGACATTGGTGATCTTGAGGCTTGATCCACTTGGAATGTTGCAACCTTGTGCTTGATTCTTGATGTGGGAGACCTCTTGATCCTTTATGGGTGTTTGAGAGGCTAGAAAAGTTCAAGATCATGTCATTTCTTGACTGATCCTTTGTCTAAGTGCTCTGAGAGGGCACAAAACCCTAATTTTTGGTTGTAGTGAATGCTCAACAATCCTGGAGGAAATTGAAGAGGCATGAAGGTACATCCATATTGTGGTAATGATCCTCACAATGATGGGAAATATTATGGTCAAAATTTGGGGTATGATAGTATAGGGTCAAACCCTGATGGTCGGGTCGTACGATTGTTCTTGTTGTACTGTGGATGAGCCTGCTGAAAAGGCTATTGCGGCCTTTGCTGATACTGTTGTTGACTTGATTGGCTCTGAGCAACCTGAGGTTGATAAGTCGGAGCTGGCTCTGGGTTGATAGCGGGAGTTACCGCTGCTACCGGTTGATACCTTCGCCTTTGCTTTCCCAGAGAGATATTACTGATATCTTGCTCTTTCTTCTTTTGGAAAGCACTACCGTATCTCTTGGTACTGCTAGATGGCTCTGTATCTTTGACCAATCGTCTTTCTCTGACTGCTTCTTCAAGGCGTACTCCCATGTTCACCATTTTAGTGAAGTCACTGGGCGCACTTGCGACCAGTCGATCGTAGTAAAATGAGCTTAAGGTTTTCAAGAAAATCTTGGTCATTTCCTTTTCCTCAAGAGGGGGACAGATCTGAGCGGAAATTTCATGACATCTCTGAGCATATTCTTTTAAAGTTTCTTTACCCTTTTGTGACATTGCCCTGAGCTGATCCCTATCTGGTGCCATGTCTAGATTATATTTATACTGCTGAACAAAGGCAGCACCGAGATCTCTGAAAGTACCGATCTTGGTGCGATTTAAACCCATGTACCATTTAAGCGCGACACCGGTTAAACTATCTTGGAAGTAATGGATCAGTAGCTGTTGATTTTCTGACTGGGTAGACATTTTTCGAGCGTACATCAACAAATGACTTTGAGGGCAAGAGTTGCCTTTGTATTTTTCAATGTCAGGCACCTTGAATTTGTGTGGGATCTTTACATTAGGGACCAAACAGAGGTCTGCGGCGTCCTTTCCGAATAAGACTTCACCGTGAATGGCATGCAGTTCCTTCTGTATTTCCAAGAATTGTTCCTGGAACTCATTCATCCTTTCATACATGTCCTCATTTCCACCAGAAATTGTTTGTGGAATCTGTCCTTCTGGGACAGTGTGTACCACTGGTTGTGGTATAGACATTACAACTGTGACTCTTGGCACTTCAGTGCCTTGAAGTTTGTAACCTTTAGAAGTCGCTGTCGTAACCCTTGCATCTTCATTTTCCCAAAGTTTGTAATCTTCAGGTCCAATGGTTCCTGCTACAGTTTCTGGGTCTTCAGTGACCGGTGGGATATATCCTTCAGGTATGAAGTTGAAATGCATGCCCCAGAGGCGCCCTTTAGGCATGTTATAGCGAGGATCATATGTCTCCATTACAGGTGTAGATGTAATCTTCGAGATTACAATCCTTTGATGTTGTTGCTCCTGAGCTGCTACCAGGGATTGCATGTTGCTATGAATTTTTTCCAAACTTTCCTTTAGAGCGTTGATTTTTTCTCTCAGCTCTCTGTTCTCTTCCTCGAGATCGTCCATTTTCTTTTGTCGATTGGCCCAAGTATTGTATGAGTGAGACAGTTTGACTCTAGAATTGTGACACATACGTGAGACTCAAAGATAAAAAAAAGCGTTATGTGAGAATGATGAATGATATACAAAGATCTATTTTTAGTTTTTGTTTTATTCAAAAAGAAACTTCAACAATTAGATTGCAAATATCACACAGTGGGGGAGACCCTTTTTTATTGAATTTAAAAGATTGTAGTATTTTACAACGAAAAAGTACAGTATTTACAAAGTGTTGTAAGGAAATGTCTAAGCTCATAGATCCAGAGTCCTCTCTAAAGAAAGCTCAGATGTTGGTTCCTATATTTTTCTTTTCTTTGATCGGGGTACTTCAGCCGTTGTCAGGTTGTCAGTCGTTTGCCAAGTGAAAGGAGCGAGTAAATTTCTTCGGTCTTCCTGACTTTCTATAGCATGCTGCTCTAATATCAGAGCATCATTCTCCTTTAATAGTTCCTGAATCTTGGTACATTCCAAATTAAGATTTTTGGTATTTGTTTTTCCAAGAGCTCTTCTCACGTTGAACTTTGTTGAGAGCGACCTGGAGTTTTTCCGCATCAGACATGAAATAAAGGACAAATTCTTTTAATGGAAAAACTTCTTAGCGAGGGTAAGGCATCCTCAGCTTGAGGGCTCTAGTTTCCACCCAGTGGAGATAAGGTTCCATGGAGGTACAGTTTGGTCTCCCTAGAGATTCTCTCCCTTTCTTGTGAATATGTTGCCAAGCATGCACTATTTATTTCTATAGTGCCCTGTCATTTCCCCTTCCTTGAATAAAAGACCTTTCAGATGAATGTTATACGGCATATTCTTCATCGGGTATCCAAGTTGGCGGCGAGCTAAAATTGAATGATAGTTGATTCCTTCTTTAGGTCCAATGAGGGGTACGTTAAGGAAATTTACGTATTTGTAGATGATCTCTACCCCTTCGTAAATCCTATTATACAAATCTATGTCAGAGTTGGTAAGGGACATAATCCTTTGTGACCAACGTAGAGTACTCTTGTGATCCCAAAAAGCAGTAGACTTGGGCAAATGGGAAATGAACCATTTCTAGAGTAAGGGTACACAGCATGTGATCATTCCTCTGCTGTACAAATTCCTTAAGTGTACAGAATGATAAGCATCTACGAGCAAGGTTGGTACGGGGTTTCCTATAAAGAATATCTTAACAACATTATCGACGAAGTTGTCGATGTTGGGAAAGAGTAATAACCCATATGTGAGTAGAACAAAGACGTTTTTGAAGGTAGTCAAGTTTCCTATACTAGCAAAGTACAACGCTTTCTCCATCAGAAATTTGGCCGGTAAATCCTGGATTCCTCCTTTAGTGGTTATGTGAGTCCTGACTTCTGACTCATCCAAAGAGATTGCTCTTGCAATGGCCAGATTCTTTGGAATTTCTTCCAGTCCAGAAAATGGATCTTGATCAGTGATAGGTAAATCAATTAGGTGAGAGTACTCCTCTAGTGTTGGTGCAAGTTGGTAATCCAGGAAAGTGAAGTTGTGGTAAACCGGATCGTAGAACTGAATCAGTGTAGACAGGATTCCTTCAACTACATTGACCCTTAACAGAGATAACAGTCCTCTGTGCTTAGCTCTGAAAGCCTCGGGATTGGTAATCATCCTTGCCAATTTCCTTAAGTCTTCTAGTTTCGGAGCCTAAAAGGTGTACTTGTGCGTCTTTTTTCTACCGAAATCCATAACGCATCCTCTGATATTTGCAATTATTATTTTAGTTTTTAAAAAAAAAAGGTTTTTTCTTGTTTGGAAAGAGTTTTTTAAATGAATGTATGAATGCAGCACACAAAAACATTTAAAAACATGGGTTCAAGGGTTCAACGTCACGAGCATGGAGTCATGGCTCTACCCAGCCCCAAAGGTTGTATTATTTTGGTCAATTTTTGTACCTGTAGAACGGGTTCTAAGGTTCCCAAAGTCATTGAACCCTCTTAGGGATATTAACAGCCAGTTGATTCACTCGAGCGAGTTGTAACATCCTAGGATGAATCTCATTTGAGTGTAGTATCGCGTATCAACTATTCCCGATAGTTACCGCACTACCAAATGGTCATATGGTTAATGTCTACTAAATCCTCAGGGTCATGGGCACCACACTGGGAAAGACAATGCTTTCACGACAATTAATTGTTCAACATCGATACTTTCGCACGGGTATCTCGGCCGATTCCGTGGACTGCCAGGTTGGGATTCACTCCCTATAAGCGTTTCCTGGATATGCCACCACTTATCTTATTTTTCTCTCAAACTTTCCACATGCGTATTAATCGCATTCCCAGTTAACAGAAAAATTAAACACGGGTATCAAGTAGTATAACAGTAAATGATATATATATATATATATATATATATATATATATATATATAGTAGAAAGTATAAAAAATGTCAAACAAAACCTAGACCTCTTACGAACTCTAATCCTAAAATTCCCCAGCAGAGTCGCCATTTTTCTGTAGCGTGCGATTTTTGTCGGTGACGTGACCACCTTACCGCATTGGTTGGAATTAGGTGCTACTTTCTGATTTCTTATTTATCCTATGAAGCTGGAAAGGAAAGGGAAGCTATCTAAAACTAACCTTGCACGCAAATGTTTTCTTTAACAAATGCTAAGAGATTGGGGTGTCTGGGGTCAGGTTATACAAAGGGAAGTTGTCAATTAACCAGTGTATATATGGTTATCCATAGACTTTCTTTGGCATGTTCAAATACTTTCTGGTGTTTACTGTTATAGGTTGGGAATGTTGAGAGAGTGTTTTTGTTGTTTTCGGGTTTTTTTTTCGTTGTTTTTGGTTAGGTACTGGACCTAAAGTTTTTTATTTGTGTGCTCGCTAAGATTTCACAATCTTATTCCTACGTATTCCCGTAAAGATAACAGGGAAATCAGAGCAATCGTAGTTCCTCCTATTCTATGGGAGGAAAGATGTTTGGTGTCTTGTTCAAAGCCTAAGATTGAAGCTAAAGGTTATTTGTGTCTTGTTCAAAGCCCAAGATTGAAGCTAAAAGGTTTGACTGAGAGAGAATTTGTCATCTCTATAGGGAGATATCTCACCTATTCATCACAGGTTGTTGGGTAACTGATTATAAAGTGGAATTACTTTAACTGGGATATGAGAATCCAGCAATGCCATAATGTCCTTTATAAGGGAGATGTCCTTAAGGAAGAAACTTTAACTCAATGTAGAGCAATGCCATTTTTCCTTAGGAGTCTTCCATGCTAAGAGAGGGACATTGACTTGGATGTAAATAATCCAAAGGATTGCCACTTACAGATGCTAGATGAAAGAGGAAGTTTACCAGGATAAAAGAGGGACCACAACTTTGATTTTTGAATCAACAAGTGTGCCACTTACAGTAGTTATCTGGGATTGGGTTTTTTTTATTGTCTGTTTTGATGTGTGATGTACCGAGAAATGCCTTCCTACAGAGAAAACTTTTTATTTCCTCTGAGGGAATGTTGATTTTTGTGTGCCTTGATAAAAGCCCAAGGTTGAAGCTAAAAGGTTGATTCTATTTAGGGAGTTTTATATCTGTCTTGTACAAAGCCCAAGATTGAGGCTGAAAATAATTGAATCTTCCGAGGAAAGTTTTGTCTGTCATGTACAAAGCCCAAGATTGAGGCTAAAAGAATTGACTCCACTGGGGAAAGTTTTGTCTGTCTTGTACAAAGCCCAAGATTGAGGCTAAAAGAATTGACTCCACTGGGGAGAGGTTTTTCCTGTCTTGTACAAAGCCCAAGATTGAGGCTAAAAGGTTGATTAACTCAGCTGGAAAATATGATCTGTCTTGTACAAAGCCCAAGATTGAGGCTAACTCTGTTGAGTAGAAATCATTATACAAAGCCTAAGAGGAGGCTGGTTGGGGAACTTCTTATATGAAGCCTAAGAGGAGGCTAGCTTCTGCTGAGGATTATTGAGATCCAGAGACAGGGCCAAATTGGGGAATCAACTCTTATTGAGGATTGAAGAAGAGTTTAAAATATCAGATGCCCTGAGGTTCTGATTCTGCTAAGGTTTTATTGATGGTAAAGGATTAAACCTTGAGTAAGAAAACCTATGGAGGTTTCCACTCTGCTGGAGATTGATAAAGTGATCAGGGTTTTTCTTAAGCTTTAGCAAACTTGAGGAAATGAGACTTTCCAAGTTTACTGACATGAAGAGGTTAACTCTTAGATAGAGGACGATCTTTGTTTGATGCCTAAGAGGAGGCTGAACTGTCCAAGTCTACTTGTGTGAAGCCCAAGAGGAGGCTGAGATTTTAAGGGATGAGAATAAACCCTAAACTGGTATGATGTTTTGTAATTCTGACTCTCTGGAGGATTGAACTAGTCGAGATGACTAAGTTCTGACCTATACCTGTAGGAGGTCTTTGGGTCCTTGTACTAAGCCCAAGAGGAGGCTGAGAACTTCTAAGAAGCCTGAGGGTCCTTGTTCAAAGCCCAAGTGGAGGCTGGGATGCTTTTAGGAAGCCTGTGGGTCCAAACCTAAGAAAAGTTCAAGAAATGTTTCACCAGGAATAATCCTTTCTTTAGTGAACAGTTCTAGGGTTTGAAGAAATTCAAAAGAGGTTTCACCGGGAATTAGTCCTCTTTGGGGAAATGAATTTCTTGTACATATATTTCTATGTTGTGATAGTCTTGAGAAAAGCTTCGACGGGAATAATGCCTTTCTCTGTTGCATATTGTATAAGCCCAAGAGGAGGCAAGTCTGTATCTGGAATTTCCTATGGGGAACTAGTTTTGACTGTGTTAGAAGAATAAACACTGGTTTGATCTAAAACTAGACCTAATTACTGGGGAAAACTCTAAGCAAGTATATACAAGCATATATATATATATATATATATATATATATATATATATATATATATATATATATATATACAGGTGAAATATATAAACAAGTAGGGTTAATAGTCATTTACCCCTGCAATATAGGAGACTTTTGATTTACCCCCCTTTAAAAAAAAAATTTTGGATTACCCCCCAAAAATTTTGGGGTACCCCCCTAAGCATGTAAAAACCAGGGGGGTAAATAAAAAAATTTTTACAGGGGGGTAATTTTTCTACCTGGGGGGAAAAAGACTTAGAATTTTAAAATTTAAGGGGGGTAATCCAAATTTTTTTTAAAGGGGGGTAAATCAAAAGTTGCCTATATTGCAGGGGGTAAATGACTATTAACCCAAACAAGTATGTATAAAAGCAATAGTAGAACTTGTAAGTGTGCAAGCTCCAGCATTGTAACCACAACTGTATGGTTAGTTATTCAAGAAATTGAAGAAAGTTTTGATGAAACTTAAGATTTGAATCTAAATAAAAAATAAAGTTTGTTGTAAAAGGAAGTTTGGGGCTTATACTCAAGGAGAGGCCCAGATGAAAAACAGTGATTGTATCGTTATTCTGAAAATTGTATCGGGACTTAGACAATGACTGAGGTCCAAATTACTTATGTACAAAGGGGGTTGGGTCTTACACTCTATTAGAGGCCCAAAGTGTTTGAAAAAGAAGAAAAATAGGACTTACAACACAAGGGGAGGCCCAGATGAAAATTGTTTTGAAAATGGCGATCGCACTGAGATTTTTACAATCATATCGGGACTTATACAATAACTGAGGCCCAAAATGGTTTATTTACAAAGGGATGGGACTTACACTCTACCAAGAGGCCCAAAAGTGTTTCAAATGAAGTTTGAAAAATTAAAATTGAGGGAAACCCTAATTTTAATTAACATAATGTTATTTTCAAAGGAAATTAAATATAAAATACCAAATATATTTAAAAACAAGTGGTGAGCTTTGAAAAATATTTTGGAAAATCATGTTTAATCACATGAAGGCTTGAAAATCAATTGGTTTTGAAAGATCAAGGTGGAAATTCCATTTTTTTAATGTTTGAAAACAAATCAAATGAAATTAATTACAAAAATTTAAACTATATTAAATAAATAATATAAATTCAATTTTTTGTGGAATAAAATATTTCAACATTTTTGTGAATTTAAAAAAAAGAACCAATAAAAAATAATTAAAATTGAGAGAGAAATTAATTTTGAGATTAATCAATAAAAATTATGAAAAATGAGAAAAATAGCAAAAATGAGAGTAATAGCAAAATGGTTTGGGTGGGTCTTGAACCCATGACCTCCAACCAAACACAAGCGCGCTTCTACCACTGGGGTGGTGATACATCCATTGTATCACCCCCATCCATAAATTGATAAGGCTAGAATGCCTTCTGGCCAGGCCAAGCCACAAGGGCGCCATGGCTGGCTTGCCCAAGTTTTCAAGTTTTGGTTCAAATGCAAGAAGGATCATATCTCCCTCATTTCTCCATGAAATTGGACAAAATTTAGATGGATCATACCTAGAATTTCATGAGGAATCCAATGGTACTTTTAGATTTTTCTAAAGCTGCTTCTATTTTAAAACCCGATAGTGGTTTCAAAATAGGCCAAGATTTGCAAGTTCTATGCTATCTTACCATACAAGTAACAATAGCATCGTTAATTGGTTCAAACACAACACATTTGACATATATGACATGTTTATGATCAATGGATATTAAAGCAATGCATATTTTAAGAGTTCAAGTTGTGATGAACTTACCTCTTAAAGCTCCTTATGCTAACTGTCAAGATGCTTGTGCCAGAAGTAATCCACTACTTTATACACTCTTGATTGATCCCTTAGAAGCTTTTAGGATGATCAAAATCAGCTGGAAACCTCAGGAACAAGAGTTGGCTCTTTCTTGCAAAAGTGGCAAAAATGACCAAAACGGTAACTCACTCAAATGGTGTTACAGTTGAGGGAAACCTGTTGGGACAGTTTGAGGATGATATTTGGAGTGTGTTTGAAGTTTTGTTTGGTTTTGAAAGTGACTGAATCAAGACATGGCTTGAAAAATGCAGAAAAGTCAAAATTTGAGGTTTTGGAGGTTGACTTTCTGATATTGAGGTTGTACAATGTGGATGAAGGTTTGAACACCTCCAATGGATGACTTATGATGTGTTTGGATGGTTACTTGAGTGGTTTTTTCTATGGTTTCAAGAATTCCCAAATTGCTCCAATGTGACTTGAAATTGAAGTAAGAGAGGGAGAGTGAGAAAACAAGGCTTTGGTATTGTTTTGGCGTGGTTTAAAACATCAGAAATTACCTCTATTTATAGTAGAGGAGTTTTTTTTTGAAGGAATAGTGTTGGATGAGGGATCACTCTATTATCCAATGAATATGCCCATGTATCACTTTCTTAAATGCCAAGGTACCAAGTCTTCACTTGGCCATTGACTAGAGCTGAACTTTGTAGCTCTAGGTCTTCTGAGTTTTGAGTAAATCTTGACTCAATTGGACTGATATGGCTTGGTTCATGACAGCTTAATGTACTACATCAATTCCAAATGACAAAGCTTGGTTTTGGATTTGCAACATTGATGATCACATGCCAAAGGGATGAGATTCTTGCCTAGGGTTCAAGCTTGCAGGTTTTTCATGTTTGACTGAGATTCTTGTTGAATTTGGATGAGGATCAGTCTTGGATAGTCACCAAAATAAGACTCAAGAATCGTGTGTCACAAGTAATGCACAAAATTTGTCTTGGAAATCAGTTTGAGCAATGTATGTTGTGAGGTTCATAACTCCTTGATTAAGTTGAATCAATGGGAGTTCTTGTATTCTTTGGAAAGCTCTCATGACATACTTTAACTTTGATGTCCACAAATGGACCTGGTTTAGCTTGGATCAAGGTGAAAAATGACCTCAAAGTTGGTAAAAAATGAAACAGATTTTGACTTTTTGAAAATTTCATTAAGTGTTGGAAAAAGTGGTCATTTTCACTTTTTGTGATTTTGATCAATCCACAACTCAAAATCCATGAGGATTTGGAATTTGATGTAGTTGACACTTTTGAAGTATGTCATGTGAAATTTCATTTGAGCTTTGGATGGAAGAAAAAGGCCTTAGGGTTTGGGAGTTATGACCTTGCAAAGTTGGTACCAAATCCATTTTGTTCCATAACTTAGAAAAGTTTAAGTTTCCCATGGTTGCCCCTTTTGCAAGAAACTTCACTTTTCTTGATTTTTCTTGATGAATGATGATCAAAACCATACATTAACATTGTTTTTTACTTAGGGGAGCCATATTTGTGAAAAAATTCAAAAAGTTAAACTTGATTTTGGGCACAGTTGACTTTTTGTCAAATGAATTCCAAACTATGTGATCCTCCATGCAATCAAGTTCTTGACCTAATTCAAACCTAATGGATGGATTCCATAGGTGTTTTAGGGTGTATTGAATCATGTCCCAAGGTTTGGGAGCATGTCTTAGTCCAAAGTCAAAGGTACAGTTGACTTTTTCTTTAAAACACTAATTGTGGTCCAGATGAAAATGAAACTTGTGAATCAAGCTTCTTGGATCAATCCATTGATGTAAATGGATCAATATGGTGTGTTTGAGGTCTTTAAATCATGCCTTGGGGTCTTGGTTCATGTCTTGCCTCAAAAGTTAACTTAGGGGTGAATTAGGTCATGAAACCCTAATTCCTGATTTTTGATGAATGCTTCCCCTGATGCCATTTTGACTTGATGATTGGATCCATGAGGTCCCTTTGAGCATTTTGGGTCATGTTTTAAAGTATTGGCTCATGCCCAGATGAAATTTTTCATCTGGAGGCCTTGGTCGATCAAAACCCTAATTTGGTGACATTGGCGATCTTGAGGCTTGATCCACTTGGAATGTTACAACCTTGTGCTTGATTCTTGATGTGGGAGACCTCTTGATCCTTTATGGGTGTTTGAGAGGTTAGACAAGTTGAGGATCATGTCCATTCTTGATTGATCCTTTGTCTAAGTGCCCTGAGAGGGCTCAAAGCCCTAATTCTTGAATGTAGTGAAAGCTCAATAATCCTTGAGGAGATTGATGAGGTATGATGGTACATCCATATTGTGGTAATGATTTGCACAATGAAGGGAAATCTTGGTGGTCAAAATTTGGGGTATGACATAATGCTAAGATGATCAATGAACATCTAAGATTGGGTTGATACCATCCAATATACAAAAACACTAACTTACTCCTAGTTTTGACATCATTCAAAACATGACTATATCGAAGAATGACTCACATACTCTCCCTTTTTTATGATGGTAAAACTCGAAATTTACGATACGTTTTATGTAGTACACTGAATAGCCCCCCTGAGTATGTGCACTATATCCTTCGTATTCTTCATTGTATCGTTCATATTCTTCTCCCCTTTTCACAACATCAAAAATAGACAACCAATCCGTTAGGAGTATTACATAGATACATATTATACATATTCTATATACTTACACAGAGGTAATTCATAAAGATGGGTAGTTCACTCACATACAATATATGTAAACGCACAAACTTAATAAATACAACACCATTCATGATAGTTCACCGAGTTAAACACATAGTACAACCTGTCAAACATAATAGAGATATTGTTCGTACAAAACCAACAAGAAAACACCAAACCAAACAATATGAGAATGCATAAAACTCTAAATAAGACTCAAAAGACAAAGCACACCAAGACTCAAAACACTAAACACTCAACACAACATCAAGACAGTTCATCGCCTTCCATGGCCTCTTGGCATTGGTCTCAATAGTCCTTCCAATGATGCAGCCTCGAATATCTCAGGGTAAAAGCGATCATAATGACCAGCATCTGTCTCTTAAGCTACAATCATGTGATTTATCCTTTCCATAGCAGTATCATGGTTTTCATTTACACTATTCTAATTAGAGAAGAAACTCTCAGTTGTTTATGCAGCAAAAGACTGAAAAACAGCATCCTGAGTAGCTATATGTTCATGCATAAGACAAAAATATTTCATCTCTTTAGCTTCATAGGCTTCTTTCCATTTGCACTCCTTAACATACCACTCATATTGCTTCATCTGCATGTTCTGAAGAATAATCACTATAGAGGAAGTATCAGTAGGACTAGTATCAAAACCAACACTATGCCCAACTCCGTGATATGCATCTTGTATTGTGGCATCTCCATCAGGGGCGCCATGAGGATTCTCCAAAGGTTTCTCATCATCCATATAATTGTCTTCTTCATCTTCATCAACAACAGCTGGATCATCAAAGTTATAGATTTTTCTTCCGTTCTTACCCATGCAAAGATAATATACATGACGTTTGATGTCTCAAAAATAATTCATGTAGGTCAAGGTACGTTGAGAGAATTCTTGAGACGGACCATGAGATTTGTGGATTAGATTTGACATCCCAATGTTGAAGTAATTTAAAATCTTAGCAATCATGGAAGGGTAGCAAAATGATGTGCCTATGTTTCATTTTCTGACAGCAAACATACGAGCCACAAAATAGTAAAGGCTAATTAATCTTAACCTTGTGTAGCAATATGTATACCAAATGTATTTCCGCAAAGTCAACTCTAGAAATCCTCAAATTATTGAGCGTAAGATGTGAGAAACAATCCACAACAGAATTCTAGGCACCATTTTCACCTGACCGGTAGATAAAGGATCATAACATTCGGTTGCTCGAGGTGCTTTGAGTATCTCATTTAAGTGACGATCCCACTCAAAACGCATATTAGTGTCAACATCAGTAACTAATACATCAACCTCGTCATCCTCATCAGCATCTTTCACAGTGATACCAAACAAAGTATTCCAAAAGTCATTAGTAAAATGATACACATTGTTACCTAATGAGGACGTGAAGAAAGATCCTTCCATGTCATGAAGCCCTGAGTAGAAGACTCGAATGAGATCTTCATTGTAATCTTGAGCCAGTTGTAAGAAGTAATTAATCTCTTGATGTCCCACAAACTTGACAACATCTAACAAATACAAGCTGCCAACTATAGTAGCCTTCCACATGTACTACTTCACAACAAGATGGGTCTTACACTAAAGCTCAAAATCCTTGGCATACTTCTTGGAGACCAAGGTGAATGGGTTGTAAGAGGAAATTGTTGAAGTGGTAGCCTTGTTTTAACCTTTAGCCATAACGTTAGAGTTAGAAGCCATGAATATGTAGAAATGATGTGTGCACACCAAGTGTTTAAAGAAATGATTGAATGAAAAATGAGTGAGTATGAGAGCTTCTTGAGTACCCACACACTCAACCAAGATAGACAAACACAACACTACATAAAGAATCAAAGATAAATAAAAAAATAAGAGACAATTTTGGATTTTTGATGAGATATGATGAGGTTGGGTTTTGGAATGAAAATAGGAGAAATTGATGTGAATGGGAGAGATTTGGTGGAAAAGTTTGAATTCAAATGATGTGAGATTGATAATAAGAAAGGATGAAATTCAAATTTGAGGTTTTTCACATGCAATAGTGAGTTAGGGAGACTAGGAGATTTAGTGCATGCAAGAAAGTAGAGAGTTTGAACACAAATTATTTAATTATGCACTTATGAGTAGACCTTTAACTGCTATGTGCCAACCTATTACTGATATGTGTTGACACATACTGTAGCAGAAGCAAAAAAAAAACGAAATAGACCGACCTATAGGATTACGCGTCGACCTATACTGTAACATTTTTGAAAAATTCTAAAAATAATTATTATGTGTCAACCTGTAGGACAGTGTGTCGACCTCCACTGTAACAATTTGGACAAATACCAAACTTACTTATAATGGGTCGACCTACACGACCTGAGTGACACAAAAATTCTATTATTTGACTCAATTTGAATTTGTAATGACAAAGAGAGATTCAAATTGACTTATGGATGAATACTTAATGAGAGACACATGCATATGATGTTATTCAATGATTTGTTTGCTCGACTCATGCAATCATGAAGATGCAAGTATGAAATGGTTCAAGATATAGATCAAGATATGGATACATATTGAATATAGTTACTATAAACATATAAAATGTAACACACAATGGTTATATTTGAAAATTTTGAAAGCAAACACATATCACATCTATCATACACATCACTTGTTAGACGATAGTCTTAGATCTAGAGGGGGGTGAATAAATCACAAATTAAAATTTTAATTTTGGGAAAAATGATTTTTAAAAGTTTTATGGCATAGCGGAAACGACCCGTATCGAATCGTCTAACCGAACCTACTATCGAAAAGCTCAGATAAGTGTAACATAAACCAATTTGATGGTAATGAACACAAATTGTTCAACAACGATTAATTCATAAATCAATTGAATGCTAAGCTACACGTAGAGCTTATTTCCAATGATAAAAAATTCAATTAAAAGAAATTGAAATAATTTATCGAGCACCTTGAGTGAAATTGATAACACTTGGAAATTTAATTTGATTTGTTGATGTTAAAACTAATCACATTCAAAGTGATTATGATTATATCAACAAATCGTAATTCAAAATATAATAAAACTTTGATTTACAAGTGAATTGATCCAAACAACAAAGGTTCAATAATTTGCAAGTACAATGATTATATATATATATAAGCTTAAATAGTATTTTCGTCCCTGTAAGTTGGCGAGTTTTTGGTTTTCGTCCCTGAATCTTTTTTTTCTTCGGTTTTAGTCCCTATATTTCACATCCGTGTTCGTTTTAGTCCTTAAAACCAAAATCCCCAGGAAAATCCGAAGATTTCCTGCGGATTTTGGTTTTAAGGACTAAAACGAACACAGATGTGAAATATAGGGACTAAAACCGGAAAAAAAAGATTCAGGGACGAAAACCAAAAACTCGCCAACTTACAGGGACGAAAATATTATTTAAGCCATATATATATATATATATATATATATATATATATATATATATATATATCTGTGTGTGTGTGTGTGTGTATATACATATATATATATATATATATATATATATGTGTGTGTGTGTGTTTGTGTGTTTGTGTATATATATATATATATATATATATATATATATATATATATATATATATATATATATATATATAGGGAAGGGTTCATTTGACACCGGTGTCAAATGATCTCCTTCCATATATATATATGGTTGGCAAGACAGGCCTGGACTGTTGGGCATGCACACACACACACAAACACACACACACAGATATATATATATATATACATGGTTGGCAAGACAGGCCTGGACTGTTGGGCATGCACGTTTTTCCCACACCTTTTTGCGGGATAACTCAAGGTTTTTGGCCCACACCTTATAATATGGGGTGAGCATGCTCATTTTGCACCCCTAGATATATCTCAAATGAACTATATGTCCCCCTATTTATAGGGTTTGAAATGGAAGGCTCGCTTAGCGTGCCTACATTATTCCTTGCTAAGTAATGCTATCTTACCTACAACTTGTCTTGTCGCCTAAGCTCTCTAAGCACACCACCCGCACTTTCTTTGCCACCAAACTCTTCCTTCACCTTGAAGTAACTTAGCCTTAAAGTCATGAACAACCTTTGCTTGTTAGGCGTACATATGTTCTTGGCTTAGTGAAGTTGGAGCATTTGCTCGCTAAGCGCGCCTATGTTCTTGGCTAAGCAATCCTCGATTTGTTGGGAAAATACTTTGGCTTGGTCTTTGTGTTGCTTTGGTGAATTCTTAATACTTTTTACCTATTTTTAGCCAATACATAGTTAAAATATTCAACCACACGTTATATAACTTTTCATTCATAAATCATGAGTTTTTTCATTGATTACTTATAAAATTAGTTAATCAATGCATACATATTTAATGTATTTTATGCACTTATAAATTATGAGCAATAAAAAGCTTATGGATTATTTTCATTTTGAGCCACACGTTGTCCTACAAACAGAAGATTCATTTCTCATTGCATACCCCCCAGAAAATGTATTTTGCATACTCTTTCTCATTCTCCTATTTCTTCACTCTATTTATTTTCTTTTTCACTTTTTTCTTAATGCTTTAAGAGTGAAATTTACCTATGAGGTTATTGGTTCTGATGTTGGGGTTATAATTCTATTCTTCGCAGGACAGGTGTTTGACACAATGTCTTAGACAATGTGTACCACAAAAAACAATTCATAACAAATTATTTAAGTCTAAGGAAATCAAAGCAGAAAACAATAAAAAAACACAAGAGAATTGTTAACCTAGTTCAGTGCAACGTCAACTACGTCCGGGGGACTTCCAACCCAATAAAGGAAATCCACTCTCAATAATATTAGTACAATTAGTCTCAGATGAACAAAACTTGTTCAATGCCTACTTTCTAATAGTACTTATGTCTTTCTATTTAGGATTCCCTCTAAGTATGAGAACCTTTCTCACTTTCTCTCAATCGCTACCCTAATGATCTATGATTTCAATATATTAAAGATATTGAATTATAACTCAATTAACAATCAACCTCTATGCCTTGAATTTTGAGTTTAGGATTCTTTAGAGGTTTACAATAAAGAACAAGAATACAAAAACTCAAAGAACAAAACCCTAACACCCTAGATCTCCAATACTTGTGTGTCTTATTTGTTGGGAATGTGTCTTCTTTTATAACAAAACTTTTGTTGGGCATGGGCATTTTATTTGATGCATAATTAGTTTTGATGAAAATTTAATTACTTAGTCATTATTGTCCACCAAGAGATTTAATTTGATTTGATGTTCATTCAATTTATATTAATTTAATTTGATTTGATCTTACTAAATCTTTTTAGCCAATCCCCTCTAAAAATATATTGCTAAAAGATACAAAACATAAATGAAAAAACTTCTTGGAATCAACAAAAAATGAGCTCAGATTTACTCACTGAATTCGTCTTCTAGACTGAGAACAGATCTTGCACACATGCTAGAACATCTTGTCCTACATGTTGCCTCTTCACAATGTCATCTTGTTTTTCCCATTTTGTGTTACCTAATGTAGCCAACCAAAGTAACAACAATCTCCCCCTTTGGCAAATTTCGGCTAAAACAACTTACAACCATTCTGCAAGATGTACATGATTAAATAAAAAACAATTCTCATTAAAGAGAATACACACATACACTTATATCCGAGCATATTGCAACAACAACAAACATCAGCAATGAAAGAGTTAAACACATGCTCACAAACAAACATGCTCACATAGTTGAAGGCCATATGCTAGGCCAGATGTTCCAGCATATGAGCACATAACTATTATGCTGATGAGCACAAAGTAGCACACCACATCAAAACATCAGAACATCATCAACAACAGATGTAGCCCATATATAAGATAACTTGCAAGATGGTTACTACATCTCAAGAGATTAAATCAACACCAAACGGGAACAAGAGCTCACATCACAAGAAGCTCATTTCACAAGATCACATCATTACCATTACACCATTACTTCCCCCTTTTGCCATAATTTGGCAAAGGTTTGAAAATAAAAACCAGAGAATTACCAAAAAGACATGAACCTAATACCAAAGCTAGAATGTCATAGTGCAGAACCATTGTCATTGTTAAAAGGGCATTACAGAACTTGAAACACAAAAATTAAAATATGTCCAGATACAAGGGCCAAAACACAACAAAACTAAAATAACTGAAAACAAACAAAACATCTAACTTCACTGTCTAGACCAACCTCCTGATGATAGCCAACTGACTCATTCTTCATCAGCATCAAAGTTAGAATCACTCAATTGAACAAACTTTCTCTTCAAGGACTTCATCTTTGTCACAAACATTTTCCCATTCACAGATGTTCCAACAGATGATTCAATATGTGGTTCAACCTTTCTTTCATTCTTCTCTAATTCATCATTCTTTGACTCAGGAATGCTAGATTTCCTTGTAGTTGCCTTCTTGACTTCAAGCATTCCGACCCCATTAGCATTTGTCCCAGATTCAATAGTGTTAGTTTATTCAGATTTTTTACTCATGTTTGTAAGAAATTGAAGAACTTGAGGGAAAAGAGAATGACCAATATTTTGAGAAAAACAGAAAAAGAGATGAAGATTGTTTCTGCTTGTGACAATGGACCTGTTATAAAGAGAATTTGAAATATGAATAATCAGTCTTGTTTCACCTACAACAATGACCAAAAGAGAGAGAAAATATGTTTCTATTCTTGCACGCTTACCTTGCATTGACTGCTATAAATTATCACATATGCAAATACAAAGAGCACCCCTTAGCTTTTCAAATCGAGTTGTATCTAAAGCTTTAGCAAATATGTCAGCTAAATGATTTTCACTTACTATATGCTCAAGGTTTATAATTTTATTTTCCACTAGCTCCCTGATGAAATGATGACGAATATCAATATGCTTCGTTATACTATATTAGATAGGATTCTTTAAAATATTAATAGAACTCAAGTTGTCACAAAATAATGTCATGACATTTTGTTCAACATTGTACTCCTTCAACATTTGTTTCATCCAAAGAACTTGGGTGCAAGTACTCACTGTAACAATGTATTCAGTTTCTGCAGTAGATAATGAGACACAATTTTGCAATTGCTAAACCATAAGATTAAATTATTACCTAGAAAGAAACATCCACCATGTGTGCCTTTTCTATCATCAACACTCCCAACCCAATTTGTATCACAATACCATACCAATATTGAATTGGTATCGTGAGAATAGAGAATACCATAGTCACAAGTTCCATCTATGTACTTCATGATTCTTTTTATTTGATTCAAATAACTGGCTTTGGGTTTAGCTTGGTATCTTGCACATACTCCTACAACAAAAGTGATGTTAGGTCTACTTGTTATGAGGTATAGCAGATTTCCTATCATACTTCTATAGAGACATTATTCTACATCAACTCTATTATCATGTTTTGATAACTTCACATGAGTTAGAGCTGGAGTTCTCTTATGGCTAGCCTTGTAAGACCAAATTTCTTCAGTATACTCTTTTCTTACTTGCTTTGAGATACAAAAATGTTATTTTTTGTTTCCTTTACTTGACGACCAAGAAAGTAAGTGAGTTATACTACAAGACTCATCTCAAATTTCGAGTGCATTTGATAAACAAAATGTTCCACCCTGTTGTCTTACATCATAAATTTGGGCTATCATGACCTTTCCTCCATCATTCTTCACAAATAGAGTTTTATCTATTCATCCTCTATTGTACCCATTATTGATTAGGAACTCAGTTAACCTTGTGAGTGCAACTTTCTATTAGATGTATTTTGCATGATGTCAAAACTAGGATTCTTTAGTGTTAATGTATATTGGACATTATCCTCTGATTCTATATGCGTATCTTAGTATTAGGATGCATTAAAATGTTTTGGAAAATTTTATACATCAAAAAACTGCATTAAAAATAAACTTTACGAAGTGCATTAGAGTATGTGTCGACACATACGACTATAGGTCGACACATAGAAGAAATTTTTCTTCTATAGGTCAACACATAGAATGCATAGATTGACACACATGCTCCAATATTGAAATTTGTAGGTTTTATCCATGTGTTGATTGATACCGGTCAACACAAGGTCGATACAAGACCTTCATAGGTCGACCTAAGACCTTCATAGGTCGACACAAAGACCTTCATAGGTCGACCTATAACTTTCATAGGTCAACTCATTCAATGTATTTTTCCAAATATCATAATTTTCTCCATTCTTTTGCATTCCTTTTTCTTCCAAACTTGCATACTTATAAATACTTGACACATGCATCATTTCTAGTAAGGTTCTAAAGTAAAACCTACATGAAGCCAGGATTTCAAAGCATACTCATCATCTTCAACCTTTCTTCTATGCATACACACAATCAAACTACACATAATAATTTTTTGAATGGGTGACCATCTAGATTATTGTTGATAACGTCCAATTAGGTCATTGTACCGAGAATATTGGGTTGAGTTCTTTGAGGGTTTCAAATAAAAAAACTGAGATGGATTTTTCCTTCAAGATCATTAAGGATTTAAAGGTTTTGGACAAGATTACGCAATTCAGATCCGGTTGAGTGAAACCTTTTCTCAAGGGGTGCCTTGCAAGGGAGTAGCGTGAGACGGTGGATCGCGTTGGTAAATCTTGGGTTCAAAAAGTGTTCACTTGTGATAAATTTGACCGAGTGAAAACCTTGGGACTAGGAGGTCTTGTAAGGTAGTAACAAGAACTGGTGAATTGAAACGGCATTGTTGGTGACTTAATTAATCTTTAATCAAGGGTTTTGGAGGTGATAGAATCAACAAGAAACCTAGGGTTTGTAGGGTTAGAGTTCTTCATCTCTTGTATATACACTTTGTGTAAAGTAAGGTTAATTGTAATGATTTCAATTTGAATTCAAATTGAGGGCAGACGTACCCATAGCGAGTGAAATACCCTAATTTTTACCCCTAAGATCCCACATGTCATTTGCATCTCATACCACAAACAAGATCACAATTTTTGGTTCTCTTGTCCTCCTCTGAAGGTTTGTTCTTGAGTGAGATCGCCAAGCACCCTTGTTCTCTTGTTTGTTTGATGTTTACTAACCATTAATTAAAATCCAAAAATATGTTTGTTTTTTACTAACTTTTTCAGGAAGAATTTGATCAAGGATATCAAAATTAGTTCCTCAGCTCGAATGAATTACATCTAAACAAAGTCAAAGTTGATCTGCAAACAATTCAAAAATCATCTGATCAAGAGTTTCCAAGATCAAATTGATTATTATTCAATAGACTCTAAAGTTCATGTGTTTATTTCAATGCCTCCTTTGACAAGCAAGAAGAATCAATCCAGAGCCAAGACAACACATCAAAATGCCAATTTTCACAATTTTTCACTGTGTTAATCGATTACCAGCATTAGGGTAATCGATTACTCAGTGCGTTTTTTGTGAAAATGTGCCAAATTCAAATTCTGCAGCATTTTGGCATCAATTTTCAAATGCTTCATCATGAGAATATTCTAGATCACTTCCAAATAATTCCCCTGCTTCATCATAATTAATTCCCACCATACATCCTCATTAATTACCACTTGATTTTGATTTTACCTCTAAAATTCAAATTCCAATCCTAATTTTGTTTCCAAACCAAATTCCAAACCACCAAAATTTCTAAGCCTAAATCCTATAAATAGAGGCCTCATTTCATTCATTTCACAAGCTTTTGATAGCCAAATTCACCTTATCAAAATTCTTCTTGACTCTCTCAATTTTCTCTAACTACCAAATTCACCAAAGCTCTTTCTTCCATTGAAAGTTAGTAAGTTCATCATTAGAACTTACTAATCTTTGAGCTAAACCTTCATCCATTCATTTTTTCATCATCAATTTCTGTAGATCAAGGCTTTGGAGTGTGGTTCTTGGATTTGATTTGAAGAATTTTTAGATTTGAAGTGGTAAACTCTTGATCCACCATTGTTGTTCTTGATACATCCTTCACAATGTGAACTATTATTGATTCTTGTTGCTTGATCTTTAGATCTTGCAAATTGGGATCCATTGATGTTATTTGCTGTTGTTTTACTTGATTATTTGTGCACAATTGCATCCTTGATCATGAGGTGTTTGAAGAAATGATTGATCAAGGATTTTAAATTTTTCAAACTGTTTTTCTGCTGTCTTAGCAGGTGTAATTGATTACCTTCCTGGTGGTAATCAATTACACCCCTGTTTCTGTGCCTAGATCTGCATTTTTAGCAGTGGTAATCGATTACCAGCATTAGGGTAATCGATTACCCAGTGTTCAGAGTGTGTTTTTGGCTTGTTTTGGGGACTGTTTTGGTTTCTTTTCTTTTTCCTTCCCTTTCCTTTAGTTATTTGCCTGTAATCTCTGTGTGGTTCAATTAGGCATTTCTTCATCTATTTCTCATTTTCTTTGGACCGATGAAAATCTTCGATATCATTGGAACTTATTTTAAGTTCTTGATGAAGATGAGATCGTTACCTCTTTTCTTTTCGCGCGGTATTGCTTTCGGAGAGTGATCTACATATCACTTCTCTAGCATGCGTTAGCACTAACATTGTTATTCACCGGTCTCCCATAGTATGATCTTCTTCATAGATTGTGCTACGATTACTTAACATAGCGCTACATGTGTCCCGTATCGGAAAATGATCATTCGTGGCCCAAACTTATGTTTGAAAGTCCAAGGATGGTTGATTATTTGGCTTGGGTCCATCACTTTAGAAACTTGTTGTTAGGAGGCTTTGATTTTATCAATCCTCTAATGAGTCTTCATTAACTTTGGTCTAAGTTCATCATTTAACCATCGTTGATCATTTGTTCTAACAACTAATCACTAACTCACTAACAATAGTATTGTACTAATTGTTTATGCTTCCTTCTTGCTACCTATCTCTCTTTATTTTTTATGCTTTATGTTATCATATCATATAATTTGTTTATGTTTCCGCTATTTTCCCTTTGTCCACTTGGACCATTTGTTTATGTTTATGCTCTTTTTTCTTTTGTCCATTTGGACTAAAAAACACTAATAAAGACTTAAACCCCTAAAAAAATTCTTTCTCATAATGTTGGACTATGGTTACTATCCTTTGCATTTGGAAATGGAACTTTGGACTTAGAATTAGGATCCTAACCTATGCTTGGAAGTTTGTGATGGAAAACCTTGGATTTTGGATACTTGAAGTTCTCTTTTGAAGACTTATTTTGATTAAGGCCTAATCTAAAGGAAATAATGCTTATTCTATGGAGCTTACTTGTGTGGTTAGACCGTTCTTATCCTTAGCTTTTATCTTTATGCAATAGGATAGCCCCTTCTTCTCCACCCCTTTCTTAAATTTTCAAAATCTCCTCTCTTTTTCAAAACCTTCTTGTTTTCAAAACAAAACCACTTTCATAATAAAACCTTGACTTTGGTCAAGTGATTTTCAAACTTTGTTTTCTTTAATAAATGTCAATCAATGTTAATCATACTTTGACCATTTCCAAATGACATAAAAAATACAAAACTCATTCAATCTTTTTATGATTTTGTGCAATTTTTCTTTTAAACTTTTCAAAAATATTAGACATAATTCATTTTCTTTGATGAGGTGTAAAGCTCCTAACCATGGGTTTTGTGTAAAGTATGGTCATTTTCCACTATGATGTTGAAGTGATTAGTCTTGTTGATTTTAATCCAAGCAAATCCTCCATCTTGATGTGATGCAAATGCCTCTTTCACATATCATTGGGTAATTAGTTGAGTATTCTCTCTTGAGAATGACAAGTTGTCTTTTTAAGATAAAATAAATCACAACCAATATTTTTTGTTATTTGTACCACGAACTACGAGGTTTTGATTCTATATTGCACTTTGTGGGTACGTAGGCATGAGGCGATAAGTCTCTCCAAACACAAAACTCTTAAAAAATATTTCTCTTCTCATCTCCACAATCTCTTTTCAAACAAACTTTTTCAAACCAAAAAGCGTAGATATTTCAAAGGGTTCCTATAGAGTATTATAGACGTTTTGGGTGCTAACACCTTCTCATCACGTAACCAACCCCCTTACCCATTCTCTGTTTATTTATTCTTGTTTAGAACTCGTTTAGGTTTTGTTCGCTCTTTTCCTTTTCCTTTTTTGGATAAAATAAAAGTGCGGTGGCGAGTCTTGCATTTATGAGTTAAGTTAATCAATAGCTTATACTCACAAATTTCCCCGCTACAGAAAAGTGACGACACTGCTGGGGAAAACTGGTTCCTAGTGGGTTCAGCCTACTTTGATTTATTTATCGCTTTTTTTGTTTGATTTTGTTTGTTATTGCTTGTTTTGTTTGGGTGCTTGGTGATCTGTGTGGTGAGATAACTCCTATACCCAGACTTGAGTGCACTTATGATAGGAGGGTGATATATTCTTGTCCGGCTTACGTGGAGTAGTCCTTACTAAGTTGGCTTGAGATCCCCCGCTCAGTGGAGGCTCCTTTGGGATTACTGATGTCATACGAGTAGTCGTATTTGACATTACTTTTTCTGACCCAGGAGCCCGAGAAGCTGAGGACCGTAAAACCTTTAACCCATCTTGGCCTTATTAGGATGTGGTGCGGTGGCTATTCAGGTGTAGACTTGAATCAGTTGTTATGCGATACCACACTCAGACGAGTTTTTCTTGAGAATATTGTTGGCTGACGAGTAGTCGTTTAAGCCGATAATATCCAAAAGATGGATCTATGACTCTGGGAACTTTTTAGAACCTTGTTCTACAGGTGCTGATATAAACCATAGTACACACCATTGTGGGAAGTTCTTACCCTTGACTCCATGCTCGTGCCGAACCTTTGAACCTGTGTGCCTTGTATGATCTTGTTTGTGGTTGCTGCATCATGCACTCATGCATTCATGGACATTTTGTTTCAATCAATTTTCAAGGATCTCAGAGATTTTCCTTTGCAAACATCGCAGATATTGTGATCATGGACATTTGAAAGAAAAACACTCATAAGTACGGTTTCCGAGCTCAAGATCTTACAGATTTGGCAAAATATCCTTTTTGGTCCTTTAACTTTATCTCGGGTCCATTTTGGTCCCTCAACTTTAAAAAGTTCCAAGTTGATCCTTTAATTATTCAAAAAGCATCACGTTAGTCCTTTCCGTCTATTTTGCTCAAATGGCATTTATTTATGCATGCGTGGTAGCTGAGTTGGCAATAAACAGTCAGCTTCTTCAAATTAAAAACCCCAAAATTTTGTTTTCGGCCAGAATCAAACCATGGATATCATGGTTATTTGGAAAGGTAGTGTACCACTAAGCTACATCATGTTTCTTTGTTTGTTTCACAAATAAATTATATATTAACAAATCATAAGTTTTTCAACAATTTAATAAGATCATTATGTTCAGATTCATCACATTCACAAAGATGATTTTAAGAGCTTTGTTATGGAGACAACTGGAAGAGAATCAAACACAAAACATTTACTAATTTTACTATCAGATTGTCATATTGGATGCACACACAAAATATAGAACAAAAAATGAATGCATGCATTTTTGCAATTTCTAGAACATTGGAGCAGTGGTGTTTTCATTAATTCACCCTCTTTAGAATCTTCAACGCACCTCCATTGGAGCAGTGGTGTTTTCATTGCAATTTCTAGAACATTGGAGCAGTGGTTATGGTCATGAAAAACAAAACAGTATTTTCATTTTCAATAATGACATAACCAATACTGAAGAATTAAATAGGAATCATAAGTTTGTTCTTCTTATTTGGGAACATATGAGAACACGCTGCAGCGATTTTGTTCCTCAGTACTCATCCAAAAACCAATTATGCATTGTTCCAAACTGTTCCGAATCCTAATCCTTCCATGTCTTTGAATGTTGAAAACAAATTACTCTATGTCACAACTTCTGAATACTTATGGGTAACAACTGTAATGTTTTATTCTCCTTCAGGAATTTTCGGTTGCACAAGTTCTGTTCTTGTTCTTCCAAGAGAAGCCCCAAATTATTTACCCTAATTTTATAATGAATCATAAATAAGTTCAAATATATTTAATGCATAAATCTAAATAAATATGTAAAGTGAACTAGTGGTAAAGTTGTGCGCCTAGCAACTGAGTGTACTCGGGTTCGAATCTGGCTGTGTGCAAAATTTTTGGTAATCTTTTAATGAGCATATGCCACATCAGCGCCACGTGTATGCCAAATGGACCCTGAATTTGACTTTGACTAACACACCTAACGGAAAGGACTAACGTGGTGCTTTTTGAACAATTAAAGGATTAATTTGGAACTTTTTAAAGTTAAGGGACCAAAATGGACCCCGAGGTAAAGTTAAAGGACCAAAAAGGATATTTTGCCTACAGATTTGAAAAAGCTAGTGTCCTTGGTAGTTGATCGTGCAGACTTCAGATTTCATAGTGGGAGACTTCTATCTGTTCTTTCTACTAACATTGAAGACAAAATTCTGAACACCCTAGTGCAATTCTACGATCTTGTCTACCGATGCTTTACTTTTCTTGATTATCAGCTCATGCGGACTTTGAAAGAGTATGCTTATCTGTTATGTATACCAGTTTCTGATAAGGTTCCTTATACTGGTTTGGAGGAAGTTCTTAAGCCCCAAGATATTGCTGCAGCCACCCATTTGACGAAATCTGAGATAGATGCTAACCTTATGGTTAAGGGAGGCATCAAGGGTTTGACTTTTAAGTTCTTGATTGGGAAAGCCACTCTATTTTCTAATGTTGGTAGCACATTGGCGTTTGAGGCTATATTTGCTTTACTTATCTACGGACTAGTCTGTGAAGACATAACTTTTCAATGGTTTTGATGAAGACTACAATGTTCATTTAAAGATTATATGTACAAAAGGAAATGGATCAAAGACGTCAAAGAAAAAACAAGTTTCATATTAATTCAAGTCTTGAATATTTCTCATAGATTGAGGAAAGGTATAACATTCAACAGTTATTTAGTCTATGCAAGTGTTCAAACTAATATTCATATTTTTCATACTCATTAAAACAAATTTTATGCATTTAAAAATCATTTCACTTAAATTTTGACAGTATTTTTGCAATTCTGGAACAGAGTAATTGGTTACTCTATTTTAGGTAATCGATTACCCTGTAGAAATTTTGATAATTTTTGAACGTTGCAAGGAAGTAATCGATTACTCACTTTTGAGTAACCGATTACCACTGGCGTAGTGAGCCAAATAATTGCATCTCTTGGCAGAATTTTTCAAACCTTCTCTTTTTTGAACCATGGCATCTTTTGATCATTTGCAGCCATTTTAAAGGTGCTTTGAGGTTATATAAACCTAATAAAATCAGATTTTAAAACTACCTTCTTGCAAACATTTTCATTATCATTAAACTTTCAAAATTCTCAAGTGTTAAAATCAAAATTTTCAAAGAGTGAAACTTGTGCAATTAAACTTTCATCCAAATCATTTTAGTTTCAATCTTTCATCGAAGAACACTTGTATATTCTGTATAAGAGTTGTTTGTTCAAGAAGAAGATCAATCTTTAAGATTGATAATTGAAGATCGTTTTCATCACTTACTAAAAAAAATCAGAATTACTCATTAAGTCACATCTTATTTTTAGTATTGTTAAAAATAAGATTGTGGAGTCGTAATCCTTGCTGTCCAGGATTGTTGGAAGCAAGAGAGTTATTAATGGAGGATTGTTCTCTTAATTCACTTGTTGTAAAATCCAAGAGGATTGTTCTTGGTGTGTTTGTTAGAGTCTGTATAGAAAGGCTAAGACAGTCTTGTCTTAGGATCTAACATTATTAAAAATCTCTTTCATGTTGAAAGGGGATTGGAGTACTCTCAGACTGTGAGGGGAACCAGGATATATCGCTGTGTCATTTACTTTCCGCACTTTACGGCATTTCATCACTTAGTAACTTTAGGAAAGTAAAATTTAAAACCGTTGAAAAACCGAGAAACATTTCTAAGAACCTAATTCACCCCCCTCTTAGGTGCATTCCTAACTTACAATTGGCATCAGAGCGGGTTATAGGTAACCTGTTCCTTCAAGATCCAGTATGGCTTCCACAAGCGCAAATCCGGTTTTCAAAGATGGCGGTAGTAACAACAAGCCCCCTTAATTTTCTGGAGAATATTTTGACTTTTGGAAAATCAGAATGAGAGCACACTTAGAAGCACAAGGAGATGGAATATGGGAAACTGTTGAAAATGGTCCACATCAACCAATGAGTGTAGTAAACGATGTTGCAACTCCAAAGGTTAAAAATGCTTATAATGAAGATGATAGAAAGAAAGTGCTCGATGAAAAGAAGGCTATTAATATTTTATAAAGTTCTTTAAGTATGGATGAATTTTTCTGTGTTTCACAATGTAAATCCGCAAAAGAAATTTGGGACACTTTAGTGGAAACTCATGAAGGAACCATTGAAGTTAAAAGATCTAGATTGAATACATTAAGTCAAGAATATGAGATGTTCCGAATACAGCCCGGAGAATCCATCGTTGCCTTAGAGAAAGATTCGTTCATTTGACTAATCACTTAATGGCACTTGGTAAGACATTTTATAATGATGAATTAAATCTCAAAGTTCTTAGATCCTTGACTAGAGAATGGCAACCAAAAGTTACGACAATTTCAGAAAAGAAAAGCCTTTCTACAATGACTTTCGCATCACTATTTGGAAAACTCCACGAACACGAACTGGAACTTGGACAACTTTGAAAAACATGAACATCAAGAAAAGAAAGCCGAGGGTATTGCATTGAAAGTAGATTTAAAAGATAATCAAAATGATGACTCACTGGAGGAAGATGAAAATTTCATCCTCCTAGTAAAAAGACTCCGTAAATTTTTTGGTAATAATGACAAGTCCTTTAATTATGCTAAAAAAAAGTCACACTTCAAGAAAAAGGAGGATTCCACTTCAACACAAGATGTTACATGTTACGAATGTGGAAAGCTAGGTCACATAAAGCCCGATTGTCCAAAACTCACAAAGAAAGGAGGATTCAAAGGCAAGAAGGAGACAAAAAATAAAAAGGCATATATTGCATGGGACGACAATGACATAAGTTCATCATCCGATTCGGAGAGCGACGAAAGCGCAAATGATAAAAGTGGACTTGGTTACTCAAAGTTTTCTAAACCAAGTTCTATTAAAACAATCTTTGTTAAGGCTAGTGACCAAACTTCCAAAGAGAAAGTGAACAAACCTAGGAATGTTCATCCTTATCCTAAAAAGAAAAGATTTGTGAAAAAGAAATCTTAGGTTCCTAGATATAAAAGCAATTTTGTTCCTACTTGTTTTTATTGTGATATTGTTGGCCATACACCTAATGCTTGCTATGTATGAAACTTTAGTGTTGCAAGTGGGCATTATGTGTGGGTAAAGAAAGGTACTAATTATGAAGGACCCAAGGCAATTTGGGTACCTAACAAAACTTAATTTGTTTTGTAGTTTTGCTTGAAGACCACTTCAAATCTATGGTAGCTTGATAGTGGTTGTTCGAAGCATATGACGGGAGATATAGACAAATTTTCAAATCTAGTGCTTAAGGCCAAGGGTTATGTTACTTATGGAGATAATAATAAAGGAAATATTCTTGGCATAGTCAACGTTGGAGCACCACCTTTCACATCCATTGAAGATGTACTTTATGTTGAATGACTAAGGCACAATCTTCTTAGCATAAGCCAACTTTGTGACAAAGACTTCAAGATCAAGTTCACCGAGGATGAATGCTTGATAGAAGGCAAAGTCACTAATGAGGTAAAACTTAAAGCTAAAAGGATCAATAATATATTTATGATTTCCCTTGATGACTTGTCTTTGAAGGTAAAATGTCTTAGGGAGAACAACAATGATTCATGGCTATGGCACAAAAGGATTGCTCACATTCATATGGAACATTTGAATAAACTAGTCAAGCATGATTTAGTTATTGGATTGCCAAAGATAAAATTTGTCAAAGATAAGTTGTGTGATGCATGTCAAAAGGGGAAACAAACCAAATCAACTTTCAAATCTAAGAATGTGGTGTCCACTTCAAGGCCACTACAATTGTTGCATATGGACTTATTTGGTCCATCAAGAACAAGAAGCTTCGGAGGTAATGTATTTGCTTTAGTTATTGTTGACGATTTCTCTAGATATACTTGGACATTCTTTTTAGTGCAGAAAAGTGATGCATTCAAGGCATTCAAGAAATATGCGAAGCAAATCCAAAATGAGAAGTCACTAATAATTGCCTCCATAAGAAGCGATCATGGTGGAGAATTCCAAAATGCTCCTTTCGAAGAATTTTGCGAAGAACATGGAATCTCTCACAACTTCTCAGCACCAAGGACCCCTTAACAAAATGGTGTTGTAGAATTAAAGAATAGGTTATTGGTGGAACTTGCAAGTACAATGCTTAGCGACTCAAATCTTCCAAAGTATTTTTGGGCGGATGCGGTAAGCACGACATGCTTTGTAAGTAATAGAGTAAATATAAGACCTATCCTTAAGAAGACCCCCTATGAACTCTTCATAGGGAGGAAACCAAACATTGCTTACTTTCACAGTTTTTGATGCAAATGTTTTGTCTTGAACAATGACAAAGACAATCTTGGTAAGTTCAATGAAAAATCAGATGAAGGTATATTTCTTAGCTATTCACTTTCAAGTAAGGCATATAGAATTTATAGTAAAAGAACTTTAAATATTGAAGAATCTATGCATGTTAAGTTTGATGAATCTAACCCCTCCAAGGAGGATATTGTTATTTGTGATGATGATGATGATTTCATAGAAGCTCCTCAAGAAGACCCCTCCAAAGTCAACAATGAAAATCAAGTAGATCATCAAGAAGAATCGATTCAAAAAGAATCTATCGTCAACGATCTACCAAAGGAGTAGAGGACGCATACAGATCATCCTATTGACAAAATCATTGGAGACATACCTCAAGGAGTATCTACTCGTTTAAATCTAAAAGATGCTTGTCTCAATATGGCATTTGTTTCTCAAATAGAACCGTCTAAAGTCCAAGATGCCTTGGATGATCAATGGATTCTAGCCATATAAGAAGAACTAAATCAGTTCGAAAGAAATCATGTATGGTATTTAGTTCCAAGACCAAAAGGTAAGTATATTATTGGCACTAAATGGATATTTAAAATAAGCTAGATGAAAATGGTATCATTATAAGAAATAAAGCAAGATTAGTAGCCCAAGGCTATAATCAAGAGGAAGGTATAGATTTTGAGGAAACATTTGCACCAGTTGCTAGACTAAAAGCAATTAGATTATTGTTAGCATATGCTTGTTCTTTGAATTTTCAGTTGTATCAGATGGACGTTAAAAGCGTATTCCTAAATGGATACATACTTGAAGAAGTTTATGTAAGTCAATCTACAGGATTTGAAGATTTCAAACATCCTAATCATGTTTACAAACTCAAAAAGGCCTTGTATGGATTGAAGCAAGCATTAAGGGCGTGGTATGATATGTTAAGTAATTTTCTTTGCGAACACAGTTTTGAAAAAGGTAAAGTTGATACCACTTTGTTTATCAAAAGAATTAACCATCATACTATCTTAGTAAAAATTTATGTAGATGACATCATATTTGGATCCACAAATGAATCCTCGTGTGAAGAATTCTCAACAATCATGCAAGGAGAATTTGAAATGTCCATGATGGATAAGTTGAACTACTTCCTTGGGTTGCATATCAAACAAACAAAGAATGGGATATTCATCAATCAATCTAAATATTGCAAAGAACTTCTCAAAATATTTGACATGGATACTTGCAAAGATATAATAACTCCTATGGGATCTGACACATATCTTGATCATGACGAATCTGGAATTCTAATTGATATCACTAAATATCGAGGTATAATCTGCTCTTTATTATATCTAACTGCTAGTCGACCTGATATTATGTTTAATGTATGTTTTTGTGCACGATTTCAAGCTTGTCCGAAGTAATCTAATCTCACAGTGGTGAAAAGAATAATGAAGTATCTTAAAGGAACATCTAATGTCGGTCTATGGTACCCTAAAGGTAGTATATGTAGTCTTGTTGGTTTCTCTGATGCAGATTATGCAGGATGTAAGACGGACAAGAAAAGCACAAGTGGAACTTATCACATTTTTGGAAATCCTTAGTCTCTTGGTCATGCAAAAAGGAAGCAAGTGTGGCTCTTAGTACTGCAGAAGCAGAATATATCGCCGCCGGTAGCTGTTGTTTGCAAATACTTTGGTTGAAACAACAACTTCACGACTATGGTGTGAATCTAGGATGCATATCTCTCAAATGCGACAACACTAGTGCAATTAATATATCAAAGAATCCAATCATGCATTCAAGGACCAAGCACATCGATATTAAACATAACTTTTTAAAAGACCACGCTCTAAAAGGTGACATTGAGATTACTTTTATCGATACTCAAAATCAACTAGCAGACATTTTCACAAAACCGCTTCCTCGGGACGCATTTTTTAAGATTTGAAGAGAACTTGGCATTTTGGATGAAGGTGACATTTAAATATTCAATATTTATTCATAATATGGTATAATGAAGCCAAGGTACTCAATATTCCTAATTTTTTATGTTTTTTAATTTTTATTAAAATATGAATTTTATGCAAAAATGACATATTTTCATTTTTCATGCTCATAAAATAATGTTTATGAATTCTTTTGATTGTGTAGCGAGCGATTTTGGACGTGGTTCTTAAGCACTGTCGCTCTGGGGTACAACAGGTCGATTCATTTTTTATCCTATTGAAGCTGATGAAGGAAGGGAAATAGATGTCTCCAATTAACCCTACTTGCATGTTGAGTTTAAACAGCGGTCTGTTAGTTTACAGATGCTATGTGGAAGTGGGGCCTTTCTCTGCTTATTTTGCTAAGAGTGAAATGTCTAGATTATTTGTGAGGATGTTAGGACTGATGGTTTTCGATTGATGTATGAAGGCACGGGATTTTGGGTTTTTTGATTAGTGTGCTCGCTAAGATTTTTCAATCTTATGCCTACGTATTCCTGTTTTACCGAAACAGGGAAATCAGAGCGATCGTAGTTCCTCCTATTCTATGGGAGGAAAAAGGTTGTTTTGGAGTCTTGTTCAAAACCTAAGACATGAAGCTAAAGGTGGTTTGTATCTTGTTCAAAGCACAAGATGTGAAGCTGAAGGGTCTATTTGTATCTTGTTCGAAGCCCAAGATGTGAAGCTAAAGGGTTTTGACTTTAGAGAGAATTTGCATCTCTAAAGGGGGATATTTGGTCTGTTTGTCACAACTGTTGGGTGACTGATTATAAAGGAGAATTACTTTAACTGGGATATGTGAACCCAGTAATGCCATAATTTCCTTTATAGGGGACTTTTAACCTGAAGGAGAAGACTTTAACTCAGTGTAAAGTAATGCTATCTTTCCTTAGGAATTTCTCATGCTAAAAGAGGGACAATGGCGTGGATGTAAATAATCCAGAGGCTTGCCGCTTACAACAATTAGATGAGGAAAAAGGAGTTGTTGATGTTTGTATACTGTGAACGAGGCACAAATTTTGATTCTAAAAGGTTGATTGACTCAACCGGGGTCTCCTTATACAAAGCCTAAGAGGAGGCTATTTACCCAACAAGAGGGTGTTTTTATGTGTCTCGTACGAAGCCCGAGAGAGAGGCTAAAAGGGTTGACTCAACAAGAGAGTGCTTTTGTATGTGTCTTTTACGAAACCCAAGATGGAGGCAAAGGTGTTTGACTCAACAAGAGAGTCTTTGTACCTCGTACGAAGCCCGAGATGGAGGCTGAAAATGTTTGACTCAACAAGAGAGGCTTTTATACTCAACAAGAAAGTGTTTTTGTATCTCGTACGAAGCCCGAGATGGAGGCTAACAGGGGGTTGACTCAACAAGAGAGCCTTTTATACTCAACAAAAGAGTGATTTGGTATCTCGTACGAAGCCCGAGATGGAGGCTAAAAAGGTTAACTCCGCTGGGGAGAATCATTGTACAAAGCGCAAGAGGAGGCTATTGTAACTATTTCAGTTTAGTGACAGGTCCAGTATATTGGATAAAGAGAAAATCAGTTCTTATATGGGTAATGTTGTGCTTAGGGATTGATCAGAGGATTAGGGTTATTTCCTGTTCTTTAAGGAAATGGGAAATCCAAAGGGTATTGAGACTGTCCAAGTCTACGGGTGTTTCGAGAAGTCGATTCTCGGATAGTGAATGATCTTTGTACGATGCCCAAGAGAAGGCGAGTATGTTAAGGGATGAAGGTCAACCCATTAACTGGTCTGACATTTGACTCAGAAATACAACTCTAGCAAATTGATGACTAGGTTCTGTTCCTATACCTGTAGAGGTCTCTGGGTCCTTGTACTAAGCCCAAGAGAAGGCATGAGAGCTTTTAAGAAGCCGAAGGGTCCTTGTACAATGCCCAAGAGAAGGCGGGGATGCTTTTAAGAAGCCTGTGGGTCTCCAAACCCCGAGAAGTTCAAGACATGCCATTCACTGAGAATAGATCAAGCCAGGAAAGTCTGAAAATTTGGAAGAAACTCAAGAGATGCCATTCACAGAGAAAAGATCATCTCTGGGGAGTAGAGTCTCTTTGACAACTTCTAAGGATGACAGTTTGAGAAAGGGTTCACCGAGAATGCTGCCTTTCACGTCTCCATACTGTTTAACCCCAAGAGGATGGAAGACTGTGTCTGGTAATCCTATGGGGATCTAGTTTTGTTTGTATTTAAGAGTGACCAACAGGGCTTTACCTAGTGCTAGACGTAGCTGTCGGGGAAAATTCTAAATAACTATACTAGTATTACACAGTTAATATTTGACAGGTATATAAAAGTTTGTGAAAGAAGACTTACAGTGAGCACCCCCACAATACAGTTTATATATTTTTCTTTTTTTTTTTGGAAATCTTGGTATCCGGCCTTGCGACCGACTAATCCAAGAGGGACCAATCCCACCGTCCACTAGCGGGGGTCCCGTTTAAAGCCGGAGCAAAGCTCCGTATGGACTGGCCCACACAAGGGTTGATTGAACCTAGTAGGATTCGAACCTGAGACCCTGAGAGGAGCACACTCTCAAGACCCAAGCCTCCAACACAGTTTATATATATATGAAAGCGGATAAAGAAAGCGGGTAAACACTTACTCGGTTGTAGAGCTTCCATGTTGTTTGGTTATTTGTTCAACAAAGAAAGCTTTGATAACAATATTATATTCAAAATCAAAGGAGAAAGTGCTTTGAAAAGATTATTGGGGCTTACAACTCAAGCAGAGGCCCAAGGTTTTATCAGTGATTGCACTGTGGTTTTGAATTTGTACAGAGGGACTTATACAAGTGACTGAGGCCCGGAAAGGTTTTCTGTACAAAGGGATGGGTCTTACAATCTCTCAAGAGGTCCAAAGGTGTTTAAAGAAAAAGAATAGGGCTTATAACACGAGGGTAGGCCCAAGGGTTTGGTTTTTGAACTGGCAATCGCGCCGAGATTTTCTTTTAACGCAGAGGGACTTATACAATACCTGAGGCCCAAAATTGTTTTGGTTAAAAGGGGATTGGGTCTTACACTCTATTAGAGGCCCAAAGATTTATTTTTGTATAAGTGATGGGGCTTACAGCTCAAGGAGAGGCCCAAGGTTTTATTTTGAACTGGCGACGATCGCGTCGAACTTTTGAAATACAACGGGACTTATACAACATTTGAGGCCCAAAAATGTTTGTATTTACAAAGGATTGGGTCTTACACTCTATTAAAGGCCCAAAGATGTTTGAAAAAGTTTGATGAGGGTTGAATTAATCAACAAACCCTAATTTGTTTTCAAAATGCATTTTAATTGAATAAAAAATTCAATTAAAATGACCAAAATTATTTAACATGTGGAAAACAAATTGTGATCTTGGATTAATGTTTCAAAAATTAGGTTTTTATCCACAAAATGATTGGAAATCACTAAAATTTGAAAAATCAAGAAGGAGAAAATATTTTAAATGTCAAAAAACAATTAAAATATTAATTCTTTACAAAAATATCAAGTATATGAAATAAATAATATTTTTGGAATTTTTTGGGAAAATAAAATATTTTAACATTTTTGTGAATTATTAAAAAAAGAATAAACTCAAAATCATTAAAACTCAGAGAGAAATTAATTTTTGAATCAATTAAATAAAATCACAAAATTCAAATATTTGAATTTTCAAAAAGGGCGCCAAGAACAAGGGCAAGAACACGCGCCACCCTCTGTTTCTGCAGATTTGCATTTTCTATCCAATCTCACTGAATACTTGATTATATCATGCAATATACATATCCATCTACTCGTTTCAACCTCACGATCATGTCTATGGTCTTTAATTTCATTTATTTTAAGCATGGAATAAGAAATAAAAAAGAAACCTCAAGAACCCTAAAATTTGCATGAAGGTTCAGAAATTCCATACACGATTCAAACAAACCAATTGATTAAGGGAAAACACTCTATGCATGATTATGAACATATGGCCAAATTATTGTGCAGCAAAAAATGCATGGATCATAGAGTTAGAAGAGCTCATGCTTGCCTCTTGCAGCTGGTGATCGTGTTTTGTGTTAGAGGTGTTACAACTTGGTTCCAAGGATATGGACAACTTCCCTAGGTGCTATGGAGTGTGTCTGGATGCTTGGAGTGGATTGAATTGAGCTGGAACTTGATTTGGCACCTCAACTGCAAATTTGTCAAAGGCTTATGCAGATGGCTGGTGATTTTGAGATTTTGGTGTTCCAGATGTTATGTGAGTGTTTGGGTCACTTCTATATGATGTTTATGAGGTGTGTGTGCGTGATTGGTTTGATTGGAATAACTCTCAAACTCAAAACCCGATAGTGACTTGCTTTGGAAGGCAAATTTGGAAGTGAGAAGGAGATTTTGAGGAAAGCATCTGTTTGATGGCTTTGGTGTACTCAAACTGATCACAAATGAGATATATTTATAGTAGAGCAAGTTTGTTTTGCAAGGAATAGTGAATGGCAACTACTGCATAGGTTTGGCCAATGTTGAGCAATGAGAATCCAAGTCTCCTCTAGCCATTGACTAGAGGTTAGGGCACAGGCTGCTGGTTCCCTTGGTCTTGGATAAGTCTTGAGTGAATTCAATTGGAAATGGCTCAGTCCATGCCACCTTGGTGCATCCATTAAATGCTCCAATCCAAAATTGGAGTCTTGTCCCTCTTTTAGGCATTTCTAGTTTTGACATGCTATTTTTGGTTCCAAAGACTTGGCAGGCTTGGGATCAGAGTTGGTTCCTCCTTGGTCCCCCCTTGAGGTGTTCAGATGGATATAGTTGCTTCCCCTTTACAAATTTTGAGCAAATCGAGCAAAACTCCAAAATCTGCCTTGCCATGACAGTTTGCAGCAAGGCATATTGGCATTGTCATATCTCATGGCTCAAGTGGACTTTGATGGAGTTCTTGGCCATTTTAGAAAGCCCTCATATGATACAACAACTGTTTGATCATAATTGGTTTTGATACATTTTGGATCCAAGTGAAAAATGCCCCTACATTTTGAAAAAAGTAAGACAGAATCTGACTTAGTGAAAATTTCACTAAGTGTTGGAAAAAAGTGACATTTTCACTTTTTGTGATTTTGATCATTCCATAACTTAAAATCCATGAAGAATTGGAATGAGTTATGTTTGAAGCTTTTGTAGAAGGCCATGAGAGCTACAAATCCAGCTTTGGATGGGGAAAAATGGCCTTGTGGTTTAGGAGTTATGATCCTCCAAAGTTGGTACTCTTGCCACTTTATTCCATAACTTAGAAAAATTTCTAAGTTTTTATGGTTACCCCTTTTACAAGATATCCCACTTTTCTTGATTTTTCTTGATGAATGATGACTCCAATCACACATTAACATCATTTTAGGGTTAAAGAACCATAATTGTGAAAAATCTCAAAAAGTCAAAGTTGACTTTTGTGCACAGTTGACTTTTTATCAGATGAACTTCCCCTCGATCCTGGTTTCCTACCAAGGAACTGGTCTTAGTTTATGATATAAACTTCCCCTCGATCCTGGTTTCCTACCAAGGGACTGGTCTTAGTTTATGATATAAACTTCCCCTTGATCCTGGTTTCCTACCAAGGAACTAGTCTTAGTTTCTTTCGTCAATAAACTTTATTGACAAGGGACGCTATGCGTAGTGGTTTTCCTCAAACTTCTCGCTGAATTTTCCAGGAGAGATGCCATTTGATAGAAAAACTTTTGATGTCAGACTTGCTGGGGAACCCATCTGTCTGAATTGTAGAGGGGTACAAACTTCTCTGTTGGATATGCCATTTGTTGACTCTATATGGGGAAAACGAGTCTCTTGAGAGACTGCTTCCGCTTGGGTATTTACATCATACTTTTCTCGGGATCTTCTCGGAGAAATTCCATAGGATATGATCAAATTTTGAGGTGCTGATGACTTCATTAACATCGACTCTCCGGAGAGCAAAATCAGTGCGTTGCTGAAAGTCTTTAGTTGTGAGGCTTTCTCTGGGGATTTTCCTTAATCCGGGAAAGCGAAGATATCATCTTCAATGGCGAAGAGTGACATTTGCCGAAAGTTTCTCTGGCCTTCTCATAGGTTTAAGTTATCAAAGTGGTCAAGGGCCAACTCTAATCCAGAAATAAACTGGAGGAGAGAGATTGTTCAGATGCAACATTTCCTGACGAGGAAAGAACTGATAACTCGAGTGAGAGGACTTTTATCACTAGGGGATAAGACCGACTAGAGTGATAGTGATGCAATATGAATATGAATGTAAATATATAATGCATGATGCATGTATGTATATGCTGACAAAACTGACACGACATACAGACTAGTAGATGAAAACGACTGGATACTCGGCCACAGTGGGAGATAAACGTATCGCTGGTTCAAGATAGCAATTTTGCCTTGCCTAGGAGAGATAGTCCTTGTGGGGGAACAACCGTTGATCGGGCTTAGGAGATGAGAACTCGGTCGAAGATATCAGATGGAGTATTCGCGTCTGACACAGTTGATCCTTCGTTCAGGAGTACTGGTTTAGAAGGAGTACTTTGATTCTGCGCTTTGAAGCTCGATTACTTCTGGCGAAGCGATCGAAGTTCTTTCGATGTTCAACAGTCAAAATAAATTTCCATCTTTATTTTAAAAGCAGAAAAAGTTTGACAAGTAAATTCATTTTTTGTTTTATTTCAAGAATCACTGATCATGTTAAAATGTAAAGCTAAAACAAATAAGAATTGCAAACAAAAGCACAAGGGATCAAATTTTATTGATAGGATGGAAATCAGTCAAGCGCGTGATTCCATGGAGTATTTACAAATTCTAGAAAATGGTAATTTAAGGGGAAAGGGTTACATTGAAACACAACGACCACTATCCTTCTACCAACTTTGAATTCTGGGCATCCTGAGTTTCTGTCGAAGATGACCTTGATTGGAGTTTTTCTGATGGATGGTGTAACTGTTGCTAGGGAATTTGCCCCTGTTGGACGTAGTTACTTGCCATTATCCCTAACTTTTGCCTGGATTGTACTGTGATGTTTCCAATCCATCGGGATGATTTTTTTTATTATGTCTCTAACTTTTGCTTGGACCGCCCTTTCGGGTTTTCAATCCACCGAGACGCTTTTTTTCTTTTTTTTAGGCGAAGTATTTCTTGACTACATCAACATTTGTGGGGTAGGAAAATTCCTCTCCGTCCATGGTTGCGATTCTCAAGGCGCCGCCTGAGAAGGCTTTCTTGACCACATAGGGGCCATCATAATTCGGAGTCCACTTGCCCCGGGAATCAGTGAGAAATGATTGTAACTTCTTGAGCACAAGGTCTCCTTTTCTGAAGACGTGAGGTCGGACCTTTTTGTCAAACACCCTCTTCATTCTTTGCTGATACAACTGACCGTGGCATAGTGCCGCGATTTGCTTCTCCTCGATCAGATTCAGTTCGTCATGTCGACTTTGACACCATTCAGCTTCTGTTAGCTTAGCTTCCATCAATACCCGGATTGATGGGATCTCTACTTCTATGGGGAGCACTGCCTCCATGCCATATACTAGAGAGAAAGGGGTTGCCCCTGTTGAAGTGCGGACAGATGTGCGATAACCGTGAAGAGGAAAGGGCAACATCTTGTGCCAGTCTTTGTAGGTTACAACCATCTTCTGAATAATCCTCTTGATATTCTTGTTAGCCGCTTCTACCGCTCCGTTTACCTTGGGTGGGTAGGGAGATGAGTTATGGTGTTCGATCTTGAACTCTGCACATAACTCTTTCATCATCTTATTGTTCAAGTTAGATCCATTATCATTAATGATCTGGCTAGGAACGCCATAACGACAGATGATATTGTTTTTGATAAATCATACCACCACTTGTCGGGTTACATTGGCGTATGACGCTGCTTTGACCCACTTGGTGAAGTAATCAATGGCTACCAGGATGAACCGATGTCTGTTCGAAGCCTTGGGTTCAATCACACGGATCATGTCGATTCCCCATATGGAAAAAGGCCAAGGGGAAGAAAGAACTTTGAGATGCGTTGGCGGTACATGAATTTTGTCGGAGTATATCTGACACTTGTGACACCTCCTCATGTACTTGTAGCAGTCAGATTCCATGGTCAACCAGTAGTACCCTGCTCTCAGAATTTTTCTCGCCATTGTGTGTCCGTTGGCATGAGTGCCAAAGGATCCTTTGTGAATTTCTTTTATCAGCATGTCTGCTTCTGGTCTGTCTATACATTGGAGCAAGACCATGTCGAAGTTTCTCTTATAGAGAGTATCACCGCTCAGAAAGAAGCTGCCAGCCAGCCTTCTGAGGGTCTTTCTGTCTTTCCTTAGTGCCCCAGGTGGTACTCTTGTTTCTGAAGGAAGCATTTGATATCGTGATACCAAGGTTTGTCGTTTATGACTGCTTCAATCATGAATATGTAAGCGGGCCGTTTAAGACGCATTATGTCGATCTTAGGTAGGTCGGTCCATTGACCTACACTAATCATGGAAGAGAGAGTGGCTAATGCATCAGCCATGTGATTCTCTTCACGAGGGATGTGATGAAACTCAATTCTGTTGAAGAAAGGTAACAACCTTCTTGCGTAGTCTTTGTAAGGAATCAGTCCTGATTGGTATGTGTTCCAATCTCCCTTGATCTGATTGATGACCAGAGCTAAGTCGCCATATACATCCAAGTTTTTGATCCTCAAATCAATCGCTTCTTTGAGACCCATAATACAAGCTTCATATTCGGACTCGTTGTTTGTGCACTTGAATGTAAGTCTGGCAGTGAAAGGAATGTGGGTACTCTGAGGTGTTATGATGATTGCCCCAATTCCGTTTCCGTAATGATTGAGAGCTCCGTCAAAGATTAGTCCCCATTAGGAACCTGGTTCTGGCCCTTCACTGGGTAGCGGTTCATCGCAGTCTTTTATTTTTAGATACATGACATCTTCGTCTGGGAAGTCAAACCCGATTGATTCCTGATCATCAATCGGTTGGTGAGCCAAATGATTAGCTAAAACACTTCCTTTAACGGCTTTCTGAGCATGGTATTCTATGTCATATTCTGATAACAACATCTGCCAACGGGCGATTCTTCCCGTGAGAGCAGGTTTTTCAAAGACGTACTTGATTGGATCCATTTTTTAGACTAACCAAGTAGTATGATGAATCATGTACTGGCGCAGACGTTTGGCTGCCCAAGCCAAAACACAACAAGTTTTCTCGAGCATAGTGTACCGAGTCTCGCAGTCGGTGAATTTCTTGCTCAAATAGTAGATGGCAGACTCTTTCCATTTGGTTTCGTCTTGTTGGCCAAGTACACATCCCATTGAGTCTTCCAAGACTGTTAGGTAGATGATCAGTGGTCTTCCTTCCACTGGAGGTGATAGAATAGGCGGATTCAACAGGTATTCCTTAATACTGTCGAAGGCGGTTTGGTAATCTTCTGTCCAAATGCAGTCCTGGTTCTTTTTGAGTAATTTGAAAATCGGCGCACATGTTGCGTTCATGAGGAATATGAATCTGGAGATGTAGTTCAAACGTCCCAGGAATCCTCTGACTTGTTTTTCAGTTTTCGGAGAAGGCATTTCTTGAATGGCCGTGACCTTGTCAGGATTAACCTCAATTCCTTTTTGGTTGACGATGAACCCTAAAAGTTTCCCTGAACGGACACCGAAGGTGCACTTGTTGGGATTCAAGTGGAGTTTTTACTTTCTCAACCTCTTGAATAGTTTTGACAGATGGGTCACATGCTGCTCCTCTGTTCTAGATTTGGCAATCATGTCATCGACATATACATCAATTTCCTTGTGTATCATGTCATGAAACAGAGTAGTCATGGCCCTTTGATAGGTTGCCCCGGCATTCTTCAAACCGAACGACATTAACTTGTAACAAAAGGTACCCCATGGGGTGATGAATGAAGTTTTCTCCATGTCTTTTGGCGCCATTTTTATCTGATTATAGCCCGAGAATCCATCCATGAAGGAGAAAACTTTGAACTTTGCTGTACTGTCTACTAGCATGTCAATGTGTGGCAAAGGAAAGTCGTCCTTTGGACTAGCCTTGTTTAGATCTCTGTAATCGACACACATTCTAACTTTTCCGTCCTTTTTCAGAACGGGTACTATGTTGGCTAACCTTTGAGGGTATTTTGATGTGGCGAGGAAACCTGCATCAATCTGTTTCTGTACCTCCTCTTTGATTTTGACGGCCATGTCTGGGTGAGTCCGTCTCAACCTTTGTTTTACTGGCGGACATTCTGACCGTAACGGTAAGTGATGTTCCACGATGCTGGTATCCAACCCTGGCATGTCCTGATAGGACCAAGCAAACACATTGGGAAATTCTCTGAGAAGCTTTGTCAAACTCTCTTTGGCAGTTGGACTGAGCAGTGCCCCAATCTTGACTTCTTTTCTCTCTTCCTCTGAACCCAAGTTGACCGTTTCCAATGGCTCTTTGTGAGGTTCAATGGACCTTTCCTCTTGTCGGAGTAATCGAGAGATCTCTTATGGAATTTCGTTGTCAACTACTTCTTCAGCCCCAAATACCGGGAACTCAAAGTCGGGAGAAGGCATCGGATCGTATGTTTCAACGGGGTTTAAAACAAGCTATCTGCATGACGTGATGATTCGTGTTCAGAAGAGATAGAGAAAATGCAAGTGTGTGCAGTGTATTTTTTTGAAAAACTGCTTGTTTATTTTATTGAGTTGTTTTTTAGGATTACCATTTTCTGAAAAGCGCAAAAAGAGAAAACAACAATTAATGCGGAAATTACAGAACGACGTTATTTTATTTATGAACAAGTCGATTCTTGAAACTACAGCCCTATAAAACAAACTCTGTCGCTTTGGGCGAAGCGAAGAGGGAAATTTATAGAAATTGAGCCCTATCAAAACATCTGTTTCACCTGGGCAGGGTGAAAGGTTAAAGACGGCAATTACTTTGACCTATGAACAATCTTCGGAACATCGACAGTAACCCATTGGCGGCGAACTCCTTGGTGAATCACAAAGTCTGGCACCTTCCTTGATTTGTCTTCAGAAATGACGCTGATTTCTGGCAGAGCAGGATCATTGGAATCTGTCTCCCAGGCAGAGTTGTCGTAGGAGGATTCCTCTGTTGTATTTTGCATAGTATTTGTGCTCTCAGGAAAATCTCCCCATCCAGTTGGCTGGATGTCTTCGAGCCTGATACGAGAGCTTTCAGGAGCGGTGTATTTGACCATGAAGTCAAATTTTCCACTTGGTTGTCCCAGGGTGTCCCACACTTCTTTGGAACTGATGGAGTCATCTCTCTCGATGACGTTGACCTCAGGAAAAGCATAGTTGATGAATTCTAGTCCGGCAAGCTTTGCCAATTCATCATCGTACTAGGTAGGTTCTGAATGACCTAAGTGTTGATCCCATGACATGGTGGGGACACATGTATTTTGTTCAATGATGCTCAACTGATTTTCATTGTTCGGCTGATTTTCTTGCCCCAAGTCTCTTGGGTACGGCTGCTAGATAGGCAGGCCATCCATTGGGCCATAGTAGTCGTGGTAAAAATTGTCCTTCATTGGAGTATCCTCCTCTAATGAGTTTGGTGGAGCCCGACATCCTTCCGGATCACAATCTCCATATATTATTTTGACGCCTGACCTGGGTATAAATCCCAGACTCTGTGCGGGATAGCAAAAGGGCGTAGGCACCTCTTCCTGAGACATATAACCGTCCTTGTTGAGATATGACTTCCATTTCTCATCTGTATCGAAGGGGTCCTCCTCGTTGATGGTATGGACTGTTTGAGGTACTGGGTGAAGGAAACTTCCACTGTGGAAGAAGTCCTGAATGGGATAAAGACTTTCATCGTTAGCAGCTGTCTGGGTGCAGGTTGCAAAAAAACCAAGACCCTTCTTTATTTTGTTATCAGTAGGAATGACAAGCTGTCCCCATCCTTTTGTATTGTCATTCTTGATTACTTTGAGAGCATCTCTGTATGAGGAAATCGAGGTTCCTTTCTCTGATTAATTCTCATTGCTCACCGAAAGTTCTTGGAACTGAGTCCCAACAACCTCCCCGGGTTCTACACAAGTAGATAATGACAAGTTACTCATGAGCAAGGCTTATTTTCCACAAACCGTGACGAGTTGATCGTTCTTGATGAACTTCAGTTTTTGGTGCAGCGTCGAAGTGACTGCCCCAACCTGGTGTATCCAAGGTTTTCCTAATAAACAACTGTACATTGCCTAGACGTCCATGACCTGGAAAGTGTTTAGGAAAGTGTGAGGACCGATAGTTATGGGAAGGCCGACTTCGCCGATAACTGCTTTCTGAGATCCGTCAAAGGCTTTGACGATGACCTCACTGCCCCTCATTGGGGATCCTTTGAATGATAGTCGCATTAAAGTGGACTTTGGCATAACGTTGATGGCCGATCCTGTGTCTACTAGTACACTGGCCAAAGCATCGTCCTGGTAGTTAACTGTGATATTGAGCGCCATGTTGTGACTTTTACCCCCTCTGGAAAATCCTCATCACTAAATCCTAAGTTGTTGCAGGAAGTGATGTTAGAGATGATGCTATCGAACTATCATATTGACACATCCTGTTCCATAAAGGCCTGCTCTAAGACTTTCTGTAGAGCCTCCCTGTGGGCTTCGGAACTGAGTAAAAGTGATAGCAGTGAGATCTTTGAAGGAGTTTGTAACAGCTGATCAGCAATGTTGTATTCACTCCTTTGGATGAGCTTCAGCATCTCATCATTGTTTTTCGAAAGGTCAGGATTACTGGATTGACCGACAGGTGGATTGGGAGCTTCTATCTGAAGTTCCTTTTCTCTGTTAGGTTCTCCAACTCCTCGGTTGAAGATTCGACTACTCCGTGTTACACGACTGATGTCTGCAATATTCATGATGGAGGGTAATGGAATTTCCATTCCATTCTCAATTATTGTTGCACCGTATTTGTAAGGGATCGCCTTAGCTGATTCATACGGTAACGGTCCCAGTAGATAGATAACTACAGGAGCCTTCTGATTTTTCTGACTGTCGTAAGTAACTTCAATCAGTTCCTTGCTAAGAACCTTTGATTCGTCCAGTAGAGGGATGGTGGTACAAACATCCTTGTTCCTCTCAGGGTCAGAGATTACAACCACGTCTCAGATTTGATCTGCGAAGTAGTTCGGCGTCCAGTCAACGGACCTCGAAGCTAGGTATGGGTGAATCTCCTTGCGATCTAACTAACCTTGAAGGGTTGCTCATACGAGGTAACATCCTTGGTTATTTTCCGAACAGACTCTACAACGTTCATAGTTGTGTGGTGGCACCTGGCCACGCCCGCTTTGAATGCAGTGTAACCCCACTAGATCTGTTTCCGTAGATCGGACATCCTGACTTCGATGCCGAGTAGGGTTCCCGTCAACCACACTGATTTGTTGCGTGTCTTCATCCATATAGATTGGAAGCCACCAGTGGTGTAACAAGTGTTGTAAAGCTCTTTGAACGAGAGCGCACCCTTGGTTACTCTCACAACATCCTTTACAGTTTTGATAATTTTGCGAAGTGAGAAAACCAAGTTGGACTTGCCTGGCATGTAACTCCACTAAGCTGGTATTCATCAGACGAATATCGAAGATTTGAATCATGTTGATCTGATAAGGATTCCTATCCTCGTAGTCTTGGATCCATCCAAGATCCATCTGACGCTGGAGGGCCTCTTGTACAAAAGAGCATCCCTGTTTGTTTACCGAGCAAGTCAGATAGGAATTGTAATCGTGTCGCGGCAAATTATGATACTGGATTTGCCTTGAGTGCATCGCTACCAAGTTAACATTCATTGCGCAGATGTCGTGATTTTGAATGATGTTGGAATTCGTATAGGTCATGCTGACTCCACGAACTCGATGCTCTTGGATCCATTCGAGATCCAATTGTTCCTGCAGAGCTGATTGCACCACAGAACATCCCTGATTGTTCTTAGAGCAGATATCACACTGGTGATAGTTATGAGGTGGTACATGGCCATATCCACTCTGTCTACAATGCATCTTGACCAAATTGGCCCTTAATAAGAGTACATCATGAATTTGATAGATGTTGTTAGACTCTCCCTCTATCAAATTGACTGTAGCTTTCTCGTGTTGAGGCAGCGGGTTTGTGAGAACATTAGGATTCGTATCTTTGAAAGATAAGACCCCGCTCCTGACAAGCTTTTGCACATCGGACTTGAAACTGAGACAATTTTCTATGTTATGCCCTGGTCCTCCTTGATGGTAAGGACAAGTCTGATCCGTTTTGAACCAAAAAGGCGGATTTTCCGGTACTATAAGAGAAGACTTAGTCTGGACATGCCCCTTGACTAGTAGTAACATAAACAATTATGCGTACAACATGGGTATAAGATCGAATCCTGGAGGTCGCGTTGTACGGTTGTTGTTGTACAGAGGACGAGTTTGCTGAAGAGACTGTTGTGTCCTTTGCTGATATTACTGTTGACTAGGTTGGCTATGTGCAACCTGAGGTTGATACGTAGGAACAGGTGCAGGATTGATAGCAGGAGTTACAACTGCTACTGGTTCATAACGTCACCTTTGCTTTCCGAGAGAGATATTCCCAATATCCTGCTCCTTTTTCTTAGGGAGAGCACTACCGTATCGTTTTGTACTACTTGATGATCCAACGTCTTTTACTAAACGTCCTTCCCGGACTGCTTCCTCAAGACGAACTCCCATGCTCACCATTTCGGTGAAATCACTGGGCACACTGGCGACCATTCTGTCATAGTAAAATGAGCTTAAGGTCTTTAAGAAGATCTTTGTCATCTCTTTTTCCTCCAGAGGCGGAGAAATCCGAGCGGCAATTTCACGCCATCTTTGAGCGTATTCCTTAAAGGTTTCCTTGTCCTTTTATGACATCGATCTGAGTTGATCTCTGTCCGGTGCCATGTCCAAATTATATTTATATTGTTGAACGAAAGCAGCGCCAAGATCTCTGAATGTGCCGATCGTAGCGCGGTTTAAACCCAGATACCATTTTAATGCGGCACCGGTTAAACTATCCTGAAAGTAGTGAATTAGTAGCTCATGGTTCTTTGTCTGAGCTGACATCCATCGAGCGTACATCACTAAATGACTCTGAGGGCAAGAGTTATCCTTGTACTTTTCAAAGTCGGGCACTTGGAACTTGTGTGGAACTTTCACATTAGGGACCAAGCAGAGGTCCGCAACGTCCCTTCCAAATAAATCCTGACCGTGAAGGGCTTGCAGTTCTTTCTGCATCTCCTGTAATTATTCCTGGAACTCATTCATTCTATCGAACATCCTGTCGTTTCCACCAGAAGGTATCTGTGGAATCTGTTCTTCCGGGACAGTGTGTACCACGGGTGGTGGTATAGTCATTATGGCCGAGACCCTCGATGCCTCCCGAAGTTTGTAACCTTCAGGAGTTGCTGCCATGCCCCTGGCATCTTCGCTTTCCCGAAGTTTGTAACCTTCAGGCCCAGCGGTTACTGTTGCGGTTCCCTGATCCTCAGCGATCAGTGGAACATATCCTTCCGGGATATAGTTAAGTGGCATGCCCCAGGGACGATCTTTCGGCATTTTGTACCTAGGATCATACTTCTCCACTATGGGCATTGATGTGATCTCGGAGATCACAGTCCTTTGTTGTTGCATTTGAGCTTCTACTAGAGCTTGCATGTTGTTATGAAGCTTTCTCAGATCCTCTTTCAGAGTGTCGATCTCTTCTCTCAACTCTCTGTTCTCTTCCTCGAGATCATCCATCTTTTTCTGACGATTGGCCCAAGTATTGTACGAATGAGACAATTTGACTCTAGAATCGAGACACAAACGTGAGATTTGTAGGTAAGAAGAATGCGTTTATGAGAATGATGAATGCACTGCAATAGGTTTATTAATTATTTTTGTTTATTCAAAGTAAACTTCGACAATTAGATTGGAAATATCAAACAGTGGGGAAACCCCGTTTTATTGAATTCAAAGGATTGTGGAAATGGAAATACAGTAGATTACAAAGTGCTGGAAAAGGAAATCTAAACTAATGGATCCCGAGTCCTCTCTGAAGAGAGCTCAAGTGCTGGTTCGGGCGCTTTCCTTTTCTTTGACCAGGGCTCTTAGGCCGTTGTCGGGTTGTAATTCCTTTGCCAAGTGAAAGGAGCGAGCAAATTCCTTTGGTCATCCTGATTTTCTATAGCATGTTGCTCTATAATCTCAATTAGGGCATCTTTTTCCCTTAACAGTTGCTGTATTTTCTTGCACTCCACATTGAGAATACGATACTTGTTCCTCCAAGACCTCTTCTCCTGCTGAACTTTGCTGAGAGTCACCTGAAGTTTCTCCGTTTCAGACATGAAATAAAGGGCAGAGTCCCTTAATGGAAGAACTTCCTGACGAGGGTAAGGCATCTTCAGCTTGAGAGCTCTAGTTTGTACCCAATGGAGATAAGGCTCCATCGAGACACAGTCTGGTTTTCCTAGAGACTCTCGTCCTTTCCTGTGAATGTGTTTCTAATCGTGCACTATTTCTGTCTTTAGTGCCCTGTCATTTTCTCCTTCCTTGAAGAAAAGACCTTCCAGATGAGCATTTTGTGGGATGTGCCTCACCGGGTATCCGAATTGACGACGAACGAGAATTAGATGATAATTGATTCCGCCCTTAGTTCCTATAAGGGGTACATTTGGGAAATTCCCACAACGGTCAATGATCCTGATCCCGTCATAGATTCGATTGTACCAATCGATGTCAGAGTTGGTAAGAGACATGATTCTCTGCGACCAACGTAAAGTATTCTTTTGATCCCAAAATGCAGCAGACATGTGCAAATGGGAAGTGAACCATTTGTAAAGCAAAGGTACACAGCACGTGATTATTCCTCCGCTGTATAAATTCCTTAAATGTACCGAATGATATGCATCTGCGAGTAAGGTCGGTACGGGGTTTCCGATCAGGAAAATCTTAATGGACTTGATATCTACAAAGTTATCGATGTTGGGAAACAAAAATAACCCGTAGGTGAGCAAAACAAATATGCTCTCGAAAGCGGACACGTTCCCTATACTAGCAAAGTACAGGGCTTTCTTTGTCAAGAACTGGGCTGGCAAACCCCGGATGCCACCCTTAGTGGTCATGTGAGTCCTGACTTCTGACTCGTCCAAATAAATTGCTCTTGCAATGGTCTGATTCTTTGGAATTTCTTCCAGTCCAGAAAAGGGAGCTTGATCAGTAATATGTAAATCAGTCAGGTGATAGTACTCCTCCAACGTTTGTGCTAGCTGATAATCCGGGAATGTGAAACAGTGATAAACCGGATCGTAGAACTGGATTAGTGTAGATAGGATTCCTTCAATTACATGGACTCTTAACAAGGGCAACAGTCCTCCATACTTGGTTCTGAAAGCCTCGTGGTTGGTGATCATTCTCGCCAAACCTCTCAAATCCTCTAACTTTGGAACCTTGAAGGTGTACTTATGAGTTTTCCTTCTACCGAAATCCATTAGCGCAATCTCCTTTCTCTGATATTTGCAATCATTGTCTCAGTTTAATTTGAAAAAGAGAGACTAGAAGAGAATATTTTCTTTGTTTTAATGTTTTTTAGATGAATGTATGAATGCAACACACAAAAACATAGAAAAAACATGGGGTCAAAGGGTCGGTGTCATGAAGTCAAGTCTCTACCCCCCCCAAAGGTTTATACTGGTATTTTTTGTACCTGTCCACAAAATCATTGACCCCTCTAGGATAGCAACAGCAAGCGGATTGCCAGCGAGTTGATGTATCCTGGAGTGATCTCAGATGAGGGTAGTATCGCGTGACAACAATTTCCGATAGCTTCCGCACTACAAAATGGCTTAAGTCTACTAAAAGCCTTAGCTTCTCAGATAACCCAGTCGACCACACTACTTTCAACAACCGAAGTCGTATAGGCAATGTATCTGCAAAGGGAGTCTCCACTGAGTTTGATGGTCGATCGGGGACTCTTAACTAGAATTCACTCCCAGTAAGATTACCCGCATTGCCATCACCTATCTTAGGTGTATACTTAATCTTTCCACATGCGGCATCACACGCATTCCCATTAGCAGAAAAATAAACACAGATATCAATTAGGAAAAGCAGTATATATATTTGTCTTAATCATCCTAGACCTCTAGTCTTATGATCCTATACAGACAATGACTCCCCAGCAGAGTCGTCATTTCTGTGACATTTTGGTGAACTCGAGGTATTCACCGAAGATTGTAAGAAAGAGAAGACGGGCCCCACGGTGGGCACCATTTTTCTGTAGCGAGCGATTTTGGACGTGGTTCTTAAGCACTGTCGTTCAGGGGTACTACAGGTCGATTCATTTTTTATCCTATTGAAGTTGATGAAGGAAGGGAAATAGATGTCTCCAATTAACCCTGCTTGCATGCTGAGTTTAAACAGCGGTCTGTTAGGTTACAGATGCTATGTGGAAGTGGGGCATTTCTCTGCTTATTTTGCTAAGAGTGAAATGTCTAGATTATTTGTGAGGATGTTAGGACTGATGCTTTTCGATTGATGTATGAAGGCACGGGATTTTGGGTTTTTTGATTAGTGTGCTCGCTAAGATTTTTCAATCTTATGCCTACGTATTCATGTTTTAACGAAACAGGGAAATCAGAGCGATCGTAGTTCCTCCTATTCTATGGGAGGAAAAAGGTTGTTTTGGAGTCTTGTTCAAAACCCAAGACATGAAGCTAAAGGTGGTTTGTATCTTGTTCAAAGCACAAGATGTGAAGCTGAAGGGTCTATTTGTATCTTGTTCGAAGCCCAAGATGTGAAGCTAAAGGATTTTGACTTTAGAGAGAATTTGTCATCTCTAAATAGGGATATTTGGTCTGTTTGTCACAACTGTTGGGTGACTGATTATAAAGGAGAATTACTTTAACTGGGATATGTGAACCCAGTAATGCCATAATTTCCTTTATAGGGGATTTTTAACCTGAAGGAGAAGACTTTAACTCAGTGTAGAGCAATGCTATCTTTCCTTAGGAATTTCTCATGCTAAAAGAGGGACAGTGGCGTGGATGTAAATAATCCAGAGGCTTGCCGCTTAAAGCAATTAGATGAGGGAAAAGGAGTTGTTGATGTTTGTATACTGTGAACGAGGCACAAATTTTGAAGCTAAAAGGTTGATTGACTCAACCGGGGTTTCCTTATACAACGCCTAAGAGGAGGCTATTGACCCAACAAGAGGGTGTTTTTATGTGTCTCATACGAAGCCCGAGAGAGAGGCTAAAAGGGTTGACTCAACAAGAGAGTGCTTTTGTATGTGTCTTTTACGAAACCCAAGATGGAGGCTAAAGGTGTTTGACTCTACAAGAGAGTCTTTGTACCTCGTATGAAGCCCGAGATGGAGGCTGAAAATGTTTGACTCAACAAGAGAGGCTTTTATACTCAACAAGAGAGTGTTTTTGTACCTCGTACGAAGCCCGAGATGGAGGCTAACAGGGGGTTGACTCAACAAGAGAGCCTTTTATACTCAACAAGAGAGTGATTTGGTATCTCGTACGAAGCCCGAGATGGAGGCTAAAAAGGTTAGCTCCGCTGGGGAGAATCATTGTACAAAGCCCAAGAGGAGGCTATTGTAAGTGTTTCAGTTTAGTGACCGGTCCAGTATATTGGATAAAGAGAAAATCAGTTCTTATATGGGTAATGTTGTGCTTAGGGATTGATCAGAGGATCAGGGTTATTTCTCGTTCTTTAAGGAAATGGGAAATCCAAAGGGTATTGCCACTGTCCAAGTCTACGGGTGTTTCGAGAAGTCGATTCTCGGATAGTGAATGATCTTTGTACGATGCCCAAGAGAAGACAGGTATGTTAAGGGATGAAGGTCAACCCATTAACTGGTCTGACATTTGACTCAGAAAGACAGTGTCATACCCCAAATTTTGACCACTAAGATTTCCCATCATTGTGAAAATCATCATCACAATATGGATGAACCATCATACTTCATCAGTCTCCCCAAAGATGGGTGAGCATTCACTACTATCAAAATTAGGGTTTCAAGCCCTCTCAGAGTTCTTAGACAAAGGATCAATCAAGGAATGACATGATCTTCAACTTGTCTAACCTCTCAAACATCCACAATGGATCAAGAGGACTCCCACTTCAAGGATTAAGCACAAGGTTGTTCCCTTCTAGGTGGATCAAGCTTCAAGATCACCAGTGTCACCAAATTAGGGTTTTGGTCGACCAAGGCCTCCAGATGAAAATTTTCATCTGGGCATGAGCCAATGATTTGAAACATATCCTAATATACTCCATGGAACCTCATGGACCCAATCATCAAGTCAATTTGACCTCAAGGGATGCATACATAAAAAATCAGGAATTAGGGTTTCTTGACCTAATTCACCCCTAAGTTGACTTTTGGGACAAATCATGAACCAAGACCTCAAGACATGATTTGAGGGTCTCTAATATACCATATTGATCCATTTTGAACAATGGATTGATCCAAGAAGCTTGAGCAACAAGTTTCAATTTCATCTGAACCACAGTTAGGGTTTTGCGAGAAAAGTCAACTGTAACTTTGACTTTTGACCAGGACATGCTCCCAAACCCTAGGACATGATTAAATACACCCTATAACACCCATGGAACATGTCCATCAAGTTTGATTTAGGTCAAGGACATGATTTCCTAAAGGATTGCATAGTTTGGAATTTATCTGACAAAAAGTCAACTGTGCACAAAAGTCAACTTTGACTTTTTGAGATTTTTCGCAAAAATGGTTTTTTAACCCTAAAATGATGTTAATGTATGGTTGAAATCATCATTCATCAAGAAAAATCAAAGAAAGTGGGATAACTTGTAAAAGGGGTAACCATAAAAACTTAGAAAATTTTTTAAGTTATGAAATAAAGTGGCAAGGGTACCAACTTTGGAGGATCATAACTCCTAAACCACAAAGCCATTTTCCCCCATCCAAAGCTTGATTTGTATATCTCATTGCCCTCTACAAAAGTTTCATACTGACCTATGTCCAAATTCCTCATGGATTTTGAGTTATGGAGTGATCAAAATCAAGAAAAGTCACTTTGTTCCAACAGTTAGTGAAAATTTCACTAAGTCAGAATCTGCCTTACTTTTTTCCAAATGTAGGGACATTTTTCACTTGGATCCAAAAAGTATCAAAACCAAATATGTTCAAACATGTGTTGTATCATATAAGGGCTTTCCAAAATGACCAAGAACATCACCAAATTCAATTTGGGCCATGAGATATGACATTGGCAAGTTGCCTTGCTGAAATCTGCCAAGGCAAGGCAGAATTTTGCACTTTTGCTCGATTTGCCAAAATCAGCCAATTCCAAGCCTTGTCATCACTTTGGACACATCTGAGGATTGAATCTAAAGGGGACAATCACTGAGCCAAGCCTCCAAAGTCCTTGGAACAAGAAATAACATGCTAAACCTAGAATTGCCCAAAATAGGGACAAAACTCCAATTTTGGATTTGAGCATTCAATGGATGCACCAAGGTGGCATGGACTGAGCCATTAGCAACTGAATTCAGTCAAGACTTATCCAAGACCAAGGGGACCAGCAGCCTGTGCCCTAACCTCTAGTCGGGCCAACCCTACTCAGCAGTTGCCATTCACTATTCCTTGCAAAACAAACTTGCTCTACTATAAATAGAGCTCAATTGTAATTAGTTTAAGTACACCAAAGGCCTACAACACTTGCCTTTCTCAAAATCCACTTCTCACTCTAAAAAATGCCTTTCTTAGCAAGTCACTATCGGGTTTTTCATTAGAGAGCAATTCCACTCAAACCAATCACACACACACCTCATATACATCATATGTGAGCTGATCAAACACTTAAACAACATCTGGAACACTGATTTCTCAGAATCACCAGTCAATTGCTCAAGGTTTTAACCAAGTTACAGTTGAGATGCCATGAAGTGATCCAGCCAATTTCCATCAAGTCCAAGCATTCAAACACACTCCATAGGGTGTAGGGAAGCTGTTCAGATCATCACAATTCATCTGTAACACCTCCAACTCAGAAATCAATTTGCTCTTGCTGTCACGACCTAGAGGTAAGCCTAAACTTGGTAATCTCTCAATCTATGCATATTTCCTCGCACAATACTTTTGCTAAATGTTCATAATCATGCATGCAATGTTTCCCCTCAAGTAATTGCTTTGTTTGAGTCGTGTATCAAAAATCCCAGCCTTCATGCAGAATTTAGGGTTCTTGAGGATTTATCGTGATTTCTTGTTTTATGCTTAATTTAAATGAAATTAATTGTCATAAACATGATGGTGAGGTGAAAACGAGCATATTGATATGTGGATTGCATGATATAATCAAGTATTCAGTGAGATTGGATAGAAAACGCAAATCTGGGCAAGGCAGAAAACGCGCGTGTTCTTGGCCTATGTTCTTGGCGCCATTTTCACAAATTCAAATATTTGAATTTTGTGATTTTTATTTAATTGATTCAAAAATTAATTTCTCTCTAAGTTTTAATGATTTTGAGTTGATTCTTTTTTTAATAATTCACAAAAATGTTAAAATATTTTATTTTATCAAAAAATCCCAAAAATATTATGTATTTCATATAATTGATATTTTGCAAAGAATTAATGTTTTAATTGTTTTTGACATTTAAAATATTTTTTCCTTATTGATTTTGAAAATTTTAATGATTTTTAATCCTTTTGTAGGGCAAAACTTGATTTATGAAACATTAATCCAAGATCACAATTTGTTTTCCACATGTTAAACAATTTTGATCATTTTAATTGAATATTTTATTCAATTAAAATACATTTTGAAAAAAAATTAGGGTTTTTGATTAATTCAACCCTCATAAATCATTTTCAAAACTCTTTGGGCCTCTTGAGAGAGTGTAAGACCCAAACCCCCTTGTACAAACCATTTTGGGCCTCACTTATTGTATAAGTCCCCTTGTACAAGTAAACGGCGCGATCGTCGCCTTTTAAAAAAAATCAATTGGGCCTCTCCTCGAGCTATAAGACCCATTCAAAACACTTTGGGCCTCTGTTAGAGTGTAAGATCCAATCCCCTTTTAACCAAAACAACTTTGGGCCTCAGATATTGTATAAGCCCCTTCGCGTTAAAAGAAAATCTCGGCGCGATCGCCATTTCAAATGAAAAATCATCTGGGCCTACCCTCGTGTTATAAGCCCCATTCTTTTTCTTTAAACACTTGTGCCTATTGAGGAGTGTAAGACCCATCCCCTTGTACAGAAAACTATTCTTGGGCCTCAGTCACTTGTATAAGTCCCTGTACAAAACGACAGTGCGATCACTGATAAACCTTGGGCCTCTCCTTGAGCTATAAGCCCCAACATCATTTCAAAATACTTTCTCCTTTAATTTTGAATATACTGTTGTTTTCAATCTTTCTTTGTTGAACAACTAACCAAACAGCATGGAAGCTTTACAACCGAGTAAGTGTTTATATGCTTTCTTTATCCGCTTTCATATACATATAACTGTATTGTGGGGCTGTTTCACTGTAAGTCTTCTTTCATAAACTCATATCAACTGTGTAATACTAGTATAGATATTTAGAGTTTCCCCGGCAACTACGTCTAGCACTAAGCCTCGTTGATCACTCTTAAATAGTCAAAACTAGATCCCCATAGGATTACCAGACACAGTCTTCCCTCCTCTTGGGGTTAAACAATATGGAGATGTGAAAGGCAGATTCTTTTTGAACCCTTTCTCAGACTGTCACTCGTAGAAGTTGTCAAAGAAACTCTATTCCCCAGAGATGATATCTTCTCCGTGAATTGCATCCCTTGAGTTTCTTCCAAATTCTTGAACTTTCCTCGCTTGATCTATTCTTTGTGAATAGCCTGTCTTGAATTTCTCGGGGTTTGGGGACCCACAGGCTTCTTAAAAGCACCCTTAGGAATTGTCAAGAAACTCTACTCCCCAGAGATGATCTTTTCTCCGTGAATGGCATCTCTTGAGTTTCTTCCAAATTCTTGAACTTTCCTGGCTTGATCTATTCTTTGTGAATAGCCTGTCTTGAACTTCTCGGGGTTTGGGGACCCATAGGCTTCCTAAAAGCATCCCCGCCTCCTCTTGGGCGTTGTACAAGGACCCGTCGGCTTCTTAGAAGTTTTCACAGCCTCCTCTTAGGCTTCGTATAAATGATTTCTTCCTCCGGGAATGATAGCCTCCTCTTGGGCTTAGTACAAATTGTCCCTCGGCTTCTTAAAAGTTTCCAGCCTCCTCTTGGGCTTCGTACAAATTGTCCCGACGACCTCCTAAAGGTATAGGAACAGAAATCAGTCATCTTAATAGAACAGTCTTTCCAAGAGTCTACTACAGTTTCTCAAAGCATAGTACAAAAGATGAAACTCTAGACTTGGACAGTCTAATTTCCTTGAGTCTCAAAGACATTCTAAAGCACCCTTCAAGAATAGGAAGGAACCCCGTAGACTCGGGCAGTCTCAATACCCTTTGGATTTCCCATTTCCTTAAAGAACAGGAAATAACCCCGATCCTCAGATCAAATCCATGAGTACAACATTACTCATATAAGAACTGATTTTCTCTTTGAACCCATATACTGGACCTGTCACTCAACTGAAACAGCACCATAGCCTCTCTCTTGGGCTTTATACAATAATTCTCCCAGCGGAGTCAAACACTCTTTAGCCTCCATCTCGGGCTTTATACGAGATATACAAAAGACTCTTTTGTTGAGTCAAACATCTGTCGCCTCCATCTTGGGCTTTGTACGAGATACAAAAGGTTCTTATTGAATCAACACTTTAGCCTCTATCTCGGGCTTTATACGAGATACAAAAAAGACTCTCTTGTTGAGTCACAATCCTTTTAGCCTCCGTCTTGGGCTTTGTACAAGACACAAATCACTCCCTTGTTGAGTATAAAACAACATTTTAGCCTCTCTTTCGGGCTTCTTACGAGACACATAAAAAACACCCTCTTGTTGGGCCACTAGCCTCCTCTTAGGCTTTGTATAAGGAAACCACTGGTTGATCCAAATCAACCTTTTAGCATCAAAGTTGTGCCTCGTTCACAGTACACAAACATCAACAACTCATTTCCCTTCATCAAATCGCTGTAAGCGGCAAGCCTCTGGATTATTTACATCCATGCCACTGTCCCTCTTTTTAGGATGAAAAATTCCTAAGGAAAGATAGCATTGCTCTACACTGAGTTAAAGTCTTCTCCTTCAGGTTGGAAATCCCCTATAAAGGAAATTATGGCATTGCCGGATTCACACATCCCGGTTAAAGTAATTCTCCTTTATAAACAGTCATGACAAACAGATACCCCCTTTAGAGATGACAAATTCTCTCTAAAGACAAATAGACCCTTTTAGCTTCACATCTTGGGCTTTGAACAAGATACAAATTACCTTCAGCTTCACGTCTTGGGCTTTGAACAATACACCAAAACACCATTTCCTCCCGTAGAATAGGAGGAACTACGATCGCTCTGATTTCCCTGTTTCGGAAAAACGGGAATACGTAGGCATAAGATTGAAAGAAAAATCTTAGCGAGCACACTACTCCAAAACCCAAAATCTCATACCTTCACATCTCAATCGAAAAGCATCAGTCTTAACCTCCCACCAATCGGCCGGACACTATTTTAACAAAATAACCCTAGAGAAACCCACAATCTTTGTAGCATCTGTAAACTAACAGTCATCTGTTGAAACTCAGTTTGCAAGCAGGGTTAATTGGAGACATCTATTTCCCTTCCTTCATCAGCTTAAATAGGATAAAAAATGAATCGTATTGTAGTAAACCCCAAAGAGCGGTAGTGCTTAGCAACCATGTCCAAAATCGCTCGCTACAAAAAAATGGCGACTTCACTGGGGACGTCGAGATCTTGTTCTCTTCCCATCTATTAGGTAGAAACCTTAAAAAAGTGGCACCCACCGTGGGGCCGGTCTTTCTTTCTTTCTATCTTTTCTGGAATAGGACTTTTTGTTGACTTCACTAGGATCTTAGGTCAAAAACCCTTTTAGTGGGGAAGGAACCACAGAATGGCGCCTCCGTCGGGGATCCATTTTCTGTCAGGAACATAAGATTCATAGCTTTTAAAAAAAAGTCTAGGACTTTAGGACAAATATATATACTGCTTTTCCTAATTGATATCTGTGTTTATTTTTCTGCTAATGGGAATGCGTGTGATGCCGCATGTGGAAAGATTGAGTATACACTTAAGATAAGTGATGGTGACGAGGTCGACCATCAACCTCAGTGGAGGCTTCCCAATGCAACCCATTCCCTCTCATAGGCAATGGGCCGATTGTGACGTCTGAGAAGCTGAGGAGCCAACCCTTTTGTAGTGTGGAAACTATCGGAAATAGTTGTCACGCGATACTACCCTCATTTGAGGATGATGATCTATTCTCGGTGAATAGCATTTAATTTAAGATTTCATACAGCTCGCTGGCGATCCGCTTACTGTTTGTTATCCTGGGAGGAGCTGATGATTTTGAGTACAGGTACAAAAAATCACCCTAGTATAAACCTTTGGGGATGGGTAGAGCCTTGACTCCATGACAACGACCCTTTGACCCCATATTTTTTCTATGTTTTTGTGTGCTGCATTCATGCATTCATTTAAAAAACATTAAAACACTCAAAAAATTTCTCTTCTAGTCTCTCTGTCTTTTCAAAATAAACTAAGACTGTGATTGCAAATATCAGAGAAAAGGATTGCGCTAATGGATTTCGGTAGAAGGAGAACTCATAAGTACGCCTTCAGGATTCCAAAACTAGAGGATTTAAGAGGTTTGGCGAGGATGGTCACAAACCAAGAGGCTTTTAGAGCCAAGTACGGAGGTTTGCTATCTCTGCTAAGAGTCCATGTGATTGAGGGAATCATGGATGCGATCGTTCAGTTCTACGATCTGGTCTATCATTATTTCACATTCCCGGATTACCAGCTAGCACCAACGCTGGAGGAATATTCTCATCTGATTGATCTACACATTACAGATCAAGCTCCATTTTCTGGACTGGAAGAAATTCCAAAGAATTAGATCATTGCAAGAGCAATTCATTTGGACGAGTCTGAGGTCAGGACTCACATGACCACTAAGGGTGGCATACAAGGTTTGCCAGCCCATTTCTTGACAAAGAAAGCCCTGTACTTCGCCAGTATAGGGAACGTGACTGCTTTTGAAAGCATCTTTGTTTTACTCACCTACGGGTTATTTTTGTTGCCCAACATTAATAACTTCGTCGATATCAACTCCATTAAGGTTTTTCTCATTGGAAACCCTGTGCCAACTTTGCTCGCAGATGCGTATCATTCTGTGCTAACTTTGCTCACATGCTGTGTACCTCTGCTTTATAAATGGTTTATCTCCCATTTTCCTAAGTCTGCTGCTTTTTGGGATCACAAGAGTGCCTTACGTTGGTCGCAGAAAATCATGTCCCTCACCAACTCTGACATTGATTGGTGTAATAGGATTTATGATGGGATTGGGATCATTAACCGTTGTGGAAACTTCCCCAACGTACCCTTTATAGGAACTAAGGGAGGAATCAATTACCATCCAGTTCTCATTCTTCGTCAATTTGGATACCCGATGAGGCACGTCCCACGGAGTGTTCATCTGGAAGGTCTTTTCTTCAAGGAAGGAGAAAATGACAGAGCACTAAAGACAGAAATAGTGCACGCTTGGAAACATGTTCATAATAAAGGACGGGAGTCTCTAGGAAAACCCGACTGTGTCTCGGTGGAGCCTTATCTCCACTGGGTACAAACTAGAGCTCTCAAGCTAAAAATGCCTTATCCTCGTTACGGGATTCTTCCGCCGAGGGAATCTGTCATGTACTTCATGACTGAGACTGAAAAGCTTCAGGTTACTCTTAACAAAGTTCAACGGGAGAGGAGATCTTGAAAGAACAAGTATCGCACCCTCAATGTAGAGTGTAACAAAATACAACAACTACTGAAAGATAAGGATGCTCTGATTGAAATTTTGGAGCAACATGCTGTAGAGAATCAAGATGACCAAAGGAATTTGCTCACTCCTTTCACCTGGCAAAGGAATGACAACCCGACAACGGCCCAAGATCCCCGGTCAAAGAAAAGGAAAGTACCAGAGTCAGCACCCGATTTCTCTTTAGAGAGGACTCGGGACCCATTAGCTTAGGTTTCTGTTTATGCACCTTGTAATCTACTGTATTTCTATTTCTGTAATCCTGTGAATTCAATAAAAAGGGGTTTCCCCACTGTTTGATATTTGCAATCTAATTGTCGAAGTTTATTTTGATTAAACAAAAAAAACAATTAATATAATCATCGCATTCATCATTCTCACATCGCGTATTCTTCTTACCTACGAATCTCACGTTTGTGTCTCGGTTCAAGAGTCAAACTGTCTCATTCGTACAATACTCGGGCCAATCGTCAGAAAAAGATGGATGATCTTGAGGAAGAGAACAGAGAGTTGAAAGAAGAGATCGACGCTCTGAGAGAGGATATGAGAAAGCTTCGTAACGACATGCAAGCCATGGCAGAAGCTCAGCTACAAAGGACTGTGATCTCAGAGATCACCTCAACGCCCATAGTGGAGAAGTATGATCCTAGGTATCAAATGCCGAAAGATCGTCCCTGGGGCATGCCTGTTAACTATATCCCGGAAGGATATGTTCCGCCGATCACTGAAGATCAGGGAATTATAACAGAAGCCGTTGGTCCTGAAGGTTACAAACTTTGGGAAAGCGAAGGTTCCAGGGGCATACTGAAGACTCGTGAAGGTTACAAACTTTAGGAAACGCCAAGATTCACTGCCGTAGTCACGGTACCACCCCCTGTGGTTCACATTGTCCCAGAAGGACAGATTCCGCCAATACCTTCTGGTAAGAAGGAAACTATGTTCGATAGAATGGATGAATTCCAGGAGCAGTTCCTCGAAATGCAAAGGGAACTGCAAGCCATCCGCGGTCAGGATTTATTTGGAAAGGAGGCCGCAGACCTTTGCTTGGTCCCCAATGTGAAAGTTGCGCACAAATTTCAAGTGCTCGACTTTGAAAAATACAAGGGTAATTCTTGCCCTCAGAGTCACTTGGTAATGTATGCTCGGCGAATGTCATCTCAGACAGAGAATCAGGACCTACTGATTCATTACTTCCAAGATAGTTTAACCCGTGCCGCACTTAAATGGTACATGGGTTTAAACCGTACTACGATTAGTATATTCAGAGATCTTGGTACTGCCTTCGTCCAACAATACAAATACAATTTGGACATGGCACCAGACAGAGATCAACTCAGATCAATGTCACAAAAGGACAAGGAAACCTTTAAGGAGTACGCTCAGAGATGGCGCGAAATTGCCGCTCAAATTTGTCCACCTCTTGAGGAAAAAGAGATGACAAAGATCTTCTTAAAGACCTTAAGCTCATTTTACTATGACAAAATGGTTGCCAGTGCGCCCAGTGACTTCACCGAGATGGTCAGTATGGGAGTTCGTCTTGAGGAAGCCGTCCGAGAAGGATGTCTAATAAAAGACGCTGGATCATCAAGTAGTACGAAGCGATACGGTAGTGCTCTCCCTAAGAAAAAAGAGCAAGATATTAGGAATATCTCTCTCGGAAAACAAAGGCAACGGTACCAACCGGTAGCAGCTGTAACTCCTGTTATCAGCCCTGCGCCTATTCCTACGTATCAACCTCAGGTTGCGCAGAGCCAACCTAATCAGCAAAGGACACAACAGCCTCTTCGGCAGACTCGTCCTCCATACAATAATAACCGTACAATGCGGCCACCAGGATTTGATCCTATACCCATGTTGTATGCAGAACTATTTCCGTTACTACTGGCTAAGGGGCACATCCAGACTAAGTCTCCTCTTACAGTACCGGAAAATTCGCCTTTTTGGTTTAAGGTGGATCAGACATGCCCTTATCATCAAGGAGGATCAGGGCATAACATAGAGAACTGTCTCAATTTCAAATCCGACGTGCAAAAGCTTGTTAGGAGCGGGCTCTTCTCTTTCAAGGATACGAATCCCAATGTTCTCACAAACCCGCTGCCTCAACATGAGAAAGCTGCAGTCAACCTGATTGAGAAAGCTGCAGTAACGTCTATCAAATTCATGATGTACTTTTGTTAAGGACCAATCTGGTCAAGATGCATTGTAGACAGAGTGGATATGGCCATGTGCCACCTCATGATTATCATCAATGTGATATCTGCTCTAAAAGCAATCAAGGATGTTCTGTGGTACAATCAGCTCTACAGGAACAGATGGATCTCAGATGGATCCAGGAGCACCGAGTTCGTGGAGTTAACATGGTTTACACGAATTCCAAAGTCATTCAAAACCACGACATCCGTGCGATGAATGTCAACCTGGTGGCAATGCATTTAAGGCAAAGCCAGTATCATAATCTGCCGCGACACGATTACAGTTCTTGTCTACTTGCTCGGTAAACAAATAGGGACGCTCTTTCATACAGGAGGCCCTCCAGCGTCAGATGGATCTTAGATTGATCCATGACTACCATGATAGGAATCCCTATCAGATCAATATGGTTCAGATCTTCGGCATTCGCTTGATGAATACCAACTTGGTAGAGTTGCATGCTGAGCAGGTCCGACTCGGATTCCTGATATCACATAATTATCACAGCTGTAAAGCGGGTTGCGAAAATGATCAGGGATGTGCCCTTGTCCAGAAGGCACTTAAGCACTTGTTAAATCATTGGTGGATGCCAATCTACATGGATGAAGATACTCAGCAAATTAGTATCAATAACAGAAACCCCACTCGGTGTCAAAGTCAGGATGTCCGATCTGTGGAAGCTAACCTAGTGAGGTTACATTGTATTCAAAGTGGGTGTGGCCAGGTGCCACCACACAATTATGAACGTTGTGGAGTCTGTTTGGAAAGTAACCAAGGGTGCTACCTTGTGCGAGCATCTCTCTAGGGGCAGGTGGATCGTGGAGAGATCCGCCCATATCCAGGTTCTGGACCCATCAATTGGTCGCCGAATTACCTTGCCAATCAAATTAAGGACGTTGTCATAATCTCTGATCATCAGAAGGCTAGGGATGTTTGTACCATCATTCCTCTACTTGACGAATCGAGAGTTCCCAACTAGGAACGGATCAAAATTGCCTACGATGGTCAGAAAAATCAGAAGGCTCCCATAATCATTTATCTACCGGGACCATTACCGTATGAATCAACTAAGGCTATCCCTTACAAATACGGTGCAACGATAATTGAAAATGGAAAGGAAATTCCATTACCCTCCGTCGTGAATATTGCAGACATCAGTCGTGTAACACGGAGTGGTAGAATCTTCAACATAGGAGTTGGAGAGTCCAACAAAGAAAAGAATCTTCAGACAGAAGCTCCCGATCCATCAGTCGATCAATCCAGTAATCCCGACCTTTCGAAAAATGACGATGAGATGCTAAAGCTCATCCAAAGGAGTGAATACAACATTGTTGATCAACTGTTACAAACTCCTTCAAAAATCTCCGTATTATCTCTGTTACTCAGTTCAGAAGCGCATAGGGAGGCTCTACAGAAAGTCTTGGAGCAGGCCTTTGTGGAACAGGATGTAACAATCAGATAGTTCGATGGTATTGTCTCTAACGTCACTTCTTTCAATAATTTGGGATTTAGCGATGAGGAATTACCTGAAGAGGGTCGCCGTCATAACATGGCGCTCAATATCACAGTCAACTGCCAGGACGATGCTTTAGCCAGCGTACTGGTAGACACAGGGTCAGCCCTGAATGTTATGCCGAAGTCCACTTTGATGCAATTATCATTCAAAGGCCCTCCGATGAGAACCAGCGAGGTCGTCATCAAAGCGTTCGACGGATCCAGAAAAAGGGTTATCGGCGAAGTTGACCTTTCCATAACTATTGGTCCTCACACTTTCTAAGTCACCTTCCAGGTCATGGACATCCGGGCAACGTACAGTTGTTTATTAGGAAGACCTTGGATACATCAGGCTGGAGCAGTCACTTCAACCCTCCACCAAAAGTTAAAGTTCGTCCAGAACGATCAACTCATCACAGTCTATGGAGAACAGGCCTTGCTCGTCAGCAATTTATCGTCATCCACTTGTGTGGAACCAAAAGGGATAATCGAAACCCAGTTCCAAGCGCTTTTGCTACACAAGGACGATCAATCCGGAGGAGGAACTTCAATTTCCTCATACAAAGATGCTATTAAAGCAGTCGAGAGTACCGATACAACAGGATGGGGACAGCTTGTCATTCCTACTAGTAATACAACAAAGAAGGGTCTTGGTTTTTCTGCAACCTGTACCCAGACAGCTGCTAACGATGAAAGTCTTCATCCCATTCAAAATTTCTTCCACAGTGGAGGTTTCCTTCAACCAGTGACTCAGGAAGTACATACCATCAATAAAGATGATTCCTCCGACACAGATGAAGAATGGAAGTCCTATCTTAACGAGGACGGTTATCTGTCTCAGGAAGAGGTGCCTACGCCATTTTGCTATCTCGCACAGAGTCTGAGATTTATACCACGGTCAGATGTCGAAATGATATATGGAGGTTGTGATCCGAAAGGATGTCGTGCTCCGCCAAATTCATTAGAGGAGGACACTCTGATGAAAGACAACTTTGACCACAATTACTATGGCCCGATGGACGGTCTACCAATGTGGCAGCCTTACCCAGGAGACTTGGGGCCAGAAAGTCAGCCGAGTAATGAAACTCAGCTGAGCATCATTGAACAGAATACCTGTGTCCCCACCATGTCATGGGATCAACACTCAGGTCATTCAGAAATTACTCAACATGACGATGAATTTGCAATGTGCAGGACTAGAATTCATCAACTATGCTTTTCCCGAGGTCAACGTCATCGAGAGGGATGACTCCTCCAGTTCCAAAGAAGTGTGGGACACCTTGGGACAACTGAGTGGAAAATACGACTATATGGTCAAGTACACCGCTCCCGAAAGCTCTCGTATCAGGCTCGAAGATATCCAGCCAACTGGATGGGGAGATACAGCTGAGAGTATAAATACTATGCAAAATACAACTGAGGAATCCTCCTACGACAATTCTGCCTGGGAGACAGATTCCAATGATCCTGCTCCACCAGAAATCAGCGTCATTTCTGAAGACAAATCAAGGAAGGTGCCAGACTTTGTGATTCACCGAGGAGTTCGCCACCAATGGGTTGCTGTCGATGTTCCGAAGATTGTTCATAAGTCAAAGTAATTGCCGTCTTTAACCTTTCACCCTGCCCAGGTGAAACATATGTTTTTATAGGGCTCGCTTTCCCTAAATTTTCCCTCTTCGCTTTGCCCAAAGTGACAGAGTTTTGTTCTATAGGGCAGTAGTTTCAAGAATCGACTTGTTCATTAATAAAATAACGTCGTTCTGTAATTTCCGCATTAATTGCTGTTTTCTCTTTTTGCTTCTTCTCAGAAAATGGTAATCCTAAAAAATAATTCAATAATAAAAACAAGCAGTAATAAAAAAAAATACACTGCACACACTTTTTCATTCTCTCAATCTCTTCTAAACACGAATCATCACGTCATGCAGATTGCTTGTTTTAAACCCCGTTAAAACATACGATCCGATGCCTTCTCCCGATTTTGAGTTCCTGATATTTGGGGCTGAAGATGAAGTTGACAACGAAATTCCAGAAGAGATCTCCTGATTACTCAGGCAAGAGGAAAGGTCCATTGAACCTCACAAAGAGCCGTTGGAAATGGTAAACTTGGGTTCAGAAAAAGAGAGCAAATAAATCAGGATTGGGGCACTGCTCAGTCCAACTGCCAAAGAGAGTTTGATAAAGCTTCTCAAAGAATTCCCTGATGTATTCGCTTGGTCTTATCAGGATATGCCAGGGTTGGATACCGGCATCTTGGAACATCACTTACCGTTAAGATCGGAATTTCCGCCAGTAAAACAAAGGTTGAGACGCACTCACCCAGACATGGCCATAAAAATCAAAGAGGAGGTAACGAAACAGATTGACGTGGGTTTCCTCGCCACATCAGAATATCCTCAATGGTTATCCAATATCATACCCGTTTCGAAAAAGGACGAAAAAGTCAGAATGTGTGTCGATTACAGGGATCTGAACAAGGCAAGTCCAAAGGACGACTTTCCTTTACCGCACATTGACATGCTGGTTGACAATACAACAAAGTTCAAAGATTTCTCCTTCATGGATGGATTCTCGGGCTATAACCAGATCAAAATGGCACTGAAAGACATGGAGAAAACTTCATTCATCACCCCATGGGGTACCTTTTGTTACAAGGTAATGTCGTTCGGTCTGAAGAACGCCGGGGCAACCTATCAAAGGGCCATGACTACTCTGTTTCATGACATGATACACAAGGAAATCGAGGAATATGTCGATGATATGATTGCAAAATCTAAGACAGAAGAGGAGCATGTGACCCATCTGTCAAAACTATTCGAGCATTTGAGAAAGTACAAACTCCGCTTGAATCCCAACAAGTGTACCTTTGGTGTCCGTTCAGGGAAACTCTTAGGGTTCATCGTCAGCCAGAAAGGAATTGAGGTTGATCCTGACAAGGTCAAGGCCATTCAAGAAATGCCTTCTCCGAAAACTGAAAAACAAGTCAGAGGATTCCTGGGACGTTTGACCTACATCTCCAGATTCATATTCCTCATGACCGCGACATGTGCGCCGATTTTCAAATTACTCAAAAAGAACCAGGATTGCATTTGGACAGAAGATTGCCAAACCGCCTTCGACAGTTATAAGAAATACCTGTTGAATCCTCCGATTCTATCACCTTCAGTGGAAGGAAGACCACTGATCATCTACCTCACAGTCTTGGAAGATTCAATGGGGTGTGTACTTGGCTAACATGATGAAACCAAACGGAAAGAGTCTGCCATTTACTATCTAAGCAAGAAGTTCACCGACTGTGAAACTCGGTACACGATGCTCGAGAAAACTTGCTGTGCTTTGGCTTGGGCAGCCAAACGTCTGCGCCAGTATATGATTTGTCACACTACTTAGTTAATCTCAGAAATGGATCCAATCAAGTATGTATTTGAAAAACCTGCTCTCACGGGAAGGATTGCCCGTTGGCAGATGTTGCTATCAGAATATGACATAGAGTACCATGCTCAAAAAGCCGTTAATCGGGTTCGACTTCCCAGACGAAGATGTCATGTATTTAAAAATGAAAGATTGCGATGAACCGCTACCCAGTGAAGGTCCAGAACCAGGTTCCCAATGGGGACTTATCTTTGACGGAGCAGTTAATCATTATGGAAAAAGAATTGGGGCAATAATTGTTACCCCTCAGGGTACTCACATTCCTTTCACCGCCAGACTTACGTTCAAATGTACGAACAACGAGGCCGAATACGAAGCTTGTATTATGGGTCTCGAGGAAGCGATTGATTTAAGGATCAAGAACTTGGACGTATATGGCGATTCAGCCCTGGTTATCAATCAGATAAAAGGAGATTAGAACACATACCAATCAGGACTGATTCCTTACAAAGATTACACAAGAAGGTTGCTACCCTTCTTCAACAGAATCGAGTTTCATCACATCCCTCGTGATGAGAATCACATGGCTGACGCCTTAGCCACTCTTTCTTCTATGATTAGTGTAGGTCAATGGAATGACATACCTAAGATCGACATAATGCGCCTTGAAAGGCCCGCTTACGTCTTCACGATTGAAGCAGTCATAGACGACAAACCTTGGTATTACGATATCAAATGCTTCCTTAAAAAACAAGAGTACCCACCTGGGGCTTCCTTATCAATAAAATTTGAGCCCTTGTGCTTTTGTTTGTAATTCTCATTTGTTTTAGCTTTACAGAACGACATTTTAATATGATTAACGATTCTTGAAATAAGACAAAAATGAATTTACTTGTAAAACTTTTTCTGCTTTAAAATAAAGATGGCAATTTATTTTGACTGTTAAACATCAAAAGAACATCAACCGCTTCTCCAGAAGTAAGCGAACTTCAAAGTATAGAATCAAAGTACTTCTTCTAACCCAGCATGCCTGAATGAAGGGATCAACTGTGTCAGAGACCTTGTTTCGTCAGACACGCCTCGGCCGAGTTCTCATCTCCTAAGCCCGACCAACATAGTTCCCCGCGAGGACTACTTCTCCTAAGCAAGGTAGAATTACTACTTATTGGACCAATAGTACTTCTTCGCCCCGCGATGGCCGAGTATTCAATCATGTTCATCTTTTAGTTTATATGTCGCGTCAGTTTTGTCAGCATATACATACATAGATCATGCATTATTGATTTGCATTCACATTTCATATTGCATCACCATCACTCTGGTCGGTCTTGTCCCCTAGTGATAACAGTCCTCTCAATCGAGTTGTCAGTTTTTTTCTCGTTAGGAAATGCTGCATCTGAACAATCTCTCTCCTCCTGTTTATTTTTGGAATGAAGTTGGCTCCTCGACCACTTTGATAACTTGAACCTCTGAAAAACCAGAGAGCCCTCAGTCAACATCACTCTTCGTCATTGAAGATGATATCCTTGCTTTCCCGGATTAAGGAAAATCCTGAGAGAAAGCCTCTTAATAAGAGATTCGGTGGTACAACAGTTTTTCTCCGAAAGAACCACTGATGAAAAGGTCATCGACACCTCAAATTGGATCCCATCATATGGCATTTCTCCGAAAAGATCCCGAGAAAAGTATGATGTAAGATCCCAAATGAAAGCAATCTCTCAGGAGACTCGTCTTCCCCAGTAGAAGCAAATGGCGTCTCTAACAGAGAAGTTTGTGTATCTCTATAATTCAGACGAATGGGTTCCCCAGCAAGTCTGACATCAAAACTTTTTCCACTCAAAAGGCATCTCCCCAGGAAAATTCGGCGAGAAGTTTGAGGAAAACCGCTACGAATAGTATCCCTTGTCAATAACGTTTATGGACAAAAGAAACTAAGACCAGTTCCTTGGTAGGAAACCAGGATCGAGGGGAAGTTTAAATTAGAAACTAATACCAGTTCCTTGGTAGGAAACCAAGATCGAGGGGAAGTTTATTTCAGAAACTAAGACTAGTTCCTTGGTAGGAAACCAGGATCGAGGGGAAGTTTACATCAGAAACTGAGACCAGTTCCTTGATAGGAAACCAGGATCGAGGGGAAGTTTACATCAGAAACTGAGACCAGTTCCTTGGTAGGAAACCAGGATCGAGGGGAAGTTTACATCAGAAACTAAGACCAGTTCCTTGGTAGGAAACCAGGATCGAGGGGAAGTTTTTACCTTTTCTAAGCATCATTGCTCAGCAAAAGAAGACGGATGCGCAAGCTACCATTCTTAACCACCATCAAAATTTTGGGTATTCCGATATTTAATCCTCTTGCACCCTGAATGCTCGAATACCTTCGCCATTCACACCTTCGGGTCCAAGAAGATTAAATAGGGGAATCTGTCATACCCCAAATTTTGACCACTAAGATTTCCCATCATTTTGCAAATCATCATCGCAATATGGATAAACCATCATACTTCATCAGTCTCCCTAAAGATGGGTGAGCATTCACTACTATCAAAATTAGGGTTTCAAGCCCTCTCAGAGTTCTTAGACAAAGGATCAATCAAGGAATGACATGATCTTCAACTTGTCTAACCTATCAAACATCCACAATGGATCAAGAGGACTCCCACTTCAAAGATTAAGCACAAGGTTGCTCCCTTCTAGGTGGATCAAGCTTCAAGATCGCTAGTGTCACCAAATTAGGGTTTTTGTCGACCAGGGCCTCCAGATGAAAATTTTCATCTGGGCAAGAGCCAATGATTCAAAACATATCCTAATATACTCCATGGAACCTCATGGACCCAATCATCAAATCAATTTGACCTCAAGGGATGCATACATAAAAAATCAGGAATTCGGGTTTCTTGACCTAATTCACCCCTAAGTTGACTTTTGGAACAAATCATGAATCAAGACCTCAAGACATGATTTGAGGGAAAAGGAGTTGTTGATGTTTGTATACTGTGAACGAGGCACATATTTTGATGCTAAAAGGTTGATTGACTCAACCGGGGTTTCCTTATACAACGCCTAAGAGGAGGCTATTGACCCAACAAGAGGGTGTTTTTATGTGTCTCGTACGAAGCCCGAAAGAGAGGCTAAAAGGGTTGACTCAACAAGAGAGTTCTTTTGTATGTGTCTTTTACGAAACCCAAGATGGAGGCTAAAGGTGTTTGACTCAACAAGAGAGTCTTTGTACCTCGTACGAAGCCCGAGATGGAGGCTGAAAATGTTTGACTCAACAAGAGATGCTTTTATACTCAACAAGAGAGTGTTTTTGTATCTCGTATGAAGCCCGAGATGGAGGCTAACAGGGGGTTGACTCAACAAGAGAGCCTTTTATACTCAACAAGAGAGTGATTTTGTATCTCGTACGAAGCCCGAGATGGAGGCTAAAAAGGTTAGCTCCGCTGGGGAGAATCGTTGTACAAAGCCCAAGAGGAGGCTATTGTAAGTGTTTCAGTTTAGTGACCGGTCCAGTATATTGCATAAAGAGAAAATCAGTTCTTATATGGGTAATGTTGTGCTTAGGGATTGATCAGAGGATCAGGGTTATTTCCCGTTCTTTAAGGAAATGGTAAATCCAAAGGGTATTGAGACTGTCCAAGTCTACGGGTGTTTTGAAAAGTCTATTCTCGGATAGTGAATGAACTTTGTACGATGCCCAAGAGAAGGTGGGTATGTTAAGGGATGAAGGTCAACCCATTAACTGGTCTGACATTTGACTCAGAAAGACAGTGTCATACCCCAAATTTTGACCAGTAAGATTTCCCATCATTGTGCAAATCATCACCACAATATGGATGAACCATCATACTTCATCAGTCTCAGCATTCACTACTATTAAAATTAGGGTTTCAAGCCCTCTCAGAGTTCTTAGACAAAGGATCAATCAAGGAATGACATGATCTTCAACTTGTCTAACCTCTCAAACATCCACAATGGATCAAGAGGACCCCCACTTCAAGGATTAAGCACAAGGTTGCTCCCTTCTAGGTGATCAAGCTTCAAGATCGCCAGTGTCATCAAATTAGGGTTTTGGTCGACCAGGGCCTCCAGATGAAAATTTTCATCTGGGCATGAGCCAATGATTCAAAACATATCCTAATATACTCCATGGAACCTCATGGACCCAATCATCAAGTCAATTTGACCTCAAGGGATGCATACATCAAAAATCAGGAATTAGGGTTTCTTGACCTAATTCACCCTTAAGTTGACTTCTGAGACAAATCATGAACCAAGACCTCAAGACATGATTTGAGGGTCTCTAATATACCATAATGATCCATTTGGAACAATGGATTGATCCAAGAAGCTTGAGCAATAAGTTTCAATTTCATCTGAACCACAGTTAGGGTTTTGCGATAAAAGTCAACTGTAACTTTGACTTTTGACCAGGACATGCTCCCAAACCCTAGGACATGATTCAATATACCCTATAACACCCATGGAACATGTCCATCAAGTTTGATTTAGGTCAAGGACATGATTTCCTAAAGGATTGCACAGTTTGGAATTCGTCTGACAAAAAGTCAACCGTGCACAAAAGTCAACTTTGACTTTTTGAGATTTTTCACAAAAATGGGTTTTTAACCCTAAAATGATGTTAATGTATGGTTGGAATCATCATTCATCAAGAAAAATCAAAGAAAGTGGGATAACTTTTAAAAGGGGTAACCATAAAAACTTAGAAAATTTTCTAAGTTATGAAATAAAGTGGCAAGGGAACCAACTTTGGAGGATCATAACTCCTAAACCACAAAGCCATTTTTCCCCATCCAAAGCTTGATTTGTAGATCTCATTGCCCTCTACAAAAGCTTCATACTGACCTATGTCCAAATTCCTCATGGATTTTGAGTTATGGAGCGATCAAAATCAAGAAAAGGCACTTTGTTCCAACACTTAGTGAAAATTTCACTAAGTCAGAATCTGCCTTACTTTTTTCCAAATGTAGGGACATTTACACTTGGATCCAAAAAGTATCAAAACCAAATATGTTTAAACAGTTGTTGTATCATATACGGGCTTTCCAAAATGACCAAGAACATCACCAAATTCAATTTGGGCCATGAGATATGACATTGGCAAGTTGCCTTACTAAAATCTGCCAAGGCAAGGCAGAATTTTGCACTTTTTGTTCGATTTGCGAAAATCAGCCAATTCCAAGACTTTTCATCACTTTGGACACATATGAGGATTGAATATAAAGGGGACAATCACTGAGCCAAGCCTCCAAAGTCCTTGGAACAAGAAATAGCATGCTAAACCTAGAATTGCCCAAAATAGGGACAAGACTCGAATTTTGGATTGGAGCATTCAATGGAAGCACCAAGGTGGCATGGAATGAGCCATTAGCAACTGAATTCAATCAAGACTTATCCAAGACCAAGGGGACCAGCAGCTTGTGCCCTAACCTCTAGTCAATGGCTAGAGGAGGCTTGGATTTTCATTTGCCAACATTGGCCAACCCTACTCAGCAGTTGCCATTCACTATTCCTTGCAAAACAAACTTGCTCTACTATAAATAGAGCTCAATTGTGATCAGTTTAAGTACACCAAAGGCCAATAACACTTGCCTTTCTCAAAATCCACTTCTCACTCTAAAAAATGCCTTTCTTAGCAAGTCACTATCGGGTTTTTCATTAGAGAGCAATTCCACTCAAACCAATCACACACACACACACACCTCATATACATCATATGTGAGCTGATCAAACACTTAAACAACATCTGGAACACCGATTTCTCAGAATCATCATACAATTGCTCAAGGTTTTAACCAAGTTGCAGTTGAGATGCCATGAAGTGATCTAGCCAATTTCCATCAAGTCCAAGCATTCAAACACACTCCATAGGGTGTAGGGAAGCTGTTCAGATCATCACAATTCATCTGTAACACCTCCAACTTAGAAATCAATTTACTCTTGCTGTCACGACCTAGAGGTAAGCCTAAACTTGGTCATCTCTCAATCTATGCATATTTCCTTGCCCAATACTTTTGCCAAATGTTCATAATCATGCATGGAATGTTTCCCCTCAAGTAATTGCTTTGTTTGAGTCGTGTATAAAAAATCCCAGCCTTCATGCAGAATTTAGGGTTCTTGAGGATTTGTCGTGATTTCTTGTTTTATGCTTAATTGAAATGAAATTAATTGTCATAAACATGATCGTGAGGTGAAAACGAGCAGATTGATATATGGATTGCATGATATAATCAAGTATTCAGTGAGATTGGATAAAAAACGCAAATCTGGGCAAGGCAGAAAACACGCGTGTTCTTGGCCTATGTTCTTGGCGCCATTTTCACAAATTCAAATATTTGAATTTTGTGATTTTTATTTAATTGATTCAAAAATTAATTTCTCTCTGAGTTTTAATGATTTTGAGTTGATTCTTTTTTTAATAATTCACAAAAATGTTAAAATATTTTATTTTATCAAAAAATTCCAAAATTTTTTATTTATTTCATATAATTGATATTTTTGCAAAGAATTAATGTTTTAATTGTTTTTGACATTTAAAATATTTTTTCCTTATTGATTTTGCAAATTTTAATGATTTCTAATCCTTTTGTAGGACAAAACTTGATTTATGAAACATTAATCCAAGATCACAATTTGTTTTCCACATGTTAAACAATTTTGATCATTTTAATTGAATATTTTATTCAATTAAAATACATTTTGAAAACAAATTAGGGTTTTTGATTAATTCAACCCTCATAAATCATTTTCAAAACTCTTTGGGCCTCTTGAGATAGTGTAAGACCCAAACCCCGTTGTACAAACCATTTTGGGCCTCACTTATTGTATAAGTCCCCTTGTACAAGTAAACGACGCGATCGTCGCCTTTTTTAAAAAAATCAATTGGGCCTCTCCTCGAGCTATAAGACCCATTCAAAACACTTTGGGCCTCTATTAGAGTGTAAAACCCAATCCGCTTTTAACCAAAACAACTTTGGGCCTCAGATATTGTATAAGCCCCTTCGCGTTAAAAGAAAATCTCGGCGCCATCGCCATTTCAAACGAAAAATCATCTGGGCCTACCCTCGTGTTATAAGCCCCATTCTTTTTCTTTAAACGCTTGGGCCTCTTGAGAAAGTGTAAGATCCATCCCCTTGTACAGAAAACCTTTCTTGGGCCTCAGTCACCTGTATAAGTCCCTGTACAAAACGACAGTGCGATCACTGATAAACCTTGGGCCTCTCCTTGAGCTGTAAGCCCCAACATCTTTTCAAAAACACTTTCTCCTTTAATTTTGAATATACTGTTGTTGTCAATCTTTCTTTGTTGAACAACTAACCAAACAACATGGAAGCTCTACAACCGAGTAAGTGTTTATATGCTTTCTTTATCCGCTTTCATATACATATAACTGTATTGTGGGCCTGTTTCGCTGTAAGTCTTCTTTCATAAACTCATATCAATTGTGTAATACTAGTATAGATATTTAGAGTTTCCCCGGCAACTACGTCTAGCAGTAAGCCTCGTTGATCACTCTTAAAGAGTCAAAACTAGATCCCCATAGGATTACCAGACACAGTCTTCCCTCCTCTTGGGGTTAAATAATATAGAGATGTGAAAGGCAGATTCTTTTTGAACCATTTCTCAGACTGTCACTCGTAGAAGTTGTCAAAGAAACTCTATTCCCCAGAGATGATCTCTTCTCCGTGAATTGCATCCCTTGAGTTTCTTCCAAATTCTCGAACTTTCCTCGCTTGATCTATTCTTTGTGAATAGCCTGTCTTGAATTTCTCGGGGTTTGGGGACCCACAGGCTTCTTAAAAGCACCTTTAGGAATTGTCAAGAAACTCTACTCCCCAGAGATGATATTTTCTCCGTGAATGGCATCTCTTGAGTTTCTTCCAAATTCTCGAACTTTCCTAGCTTGATCTATTCTTTGTGAATAGCCTGTCTTGAACTTATCGGGGTTTGGGGACCCACAGGCTTCCTAAAAGCATCCCCGCCTACTCTTGGGCGTTGTACAAGGACCCGTCGGCTTCTTAGAAGTATTCACAGTCTCCTCTTAGGCTTCGTATAAATGATTTCTTCCTCCGGGAATGATAGCCTCTTCTTGGGCTTAGTAAAAATTGTCCCTCGACTTCTTAAAAGTTTCCAGCCTCCTCTTGGGCTTCGTACAAATTGTCCTGACGACCTCCTAAAGGTATAGGAACAGAAATCAGTCATCTTAATAGAACAGTCTTTCCAAGAGTCTACTACAGTTTCTCAAAGCATAGTATAAAAGATGAAACTCTAGACTTGGACAGTCTAATTTCCTTGAGTCTCAAAGACATTCTCAAGCACCCTTTAAGAATAGGAAGGAACCCCGTAGACTCGGGCAGTCTCAATACCCTTTGGATTTCCCATTTCCTTAAAGAAGAGGAAATAACCCCGATCCTCAGATCAAATCCATGAGTACAACATTACTCATATAAGAACTGATTTTCTCTTTGAACCCATATACTGGACCTGTCACTCAACTGAAACAGTACCATAGCCTCTCTATTGGGCTTTATACAATGATTCTCCCCAACGGAGTCAAACACTCTTTAGCCTCTATCTCGGGCTTTATACGAGATATACAAAAGACTCTCTTGTTGAGTCAAACATCTTTTGCCTCCATCTTGGGCTTTGTACGAGATACAAAAGGTTCTTATTGAATAAACACTTTAGCCTCCATCTCGGGCTTTATATGAGATACAAAAAAGACTCTCTTTTTGAGTCACAATCCTTTTAGCTTCCGTCTTGGGCTTTGTACAAGACACAAATCACTCCCTTGTTAAGTATAAAATAACATTTTAGCCTCTCTCGGGCTTCTTACGAGACACATAAAAAACACCCTCTTGTTGGGCCACTAGCCTCATCTTAGGCTTTGTATAAGGAAACCACTAGTTGATCCAAATCAACCTTTTAGCATCAAAGTTGTGCCTCGTTCATAGTACACAAACATCAACAACTCCTTCCCCTTCATCTAATCGCTGTAAGCGGCAAGCTTCTGGATTATTTACATCCATGCCACTGTCCCTCTTTTTAGCATGAAAAATTCCTAAGGAAAGATAGCATTGCTCTACACTGAGTTAAATTCTTCTCCTTCAGGTTGGAAATCCCCTATAAAGGAAATTATGGCATTGCCGAATTCACACATCCCGATTAAAGTAATTCTCCTTTATAAACAGTCATGACAAACAGATACCCCCTTTAAAGATGAAAAATTCTCTCTAAAGACAAATAGACCCTTTTAGCTTCACATCTTGGGCTTTGAACAAGATACAAATTACCTTCAGCTTCACGTCTTGGACTTTGAACAAGACACCAAAACACCATTTCCTCCCGTAGAATAGGAGGAACTACGATCGCTCTGATTTCCCTGTTTCGGAAAAATGGGAATACGTAGGCATAAGATTGAAAGAAAAATCTTAGCGAGCACACTACTCCAAAACCCAAAATCTCATACCTTCACATCTCAATCGAAAATCATCAGTCTTAACCTCCCACCAATCGACCGGACACTATAATAACAAAATAACCTAAGATAAACCAACAATCTTTGTAGCATCTGTAAACTAACAGTCATCTGTTCAAACTCAGTTTACAAGCAGGGTTAATTGGAGACATCTATTTCCCTTCCTTCATCAGCTTTAATAGGATAAAAAATGAATCGACCTGTAGTAAACCCCAAAGAGCGGTAGTGCTTCGCAACCACGTCCAAAATCGCTCGCTACAGACAGCTCTAGCAAATTGATGACTAGGTTATGTTCCTATACCTGTAGAGGTCTCTGGGTCTTTGTACTAAGCCCAAGAGAAGGCATGAGAGCTTTTAAGAAGCCGAAGGGTCCTTGTACAATGCCCAAGAGAAGGCGGGGATGCTTTTAAGAAGCCTGTGGATCCCCAAACCCAAGAAGTTCAAGACATGCCATTCACCGAGAATAGATCAAGCCAGGAAAGTCCGAGAATTTGGAAGAAACTCAAGAGATACCATTCACGGAGAAAAGATCATCTCTGGGGAGTAGAGTCTCTTTGACAACTTCTAAGGGTGACAGTCTGAGAAAGGGTTCACCGAGAATGCTGCCTTTCACGTCTCCATTTTATTTAACCCCAAGAGGAGGGAAGACTGTGCATGGTAATCCTATGGGGATAAAGTTTTGTTTGTATTTAAGAGTGACCAACAGGGCTTTACCTAGTGCTAGACGTAGTTGCCGGGGAAAACTCTAAATATCTATACTAGTATTACACAGTTTATATTTGATAGGTATATAAAAGTTTGTGAAAGAAGACTTACAGTGAGCAGCCCCACAATACAGTTTATATATATATATATATATATATATATATATATATATATATATATATATATATATATATATATATATATATATATATATATATATATATGAAAGAAGATAAAGAAAGCGGGTAAACACTTACTCGGTTGTAGAGCTTCCATGCTGTTTAGTTAGTTGTTCAACAAAGAAAGCTTTGATAACAATATTATATTCAAAATCAAAGGAGAAAGTGCTTTGAAAAGATTGTTGGGGCTTACAGCTCAAGGAGAGGCCCAAGGTTTTATCAGTGATTGCACTGTGGTTTTGAATTTGTACAGAGGGACTTATACAAGTGACTGAGGCCCGAAAAGGTTTTCTGCACAAAGGGATGGGTCTTACACTCTCTCAAGAGGCCCAAAGGTGTTTAAAGAAAAAGAACGGGGCTTATAACACGAGGGTAGGCCCAAGGGTTTGATTTTTGAACTGGCGATCGCGCCGAGATTTTCTTTTAACGCAGAGGGACTTATACAATATCTAAGGTGTCGCTCCCAGGATTTTCATCCAGGTACAAACGCGAGAGTGGCGCGGAAAAACAGAGTCGCCAGCCGTGTAAATTTATCCCAAGAGAGGGAAAGGGAACACCGCATAAACCTGAGGAAAGAGGGAAAGGAATGGTCATCGCAACCATAGCCTGGGTTCGGGAGTCGGTTACGCGAGGGGAAGGTGCTAGCACCCCACGCATCCATTGTACTCGATGGGATCCACGCTTGTTGTCTATTCTAATGGTGAGTTATCCTATCATCTATGGTTGTGCTAAAACGGGAGGGGAAGACAAAGACCGACTCGGTAGGACGTCGACGTCCTAGGCCTACGTACCCCCTTTGTGCAGTGGGGAATTCAGAGTCAACATAGTTCGGGCCAAGTTCTTTTTGTGTTTTTTTTATGAGCGACATTAAGTTCACGTCCGGCAGTTAGGGTCGATGCCTGTTTGCGTCTCAGACGGAAAGTAACGTGCCCTTTTTGAAAATAGCCTTTAAGTTTGGAAATCCCGAAGGAAAAAAAGGTTTAAATTTGGTTTGTGTTTTTTAGGACAGAAATGGCTTAAGTTAGTTCCTAAGTTGCATTGCACCAAAGTCTAGGGCACAGGGGCGAATACTTAACGCATCGTCCCAAGACAGGGCGCTCGCTAAGCACTCTAGAAAGATGAGAGGAAGCCCCTCATTTCTCATTCCCCATACTTAAGGCTCGTACGCAATACACCTTATTCTTATTAAGTGTTTTAAAGAAATTCGAGATGAGAAGAGAGAAGACACAAGGGTAACTCTAAGGGAGACTATGAACCCTAAAGTTATCATGCATGGGTGACCTACGGTTAGTGAGGTTTGAAGACAACCTAAATCCTAAAGGAAAGAGATGAGAGAAGGAGATAATAGTAAAGGTGAATATGGATGCTTATCCACACCCTTAAAGAACTTACCTTAGACCCTGCATAAAAGATTAGTACAGAATAGACATAAGTAAGAGAAATGAGGTGAATGAAAATCAAACAACGGCAACCAACAATGATTATCATCCAAACATGAATCAAATAAACTAAGAAACAGCCCCAAAGCAAATGGCACAAGTGCCTTTTCAAGCAGATAATCATACAAGGTCAAAGATGCGCCTGCAAGAAAATCTCAAGTGAAAACAAATCAGATAATTAGAAAAATGACTCCTAAAATTCCCAAATTAAACATTAAGTTTCCTTAACCAGAGGCAAACAACATATAAAAAATCCCTGCAAAAATTCAAAGTGTAGCCATTCAAATGATCACACAAAATTCAAATAAGGGATAGGGTTCAATGTGCCAAAGAGAGGGACCCAATTGCAATGTGAAATAAATTTAAAAATGCAAGAAAAATAGTTTTATGCAATTTAGAATGTTAATGAATGAATGCAAAAAGAACGAGTGAAAAATGTTTTAGGATTGCAGAGAAATAAAATAAAGAAAATTAAGTATGCATGACATGCATAATGCAAAAAGAAGTTGAATTAAACAATTAATTTAAATGATAAAAAGTAAAATAAAAATAAAAAATAAAATTGGAGAAAATTTATAAATGAATAAAGATGATGTATGATTTTTTTTGGGATTTTTTAAATGTAATTAGGTATTTTTAAAATTAACATATGAAAATGTAATTGAAATAAAATAAAATAATATGAATTAAAAGTGTGTTAGGGGTGCGTGTAGTAAGAAAATGAAGAGGAAAAATGGTTGGGCCAAAAGGGAAGGGTGCGAATAGCACTGTCCAGTCCAATAATTATCAGCAAAATAAAATAAAAAAAGCTGGGGGTGTGATCAGTAAAGTAGTACGTTGGGAATGTAATTGGGCTGAAGGTTGGGGGGTGCGTATAGCACCCCATCCCACTAACGGATCAGAAAAAACAACAAAAAAAGGAGGAGGCTACCGTATGCCCACCACGTGCAGGGCGCGTGCCTTTTTAATGCGCTGGCAGCTTGCTACTCGCTTGATGCATCACGTGGCTCACATTAAGTCAACGACAATGAAAAGTAAACGAAACCAAATGAAACAATTGGATGTACATCGTAAGGCCCGTGGGGTGATAAACACTGAATCAGTAAATTTAATTCAGAAAAAAAAATAAAAAGTGAAATATGTGGCGCGCTGTGGACCACACGATGGAGGAATCGGACGGCCAGGAGGTCGTCTTCTTCGTCCAGCCCTCCCCTTCGCCGGAGCTTTCCTAGGTCGCCGGAGCCCTAGCTCCGGCCGCCTGCCACCACCACCTGCAACCTACAAAACGCCCAAAAAACACCAAACCGCATACCATTCGAACCGGAATTCCATGAGGATTCCAAATCCATCGTCCAAAATCACAAATAATTAACACATAATGCAAATCGAAAGGATTAGTGTTAGGGCAAAAAAATTCAAATCAACATTACAAGCAATATGCGCATCCAATCACTAAACCAATCATACCAGCATGATCAATGACAACAACACAACAATATTCACGTAAAAAATTGGAGTTTTAGGATCCTCGAAAATCCTACCAACCTGAGACGGTTCCCCTTGTACACTTGCTTTTGGCTGCGAATAGTGGTTGATTTGCACTCTATGGACTACCAAGAGAAACTTTGTGTAAGAATTCTGGAGGAACTCCTTGTAAATCGTGAGTTTTGATGAAAAAGAGCTTTAGGGTTCAAGCTTGGATTCCTCTCCAAAATCACGTGTAACCTAACCTAGCCAGTGCATGGATGAGCTTAAATACTCTAGGGTTTTCTTCTGATGATGAATTGGGCTTGGGTAATTCCATGTTTTAATGATTTTTGAATTATTTTGGAATTTCACATAATGTTGAATAATTGAAAAATACACCTCTTCCATGCATGGATATTTAAATTTTTCATGATGGATCACCCATATGTGAATTGCTAATTACACCACAATTGAACTTGGGCCTTGAAACTTCTTTGATTCATGACTTTTTAATAATTTAGGGATTTTGAACAATGGGGGATAAATGAAGAAAAAATCATAGAACCATTTGATTAAAAGGCCTATAATGATCCTCAAGGAAGGTTCTTTGACATTAAAATGTGATATGAAGCAATGGAATTGATTATAGGTCACTATGCCCAAAATTATGAAAATGGCATCATGAGAAACCCTAAAAACCACTTTGCCTTCTTTTGATCATAACTGGAGTTTCACAAATGCTATGGAGACCCACTAGTGCTTGTTGGAAAGAGGAGAAAAAGATCTTCAACTTTCATGTTGGAGAAAAATTCATTTGAAGCTTTCTTTATGGTGAAAAGTCAAGTTGAATGCAATGCAGAAACTTGCCAAAAATGGAAACTTTGCATTATAGGTCACTTTCTAAATTGGGAAACTTTGCACCAACTCCTGATTCCTGAAAAACATGTATGAAACTTGACCCCTGGAGACCATATGAGGATATGAGATCTTAACATTCCTGAAGAGAACCTCAAAATTTTACAATTGACTTTTCTCATTTCACTGTTGACTTTTCCCCAAATTCCACTGATTTTTAATCCATTGGCTAATTGAACTTCTCCTGAACCAAGCCGATGGACAATCTTCCACCCCTAGATACTTGGGGACCCAAGGAATACCCTAGAATCAAGTCTTGCCCAAAAAATCATAAATAAACTGACTTTATAGCAAACCCTAGTTGTGGTACCCTCAGTCTAGGAGGAAATAGCACAGTCTCCAAATCCAAATTCCTCTGAATATGACGTGTATCCTTTCCAACAAAGATAAGATATGCCATTTGATGATGATAAAAACCCAAGGAGCTTGCCATTGGAGCAATAAACCCAAGAATTTCAAAACCCTAATTCATGCACTGGTTAGGAGAGGATGATCCACCTGAGCTCTCTTGGACAATACCAGGACTCTTGCTTGACCTTATGAAGCACTGCCTCAGGCACCTTGACCCCATGCTAAGAACCAATGATATGCACACATGATAATGCAAAATGCAATGCAACATAAGCCAGTTAGTAATAAAGTAAGGAGAGCAAATTTTGGGGTGTAACATGAGGCCCAAAATTGTTTTGGTTAAAAGGGGATTGGGTCTTACACTCTATTAGAGGCGCAAAGATTTATTTTTGTACAAGTGATGAGGCTTACAGCTCAAGGAGAGGCCCAAGGTTTTATTTTGAACTGGCGACGATCGCGCCGAACTTTTGAAATACAACGGGACTTATACAACATTTGAGGCCCAAAAAGGTTTGTATTTACAAAGGATTGGGTGTTACACTCTATTAGAGGTCTAAAGATGTTTGAAAAAGTTTGATGAGGGTTGAATTAATCAAAAAACCCTAATTTGTTTTCAAAATGTATTTTAATTGAATAAAAAATTCAATTAAAATGACCAAAATTGTTTAACATGTGGAAAACAAGATGTGATCTAGGATTAATGTTTCAAAAATTAGGTTTTGATCCACAAAATGATTGGAAATCACTAAAATTTGAAAAATCAAGAAGGAGAAAATATTTTAAATGTCAAAAAACAATTAAAATATTAATTCTTTACAAAAATTTCAAGTATATGAAATAAATAATATTTTTGGGAATTTTTTGGGAAAATAAAATATTTTAACATTTTTTTGAATTATTAAAAAAAGAATCAACTCAAAATCATTAAAACTCAGAGAGAAATTAATTTTTGAATCAACTAAATAAAATCACAAAATTCAAATATTTGAATTTTCAAAAAGGGCGCCAAGAACAAGGGCAAGAACACGCGCCACCCTCTGTTTCTGCAGATTTTCATTTTCTATCCGATCTCACTGAATACTTGATTATATCATGCAATCTACATATCAATCTACTCGTTTCAACCTCACAATCATGTCTATGGTCATTAATTTCATTTATTTTAAGCATGGAATAAGAAATCAAAGAGAAACCTCAAGAACCCTAAAATTTACATGAAGGTTTAGAAATTCCATACACAATTCAAACAAACCAATTGATTAAGGGGAAACACTCTATGCATGATTATGAACATATGGCCAAATTATTGTGCAGCAAAAAATGCATGGATCATAGAGTTAGAAGAGCTCATGCTTACCTCTTGCAGCTGGTGATCGTGTTTTGTGTTAGAGGTGTTACAGCTTGGTTCCAAGGATATGGACAGCTTCCCTAGGTGCTATGGAGTGTGTCTGGATGCTTGGAGTGGATTGAGTTGAGCTGAAACTTGATTTGGCACCTCAACTGCAAATCTGTCAAAGGCTTGTGCAGATGGCTGGTGATTTTGAGATTTTGGTGTTCCAGATGTTATGTGAGTGTTTGGATCACTTCTATATGATGTTTATGAGGTGTGTGTGTGTGTGATTGGTTTGATTGTAATATCTCTCAAACTCAAAACCCGATAGTGACTTGCTTTGGAAGGCAAATTTGGAAGTGAGAAGGAGATTTTGAGGAAACCATTTGTTTGATGGCTTTGGTGTACTCAAACTGATCACAAATGAGCTCTATTTATAGTATAGCAAGTATGTTTTGCAAGGAATAGTGAATGGCAACTGCTGCATAGGTTTGGCCAATGTTGAGCAATGAGAATCCAAGTCTCCTCTAGCCATTGACTAGAGGTTAGGGCACAGGCTGCTGGTTCCCTTGATCTTGGATAAGTCTAGACTGAATTCAGTTGGAAATGGCTCAGTCCATGCCACCTTGGTGCATCCATTAAATGCTCCAATCCAAAATTGGAGTCTTGTCCCTCTTTTAGGCATTTCTAGGTTTGGCATGCTATTTTTGGTTCCAAAGACTTGGGAGGCTTGGAATTAGATTTGGTTCCTCCTTGGTCCCCCCTTGAGGTGTTCAGATGGATAGAGTTGCTTCCCCTTTGCAAATTTTGAGTAAATCGAGCAAAACTCCAAAATCTGCCCTGCCATGACAGTTTGCAGCAAGGCATATTGGCATTGTCATATCTCATGGCTCAAGTGGACTTTGATGGAGTTCTTGGTTATTTTGGAAAACCCTCATATGATACAACAACTGTTTGATCATAATTGGTTTTGATACTTTTTGGATCCAAGTGAAAAATGCCCCTACATTTTGAAAAAAGTAAGACAAATTCTGACTTAGTGAAAATTTCACTAAGTGTTGGAAAAAAGTGACATTTTCACTTTTTGTGATTTTGATCATTCCATAACTTAAAATCCATGAGGAATTGGAATGAGTTATGTTTGAAGCTTTTGTAGAGGGCCATGCGAGCTACAAATCCAGCTTTGGATGGGGGAAAATGGCCTTGTGTTTTAGGAGTTATGATCCTCCAAAGTTGGTACCCTTGCCACTTTATTCCATAACTTAGAAAAATTTCTAAGTTTTTATGGTTACCCCTTTTACAAGTTATCCCACTTTTCTTGATTTTTCTTGATGAATGATGATTCCAATCACACATTAACATCATTTTAGGGTTAAAGAACCATAATTGTGAAAAATCTCAAAAAGTCAAAGTTGACTTTTGGGCACAGTTGACATTTTATCAGATGAATTCCAAACTGTGCGATCCTCTATGAAATTAAGTCCTTGACCTAAATCAAACTTGATGGATTGATTTCATATGTGTCATAGGGTGTATTGGATCATGTCCTAGGGTTTGGGAGCATGTCCTGGTCAAAAGTCACTGCTACAGTTGACTTTTCCCGCGAAACCCTAACTGTGGTTCAGATGAAATTGAAACTTGTTGCTCAAGCTTCTTGGATCAATCCATTGTTTCAAATGGATCAATGTGGTTTATTAGAGACCCTAAAATCCTCTCTTGAGGTCTTGGCTCATGATTTGTCCCAAAAGTCAACTTAGGGGTAAATTAGGTCAAGAAACCCTAATTCCTGATTTTTTATGAGTGCATCCCCTGAAGCAAAATTGACTTGATAATTGGGTTCATGATGTTCCATGGAGTATTTTAAGATATGATTTGAAGCATTGGCTCATGCCCAGAGGAAAATTTCCATCTGGAGGCCCTGGTCGACCAAACCCTAATTTTGGTGACACTGGTGATCTTGAGGCTTAATCCACTTGGAATGTTGCAGCTTTGTGCTTAATCCTTGAAGTGGGAGTCCCCTTGATCCCTTGTGGATGTTTGAAAGGCTAGACAAGTTGAAGATTATGTCATTCCTTGATTGATCCTTTGTCCAAGAGCTCTGAGAGGGCTTGAAACCCAAAGTTTGATTGTAGTGGATGCTCACCCATCTTTGGGGAGACTAATGAGGTATGATGGCCCATCCATATTGTGATGATGATTTACACAATGATGGGAAATCTTAGTGGTCAAAATTTTGGGTATGACAGATTGTCATAAGTTGCATTATTACATGTTAAAGCATGTCCATGTTTTTAATTCCCAAAAAATTCTGCTTGTTAACCTATGGAAAGCAAGTGTTTTTTCTCTCAAGTAATCGATTAGTACCATGAGGGTAATCGATTACCCTATTGGATTTTTCTTTTTTTTTCGTTTTACACTAAGTAACCTATTACCCTGTATGCATTAATCGATTACCACTGCTACTTCTGCAATTTTTAAAAATAAATCAGAATCGTAAGGGTGCTTTTAAAACTCACTTTTATATCTCTGACTCATTTTATAAGCACTTATTTTCTGACGTAAAGATAACATTGGTCTCTTCACTCTTCCACTCTCATTCATTCCACTCTTCCAACTTCTCTTCCATATCCTATTTAATTTTATTCAACCCCAACATTAAAACCCACTCTCTCATTCACTCAATATAATCCCTCAACATCTCTCTTCAAACAACTCACACACCAAATCTGAAAACCCCTTTCAAAAACCCTAAAACCCTCTCAAATCCTCCATGGCTCCAAAATCTCATAACAAGGGAAAGAACAAGATTGGTGAAGGTAGCTCAGATCCAGTAGAAGAATATCACTTGCAAACAGTCAAAGCTAGGAGACTCACTTTCAACATTAGAACTCAGACTCTCATGCCGATAAAATATGTTAATCTTCAAGCTTTTCCAAATCATAGCTTTACCATTCCTATTTTGTTGAAATATTCTGGGGATGATAAGCTAGTGTCTGAAGTAGGCTGTTATTATCCTGATCTTGTAAGAGATTTTTACTCTAATCTGGATATTGGAACTGATGATTTTGGGGATTTAGTTTTGGAAACTAAAGTTAAGAACGTTGATATCTGTATGGATTTGAAAAAATTAGGAACATGTTTAGGGGTTCCTTCTGAGGGTGAACAAATTCGTCATGGTGTTGAACCAGATAATGAAGATTAGAAGAATTATAACAGTGTGGAATATTTCATTGAGATTTCTAGGGGATCTCAAGCTGACCATATGAGTCGTCAGAATCCAGATTCCTCTCGGGTTGTGAAGTGTATGAATCATTTAACTGTAAGTGACTGTATGCTTCATTACGTCCTTTGCTATGTTTTGGTTCTAGAGCATTCCAATCATGCACAAGTCAATGAAGTTGAGCTGTAGCTTATTAGAGCTATGAAAATGAATATTAAGATCAATTGGGCTTATGTCATCTTGCACCACATGAAGCACCAATTGACTCTTCGTGATGGACTTCCTTATGCAAGGATAATTTCAAAGATTTTGGAATATAATGAAGTGATGTTGCAAAGAAAGCCAAAGACGGTCATGACGGCAAGAAATTATGAAATCAATACCGTTACAGCAACCAATAATATCGGTATCATCATCGGTCCCAATGGATTTTTTCGGTATAAAGATTCTATTTCAACCTCCGCTTCTCAACAAATTCCGGAAGGTGAAATTACTAATGCAATGCTTTACACTAAGATGTGTACCATTGAGTCAACTATGAACCGTAACCACCGTGAAACCAAACTTGGTATAAACTCTCTTAGGAAGCTCTTCATGTCCATGAACCGTTCTCGTGAACCTATGAAAGAGAGTGAGGATGAAGGTGAAAATGATGAAGGTGAAGAAGAAAAGTATGAAGAAATGTCAGAAAGTGACTAAGTTATGCATCTAGTCTTAGATTATGTTTATGTTTTGGTATTTTAATTATGTTGTAATTTCAATTTCAAGTTCTTAAGACTTTGTTATGTTTAGGCACTTAGGTATTTCCATTATGTTTCGTAATATCTTATGTTGTTTCGTTCTAAGTCGTTGTAGTACTTAAGTTGTTCGTACTATGTTATTATATATTGCATGTTTTATGTTAAAATCTTGTGTTTTGTCTCTTTTGGTTCTATTGTATGTGTTCTATATTTTTCACATATTACTCATGTTCATACAACTTAAATTATTATGTTAAAACGTCTTTTCCCTTCCTTTTTGGTAATGACAAAGGGGGAGAAGAATATGGTACTATGTTGTATGGTTTCTCTAACAAAATTTGCAGATTTTAAAAAGCTCTCTAATAATCATGGATTAAGGGGGAGCAATATCCAAGGGGGAGTTTGCTTTGTTTAGAGAAACAAGAGAAACAAGATTGGATCGAATTTTCAAGAATTGGGTTGTCATCATCAAAAAGGGGGAGAATGTGAAGACATAGATTTTCAATGGTTTTGATGAAGACAACAATGTTCATTCAAAGATTTTATGTACAAAAGGAAATGGATCAAAGACGTCAAAGCAAGAACAAGTTTCATATTAATTCAAGTCTTGAAGATTTCTCATAGATTAAGAAAGGTATAACATTCAACAGTTATATAGTCTATGCAAGTGTTCAAAATCATTGTCATTCCCCAAATTTTGACCACTAAGATTTCCCATCATTGTGCAAATCATCATCACAATATGGATGTATTTACATGCCTCATCAATCTCCCCAAAGACGGGTGAACATTCACTACAAACAAGAATTAGGGTTTCAAGCCCTCTCTGAGCACTTAGACAAAGGATCAATCAAGGAATGACATGATCTTCAACTTGTCTAACCTCTCAAACCTCCATAAAGAATCAAGAGGACTCCCACATCAAGGATTAAGCACAGGGTTGCAATATTCCAAGTGGATCAAGCCTCAAGATCGCCAGTGCCACCAAATTAGGGTTTTCGTCGACTGAGGCCTCCAGATGAAAGTTTCCATCCGGGCATGAGCCAATGCTTCAAAGCATAACCCAAGATAATCCAAGGGACCTCATGAACCCAATCATCAAGTTAATTTAACCTCAGGGGATGCATTTACCAAAATTCAGGAATTAGGGTTTCTTGACCTAATTCACCCCTAAGTTGAATTCTGGGACAAAGCATGAGCCAAGACCTCAAGACATGATTTGAGGGCCTCAAATACACCACATTGACCCATTTACAACAATGGATTGATCCAAGAAGCTTGATTCACAAGTATCAATTTCATCTGGACCACAATTAGGGTTTTGAAGAAAAAAGTCAACTGTACCTTTGACTTTTGACCAAGACATGCTCCCAAACCTTGGGACATGATTCAATATACCCTATATCACCTATGGAGTCCATCCATTAGGCTTGATTTAGGTTAAGGACTTGATTTCATAAAGGATCGCACAGTTTGAATTTCATCTGATAAAAAGTCAACTGTATAAAAAGTCAATGTTTGACTTTTTGATTTTTTGGTCAACCAAGGTTCCTTAACCCTAAAACAATGTTAATATGTGATTTGAATCATCATTCATCAAGAAAAATCAAAGAAAGTGAGTTAACTTGTAAAAGGGGCAACCATAAAAAACTTAGAAATTTTCTAAGTTATGGGACAAAGTGGCTAGGGTACGAACTTCCAAGGATCATAACTTGAGATCCAAGCAACCATTTTGGATGGTCCAAAGATTGATTTGTAGCTCTCATTACACACTTCAAAGGTGTCAACTACATCTAATTCCAATTCTTCATGGATTTTGAGTTATGGAGTGATCAAAATGGCTGAAAACATGAAATTGGCATTTTTCCAACACTTAGTGAAATTTTCAATAAGTGAAAATCTGCCTTACTTTTTCCATAATGTAGGGACATTTTTCACCCTGATCCAAGTCAAACCAGGTCTAGGGGTTGACAACAAAGTTAAAGTATGCCATAAGGGCTTTCCAACAAGTACCAGATCATCTCTAAATTCCATTTGAGCAAGGAGATACAACCCTTGAAACATGGCATCTTGAACTGATTTTTCAAGGCAGAATCGTGCACATTTGCTCGATTTGTCCAAATCTGATAAATCCAAGCCTTGTCATCATTTTGGACACATCTGAGGATCACATTTAAGGGGGATGATATGATCTCTAAGCCTCCAAAGTCCAATAATCTACAAGTAGCATGCCAAACCTAAAAGGCTACAAAGATGCCAAATATCCAATTTTGTTTCCAAGCATTTAATGGATGCACCAAGGTGGCATGAACTGAGCCTATTCCAACTGAATTCAGTCAAGGCTTATCTCTGAACCAAAGCTACAAGTCCTGTGCTCTAATTTCAAGTCAATGGCTAGAGGAGCCTTGAGATTCCATTTGATCACAATTGGCCAAAGGCCTGCTGCAGCCTTCATTCACTATTAATGCCAAAACAAACTTGACACACTATAAATAGGCCTCATTTGTGATCAGTTTGAGTACACCAAAGCACCCAAACTGATGCTTTCCTCAAAATAACCTCTTTCACTCCAATTTTGCCTTCTAACTCAAGTCACTATCGGGTTTTGAGTTTGAGAGCAATTCCAACCAAACCAATCACACGCACATACACACCTCATATATATCATATAGAAGTGATCCAAACTCTTACATAACATATGGAACACCAATTTCTCAAAATCACCAGCCATCTGCACAAGCGTTTGATATATTTGCAGTTAAGGTGCCAAATCAAGTTCCAGCTCAATTCAATCCACTCCAAGCATTCAGACACACTCCATAGCACTTAAGGAAGCTGTTCAGATCATCACAACTCATATGTAACACCTCCAACTCAAAAATCAGATTGCTCTTGCTGCCACGACATTCAAGTAAGCCTAAACTTTGTCATCTCATGATTCATGCATATTTCCTCGCACAATAGTTTTGCCATATGTTCATAATCATGTATGGAGTGTTTTCCCTCAATTGATTGCTTTGTATGAATCGTGTATGAAATTTCTCAGAGTTCTTGAGGTTTCTCTTTGATTTATCATTCCATACTTAAAATAAATGAAACTAAAGACCATAGACATGACCGTGAGTTGAAAACGAGCAGATTGATATGTGGATTGTGTGATTTCATCAAGTATTCAGTGAGATTAGGGAGAAAATGCAAATCTGCAAAAACTCAGAACACGCGCGCGTTCTTGTTTGTTCTTGGCGCCTTTTTTCAAATATTCAAATATTTGAATTTTGTGATTTTATTTAATTGATTTAAAAATTAATTTCTCTCTGAATTTTAATGATTTTGAGTTGATTCTTTTTTTCAAAATTCATAAAAATGTTAAAATATTTTATTTTACAAAAATTTCGCAAAAAATATTATTTATTTCATATATTTGATATTTTTGCAAAGAATTAATTTTTAATTGTTTTTTAACATTTTATAAAGTTTCTTTCTCTTGATTTTCCAAACTTTAATGGTTTTCAATCATTTTGTGGATAAAAACATGATTTTTGAGACATTGACCCAAAATCACAACTTATTTCTCACATGTTTTCAATGATTTTATTAATTTTTAATCAAAATTAATTCCATTTTTAACAAAATTAGGGTTTTGATTGATTTCACCCTCATCAATCTTTTTCAAAGCACTCATGGGCCTCTTTATAGAGTGTAAGTCCCACCCCTTTGTAAATAAAACATTTTGGGCCTCACACATTGTATAAGTCCCTCTGTATATTTTCAAAAGTTTGGCGCAGTCGTCGCCTTTGTAACAAAATCAACTGGGCTTCTCCTCGAGCTATAAGACCCATCTTTATTCATTTTCAAATTCCCTGAGCTTGCTCACCTGTAAGTTTTAAACAACTTTCATTTACTCACTTTCATATATATAACTGTATTGTGGGAAGCTGCGCACTGCAAGTCTTCTTTCATACCCTTTTACATACTTGTCATATATCAACTGTATATATGCTAGTATAGTTATTTAGAGTTTTCTCCGACAACTAGGTCTAAAACTAGGTAAAGCCAGTTTGGTCACTCTTTAATACAGTCAAAACTATATCCCCATAAGATTTCCAGATACAGTCTCGCCTTCTCTTGGGCTTAAACAATATGGAACAAAGAGAAAGGCAATATTCTTCTTGAACCTTTTCACAGGCTGTCACCCCTAGGAATTGTCAAAGAAACTCTATTCCCCAGAGTTGATCTATTCTCGGTGAATAGCATCTCTTGAGTTTCTTCAAACCTCAGAACTTTCACTAAATGATCTATTCTCGGTGAATAGTATTTCTTGAACTTTCTTGGTTTGAGACCCACGGGCTTCCTAAAAGCATCCTCGCCTCCTCTTGGGCTTCGTACAAGGACCCTTCGGCTTCTTAGAAGTTCTTATGCCTTCTCTTGGGCTTAATACAAGGACCCTAAAGACCTCTTAAAGGTATAAGACAGAACTTAGTCATCCTTTGCTAGAGCAGTCTTTCCAGTGTCAAATCTCAGACCAGTTTAGGGTTGATTCTTATCCCTAAAAACTCTTGCCTCCTTTTGGAGGCATCATACAAAAGATAAAACTCTTCCATACCAGTAGACTTGGACAGTCTAATCCTCTTGAGTCTCAAAGACATTCTCAAGTTCCTTATAAACATAGGAAGAAACCCCGGATTCTGGATTAATCTCCAGCAAAGTTAAAACTCGTGGGTTCTAAAACCCAGTCTCTCTCCTGAAAATCCCAAGTCAGGGTTAGTTTATCATCATCATAACACTATCTCAAATCAGAACCTCAAGGCTTTTGATGTATCAACTCTTCTGTAATCCTCAGCAGGAGTCGATTCACCACTTGGACCTGCCTCGGGATCTCAATAATTCCCAGAAGAAGATGGCATCCTCTTAGGCTTTGTATAATGATCTTTCCTCAACATAGTCAGCTTCCTCTTGGGCTTCGTACAATGATTCTCCCCAGCGGAGCTAACCTTTTCAGACTCTCTTGTTGAGTCAATCACCTTTTCAGACTCTCTTGTTGAGTCAATCAACTTCCCGACTCTCTTGTTGAGTCAATCACGTTCCAGACTCTCTTGTTGACTCAACCCTTTTAGCCATAATCCTGGGCTTTGTACAGGATAGATAAAAGCACTCTCTTGTTGAGTCAAACCCTTTTAGCCTCAATCTTGGACTTTGTACAAGGCATAAATCTTCATCTCTCAAACTTGGGGATATAACATTTTCCCCAGCAGGGTCAATTCCTCATAGCCTTCATTTAGGCTTTGAGAAGTAAATTCCCAAGCAGAGTCAAACACTTTTCTGCCTCAATCTTGGGCTTTGTACAAGACACCTAAAGTATCCTCAGCCGAGTCAGTAAAGTCTCTTCCAGCCTCAATCTTGGGCTTTGTACAAGACAGATAAATATTTGTTTCTCGTAGAGTCAAAACCTCTTTTCAGCTTCTATCTTGGGCTTTGTACAAGATACATACAAACCTCCCCGGCGGAGTCAAAATATTTTTTAGCCTTAATCTTGGGCTTTGTACAAGACAGATAGAACATTTTCCCCGTAAAAGTCAAACTTTCTGCCTTCTCTTAGGCTTTGTATAAATGATATCCCCAAAATAGTCAGTCTCTTTTTTGCCTCAATCTTGGGCCTTGTACAAGACACCAATATGCACACTCTCTTGTTGAGTCGGTCTTACCCTGCCTCCTCTTAGGCTTTGGGTAAGGATTTCCCTAGTGGAGTCCATCAACCTCTTAGCTTTAACCTTGGGCTTTGATCAAGGCACACAAAAATCAACAAATCCTCTTTAGAGATGACAAATTCTCTCTCAGTTAAACCTTTTAGCTTCAATCTTGGGCTTCGAACAAGACACCAAAACATTATCTTCTTCCTCCCTTAGAATAGGAGTAACTACGATTGCTCGGATTTCCCTGTTTCGTTTAAACGGGAATACGTAGCCGTAAGATTGCGAAATCTTAGCGAGCATACTAATCAAAAACTCTAGGTCCAGTACCTTCTCACCAATCAAAACTGAGGTCCAATACCTCACCAAAATCATCAAAAACTCACTCATTCTCTCATATTTCCCAAAAAACTTTCCCAGCCCATTACAAAATAAACACCATCAAGTGCAAAGCGAAACCTAAAGCTAATGTCCTGTGGATAACCACATATTGGATGGGTAATTAACAACTCCCCATCGTATAACCTGACCCCGGACCCCCCAATCTCTTTAAGCGCTTGTTCAGTTAAACATTTGCGTGCAAGGTTAGTTTTAGATAGCTTCCCTTTCCCTTCCAGCTTCATGGGATAAATAAGAAATCAGAAAGTAACACCCCCTTTCTCCTTGAGGAGGAAAACCCAACCCAGCGATAAGGTGGTCGCGTCACCGACAAAAATCGCTCGCTACCAGAAAATGGCGACTCTGCTGGGGAAGTCATTGTCTGTATAGGACTAGACTATATCTCTTAAGAGGTCTAGGATGTTAGTTTTATACATATATATATATATATATATATATATATATATATATATATATATAAATATATCGCTTTTCCTAATTGATATCCGTGTTTATTTTTCTGGTAATGGGACTGCGGGTGATGTCGCATCTGGAAAGTTTGAGTGCCACCTAAGATAAGTGATGGCATTAGACGAGTAATATTACAGGGAGTGACTCCCAAATAGGAGACCCCGATCGACCATCGAATCAGTGGAGATACCCTTTGTGGATTCAATGCATATACGACTTCGGTTGTTGAAAGTAGATTATTTGATTGTGGTGTCCGTGAAACTGAGGATTTAGTAGGCTGAGACCTTGTTACTATTTTGTAGTGCGGAAGCTATCGGAAATAGTTGTCACGCGATACTACCCTCATTTGAGATTACTCTAAGATACTGCAGCTCGCTCGGGTGAACTAGCCTGTTGTTGTTATCCCAAGAGGGGTCAATGATTTTGAGGACAGGTACAAAAAATCACCAGTACAACCTTTGGGGATGGGTAGAGCCATGACTTCATGACACTGAACATTTTGACCCCATGTTTTTTCTATGTTTTTGTGTGCTGCATTCATGCATTCATTTCATTAAAAAACTTCAAACAAAGAAAAATTTTCTCTTCTAGTCTCTCTTTTTCAAATTAAACTAAGACAATGATTGCAAATGTCAGAAAGAAAGATTGTGTTATGGATTTCGGTAGAAGGAAGACTCACAAGTACATTTTCAAGGTTCCAAAATTAGAGGATTTAAGAGGATTGGCAAGGATGATCACCAACCCTAATGCTTTCAGAGCTAAGTACGGAGGACTGCTGTCTCTATTAAGGGTCCATGTAATTGAAGGAATCCTGTCCATACTCATTCAGTTCTACGATCCGGTCTATCACTGTTTCACATTCCCGGATTATCAGTAAGCACCAACACTGGAGGAGTACTCTAACCTGACTGATTTACCCATCACTGACCAAGCTCCCTTTTCTGGACTGGAAGAAATTCCAAGAGATCAAACCATTGCAAGAGCAATCTATTTGGACGAGTGAGAAGTCTGGACTCACATGACCACTAAGGGTTGAACCCACGGTTTACCAGCCTAGGTTTTGATAAAGAAAGCCCTGTACTTTGCTAGTATAGGGAACGTAACTGCTTTCGAGAGCGTCTTTGTACTACTCACCTACGGGTTATTTATGTTTCCCAACATTGATAGCTTTGTTGATATCAATGCCATTAAGATATTTATGATTGGAAATCCTATACCAACCTTGCTCGCAGATGCTTATCATTCTGTACACTTAAGGAATTTGTACAGCAGAGGAATGATCACATGCTGTGTACCCTTGCTATACAAATGGTTCACTTCCCATTTACCAAAGTCTGCTGCTTTCTGGGATCATAAGAGTACTCTGTGTTGGTCGCAGAGAATCATGTCTCTTACCAACTTTGACGTAGACTGGTACAATCGAATCTATGACGGAATAAGAATTATTGACCATTGTGAAAACTTCCCTAATGTACCCCTCATAGGAGTTAAAGGAGGAATCAATTATCATCCAGTTTTAGTTCGTCGTTAATTTGGATACCCGATGAGGCATGTCCCGCGTAATGCTTATCTAGAAGGTCTTTTCTTCAAGGAAGGAGAAAACGACGGGGCACTAAAGACAGATATAGTGAACGCCTGGAAACATGTTCACAGGAAAGGAAGAGAGTCTCTAGGGAAACCGAACTGTGTCTCTGTAGAACCTTATCTCCATTGGGTACAAACTAGAGCTCTAAAGCTGAGGATGCCTTACCCTCGTCAAGAAGTTCTTCCGTTAAAGGAATCTGTCCTTTATTTTATGTCTGATACAGAAAAGCTTCTGGTTAAAAGAAAGTCTTGGAAAAACAAGTATCTTATTCTCAATGTGCAGTGTAACAAAATACAACAACTTTTAAAAGAAAAAGACGTTGTGATTGAGATTTTAGAGCAACATGCTGTAGAGAATCAAGAAGATCGAAGGAATTTGCTCGCTCCTTTCACTTGGCAAAGGAATGATAACCCGACAACGACTCAAGAGCCCGGGTCAAAGAAAAGGAAAATACCGGAACCAGCACCTGAGCTCTCCTTAGAGAGGACTCAGGATCCATAAGTTTAGATATTTCCTTTTACAACACTTTGTAAATTACTGTATTTCCATTTCCGCAATCTTTGAATTCAATAAAACGGGGTTTCCCCACTGTATGATGTTTGCAATCCAATTGTCGAAGTTTCTTTTTATTAACAAAAAAATTTAATTAATATAGTCATTGCATATCATTCATCATTCTCACATAACACATTCTTCTTCCCTACGAATCTCACGTTTGTGTCTCGGTTCTAGAGTCAAACGGTCTCATTCGTACAATACTCGGGCTAATCGACAAAAGAAAATGGATAATCTCGAGGAAGAGAACAGGGAGTTGAGAGAAGAACTCGACGCTCTGAAAGAAGATTTGAGGAAACTTCACAATGACATGCAATCTCTGGCAGCAGCCCAGATGCAACAACAAAGGACTGTGATCTCAGAGATCACATCGACACTCATAGTGGAAAAGTATGATCCTCGGTACAACATGCCTAAAGATCGTCCCTGGGGCATGCCACCCAACTATATCCCGGAAGGATATATTCCGCCGATCATGGAAGATCCGAAAACTGCAGCAGGAATCGCTGGGCCTAAAGGTTACAAACTTCGGGAAAGCGCAGATGCAAGGGGCATGACAGCAACTCCTGAAGGTTACAAACTTTGGGATAGGGAAGCACCAGGAGTCACTGTCATAATGACTATACCACCACCCGTGGTACACACTGTCCCGGAAGGACAGATTCCACATATACCTTTTGGTGGAAATGAAAGTATGAATGACAAAATGAAGGAATTCCAGGGACAGTTCCTGGAGATGCAGAAGGAACTGCATGCCATTCGCAGTCAGGATCTATTCAGAAAGGACACCGTCGACCTTTGTTTGGTCCCCAATGTGAAAATTCCGCACAAGTTCAAGGTGCCCGAATTTGAGAAATACAAGGGTAACTCTTTCCCTCAAAGTCACTTGGTGATGTATGCTCGGAGGATGTCAATTCAGACAGATAACCAACAGCTGCTGATCCACTATTTCCAAGATAGTTTAACCGGTGCCGCACTCAAATGGTACATGGGATTAAACCGCACTAAGATCGTCACTTTCAGAGATCTTGGAGCTGACTTTGTTCAACAATATAAGTATAACCTGGACATGGCACCGGACAGAGGACAACTCAGAGCCATGTCACAGAAGGATAAGGAAACCTTTAAGGAATATGCTCAGAGATGGCGTGAAATTTCCTTTCAGATTTGTCCACCTCTTGAGGAAAAAGAGATGACAAAGATCTTCTTGAAAACCTTGAGCTAATTTTACTACGACAGAATGGTCGCTAGTGCGCCCAGTGACTTCACCGAGATGGTGGGCATGGGAGTTCGTCTTGAGGAAGTTGTTTGAGAAGGACGATTGATTAAAGATGCTGGACCATCAAGCACTACCAAAAGATACGGTAGTGCTCTCCCTAAGAAAAAGAGCAAGATATTGGCAATATCTCTTTCGGAAAGCAACAACGACGTTACCAACCAGTAGCAGCTGTAACTCCTGCTATTAACCTTGCGCCTATTCCTACGTATCAACCTCAGGTTGCTCAGAGCAACCGATTCAACAACCATATCAGCAAAGGACACAACAACCTCTTCAGCAGGCACGTCCTCAGTACAACAATAACCGTACAACGCGACCACCGGGGTTTGACCCTATACCAATGTTGTACGTATAAATATTTCCATTACTACTGGTCAAGGGGCGTGTCCAAACCAGGTCTCCTCTTACAGTACCAGAAAATCCGCCTTTTTTGGTTCAAGGCGGATCAGACATGCCCTTACCATCAAGGAGGACCAGGGCATAACATAGAAAACTGCCTCAGTTTCAAATCCGATGTGCAAAAGCTTATCGGGAACGGGGTTTTATCCTTCAAGGATACAAATCCAAATGTTCAGACAAACCCGTTGCCTCAACACGAGAAAGCTGCTGTAAACTTGATAGAGGAAGAGTTTAATCATAGCTATCAAATTCACGATGTACTCTTGTTGGGAACCAACCTGGTCAAGTTGCATTGCAGACATAGTGGATACGGTCACGTATCGTCTCATAATTATCACCAGTGTGACATCTTCTCTAAAAACAATCAGGGATGTTCTGTGGTGCAATCATCCCTACAGGAATAGATGGATCTCTGATGGATCCAAGATCACCGAATTCGTGAAGTCAACATGACTTATACAAATTCCAACATCATTCAAAACTACGACATCTGTGCGATGAATGTCAACTTGGTGGCAATGCACTCAAGGCAAAGCCAACATCATGATCTGCCATGGCACCATTATGACTCCTGTCTGATTTGCTCGGTAAACAATCAGGGATGCTCTTTTGTACAAGAGGCCCTCCAGCGTCAGATGGATCTTGGATGGATTCAGGATTACCATAATAGAAGTCATTATCAAGTGAATATGATTCAAATCTTTTATATTCTCTTAATGAATACCAGCTTGCTGGAATTACACACTAAGCAAGTCCAGCTCGGTTTTCTGACTTCGCACGACTATCAGAACTGTAAAGTGTGTCGGGAGAATGACCATGGATGCACACTCGTTCAAAGGACACTTCAACACTTGTTAAACCACTGATGGCTTCCAATTTATCTAGATGAAGACACACAACAAATCAGTATGGCGGGTGGGAACCCTACTAGGCATCAAAATCCGGATGTTCGATCAATGGAAACAGACCTAGTGAGGTTACACTGCATACAAAGTAGACGTGGTCGGGTGCCACCATACAACTATGAGCGTTGTAAAGTGTGCTCAGAGGATAATCAAGGATGTTATCTCGTGCGAGCAGCCCTTCAAAGTCAGTTGGACCATAAGGAGATTTAACCATGGTCAAGCTCTGGTTCAATGTCAGACTATCATCCTGATCAAGGCAAAGATGTTGTCTTGATCCCTAAGCGAGAAATGGTCAAAGATGTATGCGCCATAATCCCTTTACTCCATGAATCAAGAGTCCCTCTTGATAGTGGGAGGATTCTCAACCTCGAAACAATTGAGGCCGGCTATGATGGTCGGAAAAATCAGAAGGCTCCTGTAGTTGTCTATCTGTCAGGACCAGTACCGACAAATCTGATAAGGCTATCCCTTACAAATACAGAGCAACAACAATTGAGAATGGAAAGGAAATTCCATTACCCTCCGTCATGAATATTGCAGACATCAGTCGAGTAACACAGAACGGTCGAATCTTCAACCAAGGAGTTGGAGAACCTACCAGAGAAAAGGAACCTCAAACAGAAGTTCCTAATCAGCCGGTCGATCAATCCAGTGATCCCGACCTTTCAAAGAAGAATGATGAGATGCTGAAGCTCATCCAAAAGAGCGAGTGCAACATCGTTGTTTAGCTATTGCAAACTCCTTCAAAAATCTCTGTGTTGTCTCTTTTACTCAGTTCCGAGGCTCACAGGGAAGCTCTACAGAAATTCTTAGAGCAAGCCTTTGTGGAACAGGATGTAACGATAAGACAATTCGACAACATCATCTCCAACATCACTTCCTGCAACAACTTGGGATTTAGTGATGAGGAACTGCCGGAAGAGGGCCAAAATCATAATATGGCACTCAACATTACAGCCAACTGCCAGGACGGTGCTTTAGCCAGCGTACTGGTAGACACAGGATCGACTCTGAATGTTATGCCGAAATCCAATTTAATGCGACTATCATTTAAGGGATCTACGATGAGAGGCAATGAGGTCATCGTCAAAGCATTTGACGGATCACGAAAGACAGTTATCGGCGAAGTTGACCTTCCCATAACTATCGGTCCTCACACTTTCCAAGTCACTTTCTAGGTCATGGACATCCAGGCAGCATACAGCTATTTGTTAGGAAGAACTTGGATACACGAGGCTGGGGCAATCACTTCGACACTTCACCAGAAGCTGAAGTTCATCAAGAACGACCAACTAGTCACAGTCTATGGAGAACAAGCCTTGATCGTGAGTAACTTATCATCGTCCACTTGTGTAGAACTAGAGGAGGTTGTTGGAACCCAGTTCCAAGCACTTTCGGTGACCAATGACAACCAATCAAAAAAAGGAACGTCAATTTCCTCGTACAGAGATGCTCTCGAAGTGATCAAAAGTAACAATGCAAATGGATGGGGACAACTTGTTATTCCTATAGATAACAAGGCAAAGAAAGGTCTTGGCTTTTCCTCAACCTGTACTCAGATTGCTACTAATAATGAAAGTCTTCATCCCATTCAGGATTTTTTCCACAGTGGAGGCTTCCTTCACCCAGTGTCTCAAGAAGTACATACCATCAACGAGGGTGATCCGTCTGATACATATGAAGAATGGAAGTCCTATCTTAACGAGGATGGTTATATGTCTCAGGAAGAGGTACCTACGCCATTTTGCTATCCCGCACAGAGTCCGAGATTTATACCAAGATCAGATGTCAAAATGATATACGAAGATTGTGATCCGGAAGGATGTCGTGCTCCACCAAACTCATTAGAGGAGGAAACTATGATGAAATACAACTTTGACCATGGCTATTATGGCCCAATGGATGACCTCCCTATCTGGCAGCCGTACCCAGGAGACTCAGGGCAAGAGAGTCAGCTCAACGATGTATATTAGCTGAGCATCATTGAAAAGAATACCTGCGTCCCCACCATGTCATGGGATCAACACTCAGGGCATTCAGAAAATATCCACCACGATGATGAATTTGCAAAGATTGCAGGGCTAGAGTTCATTAACTATGCTTTTCCCGAGGTCAACGTCATCAAAAGAGATGACTCCTCCTGTTCCAAAGAAGTGTGGGACACCTTAGAACAACCAAGCGGCAAGTTCGACTACTTGGTCAAGTACACCGCTCCTGAAATCTCTCGTATCAGGCTCGAAGACATCTAGCCAACTGGATGGGGAGATTTACCTGAGAGTACAAACACTGTGCAAGATACAACAGAAGAGTTCGTCTACGACAACTCTGCTTGGGAAACAGATTCCAATGATCCTGCTCCACCAGAAATCAGCGTTATTTCTAAAGACAAATCAAGAAGGAAAGTACCAGACTTTGTGATTCACCGAGGAGTTCGCCGCCAATGGGTTGCTGTCGACGTTCCAAAAGTCGTTCATAAGTCTAAGTAATTGTCGTCTTTATGTTAACCTTTCACCCTGCCCAGGTGAAACGGCTGTTTTGATAGGGCTCACTTTCTGTAAATGCACCTCTTCGCTTCGCCCAAAGCGACATAGTTTTGTTTTATAGGGCTGTAATTTCAGGAGTCGACAAGATCATAAATAAAATGATGTCGTTATGTAATTTCCGCATCTATTGCTGTTTTCTCTTTTCGCTTTTTTCAGAAAATGATAATCCTAAAAACAACTCAAATAATAAAAACAAGCAGTTATCAGAAAATACACTGCACACACTCTTGCATTCTCTCCATCTCTTCTAAAAACAAATCATCACGTCATGCAGATTGCTTGTTTTAAACCCCATTGAAACATACGATCCAATGCCTTCCCCCAACTTTGAATTCCCGGTATTTTAGGCTAAAGAAGAAAATGATGAAGAAATTCCAGAAGAGATCTTCCGATTACTCAGACAAGAGGAAAGGTCCATTGAACCTCACAAAGAGTCGTTGGAAATGGTCAACTTGGGTTCAGAAGAAGAGAGAAAAGAAGTAAAAATTGGGGCACTGCTCAGTCCGACTGTTAAAGAAGGTTTGATAAAGCTTCTCAAAGAGTTTCCCGATGTCTTTGCTTGGTCCTATCAGGATATGTCAGGGTTGGATACCAGCATCGTGGAACATCATCTACTGTTGAGATCAGAATGTCCGCCAGTAAAACAAAGACTAAGACGGACTCACCCAGACATGGCCATCAAAATCAAAGAAGAAGTACAGAAACAAATTGACGCAGGTTTCCTCGCCACATCAGAATATCCTCAATGGCTAGCCAATATAGTGCCAGTCCCGAAAAAGGACGAAAATGTCAGAATGTGTGTAGACTCCAGGGATCTGAACAAGGCCAATCCAAAGGATGACTTTCCCTTACCACACATTGACATGCTGGTAGACAGTACAACAAAATTCAAAGTCTTCTCCTTCATGGAAGGATTCTCGGGCTATAATCAGATAAAAATGGCGCCGAAATACCTGGAGAAAACCTTGTTCATCACCCCGTGGGGCACTTTTTGTTACAAGGTAATGTCGTTCGGTTTGAAGAACGCCGGGGCAACCTATCAAAGGGCCATGACTACTCTGTTTCATGACATGATACATAAATAAATCGAGGTATATGTCGATGATACGATTGCCAAATCTAAAATAGAAGAGGAGCATATGACCCACCTGTCAAAGCTATTCGAGCGTCTGAGGAAGTACAAACTCAGCTTGAATCCCAACAAGTGCACATTCGGTGTCCGTTCAGGGAAACTTTTAAGGTTCATCGTCAGCCAGAAAGGAATTGAGGTTGATCCTGACAAGTTCAAGGCCATTCGAGAAATGCCTTCTCCAAACACTATAAAACAAGTCAGGGGATTCCTAGGACGTTTGAACTACATATCCAGATTTATATTCCTCATGACCGCGACATGTGTGTCGATCTTCAAATTACTAAAAAAGAATCAGGAATACGTTTGAATAGAAGACTGCCAAACTGCCATCGACAGTATCAAGGAATACCTGTTGAACCCACCAATTCTATCGCCTCCAATAGAGGGAAGACTGCTGATCATATATTTAATAGTCTTGGAAGACTCAATGGGCTGTGTACTTGGTCAATAGGATGAAACAAAAAGAAAAGAGTTTGCCATCTACTACTCAAGCATCTTTGCCAGTATATGATTCGTCACTGTAGCGAGCGATTTTGGACGTGGTTGCGAAGCACTACCGCTCTTTGGGGTTTACTACAGGTCGATTCATTTTTTATCCTATTAAAGATGATGAAGGAAGGGAAATAGATGTCTCCAATTAACCCTGCTTGCAAACTGGGTTTGAACAGATGACTGTTAGTTTACAGATGCTACAAAAATTGTGGGTTTCTCTTAGGTTAATTTGTTAAAATAGTGTCTGGTCGATTGGTGGGAGGTTAAGACTGATGCTTTTCGATTGAGATGTGAAGGTATGGGATTTTGGGTTTTGGATTAGTGTGCTCGCTAAGATTTTTCTTTCAATCTTATGCCTACGTATTCCTATTTTTTCGAAACAGGGAAATCAGAGCGATCGTAGTTCCTCCTATTCTACAGGAGGAAATGGTGTTTTGGTGTCTTGTTCAAAGCCCAAGACGTGAAGCTGAAGGTAGTTTATATCTTGTTCAAAGCCCAAGATGTGAAGCTAAAAGGGTTTGTCTTTAGAGAGAATTTGTCATCTCTAAAGAGGGGTTTGTCTGTCACAACTATTTATAAAGGAGAATTACTTTAACCGGGATGTGTGAATCCGGCAATGCCATAATTTCCTTTATAGGGGATTTCCAACCTGAAGGAGAAGACTTTAACTTAGTGTAGAGCAATGCTATCTTTCCTTAGGAATTTCTCATGCTAAAAGAGGGATACTGGCATGGATGTAGATAATCCAGAGGCTTGCCGCTTATAGCGATTAGATGAAGGGGAAAAAGTTGTTGATGTTTGTGTACTGTGAACGAGGCACAAATTTGATGCTAAAAGGTTGATTGGATCAACCAGTGGTTTTCTTATATAAAGCCTAAGAGGAGGCTATTGGCCCAACAAGAGGGTATTTTTGATTTGTCTCGTACAAAGCCCGAGATAGAGGCTAAAAGGGAAGTGACTCAACAAGAGATTCCTCTATGGTATCTCGTACGAAGCCCGAGATGGAGGCCAAGGGTTTTATACTCAACAAGAGAGTGATTTGTGTCTTGTACATAGCCCAAGATGGAGGCTAAAAGGTGTTTGACTATGATGGGGAGAATCATTGTATAAAGCCCAAGAGAGAGGCTATGGTGCTGTTTCAGTTGAGTGACAGGTCCAGTATATTGGTTCAAAGAGAAAATCAGTTTTTATATGAGTAATGTTGTACTCATGGGTTTGATCTGAGGATCGGGGTTATTCCATGTTCTTTAAGGAAATGGGAAATCCAAAGGGTATTGAGACTGCCCGAGTCTACGGGGTTCCTTCCTATTCTTGAAGGGTGCTTGAGAATGTCTTTGAGACTCAAGGAAATTAGACTGTCCGAGCCTAGAGTTTCATCTTTTGTACTATGCTTTGAGAAACAGTAGTAGACTCTTGGAAAGACTGTTATATTAAGATGACTGATTTCTGTTCCTATACCTTTAGGAGGTCGTCGGGACAATTTGTACGAAGCCCAAGGGGAGGCTGGAAACTTTTAAGAAGCCGAGGGACAATTTGTACTAAGCCCAAGAGGAGGCTATCATTCCCGGAGGAAGAAATCATTTATACGAAGCCTAAGAGGAGGCTGTGAATACTTCTAAGAAGCTGACGGGTCCTTGTACAATGCCTAAGAGGAGGCGGAGATGCTTTTAGGAAGCCCGTGGGTCCCCAAACTCTGAGAAGTTCAAGACAGGCTATTCACAAAGAATAGATCAAGCCAGGAAAGTTCGAGAATTTGGAAGAAACTCAAGGGATGCAATTCACGGAGAAGAGATCATCTCTGGGGAATAGAGTTTCTTGACAATTCCTAAGGGTGCTTTTAAGAAGCCTGTGGGTCCCCAAACCCCGAGAAGTTCAAGACAGGCTATTCACAAAGAATAGATCAAGCCAGGAAAGTTTGAGAATTTGGAAAAAACTCAAGAGATGCAATTCACGGAGAAGAGATCATCTCTGGGGAACAGAGTTTCTTTGACAACTTCTACGAGTGACAGTCTGAGAAACGGTTCAAAAAGAATCTTCCTTTCACATCTCCATATTGTTTAACCCCAAGAGGAGGGAAGACAGTGTCTGGTAATCCTATGGGGGTCTAGTTTTGACTATTTAAGAGTGATCAACGAGGCTTAGTGCTAGACGTAGTTGCCGGGGAAACTCTAAATATCTATACTAGTATTACACAGTTGAAATGAGTTTATGAAAGAAGACTTACAGCGAAACAGCCCCACAATACAGTTATATGTATATGAAAGCGGTAAATGAAAGCGGATAAACACTTACCCGGTTGTAGAGCTTCCATGTTGTTTAGTTAGTTGTTCAACAAGGAAAGATTGAGAAAAGTATATTTCAAAATCAAAGGAGAAAGTGCTTTGAAAAAGAAAGATTTGGGGCTTACAGCTTAAGGAGAGGCCCAGGGTTTTATCAGTGAGCGCACTGTTGGATTTGTACAGAGGGACTTATACAAGTGACTGAGGCCCAAAAATGGTTTGTTGTACAAAGGGGTTTGGATCTTACACTCTCTCAAGAGGCCCAAAAGGTTTAAAGAAAAAGAGTGGGGCTTATAACATGAGGGTAGGCCCAGATAATTTTTTTGTTTGAAATGGCGATCGTACCGAGATTTTCTTTTAACGTGAAAGGGCTTAGACAATATCTGAGGCCCAAAATGGTTTTGGTTAAAAGGGGATTGGGTCTTACACTCTAATAGAGGCCCAAAGTGTTTTGAATGGGTCTTATAGCTCGAGGAGAGGCCCAATTGATTTTTTCAAAAGGGCGACGATCGCGTCGTTTACTTCTACAGGGGGACTTATACAATAAGTGAGGCCCAAAATGGTTTGTACAAGGGGGTTTGGGTCTTACACTCTCTCAAGAGGCCCAAAATATTTTGAAAATGATTTACGAGGGTTGAATTAATCAAAAACCCTAATTTGTTTTCAAAATGTATTTTAATTGAATAAAATATTCAATTAAAATGATCAAAATTGTTTAACATGTGGAAAACAAATTGTGATCTTGGATTAATGCTTCATAAATCATGTTTTGCCCAACAAAATGAATAGAAATCATTAAAATTTGCAAAATCAATAAGGAAAAAATATTTTAAATGTCAAAAACAATTAAAACATTAATTCTTTGCAAAAATATCAATTATATGAAATAAATAATATTTTTGGGATTTTTTGATAAAATAAAATATTTTAACATTTTTGTGAATTATTAAAAAAAGAATCAACTCAAAATCATTAAAACTCAGAGAGAAATTAATTTTTGAATCAATTAAGTAAAATCACAAAATTCAAATATTTGAATTTGTGAAAATGGCGCCAAGAACATGGGCCAAGAACACGCGCGTTTTCTGCCTTGCCCAGACTTGCGTTTTCTATCCAATCTCACTGAGTACTTGATTATATCATGCAATCCACATATCAATCTGCTCGTTTTCACCTCACGATCATGTTTATGACAATTAATTTCATTTAAATTAAGCATAAAACAAGAAATCACGATAAATCCTCAAGAACCCTAAATTCTACATGAAGGCTGGGATTTTTGATACACGACTCAAACAAAGCAATTACTTGAGGGGAAACATTCCATGCATGATTATGAACATTTGGCAAAAGTATTGTGCGAGGAAATATGCATAGATTGTGAGATGACCAAGTTTAGGCTTACCTCTAGGTCGTGACAGCAAGAGAAAATTGATTTATGAGTTAGAGGTGTTACAAATGAATTGTGATGATCTGAACAGCTTCCCTACACCCTATGGAGTGTGTTTGAATGATTGGACTTTATGGAAATTGGCTGGATCACTTCATGGCATCTTAACTGCAACTTGGTTAAAACCTTGAGCAATTGACTGGTGATTCTGAGAAATCAGTGTTCCAGATGTTGTTTAAGTGTTTGATCAGCTCACATATGATGTATATGAGGTGTGTGTGTGATTGGTTTGAGTGGAATTGCTCTCTAATGAAAAACCCGATAGTGACTTGCTAAGAAAGGCATTTTTGAGAGTGAGAAGTGTATTTTGAGAAAGGCAAGTGTTGTAGGCCTTTGGTGTACTTAAACTGATCACAATGGAGTTCTATTTATAATAGAGCAAGTTTGTTTTGCAAGGAATAGTGAATGGCAACTGCTGAGTAGGGTTGGCCAATGTTGGCAAATGAAATTCCAAGTCTCCTCTAGCCATTGACTAGAGGTTAGGGCACAGGTTGCTGGTCCCCTTGGTCTTGGATAAGTCTTAACTGAATTCAGTTGCTAATGGCTCAGTCCATGCCACCTTGGTGCTTCCATTGAATGATCCAATCCAAAATTGGAGTCTTGTCCCTATTTTGGGCAATTCTAGGTTTAGCATGCTATTTCTTGTTCCTAGGACTTTGGAGGCTTGGCTCAGTGACTGTCCCCTTTAGATTCAATCCTCAGATGTGTCCAAAGTGATGAGAAGCTTCGAATTGGCTGATTTTGGCAAATCGAGCAAAAGTGCAAAATTATGCCTTGCCTTGGCAGATTTCAGCAAGGCAACTTGCCAATGTCATATCTCATGGCCCAAATTGAATTTGGTGATGTTCTTGGCCATTTTGGAAAGCCCTTATATGATACAACAACTGTTTGATCATATTTGGTTTTGAAACCTTTTGGATCCAAGTGAAAAATCCCCATACAATTTGAAAAAAGTAAGGAAGATTCTGACTTAGTGAAATTTTCACTAAGTGTTGGAACAAAGTGACTTTTCTTGATTTTGATCACTCCATACTCAAAATCCATGAGGAATTTGGACATAGGTCAGTATGAAGCTTTTGTAGAGGGCAATGGGATCTACAAATCAAGCTTTGGATGGAGAAAAATGGCTTTGTGGTTTAGGAGTTATGATCGTCCAAAGTTGGTACCTTTGTCACTTTATTTCATAACTTAGAAAATTTTCTAAGTTTTTATGGTTACCCCTTTTACAAGTTATCCCACTTTCTTTGATTTTTCTTGATGAATGATGATTCAAATCATACATTAACATCATTTTAGGGTTAAAAAATCCATTTTTGTGAAAAATCTCAAAAAGTCAAAGTTGACTTTTGTGCACAGTTGACTTTTTATCAGATTAATTCCAAACTGTGCAATCCTTTAGGAACTAATGTCCTTAACCTAAATCAAACTTGATGGACATGTTCCATGGGTGTTATAGGGTGTATTGAATCATGTCCTAGGGTTTGGGAGCATGTCCTGGTCAAAAGTCAAAGTTACAGTTGACTTTTCTCGCAAAACCCTAACTGTGGTTCAGATGAAATTGAAACTTGTTGCTCAAGCTTCTTGGATCAATCCATTGTTCCAAATGGATCAATATGGTATATTAGAGACCCTCAAATCATGTCTTGAGGTCTTGGTTCATGATTTGTCCCAAAAGTCAACTTAGGGGTGAATTAGGTCAAGAAACCCTAATTCCTGATTTTTGATGTATGCATCCCTTGAGGTCAAATTGACTTGATGATTGGGTCCGTGAGGTTCCATGGAGTATATTAGGATATGTTTTGAATCATTGGCTCATGTCCAGATGAAAATTTTCATCTGGAGGCCCTGGTCGACCAAAACCCTAATTTGGTGACACTGTCGATCTTGAAGCTTGATCCACCTAGAAGGGAGCAACCTTGTGCTTAATCCTTGAAGTGGGAGTCCTCTTGATCCATTGTGGATGTTTGAGAGGTTAGACAAGTTGAATATCATGTCATTCCTTGATTGATCCTTTGTCTAAGAACTCTGAGAGGGCTTGAAACCCTAATTTTGATAGTAGTGAATGCTCACCCATCTTTGGGGAGACTGATGAAGTATGATGGTTCATCCATATTGTGATGATGATTTGCACAATGATGGGAAATCTTAGTGGTCAAAATTTGGGGTATGACAGTCACACTACATAGTTAATTTCCGAAATGGATCCAATCAAGTACGTCTTTGAAAAACTTGCTCTCACGGGAAGGATCACCCGTTGGAAGATGTTGTTATCAGAATATGACATAGAATACCACGCTCAAAAAGTCGTTAAAGGTAGTATTTTAGCCTATCATTTGGCTCATCAACCGATTGACGATCTGGAATCAGTCGGATTTGACTTCCCAGACGAAGGTGTCATGTACTTAAAAATGAAAGATTGCGATGAACCGCTACCCAGTGAAGGGCCAGAACCAGGTTCCCAATGGGGACTTATCTTTGAAGGAGCTGTTAACAATTATGGAAACGGAATTGGGGCAATCATTATAACACCTCAGGGTACCCACATTCCTTACATTGCCAGACTAACATTCAAGTGTACAAACAACGAGGCCGAATACAAAGCTTGTATTATGGGTCTCGAAGAAGCGATCGACTTAAGGATCAAGAACTTAGATGTATATGGCGACTCAACCTTGGTTGTCAATTAGATCAAAGGAGATTGGAACACATACCAATCAGGACTGATTCTTTACAAAGACTATGCGAGAAGGTTGTTACCATTCTTCAACAGAATCAAGTTTCATCACATCCCTCATGAAGAGAATCACATGGCAGATGCACTAGCCAGTCTCTCTTCCATGATTAGTGTAGGTCAATGGAATGACATACCTAAGATTGACATAATGCGCCTTGAAAGGCCCTCTTACATCTTCGCAATCGAAGCAGTTATAGATGACAAACCTTGGTACCACAATATCAAATGCTTCCTTTAGAAACAAGAGTATCCCCCTGGGGCATCTTCAAAAGACAGAAAGACCCTCAGAAGATTGGCAGGCAACTTATTTCTGAGTGGTGATACACTCTATAAGAGAAACTTTGACATGATCTTGCTCTGATGCGTAGACAGACCAGAAGCAAACATGCTGATAAAAGAAATTCACGAAGGATCCTTTGGCACTCATGCCAACAGACACACAATAGGGAGAAAAATTCTGAGAGCAGGGTACTACTGGTTGACCATGGAATCCGATTGCTACAAGTACATGAGGAAGTGTCACAAGTGTCAGATATACTCAGACAAAATCCATGTACCGCTAACGCATCTCAAAGTTCTTTCTTCCCCATGGCCTTTTTCCATATGGGGAATTGACATGATTGGCCTGATCGAACCCAAAGCTTCAAACGGACATCGGCTCATCCTGGTAGCCATTGACTACTTCACCAAGTGGGTTGAAGCAGCGTCATACGCCAATGTAACCCGACAAGTGGTGGTCCAATTTATCAAAAACAATCTCATCTGCCGTTATGGTGTTCTAAGCCAGATCATTACTGATAATGGATCTAACTTGAACAACAAGATGATGAAAGAGTTGTGCGCTGAGTTCAAAATCGAACACCATAACTCCTCTCCCTACCGACCTAAGATGAACGGAGCAGTAGAAGCAGCTAACAAGAACATCAAAAAGATTGTTCAAAAGATGGTTGTAACCTACAAAGACTGGCACGAGATGCTACCCTTTGCTCTTCACAGTTATCGCACATCTGTACGCACTTCAACATGGACAATCCCTTTCTCTCTAATATATGGTGTGGAGGCAGTGCTCCCCATAGAAGTAGAGATCTCATCGATCCGGGTATTGATGGAAGCTAAGCTAATAGAGCCTGAATGGTGTCAAAGTCGACACGACGAACTAAATCTGATCGAAGAAAAGTGAATAACGGCTCAATGTCATTGCCAGTTGTATCAACAGAGAATAAAGAAGGCGTTTGACAAAAAGGTTCGACCTCGCGTCTTTAGAAAATTAGACCTTGTGCTAAAAAAGATACAATCATTCCTCACTGATTCCCGGGGCAAGTGGACTCCGAATTATGACGACCCCTATGTGATCAAGAAAGCTTTCTCAGACAGCGCCTTGAGACTTGCAACCATGGATGGAGAAGAGTTTGCCTACCCCACAAATGTTGACGTAGTCAAGAAATACTTCGTCTAAATAAAAAAAAGGGAAAAACGTCTTGGTGGATTGAAAACCCGAAAGGGCTGTCCAGGCAAAAATTAGAGACATAATAAAAAATCATCCCGGTGGATTGGAAATCTTAAAGTACAATCCAGGCAAAAGTTAGGGATTAATGGCAAGTAACTACGTCCAACAAAGGGGCAAATCCCCCAGTAGCAGTCATGTCATCCATCAGGAAAACTCAAATCAGGGTCATCTTCGACGGAAGCTCAGGATATCTAGAATTCAAGGTTGGTAGAAGGATAGCGGTCGTTATGTTTCAATGTAGCCCCTTTTCCCTTAAATTACCATTTTCTAACTTTGTAAATACTCTATAGAATCACGCATTTGGCTGATTTCCAACCTATCAATAAAATTTGAGCCCTAGTGCTTTTGTTTGTAATTCTTATTTGTTTTAGCTTTACAGAACGACATTTTTAACATGATTAACGATTCTTGAAATAAAACAAAAATGAATTTACTTGTTAAAAATTTTTCTGCTTTTAAAATAAAGATGGTAATTCCTTTTGACTTTGAACATAAAAAAAACATTGATAGCTTCTCTAGAGGTGATTGAACCTCAAAGTGCAGAATCAAAGTACTCCGTCTAAACCAATGCACATGAACGAAGGGTCAACTGTATCAGATGTGATTTTCCCATCTGATATCCCCGACAGAGTTCTTATCTCCTAAGCCCGGCCAACGTTGTTCCTCATAGGGACTATTTCTCCTAAGCAAGGCAGAATTGCTATTTTTTGAACCAAATGGTATTTCTTCGTCCCCCGTAGTGGCCGAGTATCCAGTCATGTTCATCTACTCGTCTGTATGTCGCGTCAGTTTTGTCAGCATATACATACATACATCATGCATAATTGATTTATATTCATAATCATATTGCATCATTATCACTCTAGTCGGTCTTATCCCTTAGTGATAAAAGTCCTCTTGTCAATCTAGTTGGCAGTCATTTCCTCGTCAGGAAGTGTCGCGTCTGAACAATCTATCCCCCTGTTTATTTCTGGATTGGAGTTGGCCCTTGACCACTTTGATAACTTGAACCTATGAAAGACAAGAAAACTTTCGACAAACGTTACTTTTCATCATTAAAGATGATATCTTCGCTTTCCTGGATCAAGGAAAATCCCCAGAGAAAGCCTCGCAACTAAAGACTCTCAACAACAAATTGGTTTTTCTCTCCAGAGAGTCAATGTTAATGAAGTTATCGACACCTTAAACAGGATTACATCACATGGCATTTCTTCGAAAAGATCTCGAGGAAAAGTATGATGTAATATCCCCAAGCGAAAGCAGTCTCTCAAGAGACTCATTTTCCCCAGTAGAGTCAACAAAATGGTCTCTATCAGAGAAGTTTGTATACCTCTACATCTCAGATGAATGGGTTTCCCCAGCAAGTTTGACATCAAGACTTTTTCCCATCAAATACCATCTCCCCAGAAAATTCGGCGTGAAGTTTGAGGAAAACCGCTATAAACAGCGTCCCTTGTCAAGAAAGTTTATTGACAAAAGAAACTAAGACCAGTTCCTTGGTAGGAAACCAGGATCAAGGGGAAGTTTATTTCAGAAACTGAGACCAGTTCCTTGGTAGGAAACCAGGATCGAGGGGAAGTTTATATCAGAAACTGAGACCAGTTCCTTGGTAGGAAACCAGGATTGAGGGGAAGTTTATATCAGAAATTGAGACTAGTTCCTTGGTAGGAAACCAGGATCGAGGGGAAGTTTTCACCCTTTTCTAAGCGTTATTGCTTAGTAAAAGAAGATGGATGGGTAAACTTCCATTCATAACCACCGTCAAAATTTCGCGTATTCCGATATTTAATCATCTTGCACCCCGAATGCCCGAATACCTCGCCATTCACACCTTCAGGTCCAAGAAGATTAAATAGGGGCATCTGTCATACCCCAAATTTTGACCACTAAGATTTCCCATTGTTGTACAAATCATCATCACAATATGGATGTATTTACATGCCTCATCAGTCTCCCCAAAGATGGGTGAGCATTCACTACAAATAAGAATTAGGGTTTCAACCCCTCTCTGAGTACTTAGACAAAGGATCAATCAAGGAATGACATGATCTTCAACTTGTCTAACCTCTCAAACCTCCATAAATAATCAAGAGGACTCCCACATTTAGGATTAAGCACAGGGTTGTGTCGCTCCCAGGATTTTCATCCAAGTACAAACACGAAAGTGGCACCGAAACAGAGTCGCCAACAATGTGTATTTATCCCAAGAGAGGGAAAGGAAACACTGCATAAACCTAGGGGAAGGAAAAGCACGGTCTTGCGACCAAGAGATCTGGGTTCGGGAGTCGGTTACGCGAAGGGAAGGTGTTAGCACCCAACACGTACATCGTACCCGATGGGATCCACGCTTGCTGGTTCGATCAAAGGGTGATAGAAAAGATACTGGAAAAAGAGCTTCTAACTGGAGAGCTGGAAAAGGGATGGAAAGAGAACGAAAAACAAATGTAGGGAAAATAAAAGAAGTGCTCGAATGGGCCCTATCCCCACTGCCTACGTATCTCATCGGGAGCATGAGAATCAGAGCAACGTAGTTCCCCTCAGCTAAGGAAAACTGTTTGTGCTTTTTAGGGAACGACTAACGTTCTAGCTCAGGTGTTGCAAGCTCGCTAAATCGAGTGTGTTACCGTCTTGTAAGAGAACGAGGAGAAGCACGTTCGTACGTCGAGAGTGAGTGAGATGAGAAGAGAATTCCCGAAGGAAAGACGTTATTGTTTGTTTTTGTCTTTTAAGAAGAAGTGTTTTGATTGTTTTTTGTGTTTTGTAACACGTATTACATTCAAGTCTATGATATAGGATCGAATGCGTCGCATGGTCGTCCTAACAGGACATATGCTAAACACTCTAGAAAGGTGGAGAAAAACTCCCCTCCTTCTATTTCCCACATACAAGGCTCACATGCAATATGCATTAGTCTATTATTACATGCCTTTTTACTCTTTATTTTGAAGTAAGAAGAAGAGAGACTCAAAAGGGGAAGCAAAAGGTGAAATCTAACGAGGGAGACTAAGACTCAAACCCTAAAGTTGTCATACATGGATGTTCCTATGGTTGATGTGGTTTAAAAAACCTAATCCTAAGAGAAAGGAGAAGAAGAGTGAATTAAACAACTCACTTCTAAAGTAGAAGATGAGTTGTAACTCAAAAGGGAGAAGAAAGAAGTTATTCAAGGAAAGCATATAAATGCTCATCATGTTCACAAGTTGAATGATTAAAGGACATAAGAGAAAATGGAAGAAAGAAGTGTATGTGGAATCATATCCACACACTTACTTACCCTTAGCACCTACATGAAAATGTTAGTTCAAAAACCATTTACAAGAAATCCTAAGTAAAAGAACTTGGTCAAACAAGCAAATGGAAGGAAATAATGAAAACAACAGCTATTACAGCCCACATGCAACAGAACAGTAGTAAATTCAGCTTCATATACCAAACAGCAAACAACAGCTCATGTTCAGCATACAAAATGGGTGTAACAAGCATTTGGCAGCACATACTACAGCATATATGTGTCCAGGCAGCAGTGGAAGATTAGAGACAACATGTATTAACAAAAAATTTCAATCACGAACAACCATTATCATGCATCAAGCCTTGCACATTTATCAAACAAACACGATCACAATCACATTACAAATCATGGTGAACAATCCTTGAAATCAAACATGTTATAATGCACATTACAAAAGAATACACATTGTCAAGAATATGAGCAAGTAAAAAACAAGTATCCATCTCTTGAAATGGAAAGCAAATGAACATACGCATAGTAATTCCAGCAATATAACATCAATTAGCAATTAATAAGCCTAAAGTGTGTGCATCATGTGTTCATCACATCAATTAATCTACAATGCAAACATTATGTTCAATGATGAAAAAAAGGCACGTGTGTCGTAAAATCAAGTTCGTACTGTGGTGTGAGTTAAAATAGCTAAAAAATAATCCACCAATCATCAATGCATTGATCCATGAAGTTTAAACATGTTAAGGATGTCAAACAAGCAAGAAAATGCAAAAAAATCACATTATGCAGCAGTGTTAACCGGTTAACAAACGGTGAGTAACCGGTTAACAGTTCAAAATTAGCCAAAATATGCAAAAAATACACATGTTAACCGGTTAACATAATTACACTGTTTTTGTGTTAATCGGTTACTCTGGGACAATAGCCAAAAGAACAGTTCCAAAAGCACTTTTCAACAGCAAATCACTTATTCAAACTTCCAAATGAACATGTAATCAATTAGGCACGAAATTACATTGAATTACAGTCAACAAACATCAATTAGATTCAATTAACAACCACATCAAGAATCATATTCAAGCATATGAATCCAAATCGAAAATCCACAAAGATCTACATCGAATAAGTTGCGAATAAGCTAAAACAAGTGGAGACTTAGGGAAAACTAACCTACAAAGCGGAGACTTGCTTTGGTAATTGTTGCAAAGTAATCTTGGTGCAGAAAATGAAAGCAAACCAGAGATTCTTCAATCAATAGCCGAAACGCGTCGAAACCGAGCAAAAATCGCAAAAATCCACCCAAAATCCAACTTGCACCAAAATAAATGGTGAGAGACCCTTGGATTGAAGAAGAACAAGCTGAAATTCCAGAAAATCCAATCAATGCAAGCTGAGAGATGAAGTTTAGCTCAAGAATTAATCACTTTTCAATGTAAAAAGTGATTATTCTTCAAGAAATAAGAGCTTTTGTGTGTGGTTTTGGAAGAGAGAAGTAGAAGTTATAGCAAAGTGAAGAGATAAATGAGAGTGAAATGTGAGAAATTTGAGAAAATGGTTGAAGGTCCTTGAAAATGAGTGAAGCATCTCTTAAATAGATTTTAGGTTTGGAGTATGAGAGGTTTGGAATGAGGTTTGGGTTTGGAGCTAGGGTCGGAGTTAGTTAGACTCAACTCACCGAGTCAAGTTAGTTAACTCGGTTAGTTAGGATCAAATCGGTTGCTTGGAAAACAAGGAACCACAACTGGTGTATGGGTGTGTGACTTGGGCTGCAAGCAAGGCCTTGTGACTTGTGAACTTTCAGCATGAAACCACCATGTTCGAGCCCTCGTATGACCTTCATAACTTGTTCAAATGAAAAAATGTCCAACATCAAAGTTGAAGAGGGCATGGAGATGAACAACTTTGATGTTCAACAATTTTTCATTTGAAGCATTCTTGATGGAGAAAATTGACTTGACATTTGGGACGCCAACTGTTCGATGAAATTATGGCTTGGAGGCCTGAACTTGCCTTGCCATGACTTGGGATTTGCCTTGATTTTACCAAACTTTGATTGATCATAACTCCCTCAATTTTGATCCGATGGAAGAGTTCTTTATATGGATTTAAAGCTTAGAGTGTGATATTCAATTGGATCAACTTGGACCTGAAGTTTGAAGCTTTCATCATGAAGAAAGGAAGCCTCAAAGTGTGGTGCAAAATGGTCCAAACTTGCCATTTTTGGAAATCCTAAGTTTCTAAAAATGGAAACTTTGTACATTTCTTGATTTTTCATGATTCCTCCATCATCTCTTGATCAAATTTTGTCCAATGAACATATGTAATTTGAATTTCATGAATTTGACCTTGAAAAGTCAGGAGTTGACTTTTTCCTCTGCCCAATTGACTTTTCCCCAAATTGCCTGATTCTCAATCAATTGACCAATTGAACCTCTTCTAAAATGAATTAATGAGCAATCTTCCATCTCTAGACCCTTGAGGACATGTAGAATGCCATGAGATCAAGTCTTGCCCAAGAAATCAGAAATAAACTGCTTTCATGGCAAACCCTAGTTTCAAACCCTTAGTCTAGGAGAAAATAACACATCCTCCAAATCCAAATTCCTCAGAATATGATGTAAATCCTGTCTAACAAAGATGAGATGTGACATTTGGAGGTGATAAAAACTCAAAGATCTTGCCCATTGGGGCATTCTACTCCAGAAATCCAAAACCCTAGTCTTGCACTGATTAGGATGATGTGATTCTCTTGTCAAGCTTGATCATATGATGAGGTGATGGCCAATTAAGACCTCTTAGGGCTCAAGGCTCCTTGGATTTGACTTAGACACCTTGATCCCATGCCAAAGAACCAATGAAATGCAAATGATGATTATGCCAAAATGCAATGCAGCATAAGCCAGTAAAAGCTAACAGCAAGAGGGCAAATTTTGAGATGCTACAGCTGCCCCTATTCAAACTTCTTGGATCCGAGGGTATGATAGCGACGACTTTCAGACAATCGAGATACATGGAGATTGAATACTAAAATAACCTGAAATTTGCGAACTGTGGGGATAACGAAATAGAATTGTTAACGAGGACGGCCGAAGACGGACTCGAAAAGAAAGACCGACCGAAAGCGGAATGTCAACAACAAACGAGTACGACCGAAAGCAGACTCGAAAAGAAAGACCGACCGAAAGCGGTATTTCAACAACAAATGAGTACGACCAAAAGCGGACTCGAAAAGAAAGACCGACCGAATGCGGAATTTCAACAGCAAACGAGTACGACGGAAAGCGGACTCGAAAAGAAAGACCGACCGAAAGGGGAATTTCAATAACAAACGAGTATGACCGAAAGCGGACTCGAAAAGAAAGACCAACCGAAAGCGGAATTTCAACAACAAACGAGTACGACCGAAAGCGGACTCGAAAAGAAAGACCGACCAAAAGCGGAATTTCAACAGGAAACGAGTACGACCGAAAGCGGACTCGAAAAGAAAGACCGACCGAAAGCAGAATTTCAACAACAAACGAGTACGACCGAAAGCGGACTCGAAAAGAAAGCCCGACCGAAAGCGAAATTTCAACAGCAAACGAACCGAAGATAGACCCTCAAACTCGAGATAGGTAGAATTCACAAATCTACAAAGATGACTCCGCTGGGGAAGAGAGAAATCTAGACAGACAACTCTGTAGGGGAGTATATGAAGGAATAGGAAGGACGAATCCACTAGTTGCTGTGTAATGTTTGAACAACATCTCCTGAGTTACGTCACTTTCTGCTGGGGAAAGAGTCTGGTAGAAGGTATCAAACCTGGCTTATGCTTCGAATGCATATGTTTGAATTTTTTTTTTGGCGTAATGCTCCATGCGAAATGGAAATGCTACGCATTTGGGAGGATGCCATGCAAGAATGCCTATGCAATGCAAAAGAGGTGCCCCAGCAAAATAAATGCTGGAGGTGTTCCAGATGAGTTGTGATGATTTGAACAACTTCACTATACCCTATGGAGTGTGTTAGGAAGCTTGAACTTGATTGGAGATGCTTGGATCACCTCATGGCATCTCAGCTGCATATGAGCTTCAGTTGGATTCAGAACTTTGTGATTTTGGTGTTACAGAAGTGTGAGGAGTGTTTGATCAGCTCACATATGTTGTATGAGATGTGTTAGAACAATTGGTTGTGATGGAATGGCTCTCTAATGAAAAATTCGATAGTGACTTGCAAATGAAGGCATTTTTGGAGTGAAAGAGAGATTTTGAGTAAAGCATCAGTTTGGGTGCTTTGGTGTACTCAAACTGATCACAAATGAGCTCTATTTATAGTATAGCAAGTTTGTTTTCCAAGCAATAGTTAATGGCAACTGGTACAGGTCTATGGCCAATGGTTATCAAATGGAATCTCAATTCTCCTCTAGCCATTGACATGAGATTAGGGAGCAGGCCTATGGTCCTCTGTTGCATGAGTTTATCTTGACTCATTTGGTTGATCATGGACTGATACATGCCAGCTCTATGCTTCCTTTAAATGCTCGATGACAAATTTGAAAGTTTTGGATTTTGAACTTGGAATGCTACTTGCCAAATGATGAGGTTTTTGACTTGCAAGGCTCTATGGCTTTGTAGCTCTGTAGAGATCGTGTTGATTGCACTTCAAAAACTTGTCTTGTATGGTGACAAGGCTTGCCAAGTCATGAAAATGTCAAAATCGTGTGGCATGTACAAAGCTGTCTTGTGAAAAACAGTTTTGGAGGTATCATGTTTCCATGCTTGTAACTCCCGACTCAAGTTGAATTAGGACGAGTTCTTGTACATTTTGGAAAGCTCTCATGACATACTTTAACTTTGATGTTCAAGGTGAAAAATGGCATCAAAGTTTGGAAAAAGTGAAATAGATTCTGACTTGTTGAAAATTTCACTAAGTGTTGGAAAAAGTGGTCATTTTCACTTTTTGTGATTTTGATCAATCCATAACTCAAAATCCATTAGGATTTGGAATCTCTTGTAGTTGACAGTTTTGAAGTATGTAAGATGAACATTCATTTGAGCTTTGAATGGGAGAAAAAGGTCTTGTGGTATAGGAGTTATGACCTTGCAAAGTTGGTACAAAATCACTTTTATTCCATAACTTAGAAAAAATTTGGATTCTCATGGTTGCCCCTTTTGCAAGAAACCTCACTTTTCTTGATTTTTCTTAATTAATGGTGATCAATACCATACATTAACATTGTTTTTGACTTAGGGGAACCATATTTGTGAAAAATTCCAAAAAGTCAAACTTGATTGTAGGCACAGTTGACTTTTTGTCAGATGAAATCGAAACTGTGTGATCCTTTGTGCAATCAAGTTCTTGACCCAATTAAAACCTAATGGATGGATTCCATAGGTGTTTTAGGGTGTCTTGAATCATTTCCCAAGGTTTGGGAGCATGTCTTGGTCAAAAGTCAAAGTTGACTTTTTCGTCAAAACCCTAATTGTGGTCCAGATGAGATTGAAACTTGTGAATCAAGCTTCTTGGATCAATCCATTGTTGTAAATGGATCAATGTAGTGTATTTGAGGCCCTCAAATCATGTCTTGAGGTTTTGGTTCATGTCTTGCCTCAAAAGTCAACTTAGGGGTAAATTAGGTCAAGAAACCCTAATTCCTGATTTTTTATGAGTGCATCCCCTGAGGTTATTTTGACTTGATGAGTAGGTCCATGAGGTCCCTTTGAGCATCTTGGGTTGTGCTTTGAAGCATTGGCTCATGCCCATAAGAAAATTTTCATCTGGAGGCCTTGGTCGACCAAAACTCTAATTTGGTGACACTGTCGATCTTGAGGCTTGATACACTTGGAATGTTGCACTCTTGTGCTTGATTCTTGATGTGGTAGTCCTCTTGATCCTTCATGGGTGTTTGAGAGGTTAGACAAGTTGAAGATCATGTCATTTCTTGATTGATCTTTTGTCTAAATGTTTAGAGAGGGATTGAAACCCTAATTCTTGATTGTAGTGAATGCCCAACAATCCGTGAGGAGATTAATGAGGCATGAAGGTACATCCATATTATGGTGATGATTTGAAAAATGTTGGGAAATCTTGTGGTCAAAATTTGGGGTATGACATAATGTTGATACCTCTGGTCAATCCAGTGGTTTGAATAAGAAGGCTTATGAGGATGAGGTTTTGAAATTGATTAAGAAGAGTGAGTACAGTGTTGTAGATCAACTCTTGCACACCCCGTCCATGATTTCAGTTTTGTCCCTACTGATGAATTCTAAGGCTCATAGCGAGTCTTTGCTGAAAGTATTGGAACAAGCGTATGTTGAGCATGATGTGACTATTAATAAGTTTGATAGAATTGTTGCTAACCTCTTAGCATGCAATATTTTGAGTTTCTGTGATGAAGAGATACCCGAGGAGGGGAGAAATCACAATTTGGCTTTACATATCTCTATGAAGTGTCAAGAAGATGCACTTTCTAATGTGTTGGTTGATACAGGCTCTTCTTTGAATGTGTTTCCAAAGTCTACTTTGTCGAAGATTTTGTGCCAAGGTGCTCCCATGAGATATAGTGGGGTTGTAGTTAAAGCTTTTGATGGATCTAGAAAAACTATGATTGGAGAGGTTGATCTTCCAATCAAAACAAGACCATGCTTATTCCAAATTACTTTTCAAGTAATGGATATTCGTCTTGCTTATAGTTGTCTGCTTGGCCGACCCGGGATTCATGAAGCTGGGGCAGTGATTTCGACTCTTCATCAGAAATTGAAATTTGTTCAGAATGACAAGCTGGTAATTGTTGGAGGCGAACAACCGATGCTAGAGGGCCATGTTTCATCCTTTTCGTATGTTGATGCCGACGAAACTGTTGGGACTCCATTCCAAGCTCTTTCCGTTGATGATAAAGCTGTTAAGAAGAATGGGTTGCCCATGTCTTCTTTCAAAGATGCTCTGCATGTATTAGAGATTGGCCGGTCTGACGGTTGGGGTTGAGTTATTGATGTGGTTGATAACTTAGGTAAAACTGGTTTAGGCTTTGCGCCTGGTACAGTTAGAAGAGATTTGAAGCGTATTAATGAGGCCTTTCACAGCGCCGGATTCATCAATAAAGATCATTCTACAGCTGCAATTCTTGAAGATGACTTTGAAGATTACACCTCATATGGCTATGAAAATGATTCCATTCCTGCTCAAGATTAGGAGCCTTATTTGGAAGATCCTGGATATGGTTCTGAGACAGAGGATGCATATGTGCCCCTTTTTTCCCCTCGACCGAGGCTTAAGGAACCCAAATATGAAGTTAGTGCCATCATTGAAGATGATGAAGAGGAAGAACTTCCCAATTTCGTGACACATGGACAGATCTGCCAGAATTGATTAGTTGTTGATGTTCCCACTGTCATTCATATTTCAAAGTAATTTGTTTTTGTTTCTTTCAAAAATCCTTTCACTCTTCCCAAGGTGAAAGTGAATTTTGTGGGCTTTGTTTCAAATTTTATCATCATCAATAAAATGTTATATTGATTATCCATGTTATGATTTTTTTCCTTTTTGCTTTATTTATGAAAAATGGTAACATAAAAAACCAAAAAAATAATAATGTGATAATCATTTTTATCTGCACGATACTTGCACTTCTTGCTCATATTCTAAAATCAAACATAAAATCATTGTGCAGGTTGATTGTTAAACCCATTGAAAACAATGACCCTATGCTTTCTCCCAACTTTGAGTTCCCTGTGTTTGGAGCTGAAGAAGAGGATATTGAGGAGATTCCAGATGAAATTTCTCGGTTGCTTGAGCACGAGGAAAAAGCCATTCAGCCGCATAAAGAGCCTGTAGAATTGGTTAATTTGGGTTCAGAGGAAAATATAAAAGAAGTTAAGATTAGGGCACTACTTCACTCAGATGTTAAGAAGAGAATGGTAGAGCTTCTTAGAGAATATATTGACGTGTTTGCTTGGTCTTATCAAGACATGCCTGGTCTTGATACTGATATTGTGGAGCATAAATTTCTGTTAAGGCCAGAATGTCTGCAAAAATGAAAAAAAAACAAAAAAAATGAAAAAATGATTAAAAAAAGAGTAGAAGAAAGAAAAGAAAAAGAAAAAAATGATGATGAGTCATTCTGGTGGCTATTTTACCAAGTGGGTTGAAGCGGTATCATATGCCAAAGTGACCAAGTAAGAAGTGATCCGGTTTATCAAGAACTAAATCATCTATCGGTATGGTGTTGCGAGCAAGATTATCACTGATAATGGGTCAAATCTGAATAATAAGATGATGAAAGAATTATGCGATGAGTTTAAGATTAAGCATCATAATTCTTCTTCTTACAAACCTAAGATGAATGGGGTTGTTGAAGATGCTAATAAGAGCGTTAAGAAGATCATTCAGAAGATGGTTGTTACATACAAGGATTGGCATGAGATGCTCCCTTTTGCTTTGCATGGGTATCGAACATCCGTCCTCACTTCAGAAGGGGAAACCCCTTTCTCTCTTGTTTATGGTATGGAAGCAGTGCTCCCAATTGAAGTTGAAATCCATTCTATGAGAATTTTGATGGAAGCCGAATTGTCTGAGGCTGAGTGGTGTCAAAGTAGATACGACCAGTTGAATTTGATTGAAGAGAAAAGAATAACGACCTTATGTCATGGATAATTATATTAACAAAGAATGAAGAAAGCTTTTGACAAGAAGGTTCGACCTCGTGCTAAAATAGATCTCGACTTTTTCCACTGATTCTAGGGGCAAGTGGATTCCTAATTATGAAGGCCCATATGTTGTTAAGAGAGCCTTCTCTGGTGGTGCATTAATTATTACAACTATGGATGGCGAAGAGTTCACTCGTCCTGTGAATGTCAATGTAGTCAAGAAATACTTCGCCTAAAAAGTAAAAAGAACAGCTCGCTAAGTTGAAAACCCAAAAGGGTGGCATAGGTAAAAATGAGCGTCTCGGTGGGATGAAAACCCAAAAGGGAGGTCCAGGCAAAAATTAGAGACAAAAATAGAAATAATCATCCTGGTAAATTGAAAACCCGAAAAGGCAATCTACACAAAAGTTAGGGATTATGGAAAGTAACTACATTCGGCCAGTCTTGATCATTTAAAGCAACATCATCTATCAAGTATTTTGCTTCAATCATCCTCAGCTGAAGTTTTGAGCACAGTGGAATTCAAAGTTGTTAGGGAGAATAATGGTCATTGTATTTCAATATAACCCTTCCATATATTTACCATTTTTCAAACTTTGTAATGATCCATGGAGTTATGCCATTTGCGGACTACCGTTCTATTAATAAAATTTGGGCCTTTGTCCCTTTATTTGAAACTTTTACTTTGTTTCTGTTTGCAAAATTTCATTTATTGCTGATGATGATTTGTGAAACAAAATGTGAATAATTGATTTAAATTGTTGAAAAGTATAAAAACATTTTCCTTCAATTTATGAATACAAAAAGGAATGTCAACGATTATTCCAAGAATGGTAAGATCATTGTTTTCCTCAGAAGGATAGATCTTACTCTTCTAGTAGAATTTATTGACAGCTCCTTAGTAAAGTTTGTTGATATTTCCCCAATAGAGTTTGTTGATATTTCCTCAGCAGAGTTTGTTCATATAACCAGTTGTTGACAAGATGATGGTTTCCTTCAAGTTTGTTATGATGTTTTGGACTCATAAGATCCAATATTTTTTAGTTGAATACCGGTTTGAGTTTTTTCCAGCCGAGTGTTGTTCGGTATTTCCCCAGCTAAATCTCGATCCAGATCTTCTCCAGCTGATTATGTTATGGTCAGGTAGTTGAGTAGTTTTGAGGACCACCTCTTCCTTGGTTTCAATCCCCACGCAGAGATTCATCTTTTGCTATCCCCAGCAAAAGTCATATGAAGATTCCTCACTCAGAGTTTTACCCTCTAGACGTGTTGTTATTGCTTTGGATGTCCCCAAACAGAGACCAATGTTATTTCCCTCTAAGAAGCATTGACATAGTGGCCGTTTGTCGGGTTTTATCTTGTCTTGTGGATGTCTTTCTCTCTAGGTTGTTCTACTCAGAGATATATCCTTGTTGATTCCCCAATGGAAGCAGTGCATTATTGTTTCAAATGTTTCTCAAGCATAGAGCAATGATGTTGACTTCTTATTTTCCCCGGCAAGTCCAAGATGTATTTCTCTCCAGATTTTTTTTTTCCAGAGACTTATACTTCCAATGAAGATTGTGCATCACTATTTCGGACGTTCCCTAGTGAAGTCGCTGATGACGTCTCTATTTAAAAAGTTGATAAATTAGTCACCCGTTGGGTTTTCTCTCATTTATGATGAGTATTGATCTAAAATCCCCCACAACTTGACCTTTTGTTGTTTTCCTCAGCGAGTCCAGGATGCTTTGCTCATAATTGGTTAATCCTCTGAGATTTTTCTTATATCTCCAGCATATCTTCCCCGCTTTCCCAAAATAGTTTGTGTTTGCATGTTTACAACCCTCAGCAGATTCATTATTTTTCTGCAGCAGACCTCCCCATCCTTGAGGCAAAGTTCATGTGAATTTTTATTATCCTCAGGAAGAGTCATAAAGATTTGGGTTGTTATGATTCCCCAACAACTTTCCTTCCATCCTCAAGGTAGAGTTTATGTTTCCTCTTTGTGGATCATTGATGCTAGAAGATTGATATTTAGGTTTCTCCCCAAGGAGTGTCTTCTTTTCTCCAGCAAAATTTGAGCCTTGTAGTAGGATTTATTTTCCTTTGTTGGCTTTTATTTATCTCTTGCAAGATTTCTTTTGTTGAATCCCTAGCAGGACTTCTAATGATATCTCCATCTTGTTGAGATTAGCCGAGTATTCAGTAGCGTTGTGGTGTTTATTCACCCTCTGTTTATCTTCATGTCTGTTTTGTCAGCATATTCATAGTCATACGCATTGCATGCACATTCATTTGTTGTGCATAGCATGTTGTTATTGCATTGCGCATTTTGCATCTGTGTTGGTGTTTCTTTGCTCTCTTGTGTTATCCCCGCTGAGCATGTGTATCTTCTTTCCATTAGAGTGTCAACCCGTAAGCAGAAAATGCCTATATTTATTAATTCCCCACTGATTTTATGCCTCGTGGAAGATATTTGTTTTAGTTTTCCTCCCTAGGTCATTTGTCTGGATGGAATTAATCCCCGGTTGAGATATTTCCTCCTCGGGATGAGTCTTGTTTGACCGTTTCTCTCTGGTTTATTCCTGGATTGAATTTTGGTCCCTTACTCTGGCAATGGAAGCCTATTACCTTTGTCGTCCTGCCCTTTAGTTGGTAGTAGGTAATATAGCCGGGATTGGTTACCTTGTTGTAACTATCACTTGTTTGATGGTTGATAATCTCTCCCTGTTCGAGTTTATCACCTTTCTCGTCTTGCCCTTTAGTTGGTAGTAGGTGATATTTCTCGGACCTTTTGAGATTTTTACCATTGTCATCCTGTCCTTTGTTGGTAGTAGGTAATATTTCTCATATCCTTGGTTGATTACCTTGTTGTAACTGTCACTTGGTTGATAGTTGGTAATCCCTCTTTTTGAGCTTATCACCTTTGTCGTCCTGCCCATTTAGTTGGTAGTAGGTGATATAGCTGGCTTATTTCCTTTGTCATCCTGCCCATTTAGTTGGTAGTAGGTAATATAGCCGGGTTTGGTTACCTTGTTGTAGCTATCACTTGTTTGATAGTTGGCGATCTCTCCCCGTTCGAGTTTATCACCTTTGTCGTCCTGCCCTTTAGTTGGTAGTAGGTGATATTTCTCGTACCTCTTTTGAGATTATTACCTTTGTCGTCCTGCCATTTGTTGGTAGTAGGTAATATTTCTCATATCCTTTTGGTTGATTGCCTTATTGTAGCTACCACTTGGTTGGTAGTTGGCAATCTTTCCTTTTTGATCATCCTATTACCGGATGTCTGGTAGTAGAAGATATTTTCCCCAACGGAGATTTTTCCCTCCCTGTTGGGACGAGTTGTCCCTCTTTTAGTTCTGGTGTTAGTAATTTTCCCTCAGAGGAATCTTACACGTTTATCTTCCCCAACGGAGAATGTTTCCTCCCCTGTTGGGATGTGCTTTCCCTATTTTTATTTCCCCTGTGGAGTCTTTTCTCTTTGCTCCCCAGCTTTTTGTTTGTTTTCTGTGGCGTTTTCTCCCTAGAGAAGTCTTGTGTATGAATATCATTTGCACGATCATACCATTTTGTGATCTCTTAGGGCCAAAAACTGGTTTATTGTTATATTTAAGTCTCTTATATCTCGTCGAGACAAAGATGCCCATCTTCGTATCTCTGGATAGAAGAAACTTAAATAGGAGAAGCTGTAATACCCTAATTTTTACCCATAAGATCCCACATGTCCTTTGCATCTTATACCATAAACAAGACCACAAGCTTTGGTTCTCTTCCTCTCCTCTGAAGGTTTGTTCTTTAGTGCGATCTCCAAGCACCCTTGTTCTCTTGTTTGTTTGATGTTTGTATTTTGTTTATGTTTACTAACTATTAACTAAAATCCAAAAATATGTTTGTTTTTTTACTAGCTTTTTCAAGAAGAATTTGGATCAAGGATATCAAAATCAGTTCCTCAGCTCGATTGAATTTCATCTGAACAAAGTCAAAGTTGATCTGCAAACAATTCAAAAATCATCTAATCAAGAGTTTCCAAGATTTAATTGATTATTATTCAAGAGACTCCAAGGTTCATGTGTTTATTTCCATTCCTTCTTTGACAAGCAAGAAGAATCGAGCCAGAGCCAAGACAGCACATCAAAAGGCCAATTTTCACAAATTTTCACTATGTTAATCGATTACCAGCATTAGGGTAATCGATTACTCAGTGCGTTTTTTGTGAAAATGTGCCAAATTCAAACTCTGCAGCATTTTGGCACCAATTTTCAAATGCTTCATCATGAGAATATTCTAGATCACTTCCAAATAATTACCCTACTTCATCATAATTAATTCCCACCATACACCCTCATTAATTACCACTTGATTTTAATTTTACCTCCAAAATTCAAATTCCAATTCTAATTTTGTTTCCAAACCACCAAAATTTCCAAGCCTAAATCCTATAAATAGAGGCCTCATTTCATTCATTTCACAAGCTTTTGATAGCCAAATTCACCTTGTCAAAATTCTTCTTGACTCTCTCAATTTTCTCCAACTACCAAATTCACCAAAGCTCTTTCTTCCATTGAAAGTTAGTAAGTTCATCATTAGAACTTACTAATCTTTGAGCTAAACCTTCATCCATTCACTTTTTCATCATCAATTTCTGTAGATCAAGGCTTTGGAGTGTGGTTCTTGGATTAGATTTAAAGAATTTTTAGATTTGAAGTGGTAAACTCTTGATCCACCAGTGTTGTTCTTGATACATCCTTCACAATGTGATCTATTATTGATTCTTGTTGCTTGATCTTTGGATCTTGAAAATTGTGATCCATTGGTGTTATTTCCTGTTGTTTTACTTGATTTTTCATGCATAATTGCATCCTTGATCATGAGGTGTTTGAAGAAATGATTGATCAAGGATTTTGCATTTTTCAAACTGTTTTTCTGCTGTCTTAGCAGGTGTAATCGATTACCTTCCTGGTGGTAATCGATGACACCCCTATTTTCGCGCCTGGATCTGCATTTTTAGCAGTGGTAATCGATTACCAACATTAGGGTAATCGATTACCCAGTGTCCAGAGTGTGTTTTTGGCTTGTTTTTGGGACTGTTTTGGTTCCTTTTCTTTTTCCTTCCATTTCTTTTAGTTATTTGCCTTGGATTACATCTTTGTGTGGTTCAATTAGGCATTTCTTCATCTATTTCTCATTTTCTTTGGATCGGTGAAAATCTTCGATATCATTGGAACTTATTTTAAGTTCTTGATGAAGATGAGATTGTTACCTCTTTTATTTTCGCGCGGTATTGCTTTCGAAGAGTGATCTACATATCACTTCTCTAGCATGCATTAGCACTAACATTGTTATTGACCGGTCTTCCATAGTATGATCTTCCTCATAGATTGTACTACGATTGCTTAACATAGCCCTACATGTGTCTCGTATCGGAAAATGATCATTCTTGGCCCAAACTTATGTTTGAAAGTCCAAGGATAGTTGATTATTTGGCTTGGGTCCATCACTTATGAAACATGTTGTCAAGAGGCTTTGATTTTATCAATCATCTAATGAGTCTTCATTAACTTTGGTCTAAGTTCATCATTTAACCACCGTTGATCATTTGTTCTAACAACTAATCGCTAACTCACTAACAATATTATTGTACTAATTTATGCTTCCTTCTTGCTCCATATCTCTCTTTATTTTTTATGCTTTATGTTATCATATCATATCATATAATTTGTTTATGTTTCCGCTATTTTCCCTTTGTCCACTTGGACCATTTGTTTATGTTTATGCTCTTTTTTCTTTTGTCCATTTGGACCAAAAAACACTAATAAAGACTTAAACCCCTAAAAAATCCGTTCTCATAATGTTGGACTATGGTTACTATCCTTTGCATTTGGAAATGGAACTTTGGACTTATAATTATGATCCTAACCTATGCTTGGAAATTTGTGATGGAAAACCTTGGATTTTGGATACTTGAAGTTCTCTTTTGAAGACTTATTTTGATCAAGGCATAATCTAAGGGAAAGAATGCTTATGCTATGGAGCTTGCTTGTGTGGTTAGACTGTTCTTATCCTTAGCTTTTATCTTTATGCAATAGGATAGTCCCTTCTTCTCCACCCCTTTCTTAATTTTTCAAAATATCCTCTCTTTTTCAAAACCTTCTTGTTTTCAAAACAAAACCGCTTTCATAATAAAACCTTAACTTTGGTCAAGTGATTTTCAAACTTTGTTTTCTTTAATAAATGTCAATCAATGTTAATCATACTTTGACCATTTCCAAAGGACATAAAAAATACAAAAACTCATTCAATCTTTTTGTGCTTTTATGCACTTTTTCTTTTAAACTTTTCAAAAAGATTAGACATGAGTCATTTTCTTTGATGAGATGTAAAGCTCCTAACCATGGTTTTTGTGTAAAGTATGGTCATTTTCCACTATGATGTTGAAGTGATTAGTCTTGTTGATTTTAATTCAAGCAAATCCTCCATCTTGATGTGATGCAAATGCCTCTTTCACATACCATTGGGTAATTAGTTGAGTGTTCTCTCTTGAGAATGACAAGTTGTCTTTTCAAGATAGACTGAATCATAACCAATCATTTTTGTTATTTGTACCACGAACTACGAGGATTTGATTCTATGTTGCACTTTGCGGGTAAGTAGGCATGAGGCGATAAGTCTCTCCAAACACAAAAATCTTAAAAAATATTTCTCTTATCATCTCCACAATCTCTTTTCAAACAAACTTTTTCAAACCAAAATGCGTAGATATTTCAAAGGGTTCCTATAGAGTACTATAGACGTTTTGGGTGCTAACACCTTCCCATCGCGTAACTGACCCCCTTACCCAATCTCTGTTTATTTGTTCTTGTTTAGAACTCGTTTAGGTTTTGTTCGCTCTTTTTCCTTTCCTTTTTTGGATAAAATAAAAGTGCGGTGGTGACTCTTGCATTTATGATTTAAGTTAATCAATAGCTTATACTAAAAAATTTCCCTCTTACAGCGAGGCCGATTAGGGAACTGCCTAAACAAATCCATGTGTACTCTCTCTCTCTCTCTCTCTCTCTCTCTCTCTCTCTCTCTCTCTCTCTCTCTTTTTTAATTTTGTGTTTTCAAATTATTGAATTCATTATTCGTTTGATCCTTTGAGAATTATTTTTGATTACATTTTGAATTAGGTTTTGTTGATATAATCATAATCCATTTGACTGTGATTGGTTTTTAAGATCAACAAAACAAAGTAAATTTCCAAACGATATTGATTTGCACACAAAGTGTTCGATACGTTGCTTTGTTGTGTTTTTGTGTGTGTGTGTGTGTGTTTTTTTTATCATTGGGAATAAGCTCTACGTATAGCTTAACATTTGATTGTTAGTGATTTATTGTTGTTGAACAATTCATGTTCATTATCATACGTTTAGGTACCTTTACACATATCTGAGCTTTTCGATAGAGGTTTGGTTAGACGATTCGATTCGGGTTGTTTCTGTTGTGCCATAAAACTTTTGAAAACTGTTTTTTCTAAAAGTTTGATTTTTATTTTGTGATCTATTCTCCCCCTCTTGATCGAAGCCTATCGTCTAACAAACCTCTCATACAAAGATTTTAGAGCTTGCTTTAATCCATAGAGAGATTTCTTCAGCTTGTACACATGTTTTGGAAAACTAGGATCAATAATCCATTTGGCAGCTCTACATAGACTTCTTCATTAAGATACCCATTCGTAAATACACTTTTAACAACCATTTGATACAATCTGAATTTCAACATGCAAGATATTCCCAGTAATAATCTAATGGACTATAGTTTAGCAACTGTAGATAATTTCTCATCAAAATCTACTCCTTCTACTTAAGTGTACTTTTGAGAAACTAAATGTGCCTTATTCCTTGTCACATTACCACTCTCATCAGATTTGTTCTAGAAAATCCATTTGCTGCCAACGAAATTCATGTCTTTAGGCTTGGAACTAATTCTCATACTTTGTTCCTTTTGAACTAGCACAATTCTTCTTGCATTGCATTGATACATAATTCATCAGTCAAATCTTCTTTGATGTTCTTAGGTTCAATCCTTGAAATAACGCATGAGTTGGAAACCATCTCTCAAGATCCAGTGATAACTCCTTCATTCAGATTTCCTCTGACATTTTCAATGGGGTGATCCTTCTAAATTTTGATTGATGGTCCCTTTTTGATTTTAGGATTTGCAGAATTTGTGCTTTCAGACTTAATGTCAGACACCTTTGGTAGGACATCTGCTGGGACATCAGCCTGTTGAGGAGAATCATCAATAACAATATTTATTCACTCCATCATTGTCTTGGTACGTTTGTTATACATTCTGCACGATATGCTATTATTGGAATATCTTAGGAAAATCCCTTCATCACTCTTGGGATCCATCTTTCTTCTTTGATCACAATATTCCAATAAATAACTCTTGCTACCAAATCCATAAAAATATTTGGTAGTTGGTTTTCTCCCTTTTCACAGCTCATACTGAGTTGCTTTGGTTCTAGATCTTATTGTCACACGATTGTGAATGTGACAAGTTGTGTTCATTGCTTGAGCCCAAAAATAGTAAAGTAGGTTCTTGGCATGAAACATAACTCTAGTTGACTCTTGAAAGGTCATTTTATTTGATAGGTGTTGAGAATTCATGACCAAACCTTTAAATGGAATAAAATTCATAGAATTTAGAGTTTTCAAACTCTATTATAAATGAAAAACAATATCTACCCAAGCCAAAAAGACCAAAATACCCCTACATTCAATTTTCTCGCAAACGTTCCCAAAACGCGATAAAACATAATAACCAAGAATAAAATAAAATAAAGACCAAAAATAATTAAATCGACTCGATTAAATACATCTAACAAAAACCGGGGCGTTACAACTCTCCCCTACTAAGAATTTTTCGTCCTCGAAAATGTTACCTGAGACAAACAACTCCGGATACGACTCCCGCATCCGACTCTCCAACTCCCAAGTCAAATTGCCCTCAGCAGCGCCTCCCCACGCTACTTTCACAAGCGCAATATCCTTGCCTCTTAACCGCTTCCACTCGCGATCCAAAACTCTCACCGGTAATGCCTCAACCGTAAGGTTCTCCCTTACCTCAACCTCATCCATTGGAATCACATGCGACGGATCCGGAACATACTTCCGAAGCTGTGAAACATGGAACACATCATGCAAATTCGAAAGATTCGGCGGCAACGCCACCCGATAAGCCACAACACCCCCTCCCGCAGATATCTGATATGGACCAATAAACCAAGAAGTAAGTTTCTTCGACTTCAATGCACGACCAACACCCATCACCGGTGTAACTCTCAAAAATACATGATCGCCTTCTTGAAACTCGAGATCTTTCCTCCTTCGATCATGATAACTCTTCTGCCTACTGGGAGAAGCCTTCATCTTCTCACGAATAAGTTTCACCTTTTCCGTAGTTTGTTGAATTAACTCCGGTCCAACCACCGAACTCTCACCAGATTCATGCCAACACAACGGCGTTCGACATCTTCTTCCATACAACGCTTCAAAAGGTGCCATTCCAATACTCGAATGGAAACTGTTCTTATACGTGAATTCCACCAACGAAAGATAACTATCCCAAACACCACCTTGCTCAAGAACACAAGCCCGTAACAAATCTTCCAATGACTGAATAGTTCTCTCGGTCTGACCATCCGTCTGAGGATGATAAGCAGAACTCAATCTCAACTTGGAACCTAACGCCTTTTGCAAACTTTCCCAAAATCTGGAAGTAAACCTCGGATCTCGATCTGAAACAATACACAACGGAACTCCATGTAGCTTCACAATCACACGGATATAAATCTCAGCCAACCTCTCTAAAGAAAAACTGATGTCAATCGAAATGAAATGCGCCAATTTAGTCAGCCTATCCACAACCACCCAAATGGAATTATGTCCCCTTGGAGTATTCGGCAACCCAGTCACAAAATCCATAGAAATGCTGTCCCATTTCCACTCGGGAATATCCAACGGTTGCAATAATCCACTAGGCTTCTGATGCTCTACCTTTGACTTCTAACACGTCAAACACGCATAAACAAACTGAGCCACATCCCTCTTCAATCCGGACCACCAAAAGATCTTCTTCAAATCTTGATACATTTTATTAGCTCCCGGATGTATATTCAAACTACTCTGGTGTCCTTCCTCTAAAATCATCTTTTTCAATTCCGAATCATCAGGAATACAAATTCTACCACGGAATCTTAAAACACCCTTATCATCCACTATAAAGTCACCATTCACACCTTTATCTCCAACAGTCATCAAATCAACAAATTTCACATCCAGCTTCTGTTTCTCGCTAACGGTCAACAGAAACTCATTAGTAACCTTTAACATACCCAGCCTCACGCCATCAGATGTCAATTCACACACCAAACTCAAATCTCTAAATGCTTCCAAAAGTTCCTACTCTTTAACCATCAAAGCGGACATATGCAAGGATTTTCGGCTTAACGCATCAGCTACCACATTAGCTTTACCAGGATGGTAATTCAAGCTAAAATCGTAGTCCTTCAAAAATTCCAACCATCTCCGTTGCCTCATATTCAACTCTTTCTTATCAAACAAGTATTTCAAACTCTTATGATCACTAAAGACTTCGAATCTTGCACCGTAGAGATAATGCCTCCAAATTTTCAACACAAAAACCACAACCGCTAATTCCAAATCATGAGTAGGGTAGTTTTTCTCATGATCCCTTAATTGCCTCAAAGCATAAGCCACCACCTTACCTTCTTGCATCAACACTCCACCTAACCTAATCAAAGACGCATCGCAATACACCACAAACGGTTCACTAGGATTCGGCAAGATCAAAATCGGAGCTGTAGTCAATCTTCTCTTCAGCTCACTAAAACTTTCCTCACACTGAATATCCCAAATGAACGCTTTACCTTTACAAGTCAGTTGGGTCAATGGAAGTGCTAACTTGGAAAAACCATCAATGAATCTTCGATAATATCCAGCTAAACCCAAAAAGCTTCTAATTTCAATAACAGATCTAGGAGCCTCCCATTGTAGAACTGCATCTACTTTGGATGGATCCACAACAATACCATTACCTAAAATCACATGCCCAAGAAAACTCACTTCTGACAACCAGAACTCACACTTAGACAACTTGGCATAAAGTCTCTTCTCCTTCAAAATTTGCAACACAATACGCAAATGCTCCGCATGTTCCTCCCAAGACTTAGAATATATCAAGATGTCATCGATAAACACAACAACAAATTGATCCAAATGCTCATGGAAAATGCGATTCATATACTCCATAAACACTCCCGGCGCATTAGAAACCCCGAACGGCATCATGGAATATTTGTAATGTCCGTATCGTGTCCTAAAATCCGTCTTCTGAATATCTTCATCTTTCACTCTAATCTGATGATAACCTGACCTCAAATCAATTTTACTAAACACACAAGCACCTACCAACTGGTCCATCAAATCATCAATTCTCGGAAGAGGATACTTGTTCTTAATCGTCACCTTATTTAGCTGGCGATAATCAATACACAATCGCATACTTCCATCTTTCTTTTTCACCAATAAAACTGGAGCACCCCAAGGCGATACACTCGGCCTCACAAACCTCTTCTCTACCAATTCATTCAACTGCTTCTTCAACTCAACCAACTCAGATGCCGACATACGATAAGGTGCCATAGATACAGGTCTAGTACCAGGAACTAGATCTATAGAAAACTCCACCTCTCTCTCTGGCGGCACATCTGAAATATCCTCCGGAAACACCTCTGGAAAATCACACACGGCTGGAAACACACCAATTGCAACTTAACTATCCACTGTCAATGATGCAAACAACCCGAACAACTGAGCTTCATCCGCCAAAAGTTTCTTCAACTCTTTGGTAGATAAGAAACTCGATTCCTCGTCTTTTTCAAGAGAAGGAAATCTTACCAACTTATGATAACAATCGATATGAACTCGATTGAACTGTAACCAATTCATTCCCAGAACCACGTCTAAACCCTCCAACGGCAGACACACCAAATCTATATCAAAATCCTTACCATAAATGGTCAAAGGACAACTTAAACAAACCAAAGAAGTAGTTACCGACCCCATTGCTGGAGTATCGATAACCATCTCTCCATCCATCGAAGACAACAAAAGATTCAAACGCTGCACACACTTAGACGAAATAAACGAATGAGTCGCTCCGGTATCAATAATAGCAACCAAAGGCGTACTATTAATAAAACAAGTACCTCTGATCAGACGATCTGCATTAGTAGTCTGAGTTCCAGCCAATGCAAATACTTTCCCTCCAGCTTGAGCTTGCTTTGGTTTTGGACACTTCGCAATAACATGACCAGGTTCACTACAGTTGAAACACTTCACCATATTCCTCTTGCAATCAGTTGCGACATGTCCTATACCTCCACAATTGGAACACTACCTTATATCCTTTCTACATTCAAACTGACGATGTCCTAAGTCACCACACCTATAACATCTCAGAGGATTATACGTACCTCCCCCACTTGGCCTTTTAATAGTATTGGCCCTTTGCTTACCCTTGTCAGCTGGTGACACATAAGGACCACCACGAAACGGTTGCTTTCCTTTCCTTTCCTTTCCTTTCATTCACACTCTTATAATGAGTAGAACGAGCTTTGCTATTCTCCTAAAAAATTCTACAACAATCCACCAAATCCAAAAACCTCCTAATTCTTTGATAACCAATTGCCTGCTTGATCTCAGGACACAACCCGTTCTCAAAATTCCCACATTTGGAAAACTCCGCAGTTGCTTCAGCATAATGTGGATAAAACTGAACAAGCTCCACAAACTTAGCAGTGTAATCAATAACAGACATGTAACCCTGTTTCAACTCCAATAACTCTATTTCCTTCTTTCCTCTAACATCTTCAGGAAAATACTTCCTCAAAAACTCGCAGCTAAACAAAGCCCAAGTGACCTCTTCACCTGCAGCTTCCCACACATGACGCGCACTAACCCACCAATCATCAGCCTCCTCCTCCAACATGTGAGTACCCAATCTCACCTTATGTTCCTCAGCACAGTCCATCACTCGAAATATTCTTTCAATCTCCTTAAGCCAAATTTGTGCACCATCAGGATCATGCCTTCCTTTGAAGATAGGCAGTTTATTCTTCCTAAACTCATCATTCCCACCAGCATTAGGTGCACCCCGCACAGCCTAATCCATAGCTTGCATAGCTGCAGCAAGAGCAGCATCATTCCTTCCAGCCATATTATGTTCATATCCAATAACAGTAACTATGGTTAAACAATCGGCTCTCCAGAACACAACTGACGCACAACAAATAACTTGGCCAAAACGACCGACACGGACTGGCACAGACTGACACAAACAGGCACAAACTGACACAAACTGGCACAAACTGACACAAACTGACACAAACTGGCACAAACTGGCTCTGATACCACTTAATGTAACACCCCTAATATACCCCCAATTAATTAAAGCGATAACAGATAATCAGAGTATAATTAAAACATTCATGGCATAGACGGGAGCGTCACATCAAAATGATGCTGTAGTCAAATCATATTCACTTCACATTCCTAGATAATGCATCATTTCTTCTTTGCTCATGGAGCTGTAGTCAAATCATATTCACTTCACATTCCTAGATATCTTCCCAATTTCAAGGATTTCATCAAGCATATTTGAATAATTGTTCAACATATGCACAAATTTTGTCACATTTTCATGTTTGTAATTTAACAGGGGACCTCCTCTTCTAGACCATTGATGGTTGAAATAAGTTTCTCTTTTTCCTGAAGGAGAGTACTTATATTTTTCTTTTGTTTCTCTTCTACCATGCATGCTTCCTTCCATTAGTGTACAAAAGTCTATATGTTTCGGCCAACTCCATCAGATATGTCTTAATTCCTAGACGCACTACCAAATTTATATTTTCCAGTTAAAGTCATCACCTTATTAGCTATTTCCTTTTCACTCTCATCATAACAATCTTCATCACACCAAATAGCTGACATTCCCCTTTTTTGTTTCTTTTAAAATGCGGGACATTCAAGTTTAATATGACCAAAACCTTTACATGCATGACATTGTATCCCTTGGCCTTTTTAAAGCGATAACAGATAATCAGAGTATAATTAAAACATTCATGGCATAGACGGGAGAGTCACATCAAAATGATGAAATAAAATACCCTGCTCAAATAGATATGCAACAATCAGGTAGCAACATAAACAGAGGAACTCGGTTCCTAACACCCACAATTCAGATACAGAATAAAAGCGGAAAATCTGCAACTGAAATCTCATATATATAAACATAAAAGTTTGTCTGTCTTATACAGAGCCATACATGTCAAATCCAAAAAGAAATATATACATAATGTCACATAACGATCTCCCCGACTACCCGGTGCTACATATCAGAGCCGACCGACAAAAGAATGAAGACAAAAGCTTCACAAAAAGACCTCCAGCATCTAATCTGCAATGCCTCATAGAGCATTCAAAATAGCAGAAGGGTGAGAAACACAATTATAATATAGTTGCATATAATTATGTAATAACAGGAAATACGCACACAACAACATTCTCACCACAACATATACCATAATCCAAACACACAACAACACGATTCGTATCTCATACATCCATCACAGAAGCATATCAATCATGCTCAATACATTTATCACCAACATGTGTATATATCAACTAATCAATTCCATTCATAATTCCACACATAATCAATCTATTCATGATTTATGCAAATGCACAGAGACCGACACAACGACTCTATGCAATGCAATGCGGTACCGTTCCATCCATCATCTCATCATTAATTCACTCAGGAATTATTGGAATCATCGCTTGTTACTTAGTGTAACTCCCCGTCGGGCAAACGATGTTCTCCATCGCTCACACCTCTTTGTATAAGGCACACGACGTTTATGGATCGCTCACACCTCTTTGTATAAGACACACGACCCGATCGCTTTCGGTCCTCTTTGTATAAGGCACACGACCGTTACAGCAGATCCCCTCAGGAATCATTTCGTCACTCACACCCACTAAGGCACACGACATCACAAGAATGCATATCATGATGCTTGGCATACAATGACTCATGACAATCAAATGCATCCGCATATACAACCATGTAAACCATTCCAACATCCATAATTATGCATATACAATCAAACATAACACAATGCATTTATTTTCCATCAGGCCGCAAAACATCATCACATCATTTCATCACATGCATTCACATCATATAACAGTACACAAGTCATACGTTATATATCAAAAGCATATCGCATGATAACACATCAATTACACACAATTATGACGGTAAAAGTCGACAAAATGACACATTTCCAAATTCCCGACACAATTAAATCGGCCAACCATCCCAAAACCATTTCTATAAGAAAGAACATCTTATTAGCTTCCTAACGCATCTAACCGCGCCTCAATCCGACTTACGGATCAAAAGTTATGAAGAAAACAAAATGGAACAATCTGTTATATTCGCTATGCGAATCTCCTAGCGAGTATTTGCTTTCCTCATTCGCCGTCCGAAGCTCCAGCGAACTGTGGCAGAGAAAAAAACAGCATAAAGTTCGCTTTGCGGACTGTTGGCGAACATTCGCCCACCCATTCGCACTGCGAAGCCCTGGCGAGCCTTCGCTTTCCTCTTCACTGCATGTTCGCACTGCGAGCCTGCGAATTCTGAGATTCGCAGCAACGCTGTTACTCACCCCAAATCACCATTTTCCCCACCAAAACATATCCAAACCATATCATAACAACCAGAACATATTACAATCATAACAACAAGTATTCTACCACATTTATACCGATTTTCAACCACTAAAACATCGATTCCTATCGTTTCCTCTCAATCGACCTAAAATTGAAAAGCTTGGAAAAAACCAACAAACACATACATGATCATACACAAACATAGCATAACCGAGTTTCGCACCCTTACCCGATTAATCGTGCTTTGAAATGTCGGTTGATTCGATTACTTAAACTCCAAGTTTTTCCTCTTTTTCTTCTTCTCACTCTCCTTTTCTCTTATCTTCTTTTTCTTTCTATTTTTCTCTCTTTTCTTTCTACGTTTCTATTATAAATGAAAAACAATATCTACCCAAGCCAAAAAGACCAAAATACCCCTACACTCAATTTTCTCGCAAACGTTCCCAAAACGCGATAAAACATAATAACCAAAAATAAAATAATATAAAGACCAAAAATAATTAAATCGACTCGATTAAATACATCTAACAAAAACCGGGGCGCTACAGTTGAGACATGTGGTCCTCCATCAGAAACTCATTTTTCTTCTCAGGGGGGCAAATTTCTTAGTGGGAACTTTTTCTTCTTTGCTCATGGAGCTGTAGTCAAATCATATTCACTTCACATTCCTAGACATCTTCCCAACTTCCAGGATTTCATCAAGCATATTTGGACCATTGTTCAACATACGAACAAATTTTGTCACATTTTCATGTTTGTAATTTAACAGGGGACCTCCTCTTCTAGACCAGTGATGGTTGAAATAAGTTTCTCTTTTTCCTAAAGGAGATTACTTATATTTTTCTTTTGTTTCTCTTCTACCATGCATGCTTCCTTCCATTAGTGTACAAAAGTCTGTATGTTTCGGCCAACTCCATCAGATTTGTCCTAATTCCTAGACTCACTACCATATTTATATTTTCCAGTGAAAGTCATCACCTTATTAGCTGTTTCTTTTTCACTCTCATCATAACAATCTTCATCACACCAAATAGCTGGCATTCCCCTTTTTTGTTTCTTTTAAAATATGGGACATTCAAGTTTAATATGACCAAAACCTTTACATGCATGACATTGTATCCCTTGGCCTTTTTTTGGTATGTTTTCATCTTTGCTCTTGTGCTAGGAACCAATGTTCTTGAAGTTCTCTAACACCCCATCTTCGATATTTATCCTTCATCTTTTGTCAAGTCTCGTCAAAGCTTTGTTAAACTTTCTACCAACAAGAGCTATAATTTCTGAGAGACTTTCTTCAGTATCTTTCTCACACTGATCTTCACCATCTTTAGTTTTGGATACAAAGGAAATACTCTTGTTTTTTTTCTTCAGTTTTATCATTTATTGTCATCTCAAAGAATTGCAAAGATCCAATAAGTTCATCCACTTTGATGCTGCTAATGTTGTGGGCTTCTTCAATAGTTATGACCTTTATATCAAACCTTTTAGGTAGGGAACTTAATATCTTTCTGGCCAGTTTTTCTTCAAATATCTTCTCTCCTATTGCAAAAGAAGTATTAGCAGTGTCACACAACCTAATGGTGAAGTCAGATATGAATTCATCTTCCTTCATTCTCAAATTTTTAAAACTTTTAGTGAGAAGCTACAACCTTGAAATACATACTTTGGATGTGCCCTCATGTACAGTTTTGAGAATCTCTCATGCCTCTCTGGCTTTACTACGTGTGCTGATTAATTTAAACATGTTCTTGTTCACACCATTGAAAATAAATTATAGAGCTTTGGAGTTTCCAAGAGCTTCATCATCTTCAGCATTAGACTATTTATCTTCTGGTTTTAAGAATGATGTTTCATCTGTAGAGGTAGGCACATGATGTTTCAACCTTTTATTATAGTCTTACATGTTTTGTTGTCCATGTATTTAAGAAAAGCAACCATTTTAGCTTTCCTATAATCATAGTTGGTACCATCCAAGACAAGTGGTTTTTTGACTAGCCCTACTTCCCTAGTATTGTCCATTTGAATAGAAACTACTTTCACCTGGAACTCACCCAAACATAACAGGGTGCCTTCTCTGATGCAAATTATAATTTTGTTCTAGGCAGGACATATGTTGGACACATGTCTTAGATAATGTGTACCATAGAAAATATTGTATAACATATTATTATAGACTAAGGAAATTAAAGTAGAAAGCAAAAAAGAACACAAGAGAATTGTTAACCAAGTTTAGTGTAATGTCACCATCGTTTGGCGGGCTTCCAACCCAAGAAAGGAAATCTACTCTCAATAGTACTATTACTATTATTAGTCTTAGATGAACAAACCTTATTTTAGTGTCTGCTTCCAAATACTACATGTGTGTTTCTTTTTAGGACTCCCCCTGAATATGAGAGCCCTTCTCACTTTCTCTAAATCACTATCATAGTGATCTCGGCTTTCAATAGATTAGAGATGTTGAATTACAACTCAATTAACAATCACCCTCTATGCCTTAAATATACAATTTAGGCTTCTATAGAGGTTTACAATAAACAACAAGAATATAACGACTCAAAGAACAAAATCCTAGCACACTAGATCTTATATACTTGTGTGTTTTCTTTGTTAGGAACAAGTCTTTTTATATAGCAAACCTTCTGCTAGGCCTAGGCATTTGATTTGATGCAGAATTAGTTTTGATGCAAATTTGATTTTCTTTTTCATTAATGTCCATCAAAAGATTTGATTTGATTTGATATTCATTCAATTTAATCTTCATTTAATTTGATTTGATCTTACTAAATCTTTTTAGCCAATCTTCTTTAAAACATATTGCTAAAAGATACTAAATATAAATGACAAATCTTCTTAGAATCAACCAAAAAACGCTCAGATTTACTCACTGATTACGTCTTCTAGACTGAGAAAAAATGTTGCACACATGCTAGAACATCTTATCCCACATGTTGCCTCTTCATAAATCCATCTTGTTTTGTCCATATTGTTTTACCTAACGTAGCCAACCAAAAGAACAACGGGGACAATTTGGTATTATCTCTCTTATGATGAGTTGTTTTGATTTTAAGCTATTCTAGTTAAAAGTTCTTGTTTGGGTTGTGAGCTTGTTTGTGAAAATATCTCATTTGAATCATGAGCTTCGTCTTTGTAAAATCTCTCGTTTGGTTAAAGTGTTTTTCCATTAAAACCCCCAGTTGGTTCGTGAGTTTAGCCAGGTGTAAAATCTCTCGGTTGGTTCATGGGATAATCATTCAAAATCTCGCTTGGTTTGTGAGATTTTCCTGGTGTGAAATCTTGTGATGGGTTTGGAGGGTAACCGTTATTAAAAGTTCTATTTGGTTTAGAGGATAGAAATTGTAAAACTCGAGTTTTTTTTGTAAGGAGGTTCGTGGGCAAAACATGTGAAAAACTCACAAACATAGTGAAAACTCTCAAGAAGTAATTCTTGAGAAGAGGATGTAGGTCATGTAGTTAGAACGAACCTTTATAAATCTCTGGTGCATTCTTATGATCCCTTATCTCTTTACATTTTAATCATTTATTTACTTCTGATGTATTTCTTTTTTTCTACTATGAAATTCTTTATTATGTTGCTTGTTCCTTTTGTGTTTAACTTGTTTTAAACTCTGATTTTATTTATATTTTTTTTTTATTTGAACATTGTTTTTTAAACTCACACAATTCGCGCCCCCTCTCTTTTGTGTTTGAAGTCACTTGTTTAACAATCTATGCATCCACATTCTTTCATAAACTTAGCTCGAAAATTTCCATCTCAAACATTTTTTTAAAATTTTTTTTCACATTTTAATACATTTTAGATCCATTTACTATTAAAATAAATAAGTTCTAGAGGCTTATGTAATGGTATAACCTAAACAACCCAAACCAAAATATGTCATGTATCATCCACCAAGAAAGTTCACACCTCTAATTACAAAACATGCTCAATAGTGAGTCTTAGAGCCATTGTATGAGGTTCTCATCTTAGAATTACAGGATGACAAAACATTTTATCTCGCCCTAAGTTCATTCGTGTAAACTAACATGCCTATTATTCAACTATATAGAAGCACTAACATAGTTATACATTTTCGAACTACATGGAGCATATTGAGAGTAAAGAGGTATCCCAACTTATCTCAAAGTCAATTATACTAACATGTTATCACTTATCTATTAACGGTCCTTAAAGCCTTATTAAAGATATCAACTTCATGAAAAAAAAATATATCATAGTTTAGTCACTCTATGAATTGTGGTCTCACATCCTAGGTATGATAAATAATCAATTCATTCGTCTGCTACCTGCAGTGCAATGTCTAATTAGACATCAAAGTATTTTTTGAAGGAACCCCCTGCATCTAGAGAAGCACTGTAACAAGATAAAAAAATAGGGAGGAGAGATCCAAGAAAAAACTTGGCTTATACTTCTAGGTCTTTTGTCGTAATACTTCTTGGTAGCGTTAGTGTGTGACTCCTAGTATTTATGAACGATAGTTACAAAATTGTAACACATACATCCTAAATCTGTTTGGGAGTTTGAAATGGAGGGAAAGGATGATTTTTTGAGGGAGAGGACGAGAGAGAAAATTATCCATTTTTTTAGAAAGTGTTTTTTAGAGTATAAAAAATCAACTTTAGTCATTAATGTATTTTTAAGTTTAAAAATCTATCATATAAGAAAATTAGGTGTTTTTAAACATCCCTAATTACCCTTCTTACTCCATAATCATCCACGTGGTAAGGTTTAGTATTAAACAACCAATTTTATTATTTTAACATTCATAAATAAATAAATAAATCAGCCAACATATATAACAAATGATTAATTAATTAAATTAATTAAATATGAAATAATAATAAAAAAGTAATAATAACTTCCACATATGATTAACTGCTTTGTAACCCATTAATCCCATTACTAAATGAGATAGAAACAAATAACAACTTGCATGCACCAACTTATTTTGATATATTTAATTATATATTTAATATTTAATTGTTTTAATTTTGAAGATTTATAATGTATTTTATTTATGATTAAATTTATCCAAAACTTTTTCTTAATAAAATTGAATGATAATGATTATAATGTCTGTATACTCTTAATTTTGATAAATTATATACTAAAATTAATCACAATTCTTATTCAATATTATCTTTTAAAAAGTTAATTTTAATTAAAATCAAAATTAAAAAAAAAAATCACCATATATATTTCTATGTGTATGTACATTGAAAAAATGATTACATAAAATAGACAATGGTTAAATAGACAATGGTTAAAAAAAATAAAAAAAATCAGCCAACATATATAACAAATGATTAATTAATTAAATTAATTTAATAAGAAATAATAATAAAAAAGTAATAGTAACTTCCACATATGGTTAACTACTTTGTAACCCACTAATCTCATTACTAAATGAGATAGAAACAAATAACAACTTCCATGCCCCAACTTATTTTGATATATTGAATTATATATTTAATATTTAATTGTTTTAATTTTGAAGATTTATAATGTATTTTATTTATGACTAAATTTATCCAAAACTCTTTCTTAATAAAATTGAATGATAATGATATAAAGTCTGTATACTCTTAATTTTGATAAATCTAAAAATAATCACAATTCTTATTTCATATTATCTTTTAAAAAGTTAAGTAATTAGTGATCATCGTCATCAATAATTTTTCGCATACAATTTAATGAATTGTACGGATAAGGGAATTATAGTTGTCTAAAAATTTTCATTGGATTTCTAAAACTATAGTTTTTAAAAAATGATTAATGAATATTTTATTTTATTTTAAAAACATTTTTATAAATACATTGTAAAATAGTTTTAAAATTTTGAAAAATCTCAGTCAAATCTAAACCGTCTATTGCTTTAAATCCAACGATAGAGGATAAGCAGTTTCTTCATTTCCCGCTCAAAATGATATATAAATACCCCAGTCTCATTCTACTTTTTCACATTCAAAATTCAAAAGAATAAACAGTTTCTCACATTTTCTTGCAAAAATGACAGGCCGTGGAAAGGGTATCAAGGGGCTCGAAAAGAGAGGAGCAAAGAGATATATGATGGTTCTGCGCGACAACATTTGGGGAATTACAAAGCCAACGATTCGTAGATTAGCGAGGAGAGGAGGTGTCAAGAGGATAAGCGGTTTGATCTATGAAAAACTAGGCTTTTTCTCAAGGTTTTCTTGACAAAAATCATTCATTATGTTGTTGCATAAACTGATCATGCAAGGAGGAAGATTGTGACTGCCATGGATGTAGTGCATGCTCTTAAGAGACAAGGAAGAACTCTATATGGTTTCGAAGGTTGAAGAATATACTCTCTTTTATTTATTATTATGCTGTCTTTTTATCGTCTAAGTTGTGTAATTTGTATTTATGTTTCTGCATTTTCAAGAAGGTTTATTTCCAAATAATAGTCGGTGATTATACAATGATCATCGTGTAAGTTGTGTAATTTGTATTTGTATTTTCAAGAATGTTTATTTTCAAGTATTTGTTGGTGATTATGCAATGATGATTTGCATTTCCCTTTATGTATATTTTCAAGAATGTTAATTTCAAGTATTAGATGGTGATTATACAATTATTTTTTCTATTGTGTGGTTTATGGACAAAACTACACTTATATATGCATTATATTAAATTTATGATGAATTTAGTTAAGTCAAATCTATAACATACATAATTATAGATAAACTGAATATGAGTCTTTCGTTTGGCCTTAACCATCATCAACTTCCATTAAAAGATATAACCATCATCAACTTCCATTATAAGATACACATGATCCACCGTTATGCTCGCATGTTCAGTTTTATGTCTATTGATTCTAACTTGCATTATTAATTGATAACCGCCTTAATAACGTTTTTTTAATTAAATTACAAATTAATAAGAGATTAACTACTATACACTATTAGTGTAAAAAAAAATTACACTGTCACTTCATTACCGTCATCGTTGGTATTACTTTATTAGTGGTTAAAATAAAAGTCAAATTTCTTCTAACATCCAACGGTTATGATTAACTGACATTGTAAAATCCTTTTATACTGTCAGTGCATTTCAATTAAATTCAATTAATAATAATAATAAGATATAATTTCAAGAGTTTAATAAAAATGGATGGTTTACATTATTGTTTAATAAAAATATATTATTCTATCATATTATGTAAGTAATTTAAAATTTTCAATCTGAATTATTGAAATGCATAATCTTGATTGATCGATTGTAAAATTTATCTATACTTTATTCTTTTTTCATAAATTTCAATTAGTTAATAAATGGCTTGCAAGTTGTTTTCTCGGTGCATGTTTAAATTCATTTATGTGAACTTACATAAATAGTTGTGAGGTTAGAAAAGTTTATATAAATAATTTGACATGTTTGTAAACTATTTTTTATTTTTTTCTATAAAAGTTTTATGATTATTTACGAAAACAACTTATGAATTTCTATGTGTGCGTGTGGCTTATATGGTGGAGAGAGCCATACTTACTCCAAAAAATTGTAATGTGCATATATTGAAATTATAAGTTGTTTCACAGTAGGTAGTAAGGAAAGAACATCAAATTATTGATGATTTTGATGAGCTGATGGAACAAATTAAGAAGACAGAGAAAAAAATGATGTTAAAGGTTTTCAAGACATCAAAGCATTTCTTATCCTAATCGTCTGTGACTCCGAAGATATTAAATTCATGTAAGTTGATAATTTGGTTAGTTTGATTTTGTGACTTGCTAATGGTATAGAAATTGATCCATTAGCAAATATCATATTAAACCTCTTTTTCTACTGCTTTGCAGTCCTTCAAACGACGTGTTGCATATGCAAATGTCCATTATGATCGTATCCTTTTGTGTTAGTTCAGTAGCATTAACCATTGGATATTCTATTATTATCACAATTAATTTCCACTTTATATAACCAATGGAAGATCATAGTTCACAGTAGCTCAGAATGTAAAGGGATTACTCTCTTATTTCGATTATACTTTCCTTAGGACAGTAACGGCGAACCTCACTGGATCAAAATACAACATTTGGGATCAGAAACATCGTCCAAATCCGAAATCCAATAGGAATAAATCAAATTCAAAGCAGCCTCTTGCTGCTGTTGAATATGTAGCTACAATACCAACATGTATAGGAAATCATACAAGCATTAAAGCATATAACCTAATCATCAATCTATGTCTTTCAAGAACACTTCACAGGTGCAACATTCTTTAACCTTTTGAGAAAATTGATTAATATCATTCTTCAACTTTTCTATGGAAACTATGTTTTTATTGTACAGGTTGTTGGTTATATCCGAAGGTCAACCGCCAAAATTACTAACAAAGATGAATTCAGTCACGAGACACATCAATCTAACCTGCAAGTTACTTGCACCTTTACTAATTAGGAAGTTTAATAGAATCATTATATTAATCATAGAGATTTAATTAATGTGATTTCTAGAATATTCAAAAATGTTTTATAATATATTTTGTTTAATATTTTTACTAATGTGGGAGTTATGCAATCAAATCCAAGTAGGGCTTGAATTTTCTCAATAGTGAGACATTGTATAGAAGTTTCATATTGCCAGTCTTCATTACTGCTAGAATAGTGGGGTCTGATAATGTTCCATCAGGCATCAACTAGATTTCGTGCAGAAAATTCTTCATTATAGAATGATCAGTACAAGTGATTAACTTTTTAATGAAAATTTTGAAATAAATTTCACTCCACCCATGATGTTTAGCGAAATATTGTTCGATCCGTGTAGAAAAATAGATATCAAAATTTAAAGTTGTTTCTAATTTAAGTTTATTTTTATCTGAGAACAGTAGCCAAAATTTGAAGTTGTTTTTAATTTAAGTTTTTTTTTTACAATTGTTTTTTATTTAAGTTAAAATACCTTTTTAAAAGAATATAATAATTTGCAAAAATAAATAAATTTATCAATCATTTTAAAAAATAATTTAAAAATATAAAATCTATCATATAAGAAAAAAAGGTGGTCTTAAAAACCCCTAATTACCCTTATTAGCAGATAATCTGCCACTTGGCAACTTAAATTAACAATGATGTGCCACTTAGCAACTTAACCATTCTAATCCAAAACTTAACCAAAACATGAACTGCCACATTGTAACTTCCATTTTAAACAAATGTTACAATTTACTGTGCGTTACAAATAATATTTATAAATTTAGAACTGTTCTCACAAATAAACTACTCCACTTTTTTTAAATTTTACATTCTCAATTTCAATGATTTTTTTATTTTACTGAAGATTAACACATTTAAATCAATTTCCATTTTTCAATCTGTTCCCATTTTTCTCACAAATGTGATTCCAAACTTCATATTTTCCTTACAAACCCATCGTCAATTCTATTACTCAAATCCGCAGATCTCACAAATGACGGTAACACCAGCGTGCAGGGAACATGATTTCGAAATGTGAAAAAAATGTTATTCCAAAAATTGTCGTGTTTGGGGAAACTGTTTGAAGAAATAAACGGCAATCGCGTGTTTAGAGAACTGATATTAGTTGTGATTCATGAATTTGGCGTAGGTTGCGGCGATGCACAGAACACAGCGGCATGAGGATGTTTCAAATTGCAATTTCTGTAACGTAGCAGATTTCAAATCAGAAAACGAACCATATGTTTCAAATCTGATGTCATTTCAAACTTGCATATATTTTCTGCTTCCATCTAATAACATTAATGTTTCAAATTGCAATTTGAGTGAAGCAGATTTAAGTAATAAATCATATTTTTTATGGTAACATTGATTTTGTTTTTCTGGTATAATAGTATTAAGATTGTTTTACGCTAACATTGATTTGTCTTTTGTTGATATAACAATATTAAGATTTTTTATTATAACATTGATTTGGTTTTTCTGGTATAAGAGTATTATTCACAGAGTCTTATGCACAGGTTAAACCAACATCTATACATGGTGTACTGTGCACAGAGTGTATTATACCTTTTATGTTTGTTTAAGTTTTTTCTCGATAGTTACTATTTAGTGGTATATGGTTATCAAACTTTTGTATAGCAGTTATTTTTTCTTTTGAATTGTTTTTGACAGGTTTATTGATTACTTTGAAAACTTTCTTGGATTTCTCTAAAACAAGTTGTAGATCATACTATTCTTAAGAACTAGTATGATACCCGTGCGTTCGCACGGGTGCACGTCGATGACGCGCATTTGTTCTCAAAATGTATTTGTTTTTATAATGTATTTTTTTCAAAATGTATTTGTTCTTAGAATGTATTTATTTATTTTTAAAATTTGAAATAAAAAATAAAATATAATAAAAATTAATAAATTTCTTATTTACTAAAAAATAATATGATACCCGTGCGTTCACACGGGTACTCGTCGGTGACGCGCATTTGTTTTCATTTAAAATTTTGAAAAAAAATATAATTAATAAAATTCAGTAAATATAAAAAATATATAATTTATATTTTAAAAAAATAAATAAAATCAATACTCGCAGACATCGGTTGATATATTTTATAAAAATATTTACGTAATAATTTAGTTTTATAAATCTCAAATAATATCATAGTATTTGTAAATATTATTTTAGTTTTATAAATAAATATTATTAACATAAATAAATATATTTTATGTAAGTATTATTACAAATATTAATTGCGTGCGATACCTATATCAGTACCCGTGTGATCGCCTGAGTACCGGTGTGATATGCATATTTGTTTTTATTTTTTTAAATTTGAATTAATAAAAATTAATAAATACAAAAAATATAATTTATATTTATAAAAAAATCAATACCCGCGGGTATCGTTTGATATTTTTTATAAAAATATTTATGCAATAATTTAGTTTTATAAATATCAAATAATATCATAGTATTTTTAAATATTTTTTTAATTTAATAAATAAATATCATCAACATAAATAAATACATTTTATGTAAGTATTATTACAAATATCTATTTTGTGGGATACTCATATCAGTACCCGTGTGTTCGCCCGGGTACTGATTAACCTACAACACTACTGTCCTAATTTATAAATAAATAAAAAAACTTTTTTTTCTCTCAAAGTTTAAGACAAAATAATAAATTTAATTTTAGTTATTTGTTACTTAAAAAAAAATTGTAACTCTTTTGTTATAAATTTAAAAAAAAATAAAAAATTTAGTGACTTGAATAATTATTGTAAACCACTTTAACATAATAAAAACTGCATATTTTTTCAAAATAATATTTTGTAAAAATAAGTTTTATTTTTCTTATAAATAAAATCATAGATAGTAATATTTTTTTCAATTATATTATTAATTATTATTATTATTATGTACACTATTCCTAATATATTAATAAAATTATAATATCTTACAAATATTAGTACATATTTTTTAATCTGTAAAAAAATCTTAAAAGATTGTAGTATCTATCAAAATAAAAACGTTAAATAATTTATGCAACCTTGCTAGAGAATTGTAGTACCAATAGAAAATATATGATGTAATTTACGACGGACTCTGCCAATAAACTAATAGGTTGTTTAATATTTTAATAGATAAAATGAATGTGCACAATACAATAGCATGCACACGGTCAATATATATTAAGAATTTATGATCATACGTTTAATTTTATATTATATGTGTTACATTTAACTATTTATAATACTAAATTTTATAATTTAATAATTTTATTATATTATAATATATTCTATTTCTTAGTATTTTACCTTTCAATATTCTGATATCCTTTTTATAAGTATAGTAATAATATTACTTTCTCTAAGTATAGTAATAATTTAATTTGATCAAATTCTTAATAATGAGAAAAAAATCATTTCCAATAATAGGAAATAAAATAATCATATTTGTAATAATTACGTAATAAATAATTTTAAATAATTTTAAAAAATGATATCTTCAAATCAATGCAAAAGTTACAAAAAAAAGACATATAATTATATTGGTGAAAACATGATAAGTTATGGAGTCTAGAGCAATAAGCTGCAGTGCTGCAATAGTTGCTTTAACAGACATGACAGCAAAAAAACAAAGCTTCATGACCAGCCATGCTTCCGAACCATAACCTGCATAAATAAACAAACACAATCCATCACATATTCAAATCCATGTATTTAAATCCAGCATACATCTAAAAGCATCTCAATCGCTATCCTCTGTCAATTGATCGTTTTCAGTGTTCTAGGACATAAAATGACAAAGTATAGTCAGGCCACACCAACAATGCAATCTATATTCTTGACAAATACAAAGATTTTACCAACAATGCAGTCTATATTCTTGACAAATACAAAGATTTTGCCAACAATGCGGTCTATATTCTTGACAAATGCAAAGACTTCATACCTTAACATTGGGCCTAACAGGTTCTTTCAACTTTCGAGATTTTTTGATGTTTGTGTCTATATCATTTTTGTTTTTTGCCTGCTTATTATCAGTGCATCAGTCCAACAAATCGGCACATAAATATAGAAGATATGAAGAAAAAAAACCTTGATAAAAGAAAGAGATATCACAGATCTAAAAAATAAACCGTTATATAATACCTTATTCCATTTATTTGAGGCATATATGGAAACTTCATATGTGGTTTTTGGCCCAGGATTTTTTACAATCTCGTCAAAGTTCTGTGATCAAGATTCAAGAAATGCATAATATGTGTTATGCTCAAAAGCAAAACAGATATGAAAAAGTCCAAGAAAATAAAAATTCCATCACCTTGAAAACAGATTCTTTGTGAGTATCAAAACCTTCTTGATTCACGATTAAATCATCAATGATATCCTTCTGTGGAAGATCACTTCCCTGATTATCAATGTCGCCTCTTTTATTGACCTCCAAGTCATCATCACTATCACTGTTATCATAAAATTTGTCTGATTTCACTTTATTACCAACATCAACTATCTGGGTTTTTTTAGCCATTCCAAATACTCTTCTGCCACTGGTTGATGCTACTTTTGGATCTTCTGAGCCACTGGAATCCTCCATCTTCTTGGTGGAATCTTCATATTCTTGTACAATAAGGTTGACTTCTTCAATAGTTTCTTCTTTTATTTTCTCCAATCCACGCCTCTGTACCAGAATAAGTCAGATGGAGACCATAAACTCATTGCAGAAAACCTCTAAAGGATAAATTTCAAGCTCTAAATTGGATACCAAAAAAAATATTTAAGAACCAAAATATTTAAAAGATATGTCTTCCTCATAGTTGGAGATCCCCTTTCCAGCATCAATATAACAAATTTTTTCGCATAAGAATATGAAGGATCTGTGTTGTATCTTTATAGTGAAGTGGCATTTTGAAGTTCCAAATGGGTGGGGGTTTTCACAAGGAATCGTGGGAGAGGAGGTTGCCAAAGGGGTGGGGGTTTTCTGAGATCGTGAACAAAAGGATGAAGGGATGGTGGTTTTCCTCCCGTGAAATAACTTATTAATTATTTTATTATTCATTATTCATAATTAATTTAATTTAATTTAATCTAATTAAATGGATGAATGTGATTAAGTTGCCAAGTGGCAAAATTTTGTTAATTGAAGTAGCCAAATGGCAGATTATTATCTAATAAGGGTAATTAGGGGTTTTTAAGACCACCTAATTTTCTTATATGATAGATTTCTTTGAATTTCTATCTCTCTCATACCAAGTTATAACTTATATGCACACTACAGGTATTCAAAGACAAAATGGAATTGACAGAAACAAGGCAAAAACAGGAGGAAATAAGAGAGATTGCGCCGACAAAAAGTTTATTTTTCAGTAAGTTTATTATTTTTTCTTTATGCATTAGTTTTCAATCTCTTTTATTCTCCTTCTTCATCTACAAACACACTTTTAATTTATAGGAATTCCACGTGATTTTTAGGTATGTATGAGTTCTATTTCTAATTAATTTTTAGGTATCTATGAGTCCTAAGTAATTCATTGTAAATCGGTATTTTCTTAGGAGTGTGGGAAGAGCAAGCTGTATAGCATCGACGACATTGGCGGGAGATGGAGGATGCCACCGCGTCGTCATCATCATGCGAGAAGGAGAAACATAACGGAACAATCACCAATTCGACGACGCGACAATCTTTAAAATCCGATTCTCAATTCAATAATTACCAACTCTGGAAACAAAAGGTACCAGTACTTAGGGTTTAGGGTTTTATTTTCATTCATTAATTCATAATTTGGTTGGTAATTGATTATACCATTGTTGCAGTTAAGGGATAATTGCTTCAAAAGAGTGCGAGAAGACATAACCCGTTTACTCTAGAAATGCAGGTTCTCCTCCTCTCCATCACAAAACCTTCATCGGGTATGCATCAATTTCCCGGTCCTTTCGCTTTAGCTTCTTTTTAATTCGAAATTGAATCGAATAATCAACACATTTATTCGCAATCTGCATGTAGGATCAGTTGGACATTGAATTCCACGACATTGTATCCGAAGAATTCCATAAAATTATCAAACACGATAATGACGGCGAGGATCATGATGATAATCTGTTGTGGGACGATCAAAGTCCTCATACTACATACCAAGGTGACGATTGCCAAGAGATACTGCTTGAAATGCAAAGGATATTTTACGAAGACCTTGAATCTCAACCATCAATACAACAAGGTAATATACAGATAGAGAGATTAGTAACTATATATGTACACATTAATATGGACATTTTCTTATTTCACTGTTGCATTAGAAACCGCAGTTGATACTTGGGAAGATGAAGTCGATGACTACTTGGCTCATGTTGTTTATGAGCACATGCATCTAAATGTAGATGATGTATGTTGCTAAATAATCCTTTTTATTCAACAAGATAAATTTCATGGATTAGGGGAATTCAATATGAATCCGAATTTGCTTAATGGTGGTGGACACAATGTGGGACATGGACACGGACACGATATGTTCTGGCGTCCTCCACCACCTTATTAAGATTTGGGAATTATAATTACTACATTACACTAATACTTGTGTTACTTTCATGTGATCAAGTTTTGAGTGTTTTGTTGTAATATGTTGTTGTTCTAGCTAGCTAGCAAGCCAGTTTAGGATGTTTGGTTTTGGTTTTGGTTTCGGTTTTAGTTTTACTGCTACAAAGACTCCTTCCTAAATTCCCATAATTTTGTTCTAAACTTTGTAGTAGTTTTTCAATGTTTATCTGGGAATTTTATATGTTCATTACAGTTAATAATATCAAATGGAATTTGTTTGGGAATGTTTGATTTTGATTTTGATTTTGATTGTGATTGTGTAGTTTTAAGTGTTTTGTGCACAATATTTTTTTTTGTATTATGTGGAAATGATTATTTTAAGATAATAAGGATTTAGTTAAAGGATTCATGAGTTTCACTATATGTTTTTTATATGCATAGGTGAGAGATCGAATTCTCTAACAAATAAGACATTTACCTTAGCGTCGAGAGTAAGAGATCTGTCATGTCAAATGGTGAGTGACTTAATTTTCATCTTTTTCATCTTGCTGAATCAGATTTTCCTTACTTTTGCACCCTCCATGTTTGACAAAATGCTTCTATGAATTTTCACATTATGTGTACCGCTGTTGGATTTATATGTTTTTCTATCATTGTTGCTGCTGCTGAATTTTCTATTTCCCTTATTATATTTATTGGATAGTGCAAAGGGAAGAAATCTCAGGATCCTCTCGATATGGCACTTTTATTTGTTGGTGGAGAGGTAATATCTTATCTATATAGATAGTTTGTGTTGTAGCTTTACTATTATGTATTTGTTGTTCACTTGATCTTTAGAGATTCCTACCATTGACACTTTGAGGATGTTGGTAAATCAATTTTGTGAATCTCCATCAATGATGTGAAATGTATGAAATATTTTCTGATTAAGGAGTTTGGGTTTCCAATTGACTCCATTCTCATGCTCACATGATATACCAAACATAATTCAGTGTAAAAGTGTGTTCCAATAAAGTTTCACCTGAGTAATGAGTCTGAGATCAAACTCTGTACATACAAAAGTATTGGATGTCTTCCTCTGTAAAACTACTGTTACTTTTAAAGTCGCAATAGTTTTGAATCTAAATGGCATGATAACTGTTATAATTGAATGGTAAGGATATTATCTACCTGTAATGAATTATGGATTATTTGAAGCACTTGAAGCATATAACTATACATCGAAAAACAACTTGGCATAAGAAACTCCATATTATACATTAATGTTATATTGAGATTGTAAAGTGACTTATAATTTAGGACAAATTTTTTTTTTGCAAAGTGACTTATAATTTGGGACAGAAGTAGTAATTGACAATAAATATTAGGATAGTGAAAATTAACTATTAATTTGCTTACGATGATATGTTTTAAGGAAAAATAATCAAATCTGAAACAAAAGTAAAAGTTTAATCAATCATTTGTAGAAGTTAAAATATTATTTTTTTATCAAATAAATAACTAACTCTCCTCATTTTTCAATGACTAAAAAATAGTCAATTTTTTAAGGAAAAATAATCAAATCTGAAACAAAATTTCTCTTTTTTTTTTTTCACGGGTCACTATCAGCAAAATATTTATTTTATTATAATTATCAATTATCTCTATTTGAGACACAAAACTATTATTTTCAAATGTTAAAATTTCTCTTTTTTTTCTTTCTTCATTTCACAAACTCTTTTTATTTTGTATGATTATTTAATACAACTGAGTTCATAATAATATTTATTTATTTATTTAATACATTTTTTACGGGTCAAAATTACTTAATTTGTATATATTTTTTAAAATTCACTATATTATATTAATTTACTATTCTAACAATTAAAAAAAACGACATTGCGTGACTCGTGCGAACTCACGGGTCTCTTATTATTACATTCCAACATTTTATATACATTTATTAACAATCATTATATTATATTTATTAATTATATTTATTAATTATATTTCAAATATCAAAATTTCTCTTTTTTTTTTCACGGGTCACTATCATCAAAATATCTATTTTATTATATTTACCAATTGTCTCTATTTGAGACACAAAATTATTATTTTCAAATGTTAAAATTTTTTGTTTTTTCTTTCTTCATTTCACAAACTTTGTATATATTTCTTAAAATTCACTATATTATATTAATTTAATATTCTAACAATTAAACAAAACGATATTGCATGACTCGTGCGAACTGCGACCCATGCAAACACGCGGGTCTATATTACATTAATATAATTGCCTCATCTTAATTTATATTCCTTTTCATTTTGTTTAACTTATTTTTTTATTTATTTTCAATACTTTTTCCTTAGTTTCTTTTTCTTTACTAATCCATCATTTTAATTATTTTTCATAAACATAATTTTTTCCTATATATTTATTATTACTATTACATTTTTTATTATTTTCCATTAAACATTATTTGTGCAAAATTCTCAAATTTTACCCCAATATATACCTTCCGAAAAAATTATTTTACTTATTATTGCCACAAATTTTTTATTTCACATTTATTTAAACTATTTTAACAAACCTAATTTTATTTTTCATTTACAATTTTGAATTCATTACCTATAAATCTTTATCGCTTTGTAATGGGAGTGTTATGCTGCAGGTGCAACCTTTTATCTTCGTATATCTATATCTATTTTGGACTATATTATAAATATTTAAACTTATCAAATATATTGATTTTATTAGATATTTTTTATTTTTTATTTTTATAAAAAAATCATTTTTACGATAAATGCGCGTCATCGACGGGTACCGGTGCGAACGCACGGGTATCATACTAGTTAAACATTAATTAATGATCATTATTATTAATTATGTATAATTTTAAAAGATAATTTAATTGAGAAATAAAAGCAAAATAAATAAATAATTTTTTAAATTCAAACAAAATCTTAAAAAATTCTATTTTTTCCAAACACACGGATACTTATGTACGCACACATGGTACTGATATTAAGCTATTGATTTAAATATTTAATAATAACGGGAATAAATTTACTATTGATTTGAATATTTTTATAAATAATTCCAAAACAAAATATTTATATATAGAAATAATTAAACTGTTTATTCAAATATTTTTATATACGGAAAAAATTATAGAAACCATCAAATCGATTTATTATCTCTTTTAAAAATAATAAACTATTTTGGTTAGGAATTATTAATAAATTATTTTGATTTTTCTTTATTTCATCACAATGCTTTATTTCTTCAAAGTTGTAAATAACTGACATCAACTTAAGATACCACACCACTATCCGTGTGAACACACGGGTATTGATATGATACGCGCATATGTAAAAGAATTTGGATAAAACAATATTGTTTTTATTTCAAAAATATGTCTTTCTTTTAAAAATAATAAATTATTTTCGTAAAACAATTTTATTTTTCTTATTATATTTTGAAAACAAATGCGTGCGTACCACACCAGTACCCGTGCGAACGCACGGGTATTACACTAGTTATTATAACAACAACAATAACATCGACAACAATAACAACAACAATAAAAATCCTTATCCCATTGAATGGGTTCGGCTACATAAATCAACTTTTGCCATAATGTTCTATCCAGAACAATGCTTCTATCTAAATCGTTAATCTCAAGATCTTTCTTATTAATTTCTCTTATGATCTTTCTAGGTCTTCCTCTTTTTCTAGTTGTTTGACTCCTCTCCATCTGATCTATTCTTCTTACCACTGAGCCTACAAGTCTTCTCGTTACATACCGAAACCACCTAAGTTTATTTTCTAGCATCTTATCTACTATAGGTTCTACCCCAACACTCTCTCAAATATTTCGACTTCTAGTCCTATCATTTCTGATATTACCGCACATCAAACGCAACATGCCATCTCGTACAACATTGCAAGTCTTACTGCAGTTCGATAAAATTATTCCTTTAGCTTTAGCAGTACCTTTACGTCACATAAAGCCCCTGAAGTCCTCCTCCATTTCATCCACCCATCATGAATTTGATGGTTTACACCCCCTTTATATTTATCCATAATTTTGTATTACAGGCCCAATATTTTTAAACCGTGTGCCTTGAGGGATGATATGGTTTCCAACTCTTACCTCTAGGTTAGAAACACTTATGTTTTTGTTGAACTTACATTCTATATACTCTGTCTTACTCTTTCTAGGAGAAAACCACATGTTTCTAAATCTCGTCTTCAAGTCTCCAACCTCTTATTTAAACCGTCCTTCAATTCTCCAAGTAGGATTGTATAATCTACCAAAAGCATGCATCTTTGTGCTAGCTCTTGGATGTGTTCCATGTGTACATCAAAAGTAAGGTAAAAAAGTAGGGGGCTTAGGGTTGAACCATGATGCAGACCTACTGTAATGGGGAAGTTGTTTGTCTCCCAACCTTGAGTCTGCACGCTAATCGATACCCCTTCATACATATCTTGGATAACTCGATATATGCAATCATAACCATTTTGTGCTTTAATGCTTTCCATAAAATCTATCTAGTAACTCTATCATACGTCTTCTCCAAGTCAATAAAAATTAAGCGCAAGTCTTGTTTTTCCATTTGATACTACTCCATCGTATATCATAGTAGATAGATCGCTTTCATAGTTGACCTTCCAAGGAATAAACAAATTAATTTTTAGTGACTTAAGTCTCTTTTCTTAGTCTCCGTTTAATCACTCTTTCCCATAACTCCATGGTATGACTCATAAGTTTAATGTATCTATTATTTGCACAATTTTGTATAACCCATTTGTTTTTATAATTTGGAACTAAAGTATTTCTTCTTCATTTATCCGATATTTTCTTTGACCTCATAATTTCATTAAAGAGTTTGGTGAACTACTTAATACATATCTCTCCAAGAATATTCCATACTTCAATCGGTATATTGTTTGGTCTAACTGCCTTACTGTTACTTATCCTTTTCAATGCTTCAGTTACCTCTTGTTTTTTAATCCAACTATAGTAATTATAGTTTTGGTCCTCTTCTCTATTGTCGAGTCTGCTAGATTGCAGTGAGATATCATATCATTCATTAAATAAACTTTTTAAAAAATACTTCTTCCACCTATCCTTTTATATTTTTTTCCTTGAGCCAACACTTTGCCTTCTTCATCTTTAACACACTTCACTTGATCCAAATCTCTTGTCTTTCTTTCTCTTTCCTTAGCAAGCCTATGTAGATTGTTTCTCCCTACTTTGTTCATAAGAATTGGTATAATCCGTCAAAAGATTGGGTTCTTGCTTCGCTCACCGTCTTTTTTGGTCTCATTATTTGCTTTCTTATATTTTCCCCAGGTTTTAAAATTTTTATAACTAGACCATTCTGTAAAACAATCCTTTTTTACTCTAACTTTATTCTGAACACTTTCATTCTACTACCATAATTCTTTACCCTTAGCTCCAAAACCTCTAGATTCTCCCAACGTCTCTTTAGCCATTTTTCTAATTTCTTTGGTCATCTTATTCCACAAATCACTTGTACTTCCTTGTGGTTGTGAAAACCCTTCCATCAAGATCTTGTGTTAGAAACTTTCTTATTTTTCACTATTCAAATGTCCCACTTGAATTTTTGGCGGTCAAATGTGACTTTTTCTCTTTTCTATCCCCTTTATTCTTACATCCATAACCGATACTTTATATTGGATAGTCAAGTTCTCTCCTGGGATAACTTTATAGTAAAGACAAATCTTCCTATCTGAAATCCTGATAAAAAAGAAATCTATTTGAGAACATGTCACCCCACTTTTATATGTGATAAAATCTTATCCTAAAACCTCTTGCAACACTCCCTATATAACCATTTAGATCTCCTCCTAAAAAATAACTTCTCTCCTTGAAGTATATCCTAAAGTAAACGTCTTAAATTCTCCCAAAATTTTACCTTAAGGTGTTCTGCTAACCCTGTCCGAGGTGCATAAACACTACTAACATTAAAGGTGTCTTATTCCACTACAAATTTCAAGCCTATGATTCGATCTCCTACACTTTTTACATCCACAATATCATTCTTCTACTCTTTGTCTACAATAATTCCCACCATATTTTTTATCTAAGTTTTCCAGTGTACCAAAGCTTAAATTCTGAGTTGTCTATTTCTTTCGCTTTTTCACCTTTCAACTTAGTTTCTTGTTGGCACATAAAATTGATCTTCCTTCTAAGCATAGTGTCCACTATTTTAATAGATTTTTCAATAAGCATGCCTACATTCCATGATCGAAAAGGAATTTTACTCTCATGAACTTACTTCTTTACCCATATCTGTTCACGAAAATGTGGGAACCCTTATTTATTTTTCATGGCATCTAGTCGGCTATGCAACAACCCTTACTCTTTTGACACTACACTCGAAACATACAGTGTAATGCTTCCGGACAACTAACATTCACATTATTTCGTAGTTGATCCATATCATAGAAATTCAACAAAATTTTATATTGGTTGTCAATTGCTTAACACAATCCTCTCATTTTATCCGAACTTTAGACCGACTATGTATAGCAAAGTTAACCTAAACAACACTAAAATTATTAGAACAATATACATTAAATTTTAAGATAAATGATAAAAAAACTTTTTTATTCTTTACAAAATCATCTTCTAAAACTCTCTTTTACTTTCTCTTCCAAGCTTCCAAACAAATCTTATTAACTGTACACTATAACTATCAAAGATCTTATTAACTGTACACCATAACTATCAAAGATAAATTTATTTCTTGCATGACAAATACCACAAAAGATTGAAGTCACTCTCTCACCAAGTCTTCTATCATTACTAAGAAGAAATTAATAAAGCCAGCTAACAAAGGGCTCCTCAGGAGTACTGTTGAAATTAATATGAAAAGGACACCAAAACCAAACATATGTAGACCCAATTCACCTTTTAAACACATGGTCCATTGTTTCAAATAGAATTTTACATATAAAATATCTTAAGCATGAAAGCACTTTTTCTCCATAGCTGATCTCTAACAGAAATAAAATTATGGATTATTTTTCATAGGAAGCGGGTCTTCGGGACTTTAAGTAGGATCAAGAGAATTTGATTGTTCTCAATGGAGTTAGCACCTTCCAATTAGTATAAAAATTGTTGTATGCCAATATGACTTCCACAAGCCATCTTAACACACAATGACACCTAAGTTGCTGGTCAAATGTTACATAATTTTTCTAACGAATTTAGTATCAAACTTAAGTTCCTCTCGTTGGATATTTGACAAGTGGTAATACACGTTCAATCTAACTTAAAAATTAAAATATAGTAAAAAGAGTAGTTAAGCCTTAGTCGTTTTTCAAAAGCTTCTGAATTATCAATAGCCAATAAGTAAGAACCAAGGCTTAGATGAATTTTGGGGAGTTTGGTTTGTAAAAAAGTTTGGTAACTAATATGAAACAATGGTAATTCTTGAGTCAAGTCCAAATGGAACCACTTATTTATACATTAATGAAGCGCTATGATAATTAACATGGAGGTGCTTCGTAGGTTTTCCTTTAACTAACCACTAACTACCATATACTATATTTGGAAAGCTTTACATTTAAGTAATTAACTGTTTCTATAAAGGAAAAGGTGATGCAAGCAAGTTAGTTAGTATCTAACAAACTTGTATCATTGTTGTGTGATAACCCTCAATAAGTTGGATGATAGATTGTAATCATGCTCAACTTGGATAAAAGGATGTGGAAAGGTCGAAGAAGTTGAGGTTTTGTGAAAAAATCAGCAATTTGATCTCTTGATGCAACCGACAAGAGCTTGAAAAGGCCATTTTGGAGTTTCTCACGAATTAAGTGGCAATCAATGTCAAGGTGTTTGGTCCGCTCATAAAAGACGAGGTTTGCTACAATATAGATATCACTGAGGTTATCGCGGTAAAGTGTTTGTGACTTGGTTGATGAGATATGCAGATCATTAAGGAGATAAACCAACCATTGAAGTTAACATGCAGTTGCAACTAATGCTCCATAATCCTCTTCTAAAGAGGACCTGGATACAGTCATTTGCTTCTTGATGCTGTCGTACCTTGAAAAATATTATCCTTCGTGATGGACACGGAAAAAATTGTTCGAATAGAGTCGCCACCGAATTTTATTTATCTTAAGAAGGAATAGGAAAATATCGATAAAACTTTTTAAAACAGAATAATAGTCGTCGCAACCATATTAGGGTTCGAGAATCAATTACGCAAGGGAATGTATTAGCACCCCTCACGTCTGTTGTACTCAACGGGAACCTCTTAGTTTGATTTGTGATTGAATGTTAGCACATGTTTATTTACTTTCTACGAACGATAAAAGAACTAAAGAGAAAAGAAAGGAACCGCTAAAAGGGAAAAGGGAAATTTTTTATTAGGGTGATCGCCAATGATTGGGGCCCTTGTGCCTACGTATTCTCATTGAAAAATGAGAAATCAGAACGTCCGTAGTTCGGAGAACTACAGGAAAAGGTTTGGGGTAAAATGTATAAAAGGTAGATGGGTAAAAAACAAAAAGGTAGATGGGTAAAAAAACAAAAAGGTAGCTCGCCAGGATCTCGCAATTCCGTGTCTACGTACCCTCATAATGCAATGAGGAAGTCAGAGCTCCGTAGCGGTTGGTTGGTTTTGTATCTATTAATGAACGAGTATTTAGATCACATTTTAACTGCTAAATATTGGCTTGTCTTCTCACGGGGGGAGGCTGAAGCACTAGTTTATATGCGCGATAGAAGGGACTAAACAATGTTCTTTTGCAAAAAGTGTTTGAGCGCACGGGGGCGAGGAATTAGTGTCTTGAGAGGTTTCAATCGCATGGGGGCGAGAAAAGAGAGTTTAATGTGTTAATGTTGATTTTAGGGTTTTGAGAAGAGTGTTCTTGATTTGGATTGCGCTAAAGACTATGGATAGAGGTGAATACTTCGAATCACCAAGCCAAACATCTTGTGTCCAAAATACTCAGAGTGAGTGTAGGAAAATTTCATCCTAATCCTTCTCCACCACTTAAGCCTCGTGACACACAATTATAATCGCCTTTTATTGTGTTTTTGAAGTTATTTGAGAAAATTCCATTTGACGTTGGATCAAGGGTTCGAGGAAAGGTAAGGTGGGTCCTAGTTCCTAAAGAAATCTAGCAAGCAAAAATCACAACCAAAGAAAAGCAGGAAAGTAAAGAAAGTACATCAAAATAGGGAGAGGGATACATGAAAAATACATGGGAAGTAGATGCGAGAAATAAAGGGTTTCGTTGTCAGGTAGTCCAAGAGAAAGCCGTGTGTGCACAGTGTCCCAATATAAGATAGAGAAAGTATAGAATCCAGATCCAAGCCTCCTTTTGCTAGGGTTGAGTACAAGTTCCAAAAACCCATGCAAGGGATAGTAACCATAGACCAAAATTAATGTCTTTTGGGGTGTTAATTATTTTATCATGTTTTTGTGTTTTTTAACAGAAAAGAAGAATCAAAGAAGAAAAAGATTACATAATGATAAATGACCAATGAAATAAATTGCGAAAAGTCAATGGCAAAAACTAAATAGCATAAAAGTAAAGAGTGAAAAGTAAAGTTAAAAGTTAGTTGTTAATGGTTATTGATCGGATGATCACTTTCTCGAATCGGGACCAATTTAGTGTTATGTTAAGCAATCGTAGCACAATCTATGTAGAGATCATACTATGGGAGGCCGATCAATAACAATATTTGTGTTAAAACTTGCTAGAGAAATGATATGTAAATCATTCTCCTAAAGTCATGCCACACAAATAGAAAAATGAGAACGGTCTCATCTTAATCAAGAATTTTAATAATTAATCAAAGACAACCTATCACTATTCTAAAGTGTAGAGAATTATCCAAATGATCATTCAATCACTTGTTTGAAATAATGAAGATTCAACATCTTTGAGAATCATCATTCTATGATCCTTAAGATCTCATTAACCAAAAGGAAAATAGAAAATCAAAATGTACACAAAACATTGATAAAAAAGGATCAAAAGTAACCAATAAAAATAGAATAAAAACAAACTCATAAATGAAATTAAACTAAAAACTAGAAGTTTGAAAATAGAAAGAAACAAAATTAAGATGATAAGTAATAAATAGAACAAAAAAAATTTAAAGAAAAAACAAAAAAAAAAAGAATGAAGGGAGTTTCAAATATGGACCGTGGGTGTGAAGATCAAGTTCCAAATGGGCTGAGCCCATTACCTTATCAAGCAATTTTTCTTAAAAAATAATATGACTCAACTTCAATTCCAACAAGACGTTTCTTTCTTCTTCTTCTTCTTTTCGTACCGCCTTTCCTCTTTCTCATCTCGGTTTTGATTCCAGCTTTCTCACCCTCTCATCTCTTTCTCAATCCCGTCTTCTCTGTTTCTCTTGCTCGCGTGCTCTCTCTCACACTCGTCCTCTCTGTTTCAACGAATCCCTCTCACTTTTGGTTCTCTCTCGATCTTGGTTTTGTGGATGGTAATGGTGTGTAGTTTGTTGTAGATGTGTCATACCCTAAATTTTGACCACAAGATATCCCATCATTGTGCAAGTCATCACCACAATATGGATGCACCATCATACCTCATCAAAATCCTCAAGGATTGTTGAGCACTTGCCTCTAACAAGAATTAGGGTTTTTAGCCCTCTCAGAGTACTCAGACAAAGGATCAATCAAGAATTGACATGATCTTCAACTTGTCTAGCCTCTTAAACACCCATAAGGGATCAATAGGATTCCCACATCAAGAATCAAGCACAAAAGTTACAACATTCCAAGTGGATCAAGCCTCAAGATCGCCAGTGTCACCAAATTAGGGTTTTGGTCGATCAAGGCCTCTAGATGAAAATTTTCTTCAGGGCATGAGCCAATACTTCAAAGCATAACCCAAGATACTCCAAGGAACCTTATGAGTCCCATCATCAAGTCAAAATAACCTCAGGGGATACATTCATAAAAAATCAGGAATTAGGGTTTCTTGACCTGATTCACCCCTAAGTTGACTTTTGAGGCAAGACATGAACCAAAACCTAAAGACATGATTTGAGGGCCTCAAATACACTACATTGATCCATTTACAACAATGGATTGATCCATGAAGCTTGATTCACAAGTTTCAATCTCATCTGGACCATAATTAGGGTTTTGAAGAAAAAGTCAGTTGTGCCTTTGACTTTTGACTAAGACATGCTCCCAAACCTTGGGACATGATTCAAGACACCCTAAAATACCTATGGAATCCATCCATTAGGTTTGAATTGGGTCAAGAACTTGATTGCACAAAGGATCACACAGTTTGGATTTCATCTGATAAAAAGTCAACTGTGCCCAAAATAAAGTTTGACTTTTTGGAATTTTCACAAATATGGTTCCCCTAAGTCAAGAACAATGTTAATGCATGGTATTGATCATCATTCATTAAGAAAAATCAAGAAAAGTGAGATTTCTTGCAAAAGGGGCAACCATGAGAAACCAAAATTTTTCTAAGTTATGGAACAAAAGTTATTTCTTGCAAAAGGGGTAACCATAAAAAAAAGACAGGAAAACCATCAAAAGACTGGCAGACAACTTCTTCCTGAGCGGTGATACACTTTATAAGAGAAACTTCGACATGGTTTTTCTCCGATGCGTAGACAGACTAGAAGCAACCATGCTGATGAAAGAAATTCACGAAGGATCCTTTGGCACTCATGCCAACGGACACACAATGGCAAGAAAAATTCTGAGAGCAGGATATTATTGGCTGGCAATGGAATCTGATTGCTACCAGAACATGAGGAAGTGTCACAAGTGTTAGATATACGCAGACAAAATCCATGTACCGCCAATGCATCTCAAAGTTCTTTCTTCTCCATGGCCTTTTTCTATATGGGGAATCGACACGATTGGCATGATTGAACCCAAAGCTTCAAACAGACATTGGTTTATCCTGGTAGCCATTGACTACTTTACCAAATGGGTCGAAGCAGTGTCATACACAAATGTAACCTGACAAGTGGTGGTCTGATTTATCAAAAACAATCTCATCTGCCGTTATGGTGTTCCAAGCCAGATCATTACGGATAATGAATCTATCTTGAACAATAAGATGATGAAAGAGTTGTGTGCTGAGTTCAAGATCGAACACCATAACTCATCTCCCTACCGACCTAAGATGAACGGGGCGGTAGAAGCGACTAACAAGAACATCAAGAAGATTGTTCAAAAGATGGTTGTAACCTACAAAGACTGGCATGAAATGTTGCCCTTTGCTTTTCACGGTTATCGCACATCTGTCTGCACTTCAACAGGGGCAATCTCTCTAGTATATGGCATGGAGGCAGTGCTTCCGGTAGAATTAGAGATACCATCAATCAGGGTATTGGTGGAATGTAAGTTAATAGAGGTTGAATGGTGTCAAAGTCGGCACGATGAACTGAACCTAATCGAAGAAAAGAGAATGACAGCCTTGTGCCATGGTCAGTTATATCAGCAAAGAATGAAGAAGGCGTTCGACAAAAAGGTCCAACCTCGTGTCTTCAGAATAGGAGACCTTGTGCTCAAAAAGATACAATCATTCCTTACTGATTCTCTGGGCAAATGGACTCCGAATTATGACGGCCCCTATGTGGTCAAGAAAACCTTCTCAGGCGGTGCCTTGAGACTCGCAACCATGGATGGAGAGGAGTCTACCTACCCCATGAATGTCGATGTAGTCAAGAAATATTTCTCCTAAATATGAAAAAAAAACTTCTAGGTGGATTGAAAATCCGAAAGGGCGATCCAGGAAAAAATTAGAGACATAAGCAAAAAAAATCATCCCGATGGATTGAAAATCTCAAAAACAATCCAGGAAAAAGTTAGGGATTCATGGCAAGTAACTACGTCTGATTAATTTAACTCCTCAACAGTAATGTCATCCATCAAGAAAACTCCAGTCAAGGTCACCTTCGACAGAAGCCCAGAATGTCCAGAATTCAAAGTTGGTAGAAGGATAGTGGTCGTTATGTTTCAATGTAGTCCTTTTCCCTTAAATTTCCATTTTCTAAACTTCGTAAATGCTCTATGGGATCACGCGCATGGTTGATTTTCATCCTATAAATAAAATTTGAGCCCTAGTGCTTTTGTTTGCAATTCTCATTTGTTTTTGCTTTACAGAATGACATTTTTAACATGATCAACGATTCTTGAAACAAAACAAAAAAATGAATTTTACTTGTAAAATTTTCTTCCACTTTTAAAATAAAGATGCCATTTCTTTTTTAAACTGCTGAACGCACAAAGAACGTCGATAGCTTCTCCGAAGGTGATTGAACCTCAAAGTGCAGAATCAAAGTACTCCTTCTAAACCAGTATACCTGAATGAAGGATCAACCATTTCAGATATAATATCCCATCTGACATCCACGGCAGAGTTCTTACCTCTTAAAACCGATTGACGATTCTCTCTTCCCCACAGGGTCTACCTCTCCTAAGCAAAACAGGATTACTATCATGAATCAATGGTAATTTTTCATCCCCCGCAGTGGTCGAGTATCCACTCGTGTTCATTCACTAGTCTGTATGCCGCGTCAGTTTTGTCAGCATAAACATAGATACATCATGCATAATTGATTCATATTCATATTCATATTGCATTAATATCGCTCTGGTCATACTCATTCCCAATTGATAAAACCCTATTGTCAATCAAGTTGTCAGTTGTCCTTTCCACGTCGGATAAGACAAAATCCTGGTTTAAGTTCTTTCCTCATTAGGAAATGTATCGTCTGAGCAATCTCTCCCCCAGTCTATTTCTGGATTGGATACGGTCCTCGACCACTTTGATAACTTGAACCTATGAAAAGAAAAAAGACATTCGACAGACACCTTTGGAACATCACTCTTCACCATTGAAGATGATATTTATCGCTTTCTCAGATTAAGGAAAAACCCCAGAGAAATCCACTCAACCGAAGACTCTCAACAATACATCGGTTTTTCTCTCAAGAAAGTAGATGTTAATGAAGTCATCAGCACCTCAAAATTGGATTACATCACATGAAATTTCTTCGAAAAGATCTCGAAGAAAAGTATGATGCAATACCCCCGAGTGAAAAGCAGTCTTTCAAGAGACTCATTTTTCCCGAGTAGAGTCAACAAATGGCATCTCCAACAAAGAAGTTTGCACACCTCTACAGCTCAGACAAATGGGTACCCCCAACAAGTCTAACCTCAAACTTTTTCCATCAAATGGCGTCTCTCTAGTATAACTCGGCAAGAAGTTTGACGAAAACGCTGCAAATAGCATCCTTTGTCAAGGAAGAAACTCGACAAGAAGAAACTAAGACCAATTTCGTGGCTGAAGACCAGGATCGAGGGGAAGTTTATTTCAGAAACTGAGACCAGTTCCATGGCTAAAGACCAGGATCGAGGGGAGGTTTATTACAATAAGAAACTAAGACCAATTCCTTGGCTGAAGACCAGGATCGATGGGAAGTTTGTTTCAAAAACTGGGACCAGTTCCGTGGCTAAAGACCAGGATCGAGGGGAGGTTTATTACAAAAAGAAACTAAGACTAGTTCCATGGCTAAAGACCAGGATAGAAGGGGAAGTTTAACCCTATTCTAAGTATAATTTCTTAGCAAAAGAAGATGGAGGAGCTAACTGCCATTCATAACCACCGTCAAAATTTCGGGTATTCCGATATTTAATCCTCTTGCACCCTGAATGTCCGAATACCTTCACAATTCACACCTTCAGGTCCAATAGGGGCATCTCTCATACCCCAAATTTTGACCACAAGATTTCCCATCATTTTGCAAATCATCACCACAATATGGATGTACCATTATACCTCATCAAGATCCTCAAGGATTGTTGAGCACTCACCTCTACCAAGAATTAGGGTTTTGAGCCCTCTCAGAGTACTCAGACAAAGGATCAATCAAGAATTGACATGATCTTCAACTTATCTAGCCTCTCAAACACCCATAAGGGATCAAGAGGACTCCCACACCAAGAATCAAGCACAAAAGTTGCAACATTCCAAGTGGATCAAGCCTCAAGATCACCAGTGTCACCAAATTAGGGTTTTGGTCGACCAAAGCCTCCAGATGAAAAAAATTTCTGGGCATGAGCCAATACTTCAAAGAATAACCCAAGATACTCCAAGGAACCTTATGAGTCCCATCATCAAGTCAAAATAACCTCAGGGGAAGCATTCATAAAAAATTAGGAATTAGGGTTTCTTGACCTGATTCACCCCTATGTTGACTTTTGAGGCAAGACATGAACCAAAACCTAAAGACATCATTTGAGGGACTCAAATACACTACATTGATCCATTTACAATAATGGATTGACCAAGAAACTTGATTCACAAGTTTAAATCTCATCTGGACCATAATTAAGGTTTTGAAGAAAAAGTCAACTGTGCCTTTAACTTTTGACCAAAACATGCTACCAAACCTTGGGACATGATTCAAGACACCCTAAAACACCTATGGAATCCATCCATTAGGTTTGAATTGGGTCAAGAACTTGATTCCATAAAGGATCACACAGTTTGGATTTCATCTGACAAAAATTCAACTGTGCCCAAAGTCAAGTTTGACTTTTTTGGAATTTTTTACAAATATGGTTCCCCTAAGTCAAGAACAATGTTAATGTATGGTATTGATCATCATTCATTAAGAAAAATCAAGAAAAGTGAGATTTCTTGCAAAAGGGGCAACCATGAGAAACCAACATTTTTCTAAGTTATGGAACAAAAGTGATTTCTTGCAAAAGGGGCAACCATCAAGAAAAGACAGCAAAACCATCAGAAGACTGGTAGGCAACTTCTTCTTGAGCGGTGATACACTCTATAAGAGAAACTTCGACATGGTTTTTCTCCGATGCATAAACAGACTAGAATCAACCATGCTGATGAAAGAAATTCACGAATGATCCTTTGGCACTCATGCCAACGGATACACAATGGCAAGAAAAATTCTGAGAGCAGGATGTTATTGGCTGACAATGGAATCCGATTGCTACCAGTACATGAGGAAGTGTCAGATATATGCAGACAAAATCCATGTACCGCAAACGAATCTCAAAGTTCTTTCTTCTCTATGGCCTTTTTCTATATGGGGAATCGACATGATTGGCATGATTGAACCCAAAGCTTCAAACGGACATTGGTTTATCCTGGTAGCCATTGACTACTTCACCAAATGGGTCAAAGCAGTGTCATACACCAATGTAACCTAACAAGTGGTGGTCCGATTTATCAAAAACAATCTCATCTGCCGTTATGGTGTTCCAAGCCAGATTATTACGGATAAGGGATCTAACTTGAACAATAAGATGATGAAAAAGTTGTGTGTTGAGTTCAAGATCGAACACCATAACTCACCTCCCTACCGACCTAAGATGAACGGGGCGGTAGAAGCGATTAACAAGAACATCAAGAAGATTGTTCAAAAGATGATTGTAACCTACAAAGACTGGCATGAAATTCTGCACTGTGCTCTTCACGGTTATCGTACTTCTATCTGCACTTCAACAGGGGAAATCTCTCTAGTATATGGCATGGAGACAGTGCTTCCCATAGAAGTAGAGATACCATCAATCAGGGTATTGGTGGAAGCTAAGTTAACAGAGGTTGAATGGTGTCAAAGTCGGCACAATGAACTGAACCTAATCGAAGAAAAGAGAATGACAACCTTGTGCCATGGTCAGTTGTATCAGCAAAGATGAAGAAGGCGTTCGACAAAAAGGTCTGACCCCGTGTCTTCAGAAAAGGAGACCTTGTGCTCAAAAAGATACAATCATTCCTTACTGATTCCCGGGGCAAATAGACTCCGGATTATGAAGGCCCATATGTGGTCAAGAAAGCCTACTCAGGCGGTGCCTTGAGACTCGCAACCATGGGTGGAGAGGAGTTTACCTACCCCACGAATGTTGATGTAGTCAAGAAATACTTCGCCTAAATATGAAAAAAAAACGTCTCGGTGGATTGAAAACCCGAAAGGGCAATCCAGGCAAAAATTAGAGACATAAGCAAAAAAAATCATCCTGATGGATTGAAAATCTCAAAAACAATCCAGGCAAAAGTGTGGGATTCATGGCAAGTAACTACGTCTGATTAATTTGACTTCTCAGTAGTAATGCCATCCATCAAGAAAACTCCAATCAAGGTCACCTTCGACAGAAGCCCAGAATGTCAAGAATTCAAAGTTGGCAGAAGGATAGCGGTCGTTATGTTTCAATGTAGCCCTTTTCCCTTAAATTACCATTTTCTAAACATTGTAAATGCTCTATCGGATCACGCGCTTGGATGATTTCCATCCTATTAATAAAATTTGAGCCCTAGTGCTTTTGTTTGCAATTCTCATTTATTTTTACTTTACAGAATGACATTTTTAACATGATCAACGATTCTTGAAACAAAACACAAAAATGAATTTTACATGTCAAATTTTCTTCCACTTTTAAAATAAAGATGACATTTCTTTTTTAAACTACTGAACGCACAAAGAACATCGATAGCTTCTCCAAAGGTGATTAAACCTCAAAGTGCAGAATCAAAGTACTCCTTCTAAACCAGTATACCTGAATGAAGGATCAACCGTTTCAGATATAATATCCCATGTGACATCCACGACAGAGTTCTTACCTCTTAAGACCGATTGACGATTCTCTCTTCCCCACAGGGTCTACCTCTCCTAAGCAAAATAGGATTGCTATCGTGAACCAATGGTACTTTTTCATCCCCCGCAGTGGCCGAGTATCCAGTCGTGTTCATCCACTAGTCTATATGTCGCGTCAGTTTTGTCAGCATAAACATACATACATCATGCATAATTGATTCACATTCATACTCATATTGCATTAATATTGCTCTGGTCATACTCATTCCTAAGTGATAAAACCTTATTGTCAATCAAGTCGTCAGTTGTCCTTTCCGCGTCGGATAAGACAAAATCCTGGTTTAAGTTCTTTCCTCGTCAGGAAATGTATCATCTGAGCAATCTCTCCCCGAGTTTATTTATCGATTGGAGACGATCCTCGACAACTTTGATAACACGAACCTCTGAAAAGCAAAAATACATTCGACAGACACCTTTGGAACATCACTCTTCACCATTGAAGATGATATTTCTCGCTTTCCCGGATTAAGGAAAATCCCCAGAGAAAGCCTCTCAACTGAAGACTCTCAGTAATACATCGGTTTTTCTCCCAAGAAAGTCGATGTTAATGAAGCCATTAGCACCACAAAATTGGATTACATCACGTTGAATTTCTCCGAAAAGATCTCGAAGAAAAGTATGATGTGATACCCCCGAGCAAAAAGCAATCTTTCAAGAGACTCGTTTTTCCCCAGTAGAGTCAACAAATGGCATCTCCAACAGAGAAGTTTGCACACCTCTACAGCTCAGACAAATAGGTACCCCCAGCAAGTCTGACCTCAAACTTTTTCCATCAAATGGCGTTTCTCTAGTAAAACTCGGCGAGAAGTTTGACGAAAACCGCTGCAAATAGCATCCCTTGTCAAGGAAGAAACTCGACAAGAAGAAACTAAGACCAGTTCCGTGGCTGAAGACCAGGATCAAGGGGAAGTTTATTTCAGAAACTGAGACCAGTTCCGTGGCTAAAGACCAGGATCGAGGGGAGGTTTATTACAAAAATAAACTAAGACCAGTTCCATGGCTGAAGACCAGGATCGAGGGGAAGTTTATTTCAAAAACTAATACCAGATCCATGGCTAAAGACCAGGATCGAGGGGAGGTTTATTACAAAAAAGAAACTAAGACCAATTCCATGGCTGAAGACCGAGATCGAGGGGAAGTTTTACACTTTTATAAGTATCATTGCTTAGCAAAAAAAGATGGAGGAGCAAACTGCCATTCATAACCACCATCAAAATTTCGGGTATTCTGATATTTAATCCTCTTGCACCCTGAATGTCCGAATACCTTCGCCATTCACACGTTCAGGTCCAACAAGATTAAATCGGGGAATCTGTCATACCCCAAATTTTGACCATAAGATTTCCCATCATTGTGCAAACCATCACCACAATATGGATATACCATCATACCTCATCAAGATCCTCAGGGATTGTTGAGCACTCACCTCTACCAAGAATTAGGGTTTTGAGCCCTCTCAGAGTACTCAGACAAAGGATCAATCAAGAATTGATATGATCTTCAACTTGTCTAACCTCTCAAACACCCATAAGGGATCAAGAGGACTCCCATATCAAGAATCAAGCACAAAAGTTGCAACATTCCAAGTGGATCAAGCCTCAAGATCGCTAGTGTCGCCAAATTAGGGTTTTGGTCGACCAAGGCCTCCAGATGAAAATTTTCTTCTGGGAATGAGCCAATAGTTCAAAGCATAACCTAAGATATTCCAAGGAACCTTATGAGTCCCATCATCAAGTCAAAATAACCTCAGGGGATGCATTCATACAAAATTAGGAATTAGGGTTTCTTGACCTGATTCACCCCTAAGTTGACTTTTGAGGCAAGACATGAACCAAAACCTCAAGACATGATTTGAGGGCCTAAAATACACTACATTAATCCATTTACAACAATGGATTGATCCAAGAAGTTTGATTCACAAGTTTTAATCTCATATGGACCACAATTATTGTTTTGAAGAAAAAGTCAATTGTGTCTTTGACTTTTGACCAAGACATGCTCCCAAACCTTGGGACATGATTTAAGACACCCTAAAACACCTATGGAATCCATACATTAGGTTTGAATTGGGTCAAGAACTTGATTACACAAAGGATCACATAGTTTGGATTTCATTTGACAAAAAGTCAACTGTGCCCAAAATCAAGTTAGACTTTTTGGAAATTTTCACAAATATAGTTCCCCTAAGTCAAGAACAATGTTAATGTATGGTATTGATCATCATTAATTAAGAAAAATCAAGAAAATTGAGATTTCTTGAAAAAGAGGCAACCATGAGAAACCAAATTTTTTCTAAGTTATGGAACAAAGGTGATTTTGTACCAACTTTGCAAGGTCATAACTCCTAAACCACAAAGCCTGCCTTTTCCCCCATCCAAAGCTCAAATGAAAGTTCATCTTACATACTTCAAATATGTCAACTATATCTCATTCCAAATCGTCATGGATTTTAAGTTATGGATTGATCAAAATCACAAAAATTGGAAATGGCCACTTTTTCCAACACTTAGTAAAATTTTCAAGAAGTCAGAATCTGTTTCACTTTTTCTAAACTTTGAGACCATTTTTCACCTTGATCCAAGTTGAACCAAGACCAACCTTGAACATCAAAGTTAAAGTATGGCATGAGAGCTTTCCAACAAGTACCAGATCATCTCCAAATTCAATTTGAGTAGGGAGTTACAACCCTTGGAATATGGCATCAAAGACTAGTTTCTTCCCAAGACAGATTTGTGCATTTTGCTCGAATTAGCTAAATCAGACAATTGTATGTCTTGTTATCCTTTTGGACACCTCAAGGGATAACATTTATGGGACAATGTCTGATCCACAAGCCTCCCAAGTCCAAGAATCTACATGTAGCTATGTGGCACCTAAAAAGGCTAAAGATCTCAAAGGCTCCAATTTTGTTTCAATGCATTCAATGGATTCACAAGGTGGCAAGCATCAAGACATTGCTAACTGAATTGAGTCAAGCCTTATCTATGAACCAGAGGACACATAGCCTTTGCCCTAACCTCAAGTCAATGGCTAGAGGAGACTTGAGATTCCTTTTGATCACCATTGGCCAAAGGATTGTCCAAGATGCCATTCACTATTCCTTGCAAAAAAAACTTGCTCTATTATAAAGAGAGCTCATTTGTGATCAGTTTGAATACCCCAAAGCACTACAACACTTTCTTTCCTCAAAATCTCTCTCATTATGCAGAAATGCATTCTTTTGCAACTCACCACTGAATTTTTGAGTTAGAGAGCAATTCCACCATAGCTCACGATCCAAACACATCCAATGTATCATATATAAGTTGTTCAAACACTCATTCTTGATCTGAAACACCAAAATCAGAAACTCAATCTCCAAAACCTCAAATTTTGACGTTTTTGCATTTTTCAAGCCATGTCTTGATTCAGTCACTTTCAAAACCAAACCAAGCTACAACACACTCCAAATATCATCCTCAAACTGTTCCAACAAGTTTTCCTCAACTGTAACATCATTTGAGTGAGATACCATTTTGGTCACTTTTGCCACTTTTGCAAGAAAGGGCCAATTCTTATTCCTGAGGATTCTAGCTGGTTTTGATCATTCTAACAGCTTCTAAGGGATTAATCAAAGGTGTCTAAAGCATTGGATCACTTCTGGCACACGCATCTTGAAGGATAGCACAAGGAGCTTCAAGAGGTAAGTACATGACAACTTGAACTCTTTAAATTATGCAATGCTTTGATGTCCATTGATCATAGACATCTCATACATATCATATGTGTTGTGTTTGAACCAATTTACTATGCTATTATTACTTGTATGATGTGATAGCATAGAACTTGAAAATCTTGGCCTATTTTGAAATCACTATCGGGTTTTAAAATAGAAGCATTTTCAGAAAATTCCAAAAGCACCATTGGATTCCTCATGAAATTCTAGGCAGGATCCATCTAAATTTTGTTCAAATTCATGAAGAATTGAGGGAGTTATGGCCTTCATGCAAGAGGCCTAAAATCAGGCCAGCCTTGGGCAAGGGCAAGGTCATGGCGCCTTGGCCAGGCCTAAATCCTTGTCATCCATATATGTTTATGGGGTGGTTTTGATACACGGATGTATCACCACCCCAGTGGTAGCGCGCATGTGTGTTTGGTAGGAAGGTCGTGGGTTCAAGACCCACCCAGACCATTTTGCTATTTCTCTCATTTTTGCTATTTTCATATTTTTTTATGGTTTTTATTAATTAATTCCAAAATTAATTTATCTCTCATTTTTAATTATTTTTTATTGGTTCCTTTTTTGAAAATCCACAAAAATGTTGAAATATTTTATTCCACAAAAAAATTAAATTTATATTATTTATTTAATATAGTTTGAATTTTTGTAATTAATTTCATTTTATTTGTTTTCAAACATTTTAAATGAAATTTTCACCTTGATTTTTTCAAAACCAATTGAATTTCAAGCCTTCATGTGATTAAACATGATTTTTAAAAACATTGTTCAAAATTTACAACTTGTTTTTCAATATATTTGGTATTTTTATATCATTTATTACTTATTTTTCTTTGAAAATTACATTTGTAAAAGAAATTAGGGTTTTCTCTTGATCAAACTTGTTTTCAAAGACATTTTTGGGTCTCTAATAGAGTGTAAGACCCATCCCTTGTCACACAAAAACCTTTTTGGGCCTCAGTCATTGTATAAGTCCCGACACGATTTTCAAAATAACGGTGTGATCGTTATTTTTCATTTGGGCCTCTCCTTGAGTTGTAATCCCCACCCGTTGTATAAAATAAACTTTTTTGGGTCTCTAATAGAGTGTAAGACCCAATCCTCCCCCCCATGTACAAAAAACTTTTTTGGGCCTCAGTCATTGTATATGTCCCGACACGATTTTCAAAATAACGGTGCGGTCGTTATTTTTCATTTGGGCCTCTCCTTGAGTTGTAAGCCCCATCTCTTGTATAAAAATAACTTTGGGCCTCTAATAGAGTGTAAGACCCAACCTCTTTTATAAATACAATAAATTTGGGCTTCTCCTTAAGTATAAGCCCCAAACTTCCTTTCAAAACAACTTTCCTTTTGATTTAAATTCAAATTTATAGTTGTATCAAAACTTTCTGGAATAACTAACCATGTAGCTGTAACACTGGAAGCTTGGTCACCTGTAAGTTCTACCAGCTTTCTTTTATATACTTGCTTATATACTTAATCTGTATATATATATATATATATATATATATATATATATGGAACAGAGAAAGACATTATTCCTGGTGAAACTTTTCTCAAGACTATCACTACTAGAAATTTGTCTAAGAAATTCATTTCCCCAGAGAGAATTAATTCCCGATGAAACCTCTCTTAAATTTCTTCAAACCCTAGACTTGTTCACTAAAGAAATAATTATTCCTGGTGAAACCTTTCTTGAATTTTTCTTAGGTTTGGACCCACAGGCTTCCTAAAAGCATCCCCAACCTCCTCTTGGGCTTTGTACAAGGACCCTCAGGCTTCTTAGAAGTTCTCATGCCTCCTCTTGGGCTTAGTACAAGGACCCAAAGACCTCCTACAGGTATATGATAGAACTTAGTCATCCTTTGATAGTTCCATCCTCCAAAGAGCCAGAATCTCAAAATATCAGAACAATTTAGGGTTGATTCTCATCCCTTAAGATACCAGACTCCTCTTGGGCATCATACAAAGATAAACCTTTTCATGCTAGTAGACTTGGATAGTCTCATCTTCTTTTGGATCTCAAGAAACCCTCAAGTTTCCTAAAAAAACACAGGATGAACCCTGATCATTTCATTAATCACCAACAGAGTTGAACCCTCCATGGGTTTCAAAACTAAATCTTTAAACTCTCACTTCAAATTTCCCCAGCTAAGGTTAACTTACTATTGATACAACACCAACAGAATCAGAACCTCAAGGCATCTGATATCTCAACTCTTCTGTAATCCTCAGCAAGAGTTGATTCCCCAATTTGGACCTGTCTCTGGATCTCACTAATCCTCAGCAGAAGCTAGCCTCCTCTTAGGCTTCATATAAGAAATTCCCCAACCAGCCTCCTCTTAGGCTTTGTATAATGATCATCCCTCTGCACCTTTTAGCCTCAATATTGGGCGTTGTACAAGACACATATAAACATTCTCCAGCTGAGTCAGTCAAAATCCCTTTTAGCCTCAATCTTGGGCTTTGTACAAGACACCTATAAAAATTCTCCAACTGAGTCAGTCAAAATCCCTTTTAGCCTCAATCTTGGGCTTTGTACAAGACACATATAAACATTCTCCAGCTGAGTTAGTCAAAATCCCTTTCAGCCTCAATCATGGGCTTTGTGCAAGACAGATAAAACCTTTCACCAGTAGAGTCAATCCTTTTAGCCTCAATCTTGGGCTTCGTACAAGACAGACAAAATATTCCCCGGAAGAGTCAATTCTTCCAGCCTCCTCTTAGGCTTTGTATAACGATCTCCCCAAAAGAGTCAGTCTCTTTTCAGCCTCAATCTTGGGCTTTGTACAAGACAGATATAAAACTCCCTAAACAGAGTCAACCCTTTAACTTCAACCTTGGGCTTTGATCAAGGCACACAGAAAAAAGGACCAACATCCCCTCAGAGGAAATTAAAATGTCTCTGTAGGAAGACATTTCTCTGTACAATCACATATCAAAACAGACAATCAAACAAACCTTAATTCCAGATAACTGCTATAAGTGGCACACTTGTCGATTTAAAAATCCAAGTTGTAGTCCATCTCTTATCCTGGTAAATCCCCTTCTTTCATCTAATTGCTGTAAGTCGCAAGCCTCTGGATTATTTACATCCAAGCCAATGACCCTCTCTTAGCATGAAATATTCCTAAGGAAAAATGGCATTGCTCAAAACTGAGTTAAATGTTTTCTCCTTCAAGACAAATCCCTTATAAAGGAAATTATGGCATTGCTGGATTCCATATATTCCAGTTAAAGTAATTCTCCTTTATAATCAGTTACCTAACAACTGTGATAAACAGATGAGATATCTCTCTTTAGAGATGACAAATTCTCTCTCAGTCAAAACCTTTTAGCTTCAATCTTGGGCTTTGAACAAGACAAAAAAAACCTTTTAGCTTCAATCTTAGGCTTTGAACAAGACACAAATACCCTTTAGCTTCAATCTTGGGCTTTGAACAAGACACCAAACATCTTTTCCTCCCATAGAATAGGAGGAACTACGATTGCTCAGATTTCCCTATTTTCTTAAACGGGAATACGTAGGCAGAAGATTGCGAAATCTTAGCGAGCACACATAACAAAAACCCTTAGGTTCAGTTCCTTACCAACAACATCGGAAAACCCGAAAACAACAAAAATAATATCTCAAACACTCCCAAAGGAAAAACTTTCCCAACCCATGACAGATAAACACCAGTAAGTAGATAACAGTAGAATTTGTTAAACGATCTATGGATAACCATATATAGGATGGGTAATTGACAACTCCCCATTGTATAACCTGACCCCGGACCCCCCCCCCCCCCCAATCTCTTAGCATTTGTTAAAGAAAACATTTGTGTGCAAGGTTAGTTTTAGATTGCTTCCCTTTCCTTTCCAGCTTCATAGGATAAATAAGAAATCAGAAAGTAGCACCCAATTCCAACCAAATGCGGTAAGGTGGTCGTGTCACCGACAAAAATCGCACGCTACAAGATGAAGAAATGGAAAAGATTTTGTGTGCATTTTGTTTTTTTGTAGGTTATGTTGAGTAGATGATGAGGGGTTATAATGATCAAGGGAAGTTGATTTGTGTGTTGAACTTTTAAAGGTTTGTTTTGTGATATTAAGGTTTGTGAGGAATTGAAGGTTGTTGAGTTGTTTGTGAGTTTGCAGAGATATAGAGATTGAGATTGAAGAATGTTGTGTGACTTGCAGTGTATTATGGTTTGTGTTTTGTGTTATGCGGAATTTTAAGGTGATTGAAGAAGGTGGAGAATGAGGTTGAAGGTTATGATATTTTTTTTGCAATGTTGTAGAGTTGTGTTGATGTTTTTGAGGATTCTTGAAGGTAATGATTTATGGTTGAAGCTTTTTGAAGGAAGTTTTTGTGGAGAGAATGTGAAGGTTGAAGCGTATTGTTTTTTGGTGGTAAGGGGTGAGGTATTGGGTTTTTGTCAAGATTTGTGTAAAAGGAATTTTTGTTCTGTTATCATTGTTGAAGCTGCGTGAAAATCGTCACAATAAGTGAAGGCAGTGGAGTGTGGCTCCAATCAAAATCAACAACACCACCTGCATTTTTTGTCCTGTTCCAAAGCTTCTACTTGTGCTTGTGTTACCAATTGTATTGGGCTTAGGCTTATGTGGATTTTGGTGGAAGCTTGGAATGTCTTGGTTTGATGGCATTGGCTTGGTTACAGCTTGTGGTAACATGAAGTAGCTGGTGCGTCTTGCTTTAAGTGCCTTATGGAAAGTAACATGTAGCTTTCGTAGAAGCTTGAAGATGGGTCGTGTGAAGCTTCTCATGAGCTTACTTTTCTTTATATTTTTTTTGGCAATTTAGATTATCCTTGTAAATGAGCATGTATTATTTTTGTACATTTCATGAACCTTTATTATTTTTTGTAGAACTTTTTATAATAAGAATGGATTTTCATTTTTGTAGCATTTTTTTGTGATAAGAATGGGCTTTGAACATACTATTTGCACCCTCCATTTCTATTTGAATTCTTGAACAATACATTACTTTCTTTAACACAATGATATACCATTCTTGATACATTACTTTCATTGAACAATACCATTCTTATTTGCACCCTCCATTTTTTTGTTGATACATTACTTTCATTGAACAATACCATTTCTATAGGAGATCAATACATTACTTTCTTTAACACAATGATATACCATTCTTGGAATGAGATACTTCTAATCCAAGAAAGTATTTTAGTTGGCTCAGATTTTTGATTTGGAAGTGGTAGTGAATAAATGATTTTATCTTGTTTTTATGAAAAGTGAATGATCTGCATTAGCTTATCCATAATCATTGTGAATAAGGGTGAAGGTCAGTTTTTCATACCACTTTCGACTTGCTTGTTTGAGTCCATACAAATATTTCTCGAGTTTGCAAACTTCATTTGGTGTGTTGATTTTGATACTAGGAGGAATGAGCATGTAAATATCTTCTTGCATTTCACCATGCAAGAATGCATCACTACTACAAAACACGCAAACAACAACGCCAGGCTTACAACGGATTGCCTATACACCGTTGTAATAGATGCGGGCTTTTTTTTTAATCTCGTTAAAAGGCTTTTAATGACGGTTAATATTCAAACCGTGGTGAAATGTGAGGCCTGTCACCACAGGTATGTTTTCAACCGTCATTATAGGTAGCGCATAGTCATGGGTTCAAGTCCCAGCACCAACATTTATGGTTTTTTTACATATTTTTTCAAAAAACCCACAACCTTTCACCACAGGTATGTTTTCAACCGTCATTATAAGTAGCGCATGGTCATGGGTTCAAGTCCCAGCACCAACATTTATGATTTTTTTACATATTTTTTCAAAATACCCACAGCCTTTCACCACTGGTATGTTTTCAACCGTCATTATAGCCAATAATTTAGTTTTAGTTCTTGCACTTCAAAAAATCGGTTTTAGGGAAAATTGTCTCCTTTTTAAGATCTGTTTCATGCATCTGAAGCAGAAAAATCGTGCGGTCATTAGTCCCCTACTCTAGAAGAGTTATGGGTTTTCACCCTCAAAACCTCAAATTCATCTTTTTTCTATTTTTAATGAATTTTTTACTGTTTTCATAGTCTCAAAAAATTCTAAAAAAATTCTCAAAATTCTTATTTTACCTAATTAGATTAAATTTCGTGTTTTTAGATTTTTCTGAATTTATTTTAATCATTTTTTCCTATTTTTTCAAAATGCTGACAGACCTTTTCACAACGGGTATTTAAACCAGCCGTTGTAATAGGTAGTTTTTTTTACTTATTTTTTCAAAATGATGACAGACCTTTCACCACGGGTAATTTAAACCAACCGTCATTATAGGTAGCGTCTTGTCATGGGTTCAAGTCCCAGCACCAGCATTTTTGGTTTTTTACTTATTTTTTCAATTCTCATTACCAACATTATAGGTGGCGCGCATATTGAGTTTATTCACTATCCTTAAACAAATCTTGGTCGTCCATTTAGTGATTATCAACGGCCAAGACACTACTATTAGTGATCCGCGTGAAACCTAAAACTTAGACGAACTACATCTTCTACCTTCAAACATCATCTTTCAGTTACGATACTTTATTTCTCCACTAAACCAAATTTCAGAACTCGAGTTAGCAATGTTAGTTGTTGGTGTTCTTTTTTAATTATTGTTGTTCTTGTTGTTCTTTTTTATTATTGTTGTTCTTGTTGTTATTATTGTTATCATTGTTATTATTGTTGTTGTTGTTGATGTTGTTGTTCTTGTTATTATTATTGTTATTATTGTTGTTGTTGTTGTTGTTCTTCTTCTTCTTCTTCTTCTTCTTCTTCTTATTCTTGTTCTTGTTCTTGGTGTTGTTCTTGTTGTTGTTCTTGTTGTTGTTGTTGTTCTTATTGTTGTTCTTGATGTTCTTACTGTTGTTCTTGTTCTTATTGTTGTTCTTGATGTTCTTGCTGTTGTTCTTGTTCTAATGCTGCAAATTTTTTTTAATTTTATTAAAAGACATACAACAACGGTTTTTTTAAAATAATCGTCATTATAGGTAGTTCTAATGCTGTATTTTTTTATTTTATTAAAAGACATACAACAACGGGTATTTAAACTAACTGTCATTATAGGTAGCACGTTTTCCATTTTATTACAACGGTTACTGGGTCGTCATTGTACGTACCGCGTATACAACAACTCTCTACATAACAACGCCTTCGCCCGCGTCATTATATCTCATTTCCAACCGTTGTTAAATGGGTTTTTTGTAGTAGTGCATTGTTAACATCTAAATGATTGTTGTGAGCTTGGCTGCAGGTGAATAAGTATCAAAATAATTGAGTCCTTAAATTTGATTGTAGCCTTTAACTACTAATCTGGCCTTGAATCTTTCAACTGAACCATCTGCGTGAAACTTGATTTTATAGATCCATTTGAATCCTATAATTTTGATGTTAGGTGGCAAGTCAACAATGTCCCATGTACCTGTTCTATCAAAAGTTAAAATCTCAGTTAGCATAGTTAATTTCCAACATTCATACTTGTTTGCCTCAGTAAAAGATTTTGGGTCAATTATAAAGTTAAGAGACGTGACAAAGTGAGAATGCATAAGTTATAACTGAGAATAAGACAATGAAATTGGAAATAGGGTGGAGTGTACATGAAGATGAATTGTTGAGTGCATCAGTGAATGTATTGCAAACATAGTTTTTGAGGTATGCAGGTGGTTGAGTGTACCACAAGTGCACGACTTTATCGGTTTTAGTACTAAAGTTTGTTGAATTCCGAAGAGACCAATCGATATGTATCACTATGTATTATTACTTTTTTTTATTAGAGGTTGTGCGTATGGTTTGTTTTATCGAAAAGGTAGATAATGCAGTATATCAGTTTAAATTAATCAAATTATAAGGAACCTAAACGCAAATTCCCTCTACCAATTCTATTCATACAAAATGCAACTGTTTATTATAATGAGAATAAAAATGGATATGTAGAAAATATTCAACTAATAGTGTAGCGTCCGATTTTTATCGGTGACGCGTCCACCTTACCGCAATGGTTGGATTTGGGTGCTACTTTCTGATTTCTTATTTATCCTATGAAGCTGGAAAGGAAAGGGAAGAAATCTAAAACTAACCTTGCACGCAAATGTTTTATTTAAGAAATGCTAAGAGATCGGGGATCGGGGTCTGGTTATACAAAGGGAAGCTATTAACACCCAGTGTATCTAAGGTAATCCATATGAACCTTTTATTGCATTTATCTCTGTTAACTTAAAATGCTTTCTTGTGTTTATCTGCTGTGGCTTGGGAAAGTTTCTCCTTTGGGAGAATTAAGAGAATGTTTTTGTGGTTTTTGGTTTTCTGTTGTTTTTGGGAAGGTACTGGACCTAAAGTTTTGATTTGTGTGCTCGCTAAGATTTCGCAATCTTATGCCTACGTATTCCCGTAAAGAGATTTGGGAAATCAGAGCAATCGTAGTTCCTCCTATTTCTATGGGAGGAAAGATATTTGGTGTCTTGTTTAAAGCCCAATATTGAAGCTAGCAAAGTATTTGTGTTTTGTTCAAATCCCAAGAATGAAGCTAAAGGTTGACCGAGAAAGAATTTGTCATCTCTAAAGGGAGATACCTCACATATTCATCACAAATGTTGAGAAACTGGTTATAAGAGAAATTACTTTAACTGGGATATGTGAATCCAATAATGTCATAATTTCCTTTATAAGAGAGACGTCATGAAGGGAGAAAGCTTTAACTCAGTGTAGAGCAATGCTACTTTTTCCTTTATGAATCTTTCATGCTAAGAGAGGGACATTGGCTTGGATGTTAGGAATCAAGAGGCTTGCCACTTACAGCTATTAGATGAAAGATGAGTTTTAGCCAGGATAAAGGAAGGACTCCAGCTTGGATTTTGAATCAACATGTGTGCCAATTACAACAATTATTTAGGAAAAAAGTTTTGATAGTTTGTTTTTGAGATCTGATGTATAGAGGAAATATCCTCCTGCAGAGAGGACTCATGGTCTGATATGAGGGGGTGTTGATTTTTGTGTGCCTTGATCAAAGTCCAAGGTTGAAGCTAAAAGAAACTGACTCCATTGGGGAGGGTTTTATCTATCTTGTACAAAGCCCAAGATTGAGGCTGATTGAGGAAATTCTTCTAAGAGAAGGCTAACTTTTACTGAGGATTTATGGAAATCCAGGAGCAGGTCCAGATGGTATTGGGGAATCCAAGGGTTTTACTCTTGGTGAGAATCAGGGAAGAGTTGAAGTATCAGTGGCCATGAGGCTATGATTCTACTAAGGATTTGTTGATAGTTGATTGACCCTGGCTGGGGATTTTTAAGGTAAAAGCTTAAGCCTTGTAGGGTTTTTAACCTCTGCTGGAGATTAGTATATTGGTGAACTGATCAAGGTTCTTCATATGCTTTTAGGAAACTTGAGGGTCTCTGTGTGAGATCCAAGAGGAGATGAGACTTTCCAAGTCTAAATTGAATGAAACCCAATAGGAGGCTGAGACTGCCCAAGTCTCTCAAAGAGTGGTAGGATATAATGTAGAGAGGGGTCTTTGCATGATGTTCTGGAATTTTAACTCTCCTGAGGATTAAACTAGTAGAGATGACTAATTTTTATCTTATGCCTTTAAGAGGCCTTTGGGTCCTTGTACTAAGTCCAAGAGGAGGTTGAGGAACTTCTAAGAAGCCTGTTGGTCCTTGTACTAAGCCCAAGAGGAGGCTGGGGATGCTTTTAGGAAGCCTGTGGGTCCAAGCCAAAGAAAAGATCAAGAAAGGTTTCACTGGGAATTAGTCCTTTCTTTGTTGAACAATTCTAAGGTTTGAAGAAATTCAAAAGAGGTTTCACCAGGAATTAATCATCTCTGGGGAAATGAATTTATTATACACACACACACACACGCACATATATATATATATATATATATATATATATATATATATATAAGTTTTGGTAGTCTTGAGAAAAGTTTCACCGGGAATAATGTCTTTCTCTGTTCCATATTGAATAAGCCCAAGAGGAGGCAGACTGTATAGGGAATTTCCTATGAGGGAACTAGTTTTAACTATGTTGAATGTAACCTCTAGTTTGACCTAACTGTAGACCTAGGTGTAGACCTAACTGCTGGGGAACTAGTTTTAACTACAACTGTATGATTGATTAGGGTTTCAAGAAATTGAAGAAAAGTTTTGAGAAAACTTTGAATTTGAATTTGAATTAAAAGATATTGTTTGAAAAAAAAAGAATGTTTGGGTCTTATAGCTCAAAGAGAGGCCCAAGTGGTCTAAGAGCAGTTTCACTGGGAATAATGCTCCTCTTAGTACCAATTTAAACAGATAGATGATTTTGAAAACAAAGGTATGGGGCTTATAAATCAAGGAGAGGACCATGGAGGTTGTTTATTGTTTAAAACAAATTTTATGAATAAAATATTGGGGCTTATACTCAAGGAGAGGTCTAGATGACTTATTTGAAAACATTGATCGCACTGGGATACCGAAAGACGTGTGGGACTTATACTATAGCAGAGGCCCAAAAATGTTTTTGTACAAAAGGGGATTGGGTCTTACACTCTAATAGAGGCCCAAAAATGTTTGTAAATAAAGAAAAATGGGGCTTATACTCAAGGAGAGACCCAGATGATTTATTTGAAAAGGCGACAATCGCGTCGTGATTTTAAAAACCACAGGGGCACTTATACAATTACTGAGGCCCAAAATTACTTATGTACAAGAAGGAATGGGTCTTACACTCTATTAGAAACCCAAAAAGTTATTTTTATACAAGAGACATGGCTTATAGCTCAAGGAGATGCCCAGGTGAAAAACAACGATTGCACCATTTATTTTGAAAATCGTATTGGGACTTATACAATGACTGAGACCCAAAATGGTACATTTACAAAATGGATGGGTATTACACTCTATTAGAGGCCCAAAAGTGTTACAAATGAAGTTTATAAAAATCAAAGTTAAAGAAAACCCTAATTTTTTATTAAAAAAACAAATTTTCAAAGAAAATTAAATAGAAAATGATGTGAAATATCAAATATATTTAAAAACAAGTTGTCAACTTTGAAAAATGTTTTGGAAAATCATGTTTAGTCACATGAAAACTTGGAATTTATTTGAATTTGAAAAATCAAGGTGGATATTTCATTTTAAAAATGTTTAAAAACAAATAAAATGAAATTATTTACAAAAATTCAAGCTATATTAAATAAATAATATTAATTTAATTTTTTGTAGAATAAAATATTTTAACATTTTTTTGAATTTTTAAAAAAAGAACCAATAAAAAATGATAAAAATTGAGAGAGAAGATAATTTTTTAAATCAATTAAGAAAATAATCAAAAATTCAAAAATTCAAATTATGGCGCCAACGGTCATCTTCTTCCTCACGACCTCTCTCCTTGGCCGTTTTACAAAACCTCACATATCTCTCTCAATATGTAATGGTTTTGACTTTTGTAAACATGAAAGTTGTGTATTTTTAAACAAGGATTTTAGTGATATAATTTTTTTGCATTTATATTAAGTGTGGGGGTGAGAAATCAAATGATGAACGCATGAACCCTAATTTCTGCAAGAACACTATGAAATCCTATACACAATAGTTACAAAGCAATTGATTGAGGGGAAACACTCTACATAAGGGCATAAACATGTTTGTAACTTGAAAACACATTTATGATGCATTGATCATTGAGTTTGAGAGTGTCAGGCTTACCTCTGCAACAGGAAATCGAATCCTCAGTTGTAGGTGTTACAGATGTTGTGTGATGATCTGGACAGCTTTAATGGACCTTATGTAAGGTGTTTGGAAGCTAGTAATGGATTGAAACAACCTGAAACTTGTTGTGGCACCTCAACTGCAACCTTGCCAAAAAGTTTGAGCAAATGGGGGGTGACTTTGTGATTCTGGTGTTCCAGATATGTTTTGAGGTTATGGATCACCTATATATGATATATGTGAGGTGTTGGGAAGGTTGGTTTTGATTGAATTGATCCCTATTTGAAAATTCGATAGTGACTTGCTAGAGAAGCAAATTCTATTTTTTTTATAGTGATTGGAAGAAAAGCATGAGTTGTGATGCTTTGGTGTGTTTTTATCAGTCACACATGACCTCTATTTATAGTAAAGGAAGTTTGTTTTTGGAGCAATAGTGTTTGGAGGCTGATCATGGCATGTAGCTTGTAGTCATTGACTTGGATAATCCAAAAGTGCCAAGTCAACTTTCTTATCTTGACTCTATTCAATTCTGCAGGTTTGAATGCTCAGAGTTTGGACTTGAATCATGACTGGCTTAGAGTGTTATGGTCTGGTTCATGATACCTCAATATATTGCATTGATGTTACCTTGCCAAATTTGAATTTCAAGTTTTATGTCATGATGGTTTTCACATGCCAAGTTGAAATTCTTGCCTCCTTGATCAAGAAAAAAGTGAGTCATCAGATGTTTTGTGCCTTTGGAAGATGACAAAAATGGTAAAATGGAAAAACTTGAGTGACAAAATCGTGTGGCATAAGTTTGGTTTTCATGCCTTGGTGTGGGCAGGGTGAAAAATGCCATTTTTGGAGGCTTATAACTCCTTGCTCAAGCTGAACCATGGGAGGCTCTTGTACTTTTTCGAAAGCCCCTGTGACATACTTCAACTTTGTTGTTTAACTTTGGTCTTGAATCATCTTGGATCATAATGAAAAATGGCCTCAAAGTTGGTGAAAATGCAAAACAGATTCTGTCCAAAATTTCACTGTGTTGGAAAAATGGCCATTTTCATATTTTTGTGATTTTGATCAATCCATAACTCAAAATCCATGAGGATTTGGAATGAGGTGTAGTTTCCATTCTTGTAGTATGTAATGAGAGCTTTCATTTGAGATTTGGGTGATAGAAAAAGGCTTTGTGGTTTGGAAGTTATGACCTTGCAAAGTTGGTAGAAATCACTTTTTTCCATGACTTAGTGTAATTTCAAGTTTCTTAAGATTTCCCCTTTTGCAAGTAACACCACTTTTCCTGATTTTTCTTAGTGGATGATGATTCAAACCATGAGTTAACATTGTTTTTTACTTAGGGAAGCCTTGTTTGTCAAGAAATTCAAAAAGTCAAACTTGATTCTTGGCACAGTTAACTTTTTGTCAGATGATTTTCAAACTTTGTGATCCTCGATGAAATCAAGTCCTTGACCTAATTCAAACCTAATGGATCGATTCCATAGGTGTTTTAGAGTGTCTTGAATCATGCCCCAAGGTTTGGGATCATTTCTTGGTCAAAAGTCAAAGGTACAGTTGACTTTTCTTCAGAAAACCCTAATTGGTCCAGATGAATTTAAATCCTTGTATTTTCTTATGAAACAAGTTCTTTGAATCAATCCAATCTTGTAAATGGATCAATATGATGCATTGGAGGTTTTCAAAACACTTCTTGAGGTCTTGGCTCAGGCTTTTCTTTAAAAGTCAACCTAGGGGTGAATTAGGTCAAGAAACCCTGATTCCTGATTTTTGTTGAATGCATCCCCTGAGGCTATTTTGAACTTGTGATTGGGTTCACTAGGTCCCTTTGAGCTTCTTGGATCATGTTTTGATGTATTGGCTCATGCTCAGAGGAAAATTTCTCTCTGGAGGCCTTGGTCGACCAAAACCCTAATTTGGTGACACTGATGATCTTGAGGCTTGATCCACTTGAAATGTTGCACTCTTGTGCTTGATTCTTGATGTGGGAGAACTCTTGATCCTTTATAGATGTTTGAGAGACTTGACAAGTTGAGGATCATGTCCATTCTTGATTGATCCTTTGTCTGAGTGCTCTGAGGGGGCTCAAAATCCTAATTCTTGATTGTAGCGAATGCTCAACAATCTTTGAGAGGATTGATGAGGCATGAAGGTACATCCATATTGTGGTGATGATTTGCACAATGATGGGAAATCTTATGGTCAAAATTTAGGGTATGACAAATAGCAATGCCCACTTTCGTGTGTCTGTCACCGAATTCCTAAATATGTTAAAATTTGAAATTCGTAGTGAAATTTATACAACTAAATTCTTTCGAAGTCGAAAATAAATGCTCAATTAATTCCAATATGCTTTCGCTAAATTGAAATTAATTGTTTAAATAATGGTGTCGGATACCAGTTTTGCTCTTCCAATACGTAATCGTTATCTCTAGCTTCTACTTTCGTAGAAGGTTTTTACTTTTCAAAACTAATATTTCAAAACAGAAATTTCAAGTATTTTCTCTACCAATTATGCCCCTACTTTTGCATGTTTTCAAAATTGATCGTTCGAATTTCTAAGTCCAATACCGCCCCCATAGGTGCATAAATAGTATTTCTGTATTTCTACTTTTGTAGACAACATTTTCTATCGTTTACAGAGAAATTACAAAACAGTCATTTATCTCATTATAATTAATTATTTAAGCATTTCGTATGAACTTTATTGGTGAACGGTCCACATGTTTCGGACCCCATAAAAATCTACTAAGACATTGTTAGCGTAGTAATTAAATAACAAGCATTCATGGCATACATAATAAAATTTAGCAAATAAAAAGAACTTGGCAAGTTCAGAAAAATGGGAACTTGCATAAATAAATTGCTCCGAAGGGAGACTTTTAATCTGGTACAATGTTCAACTTTAAATAATAATAATGCGGAAAAGTAGCAATAGCAACAGCACGAACTAAAAATCAATAGCAAAACTAACTTTAAAGTGTAGAAAATAAATAGCATAAACACCTAATGTGAGGTGTTTATGCTTTTACAAGTGAAATTTGTGATAGAAATAAGCTTGGATACCAAATTCTTAGTTTAAAGTAGGGATGCTCAACGTTGGTTTATTCCCATAACCAATCCATATCCAATATAAAACCATTTATCTTAACCGGTTATTATAACCAATCCATATAAATGGTTTTGTTTTTACAAAACCGGTTATAAACCGGTTATATCCATAACCGAATTTTATAACCGGTTATATATTTCATAACCGGTTTTCAACTTAAAACCGGATTTGGATATAAAAATCCAGTTTTTAAAATGGTTATAAACCGGTTATATCCATAACCAAATTTATAATTAGTTTTGATTTAATTTTATTTTAAAATCAATTTTTTCATGATTTTTTTTTCAAAAAAATAATATTTTTTTAAGAAAAAATATTTATGTTCAAAAATAATTTTTTTTTTTTTTTGGAAAAAATATTTTTTTTTTAAAAATGAATTTTTAAAATTTTTTGAAAAAAAAAATATTTACTGAAAAAAAATTAAAAATATATTTTTTTTCGAAAAATATTTTTTAAAAAAAATATTTTTATTTCAAAAAAATTATTTTTTTTCAAAAAAAATATAATTTTTTTTTTCATAAAAAGATATATTTAAAAAAAAAATTTATTTTTGGAAAAAATTTTCGAAGTTTTTTTTTTATAAATTTTTTTGACTAATTTGGTTTTTATTTTGGATATGGATGTCCAAATTATGGATTTGGTTAAAACCATATTAAAAATATATCCAAAATATGGATTTGGTTAAAACCATATTAATAATTAATCGGTTTTTAATAACCGGATTTGGATATGGATATGGATTATTTAAATAACCGGTTTATTTGAGCATCCCTAGTTTAAAGGACATATTCATAAGTTAAAGCTCATACTGTAACTGTTGTAATCGTGCAAAACGAGTGGTAGAAAGTGGGGGGAAGTGGGAAATTTGCACTGCTGATACTGGTGCGAGAAAAATGAGCGTTAACGTCATGACAAGCATTAGCTGGGCTCACAGTGTGCCTGTTATGACTCCTTCAAAAGAGTTCTTGATCGTGGGTCGTGACGGACGTCAGCAAGGCTGACGGCCTACTCGTCAAGGATCTGAAACATGTGCCCTTTGCTTTCGCGTTATATGGCTAACAGTCTGCTCTATTAAACTACATGGCAGCCGTTATAACTAGGTTGAACTCGTCATGACAATAGAGAACGTCGATTATTTTTCCGTTTTCGCCATTTTTCATCGTTTTTCGATGCGACAAATTCTAACTGACAAGTTCCTTAAATAAAAACATGATACCAGTATAAAACAACAAAAGTGCATGACTTTACTCAAAAACAAGTGCAAATTAAGCTAATTAAATGATGCATTTTACATGTTATCAAACTCCCCCACTCTTAAACCTTGATTATCCTCAAGCAACTTAGCTTGCATATAAAAATGTAAAATGCAACAACATAGCATACAAAGATTCTACAAAAGCAACATCACAAATACTTATACGTGGTTCCAAAATTGGATTGGCTAAAGGCTAATTCTATATGTACTAAAATCAACACTAAGGATATTGTGACAACACAAACAACATTTTACAGAAAAAAAGTCTCCCTCTTATGCATATTAATCCAAATCATGTCGTTGTATCACAGTCACACGCTCCTATTTATTTCATCCTCTTTCATTTGAGGCAATTACATTAAGGCACTTAGGTATCTATAATAATGTCATACACATGGTAGGAAAACTGGTTGGTGTTTTTATTCATCTTTTTTCATTTTCACATTTTGATCAAAGATGAATTTTTTTCTTTTGGATTTTCGAGGTTCAACCATTCTTGGGCTAAGTAACCGGGTGAGGGTTACCCAACTTAGTAGATGCAATTGTCCCCTTTTATTTTCTTTACGCCTCAAATTTTTTGCTTATATTCATCGACTAACATACTTAATATGTGACTGTAGAATATGCCTGATTGGATAAATAAACTACATGAGGATTACTACGAAACAGAAATTTGAGACTATGGTACAACGAGTATTTAAATTTTTATCCATATTCGGGAGGCATTAGGTGTTAGAATGATACCGAGTTTGTTAAAATTTTCCCAAGTATCCTTAACCTTAGCCTTTCCTCGTTTGAAACCTATATACTTTCTAAGTGAGCAATTAATCCTAAACCTTCTAAAAAAAATTGTTCGATTCTAGAAATAGGAAAAATCAATAACATAGCATAAACACACGCATAAGTGACTTGGAAAAACATGCATAGACTTGACAATGCTAATATAACAATAAAAATTAAATCCTAAACTAGAAAGCATGAAAATCCTAATTAGAAAGAAAATAAGTCAAACTAAAAAACAAGAAAATCTAAACTAATGAAAGCGAGAAATTTCCTTCGCCACACTTAAATCATACATTGTCCGCAATGTAATGATAAAAGCGTGAGAAAGGAAGAGTAAAACCTGGAGTGTCACACCTGCATGCAGCTGATAGGTGTCAAGCGATTAATCTCTTTAACTTCTGAAAATTCAAATAGACAAAAGCAAAAACATTAAATTAAAAACCAGTGGATTGCCTCCCACACAACACTTCATTTAACATCAATAGCTCGACTTTCTTGACTCTCTGAATTAATATGGAGCCTCTTCCAGACTTGAATCATTGACACTGTGCTTAGCATCATCCCAAATGGCTTCAGGATTCCTTTTGAACATATCGAACCAAGTCCCATGTATTTTACCTTTGTCTCTCTTTTTATGGGGAAGTTTATACTTGAGCTCTCGCGGTAGATGTTTCTTCTTCACCTTTCAGTCTGTCCCATGTACTAGGGTTAAGCCTTCTTTCTTAAAATTCTGGTCTTGCATAGTAGGGCTTCCATCTAGCACCTTCTCGTAAGTCTCGACTTATTTGTCTTTTCTATCCTAGATGGTATCACTCACTAAGTGTGATTTCACTATGTTAGATGAAACTTGTTCAGATGGGGGTTTACTGACATGTCTCTTAACTATGTTGAATTTACAACAAGAGTTCTTAAAAGTGGGGCTTTTTTAAGTTTTGACAATAGGAACTCGATATTTTCATCCCCTACTTCTAATGTGAGCTTCCCTCACTTAACAGCTATAACCGCATTAGCCGTGGCAAGGAATGGTCTTCCCAAAAGGATTGGAATTTCTGTATCTTCCTAAATATCCATAACAACAAAGTCTATAGGGATGAATAGTTTCCATATTCTTATCTGCATATCCTCTGAAATTCCTGCAGGATACTTGACCGATTTATCTGTCAGCTGCAAAGACATTCTAGTTGACTTCATACCACCTAGGCCTAGTTTCTCATTGATGTTCAAAGGCATCAAACTCACACTTCCCCCCCAAACCACATAAATATTTTTTGAAACTCATCAAGCCTATAACACAAGGAACTGAAAATCTCTAATGATCTTTTAATTTTGGAGGAAGCTAATTTTGAATGACAACATTGCATTCTTGTGTCATCATTATAGTATATGTATCCTACAATTTCCACTTGTTTGATAGAATTTACTTAAGGAATTTGGAATAAGATAACATTTGTGACGATTCCTAGTGAAAGGGACGTTGATATATAACTTTTTCAACACTTCAACAAACTTCCTAAAATGGTCTTCTATCTTGGTTTTCACTAAACGCATCAGAAACGGGATTTGAGGCTTATATGGCGGGGGAGACACATACAACTCTTTATATACTACCTCTTTCACATGTGGTGTTGGTTTTACATCCTTCCCAGATGGCACAAATTCACTCTCAATATCTTTTCCTTCATCCTTGTTGTTACCAGCGACTTCCAGCTCTATGCCACTTCGCAATGTTATAGCGTTCACATGCAATTTTGGATTTGGTTAAGGATGCCATGGAAAATTCCAACAGAGGCTCTTGTAGACGCTTGTTACTACTATACTTGTGAAATTTATGTTTCAAGCATCTTGTTGGGAGTATCCATGGCATCAATCTGAGTCGCTAGATGTCTTATTAATTCATTACCATGGATGCTCTGGTTCTTGAAGTCCTCATTCTACAGGGTTTAGGTCATGATAAATCCCTCCATCATTACCTCAAGGTTTGATTTTTCGAGAGCAGCAGTGGGAACAGGAATGGGGAAAAGATAGGGTTAATTTTATTGTAGGAAAAATTAGGATGATTTATCCATCCAGGATTGTACGTGTTGGAGTACGGGTTACCATGTGCATAGTTTAACTGGTCTAGGGTAGGCTTAACTTGCATTTGACACTCAACAATAATATGTCAAGGGACTCCATGGATCTCGAAACTAGGAGTCATGAAAACTATGATAGTTGCGGGAGTGATGTTCAGGTTGTCGATTTTTTGTGTAAGAGCGTCGACCTTCTCATTCACATGATCGAAGCTACTGACTTCGTACATCCCTCATCTCGGGTGCATTTTCTCTATGGGAGTGTGTTCATTCCTTCACTGGTAGTGGTTTTGAGCCATATTATTGATGAGAGCATATGCATCATTGAAGGGTTTATTCATCAGGGTGTCAGCAGTTGTGACATCAATAATCATTATTGTGTTATAAAGAAGACTATTGTAAAAATTATGAATTATTAACCACTTCTCTAATCCATGGTGAGGACAGGCTCTCATCATTTCCTTATATCGCTCCCATACTTCAAAAAGTAATTCACTATCCATCTTCTTGAAACAGGTAATTTGGTTCCTTAACCATGCAGTTTTGCTCGACTCAAAGTACCTAAAAAGAAACACTTTCTTTAACTCATTCCATGTCGTTATAGAATTTGACCGTAGAGACTATAACCAAGTGTCGGCTCTGTCCCTTAGGGAGATTGGAAATATATGTAATTTAATGGCTTTGGAATCGACGCCATTACTTTTTAATGTGTCAACGAATTGCACGAAGACAAATAAGTGCAAGTTTGGATCCCTAGTTAGGTTACTGGAGAATTGGTTATGCTTCACGATCTACAGTCGATATGGTTTTAACTCAAAGTTGTTAGTCTAGATTGCAAGATTAATAATACTTGAGTTAGGCTCATCCTCAAAGGGGATGGGAAAGTTCTTGAGTGGACGGTATCGTTTTCAGCCATTTCTTGTTGAATCCGCTGAATTTGGAGTCTAACATGTAGGAAACACTCGATTTCATTTATCGATTCGACTTAGATCCCGATGCTTCTGGTTCCTTGCATACAATCGATATGGGGAGGAAATTAATTAAATCTAAAAAGTTTCCTAAGTCTATACTTTGTAATAACAAAATTACAATATTTACGAAATCGGTCCCGAACAACAGCACCAAAAACTTGATACGACCGCAAGTGCACAATTTTATCAATTTTAGTATAAAAGATTGTCAAATACCATAGAGACCAATTGACAAGTAATGATATCTATTATTATTGTATTTATCTAAGGCTATGTGTATGGTTTGTTTTAGCAAAAAGGTAAGTAGTGCATTAAATCATTTAAAGGGGCCTAGTCTAATAAAAATATCCAATCTTTCTAAGAGAAATAATGGTAGAAGAGATAAAGATGAAGCAAAATAACATTGCAAATTAAAGGATGAATTTCTTGACGAATGATCTTCAACTCCTTACTTCAAACACTCAAAATTAACCTTCTTGGTGATAAAATTTGGAAACCTTGCAAACGAACAAGTCTTGTGTTGGACGCAAAATTGTTGTTGTAGTAATTGCACAAACAAAAATTATAAAGTGGTCAGTAAAAGTATTGTATATACGAAGATTATATTAATCTCATACAAGAACAAAGTCATTGCACTTGTGAATTCAACGTGTCCGGTACGTACCGAAACTTTACCTAATTTTTTTTTAGGTTGGTTCTCTAGCGGGTACATATTGGGTACCCGAACTTAATTTTTTTTTAATGGTATAGTTTTCGATAACTTATGGATCTTCAATCCATTGCATTGAAACTCCTTTCATAACTCTTTCATCTTCTACTGAGAGAAATTGGTGCACATGTGCATTTATTCACTCATTGAAAAAGTATAAGTTCAATCTAAAAATAGTTGAGGATTAAGTTTTTGTTCATACCGATTTTCGTATTCTCTTGAGAAAGAGTAAAACTTATAATGAAGGAACAATAAAATTGTGGGATATTAGTAGAGATGAATTAGATCTATTTGATGGAACTGGTACTCTTGAAGTTGTTAGTTTTTATCTCGATGAACCCGAATTAAAAGTCATCCTTTTTAATGACGTTGGAGAGGAAAATATTGATATTATACAATGATTCAATTATTTATTGACACTTTTGTAATGTGATTTATTTATTTTATTGTGCAGATATGAACTCTTTTTAAGCGAATTATTTTTTAATTTTAATGTTTTATTGTCATTTAAATAATATAATTTCTTTGTTATTTTTATAATTATATTTAAAAAAGTTAATATAATTTCTTTGTTATTTTTATAATTATATTTAAAAAAGTTAATATAATTTCTTTGTTATTTTTATAATTATATTTAAAAAAGTTATACTCGCATACTCATACCTTAATCTTTTTAAAAATAATATATTCCAAATCAGTACTCATGTTAGGAATCGAATAGCTATCCATACCTTTGCAACCCAATGAATAAGTAAGGGTGACAAGGGTGCGGAGAGTGTCATTGATTGGTGTGTGAATATGATCATAACTAAAATATGCTAACTAACGATTTGTTGGATCGTGTTGCTGAGATTTTTGAGTGTCACATTTACTTGATGATGTTGAATAGTGTCACGGTTCGCTATTGAGTGTTACATTTCTAATTAGATTATTGAACTATTGTAATTTGTTACTGACGACTCTATGTGTAAGATAAAAAAATGTAAATTAGAGATAGCTATAGAAGAATCTGACGTTACATATAAAATTAGGTTATAGTAACATGATTGATATTTTATCTTTTGTATCTAGTGTTGCCTATAAACTTTTGTTTTAGTAACATGATTGGTATTTTATCTTTTTCGTTTTATTCGTATACATGCAAGTGTCAAATTGATGTATTTAATTAAGAAATGTTCCAAACGTGGTATCAATGTTGGTCTGTGAGAGTGGGTCTAAGATGTGTCTGTTATAACTGAAGCCAGCTCAAAAACACATAGGTTATATTAATAATATATTGAGAAATGAGAGATATCATCACTGTTGACATCATCCACAGTTTTATATTATTATTATTATGTTTAAAAAGGAAAAACAGTTGTTTAATATTGTCAAGAGATGTGGATATTTATATATCATTTTTTATTTTTGGTGGATATTTATATATTCATATATGTACGATCATAAGTGGACATAGACCAGCCACGTCAACTTTTTTCTTTTTTTTTACAAACACGTCAATTCATCAATTCCTTTTTTATATTTATTTATTTTATTTATACTTTTTATTATTGTGAATTAGGAAAACAAAGCTTTTTAGAAAGAAAAAAAAATATCTATGATCAATCAAACTTTAATTTTATGTAGTTTCGCTAAAACCATCATTCTTGAATAGGAGTGATAAAACGGATTCAGTTCATCAATTATGTTTGTTTTATCCGTATTTTTTTCGTAGGTTATACTTAGGTTTTAGGATCGCATTCTCTAATATCATGCTTGTTTTATCTGTATTTTTTTTCGTATGTTATACTTAGGTTTTAGAATTGCATTCTCTAATATCATGCTTGTTTTATTTGTATTTTTTTCGTATGTTATAAGGTTTTAGGATCGCATTCTCTAATATGTATATTATGTCCCACTTTATTTTTTGCGAGCACAAACTTTAACATAAATTTTAGAAATTTTTAGGCGTCAAAAGTGTAGTGCTTGCATACCCGCTATACCATCATTTTTTGCGGGGCAAACCATGGTCTTAGACTTGTACCATCAACAAAACATGTCCGTCCTACCCCATTTTTTCTAGGCTTTTGCAGCGTGGACCTAAACGAGGCAAGCATGTTTATTAGCCACCCCTATTTTTGAGTGATTTTCGAACAAATGTAAATTTGTCAAGATGTAGTGGTTAACCAATAAAATGAGACTAGTCATCATTGTTAGCTTTTTTTTTACCGTCTTTAGGATCACATAAGTTGGATCATCTAGGAGATGAAAGCCAGCTTCAAAAAATGAGTTGTTTCTGAAGGTGCAGGAAACACATGAAATGGGGGTTTGAATTGAGTTTCCAGTTTGATAACTTTTCGCTTCCAAAAATAACCACAAGAATAACAGCAAGAATAATAAGAACGATGATAAAATACACAAGCATTTTATCCTAGTTCACCGTTAACTATGCTACCTCTAGTCCACCCATCAGGTGATTTGCCTTATCCAAGAACATAATCCAATAATCAAATCGTGATTACAAACTAATGACAACCTGTCACTAATTTCCCAAGATCCTGACATACCCGGTCGCTTAAAAAACCCCAATGGTCATTGACTCCTTAAGACCTGACACCCCCAAAAAATTAGAATTATTTATTTAAATTAATTGTTTGTGATTTATTGAGGAATTATGTGATGTATGATGATGTGTGATGAAGCATTATTGTGAGATAGTCGATTATTAGAATTATTTAGATTTAAATAATTTAGTTATATTATGTATATTAATAATAATAATAATAATTAAAATAAGAATATTAGAGTGAAAATAAGGATAATGGCATAGTGGTAACAGTGTGTGAGTTAAGTGAAGGCATAAGAGGCAAGCCATAGAAAGGGTCCTAGGGTTAAACAAGTAAAATAAGGAAAGAGAATTCATTATGTACGATCGTAACATTTGAGAAGAACGGAAGAGAGGCTAGGACTTTCAGAGAACCAAGAGGAGATCTCGGTAGAACGCGAAAGAAGAGAGTCAATCGCTAGGAATCGAGGTAAGGGGGTGTAATCCTGGTTTATTATGATAGATAGATGGTTAAGATAGATGTAGGTTTTGTCTTGTATGATAAATTGATAAAAGTATGATGAAAAGTATGGCGAAATTGTTGATGTTGAATTGTTGCAATGTCGATCCTTGATGAATTGGTGCAATGGTTATGAATTGTTAATCTTTGATACTATACCATAATAAGTGATTTTTAGAATGTTAAGATAGCCGAAAATTGGGTCCGAAATGATATAATTTCGTAGCATAGGTTCTAACATGATAAAACAGTGAAAAAGTGCTTTTAAAAAGTGGTTTTGGGGCCAACGTAACAGTATGCGTCGGCCTATATGTTTTGTGTGCCGACGACTTTGAAAGAAATGTTGAACTTGAAACTTGTTTATCTTCCGCCGATTTTTGTAATATCTTTCTAACCGTATATCCAATTGACGAGCCGTTTGAAGTGTTAGAAAGCTAACGCTCAAAGCTATAACATAGTAGTAATAGGTGAAATGTTTAAGTATTATTTATATTCCTACTGTATTGATAAAGTGTTAGTTTACTTATTCGGATAATGAATCGTTGTATTATTGTGCTAATATTATGTGATAATGATGTTGCTATGTTGATACTATTATGATGATGTTGTTGAGATGTTGAGTTGATGAAGTTTGATGTTGTTGATATGATGTGATGTGTGATAATGCTGTTAATGATTTGCATGTCCTAATATTTGCATGATGTATTTATGATGATTATGTTGATGGTAGCATACACGGTCATAAAAGGGGTCAATGTGTATGTGTTGTTGTTGCATGTTATGAATCATACACCCATGGTTTCGGAACTCCAGTTCTATTTATGTTGTGGCCTCGATATTATGGTGGGGATCGGGTACGAGTAGCTAATTCCTACAGTGGGGGATTAGTGACGCGTTACCTATGGTGATGGTAACGAGTTTTGGTGAGCCTCGGTCCCGTTGTAATGGATCGGGTGCGAGTAGCTAATTCCTATTATGGGGGATTAGTGAAGCGTTACCTATGGAAATGGTAGCGATTTGTTGTGCTCCGGTTCTAAGAGGGAATCTATCCTATGATGGGGATCATTGGAGGGTGATGAACCAGGTGTTCATAAAGAATTGGTACCACATGCATTTGAGTCAAAATGTTGTTGCATTTTATGTGGCATTGCATAAACTGTTGTTGATGAGTTACGACGTGACGATCCTTGAGAACTATGTGAGTATATGATGACTTTGATGATGAAAGATGTGTTATTGTTGTGATTTTGTGTAAGTGAGTAAGATGTATTGATGTATAATGTGTTTTGATATAATGATATGTCCAACTACTAAATCTTTTCCTTATATCTTTTATAATGAATTGTGATTACTCACCCTACATGTTTGAATGTTGCCTCCATGTGAGTAATGCGCAGATGCTTTTAAGTAGCTTGTAGAAGCATTGAAGATAGCTTTGGAGTATTTTATTAGTTGTTGTTTATTAGAAGGTGTCTTGCTCGGATATGTAACATCGGGTTGGGAACGCTAGTTATGCGAATGTTGTGTTTTCTTGACTAACATATTTTATAAGGATTTTGAAGATGTTGAACTATTGTAATTCCAAATTGGATGAGACTAAAATTATTATGAGTTTGTTTTATCGAGGAGCTTATTATGACGATGATTCCGCTGCGATGTTTTTGTTTTTTTAAAAGATCTGTTGATCTATAATAAGTTGTCATTTCTACATGATGTAACCCGTGTTACGCAGTAGGATGATAATTATGATGTTTATATAAAGTGTGACACCCTTGAGTGGTGATTTTATTTTATTTAATTCCTATATGTTACGAGAAATATATGTTGGGTTAGAAGGGTGTTACATTAGTGGTATCAGAGTAGGTCGGTCGGTCCGGACAGGTTGTTTAATTATGTTGTTCCCTAGTATGCCACATGTGTGTGAAAACACTGTCGATGCTTGTTTTGTTTTCCATTTGCAGGTTGGGAATGAAACAAGTGGGGGAGAAACTTGTGCTTCTCCAAGATGCTTCAAGTGTGGAGTGATGGCTCTGTGTGTCGTTGGACGCTATTATAGTTTGGTAAAGATGGTTTATGCCCCACCATGATTGTCGGGTGTCTATTGACAAATTAAAAAACTGATCACCCTTAATCTCTTAGTGATAATAGACAGGATCATGTTGGATGAAATAGACGTGTCTTGCCAGCTTAGATAGTATGTTCAATGAACTGTTTAGAGTTAAGCCAAGTGCCTACAGATTGTTTTGATGAGTTGATGCAGATTCTTATATCGGAAGATGAGGCGGATTCGATTTTCTTGTTCGTCGGTTAAGTTGGGATGTCTCTGAGGGAGAACGACCGGGTATTGTTGATGGTTGCTTCTCAGGGAGTAGAGAGCAAGGTGACGGCTAGAGATATGCCAATGGTGTGTAATTCCTGATGTTTTCCTGAAGATATTTGTGACTTGCCTCCAGAGTGTGGATCTGGGTTTGGTGATTGTAGAGAGTTGATGTTGTTGTCTGCTAAGCAAGTGGATGAACTTCTAGAAGATGAATGCCTTGATGTTTGTAATGTTTGCATTGTTGCAAGTTGATCGTGAAGTTACAAGTGTTTAATTACCTGTTGTTTGTGAATTTCCAAATGTATTTCCAGACGACATAAGTGATTTTCCACTATAGCGTGAAGTGGAATTTACTATCGACCTAATACTTGATACGATTCTGGTGTCAATGACTCCATACAGAAGGTATGCTTCAGAGTCGTGTGAATTGAAGAAATATTTGGAAGAATTACTTGAGAAGAAGTTTCTTTAACCAAGTGTTTCTCTATGGGATGCACCTGTGTTGTAAGTTAAGAAGAAAGACGGTAATATGAGCTTGTGTGTTGACAAGCAGTTGAATAAAGTGACTATCAAGAATAAATATCCACTTCTGAGAATTGACGATTTGACGAATCAGTTAGTAGGTGCTTGTGTGTTTAGCAAGATTGATTTAAGGTCTGGTTATCATCAGATTCGTGTTAAACCAGGTGATATTTCGAAGACAACTTTCAAGACGAGGTATGGTCACTATGAATACATTGTGATGCCGTTTGGCATATCCAATGCACCAGGTGTGTTCACGGAGTATATGAATCAAATTTTTTCACGAGTATTTGGATAAGTTTGTCTTGGTCTTCATTGATGATATTCTGATATACTTTAAATCAAAAGAAGAGCATGTTGAGCATTTGTAAGCTGTGTTGCAAGTCTTGAAAGAGAAGAAGTTGTATGCAAAACTATCAAAATGTGAGTTCTGGTTGAAGGAAGCGAGTTTCCTTGGCCATGTGATATCTAGTGGTGGAATTTTTGTGGATCCTTCTAAAGTTGATGATGTGTTGCAATAGGAAACTCCGAAGTCGGCTACTGAGATTCTAAGTTTTCTTGGTTTGACTTGTTATTATCGCAAGTTTATTGAAGGCTTTTCTAAGTTGGCATTACCTTTGACTCAGTTGACTCGAAAGGGTCAAGCTTATGTGAGGGATGTTGCGTGTGACGAAAGTTTTGGTGAAATTAAAGAAGAAGTTGACGACTGCTCTGGTAATGATTTTTCCCAATCCGAGTGAGTCCTTTGTGGTATATTGTGATGCGTCAAAGATGGGTCTTGGTGGTGTGCCAATGCAGAATGGTCAGGTCGTTGCTTATGCTTCTAGACAACTGAAGGTTCTGATAACGAGAAATCGTAACATAATTTTTGGCTCATTACGCATATGTTTTGGTCGTTTTTATTCTTGTTTTATTTCTATTTGATTGTGTTTTATGTGTTTTGCAGTTGACAACTTCATTTGTTGCGAAATTGGAAGAAAGATCGAAAAAGAGTGAAAGAAGAGGAAAACTCAGCAAGAAAGCGCAGAATCTGCCATTTTACTGATATGGCATTCGCCATCACCATATGGCGCTCGCCATGGACAAGACTGCCACGTAATTAAAAAGGCCAGGACCATGGCGTTCGCCATGGCCTGGTGGCGCTCGCCATGACAGCGCAGTTGCCGAATTCAAATTCTGCAACTGCGTTGGGCAATTTCTTCCTCCCTACTTTCCCTCCACTTCAGATGCATGATTTGGAGGTTACACCATGAATATTTCTCTATATATAGGACCCTCCAGTCATGTTCCGGATACCCGATTTTAGACGCAGAAGCTCTGTCGAATTTCGTTTAGGCATATATTTACTTTAAAAGCGGCAATTACTCACGTCGAGGAATTGTCGCAATTGCTTTGTAGTTTACGTTCAGTTGCTGTACTTTGATTCCGAACAAGCCTGCTGACATTTTCCTTGCAATTCAATTTCATATTTTACTTTACCGGTTATTTTACTTTTGTTTACTTTTGTTTTGCAATTTAACTTTCTTTGTCTTGTATGCAATGTATTCTTCCATGCTAATCACCGTAATTATGTTTGTGATTAAAATTACCATGAGTTGCTAAATTTGCTTGAGTTTGGCATGTGAGGACCATCGTTATCGACGGGACTCCGTAGAAAATTTAGGTGCGACATTATTTGAATGCATGCTAGTTTTGGTTTTATTTTCTATTTTTCATGCTTTATTATTCCGACACGATAGTGAGGAATATACTAAGTTCGGACCGATAGCGCGAGAGTGTGAGGAATGAACGGATAGTAGAAACTAGGCATCAATCCTAAAAACAGCGAGAGCGCTTTAGGCATTATTTAGGATTTCATTGACTTCCAAAATACGTTTTTCAATTAAAAAGGGCAAGCGAGAGCAAAATCCTGTGGTTGTTAGGTGTGGTTCTTGTCGATAGCGCGAGAGTGTGAGACGGAGTCTTTAAGTTAGTACTTCCTACGGAACGAAGTGCAGTCGTAATTAGCACCCTACTTCTACAAGTCCCTTAGGTACGCGAAATCCATATTCCGGACTCGATTTTATTATTATTTCCTAAAACCTTTAGAACTAGTAATTTTTCCTTTCCGTTTATTTTCTGTAAATCCTTAGCCTTAGCTTTACACTGCAACTGTTGATTGCATTAGTTTGATTATCCCTTCCCCGTGGGTTCGAAAACCTTATTTAAAACTACGCAAACAGCTGTATACTTGCAATCTTTATTCGACGGACACGTTAGTGCCTTCGAGCCGCATCAGGTTCATGAAAGGAATTATCCTACGCATGACTTAGAATTGGCAGTTGTAGTGTTCGTGTTAAAAATTTGGAGGCTATCTTTTTTGCTCTAAATTTGAGGTGTTCAGTGATCATAAGAGTCTGAAGTATTTATTCGATCAGAAAGAGTTGAATATGAGGCAGAGAATGTGGATTAATCTTCTGAAAGATTATGATTTTGATTTGAGTTACCATCCTGGTAAAGCAAATATGGTAGTTGATGCTTTGAGTAGGAAGTCCTTGCATATGTTGATGCTTATGGTGAGAGAGTTAGAATTGATTGAGCAATTCAGAGACATGAGTTTGGTGTGTGAAGTGACTTCTAAAATTGTGAAGTTGGGGATGTTGAAACTGACTAGTGGCATTCTTGAAGAAATCAAAGGAGGTCATAAATTTGATTTGAGATTGGTTGATCAGCTGACCTTGATTAACCAAGGTAACAGAGGTGAATTCCAAGTTGATGAGAATGGTGTGATGAGGTTCCGAGATAGAGTGTGTATTCCAGATGTTCTAGGAATTAAGAAGAGTATTCTTGAAGAAGGACATCGAAGTAGGTAGAGTATTCATCCCGGTGCCACGAAGATGTATCAGGATTTGAAAAAATTGTTTTGATGGCCAGGTATGAAAAAGGATATTGCTTAATTTGTTTACTCGTGTTTGACTTGTCAGAAGTCAAAGATTGAACATCAGAAGCCTTTGGGTCTAATGCAACCGTTGAATATTCCAGAATGGATGTGGAATAGTATTTCCATGGATTAAGTGAGGGCATAAGAGGCAAGCCATAGAAAGGGTCCTAGGGTTAACAAGTAAGAAAGGAAAGTGAATTCATTATGTACGATCGTAACATTTAAGAAGAACAAAAGAGAGGCTAGGGCTTTCAGAGAACCAAGAGGAGAATTCGGTAGAACGCGAAAGAATAGAGTCAATCGCTAGGAATCGAGGTAAGGGGTGTAATCCTGGTTTATTATGATCGATAGATGTAGGTTTTGCCTTGTATGATGAATTGATAAAAGTATGGCGAAATTGTTGATGTTGAATTGTTGCATTGTCGATCCTTGATGAATTGGTGCAATGGTTATGAATTGTTGTCAATCTTTGATATTATACCATAATAAGTGATTTTTAGAGTGTTAAGATAGCAGAAAATTGGGTCTGAAATGGTATAATTTCGTAGCATAGGTTCTAACATGATAAAACAGTGAAAAAGTGCTTTTAAAAACTGTTTTAGGGGCCAACGTAACAGTATGCGCCGACCTATATGTTTTATGCGCCGACACATAGCCTTTAGAAAAGTTTTTTTTTGAAAATCTGGTCGTATACGCGGACCTGAAATCCTTATGCGCCGACCTGAAATTGTTATACGCCGACCTATGCGTCAGCACATGAACAGAAGCAAAACAGGCCTAAATACTACAACACATGCGCTGACTTGAAACACTTATGCGCCGACACTTGCACTCAGATTTTGCCAAAATGTTAATATAATTTCGATCATAAATTTTGAACCGTATATCCAAATGACGAGCCATTCGAAGCATTGGAAAGCAAACGCGAATTATTACCAAATGAAATTACTTCCAGGGGTTGATCATGATAATTAGTTGATGCTTTTGATGTTTGAAAGAAATGTTGAACTTGAAACTTATTTATCTTCCGCCGATTTTTGTTATATCTTTCTAATCGTATATCCAATTGACGATCCGTTTGAAGTGTTAGAAAGCTAACGCTCAAAGCTATAACATAGTAGTAATAAGTGAAATGTTTTAAGTAATATTTTTAATCCTACTGTATTGATGAAGTGTTAGTTTACTTATTCGGATCATGAATCGTTGTATTTTTGTGCTAATATTATGTGATAATGATGTTGCTATGTTGATACTATTATGATGATGTTGTTAAGATGTTGAGTTGATGAAGTTTGATGTTGTTGATATGATGTGATGTGTGATAATGTTGTTAATGATGTGCATGTCCTAATATATGCATGATGTGTTTATGATGATTATGTTGATGGTGGCATACACGGTCATAAGAGGGGCCAATGTGTATGTGTTATTGTTGCATGTTGTGAATCATACATCCATGTTGTCGGAACTCCAGTTTTATTTATGATGTCGCCTCGATCCTATGGTGGGGATCGGGTGCGAGTAGCTAATTCCTACGGTGGGGGATTAGTGAAGCGTTACCTATGGTGATGGTAACGAGATTTGGTGAGCCTCGATCCCATTGTTATGGATCGGGTGCGAGTAGTTAATACCTATTATGGGGGATTAGTGAAGCGTTACCTATGGTGATGGTAGCGATTTGGTGTGCTCCGGTTCCAAGAGGGAATTGATCCTATGGTGGGGATCCTTGGAGGATGATGAACTAGGTGATCATAAAGAATTGGTACCACATGCATTTTAGTCAAAATGTTGTTGCATCCTATGTGGCATTTCATAAATTATTGTTGATGAGTTGTGAAGTGATGATCCATGAGAACTATGTGAGTATATGATGACTTTAATGATGAAAGATGTGTTATTGTTGTGATGTTGTGTAGGTGAGCAAGATGTATTGATGTATACTGTGTGTTGATATAATGATATTTCCAACTACTAAATCTTTTTCTTATATCTTCTATAATGAATTGTCATTACTCACCCTGCCTGTTTGAATGTTGCCTCCGCGTGGGTAATGCGCAGATGCTCTGGAGTAGCTTGTAGAAGCATTGAAGATAGCTTTGGAGTATTTTATTAGTTGTTGTTAATTAGAAGGTGTCTTGCTCTGATATGTAACATCAGGTTGGGAATGCTAGTTGTGCGAATGTTGTGTTTCCTTCACTAACATATTTTATGAGGATTTTGAAGATATCGAAATATTGTAATTCCAAATTGGATGGGACTAAAATTATTATGAATTATTTTTATCGAGGATCTTATTATGACGATGATTCCGCTGCGATGTTTTTGTTTTTTTAAAAGATATGTTTATCTATAATAAGTTGTTATTTCTACATGATGTAACCCGTGTTACGGAGCAGGATGATAATTATGATGTTTCTATTAAGTGTGACACCCTTGAGTGGTGATTTTATGTTATTTAATTCCCATATGTTACGAGAAATATATGTTGGGTTAAAAGGGTGTTACAATGTGCAACAGTTGGTGTTTGCAGTAGAGAGTTGTTTGATGATGGGACGTGAGAAGTCTTCTTTACTTTAAAACTAGATTTTCTTTTTGAACTTAAGTCACATCAATCATTAAAGACCTTTAATTGAAATCTGCTAGTCAGAGGCTTCATATGAAAGTGGTTTGAAGCTGGAGTAGAGATTAGAATTTGTCTTCATAAGGAAATTTCTCTTTGATTGTACTTTCCTTCAGTATACTAATCATCATAATCAGAGGCTTCATATAATGGATGAAGTGAATTCAGAGGCTACAAAGTTTATTCAGAGTGAGTCTTGAAAGTACTATAGTCCATAGTGAATGCGAACAAGAAATGCAAGAGCATTTAAAAATTTGTTCAACTCAGATGCATTGACTGTAAGAGAATATTTCCTTTGCTTACCAACTTCGAGTCAGAGGCTTCTAATATAAATTGGTGAAGCTTGAGTAGAGTTCAGAAGTTGTCTTGGGAACATTGAGAGACTTCAGAGTTCTTTGAGTACTTTGTTCTGAGACTTGCACACACTTGTAGTAAGAGCTTTATCAGAGTTTTTCTAGATGGTTTATTTTCAGAAATGTTGACTTGATACTCTTGAAGCTTGACTTGCTTAAAACCACATCTTTGTATTCTTCCTTTTTTCAACGTGTATTTTTCCTTTCTTCAATCTGCTTTCTGCTTTCTTCAGACTTCGTCTGCATTCAGATTGATTTCTTCATTGGCATAGCTATCTTCGGAGTCTGGCTTTTATAATTTGATGTCGTTCAGACCTTGCTTCAGACTTTTCTTTGATTTGAAGTTTTCTTTCTATTTTCCTTTGTTGTCTTCTGAGTTAACAATCATAGTTGGCTTATTTCAGAGTCTTCAACTATCCCAATTGTCTCTAGTTAAGCAATTGATGTTCCTAGATCAGAATCTGTATTTGCTATTTCCATTTAGATTTTGTTCTGATCTTTGAGTATCTGCACACTTAACAAACTATTTGTGTACAAAATTGTTCTTCTACACTTTGTTATCATCAAAACATAAAGATATGTAAATGTAGAACCAAACTTGTTCTTACATTTTATACCGTAGGTATCATTTTCTTGGGAGAAAAACGTATCTTCCATACTCTTAACTGAAATTCCTATCATGGATTCATCCCTTAGAGAAGACATGTAATATTATCTCCATAACAACCATCGTCTTGACTCCTATCAGTGTTTTAGGAGGAGGGACATCATACACGCATATTTTGAAAGGCAAAGAGACATGCTTGATTCTAGAGAAAGAGCATTGTTAATTGAGTTTAAGCAAAGTGAAAGGCACAATTTAGACCTTTTTACCCCAACAATGATCCAAAGCATATGTGATTTGGGTGTCTTGTTAGACGGGGGCAACAGTCTAGAAAGGGGGGGGGGGGGGTTTGAATAGATCGCCTAATGAAAATTGTCTTAATAAGATTCAGTTTTAAAAAATATTTTATTATGGCAAGGGGAAACGAATTTGGATAGACTCTGGTCTATCCGTACCATTATATGTAAAATCGGATATATGCATAACCGTAGTAGAATGTATGTCAAAGATGAGAAAAGCAAATCACCAAGTTCAACTTAAGTTGTTTGAATATAAATCACACTTAACGTAAACGATTTCCAATGACAAGTAAAATAAAACTTTACTGAGGAATTTTGTCGAACACTTAGTGTGCCATAATTTTATCGAACACTTGGTGTGCAATACACTAAGCTTGATTCTCTTTGTGTTGAAGTTATAACAAATCAATTTCAATGTTTTATATGGAATTTTTTTTCACAAAATCAGTTTTAAACACTTCAACACAACCAAAATATTTAATAATTCAAATTACACACTAATTGTTCTCAAAATCAAAAGAGAGTGAAAGAGATAGAGAGAGAAAGAGAGAACCCAAAGATTTGTTTAGTCATTTCCCCAATTGTCCTCACTATAGGTACGTCTGTCCTCAATTCGAAATCGACTTGAGATTTTGTAATTAACCTTTGAAATATAAGTTTACAAGAGAAGTGTAGAATCCCAAACCCCAAACCCTATGTTTGATGTTGACCCTAGATCCTTTTCTACCCTTGATCTGAGTAAGATCAAGTCACCCAATATCTCCAATATAATCCTCCGATTACCTCCATTCCTTTGACCAAAAAATTCTGTTATTCAAAGCTTTCACCCGAGTGAATCTAAACTGCAAAATCTTTCTCCAAGCCTTTCAATTGATCCTCCGATTATTACTACTCCTTTGCAAGAACCCCCGTTCTTCAAAGCCTTTGCTCGGCTGAATCTAAATTGACAATACTTGTGAAAAAAACCTCCAAACCAACCCTTTATCTTGGAGTAAAAACCCTGAAGGTTTTTTCCTTGAAACCCCCATGGAAAACCTCAACCCAATTTTGATTACACGACCTAGATTGGACCTTATCAATCTTAACTTGCCAACAAGAAATAAAAAATGATTGTGTAGTTGATGAATGCATCAAGAAAGGTTGAAGATGATGAGAATTCTTTGTACATTTCAGGTTTCAATGCTTAGAAATGATGCATGAATGAGTATTTATAAGTATGTGTGTGTAGAAAAGAAATTAGCAAAACAAATTTTTAGCCAAAATGCAATTTAAAAATTTGGTTCAGAATGTATTGACCTGAAAGTGGAATGAGTCAATACAAGACCAAATAGAGTCAATACATTAGAGGAAGTAGCTAAATAGTGAATAAAATGTTTCAGAATGAGTCGACTCTAAACACGAATGGGTCGACCCATTCGATCAATGTATCGACCCAATTATCATTTGTATCGACTCAATTGAGGCAGTGGAAAAACTTTTGAAAACATCTTTCAGATTGGGTCGACCCAAAGAAGAAAGGGTCAACCCAAAGAAGAATGTATCACCCCATTGCTTCTTTGTATCGACCCATTCAAGGAAGATTCAAAATCTTTAAAATTTAACTCGATATGTATCGACTCATATTCAACTTGTACAACCCATGCAAGTTATTTTGTGAAAAAAATATATATATTTTAGCATGTGAAGGCTTAAGTAATATAGTCTTACATGCTATAATGATGCGCACTTAGACAAAGATTGTAAGGTCCAAATACACAAAGATCTAAGCTACCTAACCAAGTTTTGGCATTATTCAAAATACATTCAAGAGCATATTGCACTCACATAATCCCCCTTTTTGATGATGGCAAAACATACTAGGCACCCTTGATGTCTTTGGCAAAGCTCCCCCTAAAGATGTGCATCATAAACCTTGTGCTTCTCCCGCTTTGGCAACATCAAAAAGAGGAAAAGACGGAAAACATGAGAAGCATCATAAATAATACATAACAACATACAAAATTAAACACACTCAGAGGCATTGCAAAGATTAAACAAAACATTTAAAATAAGCGCTCACATAGAATCATGTCTTAATTGAAAACCAAACAATTAAATAAACAGCCAAAGATAACACAAAACATAATTGTCATAACCATTACATAATGTTCATAAGAGGTTGCAATAACATAACACAATAAAGAAAAACAATAGTTATAATACAAAAGACATTAAAATGAAATGCATGCATAAAAAGAAACTAAGACCACAACTATGCCTAATAACGTCCACGACCACGATCACGACCTCTAACTCTACCACAACGGAACCAAGCAACATCATGTTCACCATCTAAAACATCCCACGTCTCTCAGTAAAATATAGGACTTAAACTAAATATATTCTTCCAAGTGTCTTCCATGACATGATAGGTGTGCTTGTTCATCTTAAAGTAAAATGTACACCTATTTCTTGACTCCAGCCCATCATAAAAGACTCGAATCAAGTCTTTATTGTACTCAGTTGATATTTTCAAAAGATTATTAATCTCTTGATGCTTCATCATATCAAAAATTTCAGGGATATGTAAGTCATTGACAACAGCAAAGTCATACACATGTTGTTTGACCACAATTCTATTTCTAAAGGATTTCTCAAATTCATCAGCACAAGATGGAGGCAAGAGAGACAAAGCACTTACAGGAGTTGAAGAAGATGCTCCTGCAATATTTTTATCTCTATTCATCTTAGAAGCAATGATTTTTTGGTGTTGAAGAAGTGCACACCAAGTGTTTGATGAAATGTGTGAATGAAATTGAGAGGATTTTGAGTTGTATTTGAAAGACCCACTATCCCAAACAATGAAATTAAGATGATAATGATTTGATTTTGAACAAGAAATTAGTAAGATAGGTTTTGTAGAGAAAAGAGAATGACGAAGAGTAAATAAGATTTTGGAAAATCAAATTTGTCTTGAGAATAGAAGAGAAAGTTAAAAGGAAATGAGTAAATGGGGTTAGTTGAGAGTTTCAAAAGATAAAAAATAATCAAAGTAGAGTTATGGATGCTAACACATTGAAGAAACAAGAAAAAGTGTCTTTTGATGTTAATAGGTCGACCCATTTGGGCCTTGGAGCCTTGTGGGAGCGAAACCCAGCACCAATGTATCGATCCATTCGACAATGGAGTTGATACATGCTAAAGAGGGAAGCTGAAAAATTAAGGAATGTATTGACTCATCCGTGTTTGAAGTTGATACATTTGAGGCAGAGACATACATAAAGATTTCAATTTGAGTACAATGTATTAACTCTTTCCCCATTTGAGTCCATACACACTATAAGTGTATTAACTTATACCTAATGAGTTTGTATATTAGAAGGAAGTATAGAAGGAGAGGCACTTTCTAGACTTGGGATGAATACATACATTGTGGACATATTGGATTTTATGCATAAATGATAATCTCCAAGTAGAATGAGTAAGCTTCATGTTTAAACATATGATGAAGAAATTAATATCATGCATTACATGAGATGACAAATTCAAACACATGATGTCACTATAAGCATATTAATTGAAAACAATCAATTGTCATCAATAATTTTTTTGAAAGTGAACAGGTATGAGCTTCATCATACATCAAATGTAACATACAAGTTTAATCACAATAATCAATAATCATAAGGCATGACATACAAGTAGTAAATGTAGTGAAAAATAGAAGAGGAAAGTGAAGAAATATTACCTCTTGGACGAAGGATCAAGGAAGTAATCACTTACACTTCTTTTACTTATCAAGCCAATTGATGTAATCCCTTAGTTATCTACTTCATTTTGTCCAATTCGTTTTCACAAATACACTTTGTACCTATATATTGATGATCTCGCGAATGTAGGACACAAATCTCACACAATGATCTTTAACTCAAATAACACGCCCTCTAGACAAGGCTCATCAAAAAGGATAACAAAGAGATTTAAACTAAGAATTAAAACACAACTTAATAGATAACAGTAAATAATTATCTACAAGCGTATAATCACGCTTTTGGTCAAGCATCCAATACATTTTAGACGTCTTGTTTTCTCTTGACTTGATGGTTATATTATCTCCTCCTCAAGATCTTACCATTTCCGGGTGGTCAATCCATCTTTGGTAGCTTGAGTATGTCTTCTAAAGATTCATCTGCATCACAAGAGATTTCCCAATGTTTCTTGGATGCAATACATCACAAGTTATGTATTAAACCTTAATAACAGTAAGTATTCTCAAGTAATTTCAATGACAAAGATAAAAGTGAAAGGGGGATTTACCTACACTACCTGCTACATTATTTATCACAAATATTTGTCAACTTCATAGGTCACAACATCCTTCTTATTTTCCACAAGTCAATTAACAAGAAGATGTTACCTTTTATATATGTCTTGAGATTCCCTTATTAAGATCCCATACTCTCTTTAAGGAGTCAAGACATTTTCCCTACAAAGTCAATCAATAGTGTTAGGTACTATAACACATCAAATTTGCCCCCATGTTTTAACTCTAACTGGCTTATGGTTCATTTTCATTTTTGCATCGTTATTTCTGCATTTGCATTTTTCTTTTGGGCATGGGATCAAGGTATTTTCCAGCAGCTCGAGACGTCATCAGTTCCAGTATGATTTTCAATAATGTTCAGAGCCAAGCAGATAGCTTTCAAAATCTTTTTGAGCATTTATTTTTCTCATTAGATGATTTGATGATCAGAAACTCCGGCAGTCAATTTTTGATCAGTTATTCAGCACCAGACAGTTGTTTTCAGCAGTTTATTCTGAGTGCGAAACACATTTCACAGCATATTTCGAGAGTGTTACGGCGGCGATATCCAGTGGCAAGTTTCAGAGGTCTATTGTGGCTCAGAACAGGTGGAACCAAGCCATTCTCCAAGTTTCCCTCCAAAAAGCGCAAGAATTCAAATTTTCCTTGTGTTAACCGATTAACACATTGGTTAACCGATTAACCAAGGCGAAATTTGCCCAAACAGCTCATTGTTCAGCACTGCATTTTTTGGATTCAAATTTTAATCACCAATTTCATTTTCACACCAGTAGAAGGATCTAGAGAGTATGCTTTTCCATTCAAAAATTTAAATTCTTTCCACTCTAATTCCACATTTTCCTTTCCTAATTCATTTTTTCACCCCAAATTCCACCCACTTAACCTCACTCCAAACCCAAACTTAACTCCTAACCTAGGGGTTATTTAAATCATTTCATTCCAAACCTCAAGGACCCAAGATCATTTTTCACTCTCATTTTTCAGAATTTACTCTCAATTTTCTCTCACTTTTTCATTCTCCATCTTCATCCTCAACCACACTCAAAGCTCCATATTCATAGATTCACAAATTCTTCATTAGAATTAGTGAATTCTTGAGCTAAACCTCCATCACATCCTCATTCTTGGTTCAATTCTGCAGTAACTACTGGTTTAGATCTGGAATTAAGTTGTTGGAATCACTTTTGGAGGAACTTTTGCATATTTGAGGTGCTCTTGCTTGGATTTTCAAGTGTTCTTGGTAAAGCTTCATAGATCTCTGGCTTTCTTGTTTGGATCCACCAATTTTCGTTCACAAATCTTACCAAAGCAAATCTCAGCTTTGTAGGTTGCTTAATTTCAGATCCATACTTGATTTAGCTTAATTTCAACTTATGCAATGTAGATCTTTGGTTGTTCTTGATTTTGATCCATTTTGCTTGAATGTGATTCTTGATTATTGATGATTATTGGATCTATTTGATGTTTGATTACTGATACTTGATATAATTTTCATTCATTGTTGATTACATGATCATTGGAGATGATTGCATAAGTGATTTTGCCGCTGGAAGTGATTTTTTTCAAATTAATTTTTGCTACTGTAACAGGGTTAACCGATTAACCAATTGCAGTACAAGTTGGTTAATCGGTTAACCAGTGTATTTTGTTGTTTCTGCTAATTTTGGAGCTGTTAATCGGTTAACACACTTGGTTAACCGATTAACACTGTTGCAGAGTGAATTTTTTGTGCATTTTTGAGCATGTTTCGATCCCGTTTCATTTTTAATCTTCATGGATTGATATGATACTTGTATAAGGACTGTTTTGATGCTGTTGCACCTCACACCATTGTATGCACACAATTTTCCGACACGCGACTCTTGGATTTTCACTGTTTATGATCATGTTTGCGTTGTTGCGTTCTTGGTACGATGAACACATAGCACACACTTCTTGAACATGTTGATGATGACTTGTTGTTGGTGTTGCTGGAGTTTTTGTTGTGAACATGATTGCTTGCACTTAACTTCATGAGATGCATGTTTTAACTTGACTTATTCATGTACCAAATGGTATGCATTCTTTCATGATGATTTCAAGAGTTGTTTACCATGGTTCGTGGTTTGATTGTGATCATGTTTGATTGAAGAATATGTAATGCTTGATGCATGTTTGCTTTTCCATTAGTGAATCATTTTTGAATGCATGCTGCCCTGATTTTCTACTGCTGTTTATGTGCATGCATGTTGTTTTATGTGCTGCTGTTTGGCCTTTTGCACCCCTTCTTGTGTTGAATTATGTGCTGTTATAAGCTGTCTTGCTTGTGTGCTGCCTTTTACCGCTATGCAGGTGCTGGAGCGTTGTTGTAGCCGCTGTTTTTTTTTTTGTTTATTCATTTCTTTTCATCATCTTCTTCATCTCTTTCACTCATTCTCTTACCTTGAATCTTGAGACTTGTTTAAGTCTTGGATTTGCTCCCTTAGAGCTACCTAGTCCAACTTAATCTTTGATTAAGCTTGGAGTCAGATTAGCATTAGGCTTTCGTTTTGCATGCTAACTTAGGTAGTTGTTCCCCTTCTTACCTCAACTATAGGGTCACCTTTGTATGACAACATTATGATAGAATTTCCCGTAGTGTTTTCTTTCTTTTGAGTCTTCTCTTCTCTCTCTTAAAGAAAAAATCTCAAAACACTTAATAATTAAAAGTGTGTTTCGTGTGCCACGAGCCTTAAATACATAGTATACTTTGTTGTGCGAGGCGTGTGACTCGTTACGCAAAGTACTTACTATGTCATATACTTTAGCACGAGGCATACTACGAACAAAAACCAATCAACTTCTTGTCTAAAAAACACGAAACAAACTCAAACCTTTTTATCCTTCGGGATTGTTAAGTTTCAAACTATTTTCAGAAAAGGGCACGTTATTTTCCGTCTCGTCGCAAACAGGCATCGACCCTAACTGCCGGACGCGAACTTAACGTCGCTCCTAAGAAACACCGACCTTGTTAGGTCGAACTACGACTGCTCTGATATCCTCCTTCTGGTTAGATTGAGGATACGTAGGCACAAGACGACGATTTCTTGGCGAGCAACCTCCCCCCTTAGTTTGTGTCCGAACTACGTTGACTCTGACTTTCCCATTGCACGAGGGAATACGTAGGCATAGGACGAGCGGTGTCCTATCGAGTCACTTCTTTTCCTTTCCTTCCTCGTTTCTTCGCTCTTTTCTGTTCCCGTTCCTTTTCCTTTCCAGTAGCAGTGGAGCTCCAGATGACGGCACCCTTTGATCGAGACAACAAGCGTGGATCCCATCGAGTACGATGGACGCGTGGGGTTGCTAATACCTTCCCCTCGCATAACCGACTGCCTTACCCATTTCTCTTGGTCGCGAGACCATGCTTTTCCTTTCCCTCAGGTTTACGCAGTGTTTCCTTTCCCTCCCTTGGGATAAATACACATTGCTGGCGACTCTGTTTCCGCGCCACTTTCGCGCCTGTACCTGGATGAAAATCCCGGGGAGCGACAGCTGGAGACTCTGCTGGGGACGTTGACCTCTTGCTGGTCTACCCCTTTTGCGAGTCAATCCTAGCGCTTGTTTGTTATTGCTTTTTGGGTGTTTAATATATATGCTTTATATGTTTTATGTATCTGCTCTATCACATTTTATTTACTGCTTTATTGCATTTTACTTATAGCATTCATCATTATTGCCATATGTGTATACTAGATTGCGGTGCTGGTGTTTTCTGTTTGGTGGGATGGGAATTCTGAGTGAAAAGCCCATTACCAAGGCTTGAGTACATACTTAGACTTTAGCGTGGACTCTGGTGGGTACGCGTTGCGTGTGACACGTGTGCTGACCTGAGCTCACAAACCAGATGAGATCTTTCCGAGGTTGCTTAGTCATTACATGCGTATGTGGTGGCTAGGTGGTCCGAGGAGGATTATCGACTCTGGTGACCATTCCCGAGGACTCAATTGCGACACTCCTCCCGAGATGTGATACTGGCAGACCAGAAATGGAAAATCCATTACACTTCTTGATCCGAGGACCCAATGCTGAGAACTTGCTATAGGATTACCCTGTTTCTTTTGGGAAGTCAGTGGACGGCCTATTTTTTTGGCGATAGTATTGTACCCTGAGGGATGAATGTACTATTGCTTTTCAAATCGAGAATCTGAAACTGAGGAGCCCGCTTTCTAGGAACCACATATGAGGGGAAGGGAGTTTACAGGTTTGCAGGTAACTTTGACCTTCCACCTACCCGGTTCTTTAGAGACAGTTGGTTCTTTTATTACTGAAACAGTTCAACATAGACACTTATCGCACCCGATCCAGCAGACACTTTTGGCAACCTTGATCTCATGCCTGCATCCCATGACATCATCATATTCATGTCTTAATTTTCATGTTTTTCATTTCCAGGCTCATTTTTCATCTTTGATTCCAGTTGATGGGCATGGAGCCAGTCAAGAGAGATAACATCACTTACAGTTTTCCAAAGCCAGAAGTGGATATGCTACGCAGTTTGATGAATAAGTCTACTCCAGAGAACAAAGCAGTTTTCTTAGATGAGTATGGGAAGATTTGGTCTTTGGTTTGACGTATTACTGAAGATGAGCGCTGGGCTATTCACACCTTATTGCAGTTCTATGACCCCCCGCTCAGATGCTTCACTTTTGTGGATTACCAGCTGGCTCCTATGTTGGAAGAGTTCTCTTATCTGTTGAATATTCCAATCAAGGACGAAGTGTCGTTCCATACCACTTTGGACATGCCTAAAGAAGAAGAAATTGCTGCCGCTCTTTATTTGAGCGCATCTGAAGTGAAAACTGGTCTTAAGAAAAAATGAGGTTTGCTAGGGTTTCCGCTAAAGTTCCTGGTAAAGGCAGTTGAGCCTTACGCGCGTGTTGGGGGTTGGAAAACATATAATGCTGTTTTGGCCCGATGCATCTATGGCATAATCTTATTTCCTAATGTGCCAAACTTCGTGGATGTGAATGCTATTCGGATTTTCAAATCAAAGAACCCGGTGCCTACTCTGCTAGGTGATGTCTACTATTCGGTGCATTCCAGGAATCCTAGAAGTAAAGGTGAGCTTATTTATTGCTGCACCCCTCTGCTGTATAAATGGTTTGCCTACCATCTTCCCTGTCAAGGCGCTTTTGTGGAAGCCAAAGGTATGAAGTGGTTTGAGTGCATAATGGGACTAGAAACGAAAGACATTCATTGGTTTGACAGATACTTAATAGGAAGAGATGTGATTTACAAATGTGGAGAGTTTCCCAATGTTGCTCTTATGGGGATAAGAGGAGGCATCAACTATAATCCAACTCTCGCTCGAAGACAGTTAGGATATATAATAAGGATTCCTCCAGGAGACAAGGACTTGAAGGAATTTGTGCTTTATGATGCTAGTGTTGATACTGACGTGCTGAAAAAGGTTGTAGCAGCCTGGAGCACTATCCGATACCAAGGAAAAGGCTACCTAGGCAAAAGTGATTCAACTGCCTACCCGGCTCATATGGAGTGGGTGAAAGCTAGAGCTGAGGTTATCGGGATGCCAATCCTTAAAATAGATCTCATATATCCCAGGGACATTGGACCCGCTACTGTCACCGCTGAAGAGTTTAGTAAACTAGAAGTTCAAGTACGAGAACTCCGTGTGAAAAATCTTGATTTCGAGAACCAACTGCAAAGTGCTTTAATGAGTAAAAGAGGCTTTAAAATCAGAGCGCAAGATGCGCTGAAGTTGGTTGCCGAAAGGGAAGAAGACCTAAGGGGAAGAGCTCAGTACTGTAAAAAGATTAGCCAATCCAGAGATGAGACTCAAGTAGCCTACAAGGAAAATCAAAAGCAACTAGCTGAAGCCGAGTACAAGCTCAGACAGTGGAGTGAATCCTCAACACGCGTGAAGGAAAAGGAGCGCAAAGTAATGGTTGAGAATGCGGAACTGAAAGAGCAACTAAAGGCTAAAGAGGGTGAACTTCAAAGAGCGCACGAGCAGCGAAGAAAACATCGCGAAGACTTCGGTAAAAGCCAAGGGAAGTTGAAAAATGCTAGAGATGAGTTGAAAGGTTCCAAGAAAGAACTTGAAGATGCCATGGCAGAGATGGAAGAACTCAAAGTACAAGCTGGTGTGAAAAGGCCTAAGGAGGTGAGCAATGACGAGGCTCTCTTGTTGTACATGGATTCATTAGCTAAAGCTCTGGAGAAGAGGGATGTTTTTATCAAGGAATTGATTAAGAGGCCAAGTCATCAGAGCACTGAAGTACTGTTCGAAGGGATCAAGCGCTCCAGTGAGGAATTGAAAGATATGAAGTTTCATGATTGATGTTTCCGATTGTAGCTAGAGTAACTTTTGTCTATTGTACCGTGGTTACCATCAGACCTGTTGATGGAGCCACTCTTCTGATGTATTTTTCAATTTATGAACTCGTTGTATGATGCTGGCTATCTATTAATTTGAAATGACTGGTTTATTCAGAGATGGTTCCTTGGCCGTGTTGATCTATTCATAATCACTATCACAACACATTTCTTCTCAACAAAGTTCTCTCATATGTCTAAGGATGGAATCAGGATGTAAAACTCCTTGGGAATGAAAAACATGTCATTTGCATGTTCATTTTGCATTTTGCATAGCAGGTTCTTGTCTCTGGTTTTCTTATCGTGTTCTTTCTTCAGGCAGGATTGTTGATCAGTAGATTCATCGGTATTCTACCGGATCTAATCAAAAGAGAGCTATGGAACAGATGCAGACCGAGATGGCTGCCATGCAGACTCGCATGGCCCAGTTCATGGAATTAATGCAAGGCGTGGCACAAGGGCAAGAACAGCTGAGGACCCTTGTCCAACCCTTGGTGGCGAGAGTCGACAATGATGGCATTCTTCATGGCGGCCTTCATAATAATGTCATTCCTCCGGGCGGAGGTGTTGGGGGTAATGGTATTCCTATTGGTCCTTCGGGCGGAGGTGTTCATGTTCCTTCTGTTATGATCCCTCCGGGCGGAGGAGAACAGGTTGTGATTCCATCTGTTGTCGGAGGAGGAAATAGTGTATGTGTTGTCCATGGCAGTCGATATGATGACCAACAGGATGACATATTTTCTGTGCAAGGCGGGGATGGTGTTCCTCCGATTGTTGATGATCAGAGGATCAAGTTGATTGAGGAACAGCTGAAAGGGGTTGTGAATCAGAACTCTGTGGGTATGGCATTGGATGATTTAGGGCTGGTCCCCGGTGTCGTAATTCCGCACAAGTTCCAGGTTCCCACCTTTGAGAAGTACAATGGCACCACTTGCTCAAAGACTCATGTCCGGGCATACGCAAGGAAAATGGTTGTGTACTATAGTGACGAGAAATTACTGATGCATTTATTTCAGGATAGCTTGTCTGGGGCATCTTTTGAGTGGTATATGTAATTGGAGAGATGTCACATCCATAATTTGAGAGAGCTGGTAGAGGCTTTTGTCAAGCACTACCAATATAACACTGATATGGCTCCCAATAGGACTCAGCTGCAGAGTATGTCTCAGAAGAACAGTGAAAGCTTCAAGGAATACGCCCAGAGGTGGCGAGAACTGGCAGCGAGGGTACAACCTCCCATGTTGGAGAAGGAGATACTGAATATGTTCATGGCTACCTTGCCAGGTCATTATTACGAGAAGCTGCTGCCTTGCATGTCAGGAAAGTTTGCTGATCTGATCTTGGTTGGGGAAATGTTGGAAAGTGGAATTAAAACTGGAAAGGTGCTGGGCAGTGATGGGTCTTCTTCTAGTGGAGGGAAGAAACCTTATGTGAATTATAAGAAGAAAAAGGAAGCGAATTCTGTTTCTTTATACCGTAGTAAGAGAAAGCAGCGTCAGAACTATAATCAGTAGGTGGCTTCAGTAACCATTCCTGCAACACTCCCACCGCAACAGCAAAATCAGGCTCCCCGCCCATACCAGCCGAGGCCTAAGCAGAATAGGCACTTTGATACTCCACCGTTTCCTTACTCCCATTTGTTTCAGCATTTGATGCAATTGCAGTTAATTCAGAAGAGGATTTTGGCTCCTATTACTGGAAATCCACCTCCGGGTTACAATCCCAATGCCCACTGTGAATTTCATTCTGGGGCACCCGGGCACCACATTAAGGACTGCAAAGCTTTTAAGCATAAAGTCCAAGATTTGGTGGATTCGAAGGCCATCAACTTTTCCAACGATGGGCCAAATGTCATTCAAAACCCAATGTCGGACCACGGTGGGGCGAGGGTTAATGCTGTTATAGAAGATGATGAATCTTTGAATTTGGTTCTAGACGTGAATGACCTGAAGACTCCTTTGCTGGTAGTGAAAGAGAGACTACTAAAGGGTGGAGTATTCACTGGTTGTGATAAGAGTTGCTCAAAATGTATGCTGCAGACTAATGGTTCTGACCTGTTGAGATCAGGTATTCAAAAGGTGATTGATGAAGGTCGGTTACAGTTCGATAGATGCGATCAGAAGAAGGAAGTTCCTGGCCGAAGGAATGATATTGCCACTGTTACTATCCCTTTTAAGACGGTAACTATTTCAGCACCGGCAAGACCAGCGCCGGTCATTATCACCACTCCTGGGCCCGTTCCGTATGAGAGCACAAAAGCTATCCCCTGGAATTATGGTACTGAAGTGTTTGTTAACGGGCAGAAGCAAGAGTTGATGGGTACGTCAGTGATGAACTCCAGTGTTGAAAGTAATGATGAAGCAGGAGCTATTACTCGGAGTGGTAGAGTCTTTATCCTATCTGATGATCAGGCTAGTGGTTCTAGGCCAGACAAAGGAAAACAGGTTATGGATAATTCTGTGCAGACGCCAGTAGTGAACGATTCTGCAGCAAAGCTAGGTGACAACTCATTCTCAGAGAATGTAGAAGAGTTTATGAGGCTGATTTGGAAAAGCGACTACAAAATTGTTTATGCTACCTTATATATCATGGACATTCAGCCTGCTTACAGTTATTTACTGGGTCATCCATGGATTCACAGTGTTGGGGTAGTTACGTCAACTCTACATCAGAAGCTGAAGTACATGGTAGACGGACATGTAGTGACGGTTTGCGGTGAAGAGGACATCATGATAAGTCATTTATTTACTTTCAAGTATGTGGAGGTAGATGGCGAAATACATGAAACTTTATGTCAGGGTTTTAAGGCAGTGAAGATCACTTAAGAGCCTCTCAAAGAAGTCAGCCAATCTGAAGTGGCAAATCAGCCTGCAGTGGTATATCAGCCAGAGGTCTCTATGTCTTCCTTCAAGGATGCACGGGCTGTGGTTGAAGCCGGAAGTTCACAGAGATGGGGTCAGGTTATCGAGGTCCAGGAAAAGCAGAATACTTATGGGCTAGGATATAAGCCACCCAGGCGTCCTGAGGAGCCTCCCAAGTTTTATGGTCCTGTTTGTTTTACCAGTGCTGGTGTGTTCTTTGACAGAGTTAATGCTATAGATGAGGAAGGGGATAGCGATTGCGATATGGATAATTGGATCCGCCCCTGCATTCCAGGTCAAAGTCTTTGCAACTGGTCATCAGAGAAAGCCATTCAAGTGACCGCCCCAGTGTAATTGCCTTTGTTTTCCTGTTATGACGATCCTACGTTCTGCCCAAGGCGTAGTGATTTTTGTTTGTAGGGCTTGAATATTTTGTGTGTTTTCTTTATCATTAATAAAGGACGTTTTCCACATTCAAATATTTTGATCCCTGTTTTTCTGTTTTTACTTTCTGCATTAAATCACATCAAAATGGCAATGTGTTTTTGTTTGTTGCATACATAATAAACATAAATCATCAATCATGCAGGTTTCCTTGTTCAGATACCACCAATCATGATTCAGTTATAGCTCGGTATGATTTCGACAATCCCATTTATCAGGCTGAAGAAGAGGCCAATGAAGATTGTGACTTACCCGAGGAATTGGCCAGACTGTTAAAACAGGAGGAAAAGGTCATTCTACCTCATCAGGAGGAATTGGAGATTGTTAACTTAGGAACCGAGGACGCAAAGAAAGAAGTAAAGATTGGGGCTGCTTTGGAAGACAGTGTAAAGGGAAGATTGATTGAAATGCTTCGAAAGTATGTTGATATCTTCGCCTGGTCTTACTAAGACATGCTTGAGCTTAACACTGGCATTATGGTACACCGGCTGCCGCTCAAAGAGGGATGTACTCCGGTAAAGCAGAAGCTGAGAAGGACGAAACCAGAAATGTCTGTCAAGATTAAAGAAGAGGTTCAGAAACAGATAGATGCTAGATTTCTGGCTGTGACAAGTTATCCTCCGTGGGTCGCTAACATTGTGCCGTACCTAAGAAGGATGGAAAGGTCAGGATGTGTGTTGACTACAGAGATATGAATAGAGCAATCCCGAAAGACGATTTCTCGCTTCCTCACATTGATGTGTTAGTGGACAATACTGCTCAATACTCTGTATTTTCCTTCATGGATGGCTTCTCTGGGTATAACCAAATCAAAATGGCCCCAGAAGACATGGAGAAGACGACGTTCATAACACCATGGGGAACATTCTGTTACAAGGTAATGCCCTTTGGAATGAAAAATGCTGGGGCAACCTATCAGCGGGCAATGGTGACTCTCTTTCATGATATGATTCACAAAGAGATCGAGGTCTATGTTGATGACATGATTGCGAAGTCACAAACAGAGGAAGAGCATCTCGTGAATCTTCAGAAGCTGTTTGAAAGGTTGATAAAGGTCAGACTGAGGTTGAATCCTAACAAGTGCACCTTCGGGGTGAGGTCTGGAAAATTATTAGGGTTTATTGTTAGTGAAAGAGGTATCGAGGTTGATCCTGCTAAAGTAAAAGCCATACAAGAAATGCCTGAACCAAGAACAGAAAGAGAGGTTCATGGTTTCCTAGGGAGATTGAACTACATTGCTAGATTCATCTCTCATCTTACAGCCACGTGTGAACCAATATTCAAGTTGTTAAGAAAAGACCAAGAGGTCAGGTGGAACGAAAATTGTCAAAAGGCGTTTGAAAAAATAAAAGAATATTTGCAGGAACCTCCAGTTCTTATGCCGCCAGTGCCAGGAAAGCCATTGATTATGTATCTTATGGTTCTTGAGAACTCAATGGGGTGTGTGCTCGGTCAACAAGACGAGTCAGGTAGAAAAGAGCATGCCATCTACTACTTGAGTAAAAAGTTCACTGATTGTGAGTCGAGGTACTCAATGCTAGAAAAAAAACATGTTGTGGACTCGCTTGGGTAGCTAAGCATTTGAGGCAGTATATGTTAAACCACATAACCCTCTTGATTTCGAAGATGGATCCGATCAAGTATGTGTTTGAAAAGCAGGCGCTTTCTGGGAGAATAGCCCGTTGGCAGATGGTTTTGACAGAATACGATATTCAATATGTTTCCCAAAAGGCCATTAAGGGAAGTATTTAGTCAGAATATCTTGTTGAACAACCAATTGAGGATTATCAACCGATGAAGTTTGAATTTCCAGATGAACACATCATGTTTCTGAATATGAAAGACTGTGAAGAGCCGCTGCATGATGAGGGACATGAAATTGGATCCCAATGGAAGCTGGTCTTTGATGGGGCTGTTAATTCATATGGTAACGGAATCGGGGCAATCATTACGACTCCAAAGGGTTCTCATATACCCTTCACTGCCTGATTAGCGTTCGTATGCACCAACAATGAAGCGGAGTATGAAGCATGCATCATGGGGTTAGAAGAAGCAATTGATTTGAGAATCAAGAACCTCGATGTTTATGGTGATTCCGCATTGGTAGTTAATCAGATTATAGGTGAATGGGAAACTCGTCAAGCGAATTTGGTGCCTTATAACAACTATGCCAGAAGGTTGTTACCTTTCTTTGACAGAGTCGATTTCCATCACATACCCCGGTTGGAGAATCAGATGGCCAATGCGTTGGCAACGTTGTCTTCGATGTATCAGGTGAATCGTTGGAATGAAACTCCCTCAATCAGAATCATGTGTCTGGATAGACCCGCTTTTGTGTGTGCAGTTGAAGGGGTATCAGATGGCAAACCTTGGTATCATGATGTTAAGGTTTTTCTAAAGAGTCAAGAGTATCCAGAGGGTGTGTCTGCCAAGGATAAGAAAACTCTGAGGAGGTTGGCCGGGAATTTCTTTTTGAATAAAGACAATGTGTTATACAAGAGGAACTTTGACATGGTCTTGCTACGTTGTGTTGACGAACATAAGGCAAGCCTGTTAATGGAAGAGGTTCATGAAGGATCTTTTGGTACCCATGCCAATGGGCATGCTATGGTTAGAAAGTTGTTGAGAGCGGGGTATTACTGGATGACTATGGAGTCTGACTGTTTCAAATACGCCCAAAAATGTCATAAATGCCAGATTTATGCAGATAAGGTGCACGTGCCACCTACTCCTCTGAATGTGTTGTCGTCACCTTGGCCTTTTGCCATGTGGGGCATTGATATGATTGGAAAGATTGAGCTGACTGCTTCCCATGGGCATCGTTTCATTTTGGTTGCCATTGATTACTTCACGAAGTGGGTGGAAGCAGCCTCGTATGCCAACGTCACCGGACAAGTGGTAGCCCGGTTTATCAAGAAGGACATCATCTGCTGGTATGGAGTCCCGGAGAGAATCATTACTCATAATGGTTCAAATTTGAACAAAAAGATGATGAAGGAGCTATGTCAGAGCTTCAAGATTGAACATCACAATTCTTCTCCCTATCGTCCGAAGATGAATGGGGCTGTTGAAGCAGCAAATAAGAATATCAAGAAGATTGTGCAGAAGATGGTGGTAACGTATAAAGACTGGCATGAAATGTTGCCTTATGCTTTACATGGTTATCGTACTTCAGTGCGTACATCAACTGGGGCAACTCCTTTCTCACTGGTATATGGTATGGAAACGGTTCTACCAGTAGAGATTGAGATTCCTTCTTTGAGAATTCTGGCAGATGTGAAGCTTGATGAAGCTGAATGGGTGCGTTCCAGACTGAATCAGCTGAACCTTATCGAGGAAAAGAGATTGGAAGCCATTGCACATGGTCAGTTGTATCAGAGCAGGATGAAGAAAGCCTTTGATCAGAAAGTGCGTCCTCGGTGTTTTCAGGTTGGTGAATTGGTTTTGAAAAGGATCCTTCCTCCTCAAACAGATCACATGGGCAAATGGACTCCAAACTACGAAGGGCCATATGTAGTAAGACATGTTTTTTCTGGTGGAGCCTTATTACTCTCAACTATGGATGGTGAAGATTTTACGTCCCCTGTGAACGTAGACGTAGTCAAAAAATACTTTGCATAAAAGAGACCCGCTGGACATAAAAAGAAGATTCAGGCAAAAAAGGGCATCCCGACGAACCATAAAAAGAAAAGGTTCGGGCAAAAATTCGGGATAAAAAAAAAAGAAAATAATAAACCCGCAAAGTTGAAAACCTGGAAAGGCAACTTTGGAAAAAATGGGTATCCCGGTGGATTGAAAACCCGAAAAGGGCGATCCAGGTAAAAGTTAGGGATTTGAAAGCAAGAGGCTACGATCTGCGTTCGATCTGTGAACACTTTTGATACTTGGAAGTTTCAAAGGAAAGGAATTAGTCCAGTCAGTCTCTTCAAAGGTCAAAGCATTTGCGGATAAACGAGCCATATCAGGTCATAGCCGAATTGAATCATGGTGGATATCTGTTCCCCACATTGCCAACATGTGTATTTTCTTTTACTTCTTTTGTGCAATTACCTCTTTTCAGGAATTGCTTCCGGATGTAAATGCCTATTTATAGGCCAATTCATTCAATAAAATTTTCATATTCACTCAAAAATCTTTCCATTTGTGTTTTTACTTTTACTATTTTTGTTTGTGAAAACGTCTGATATTTTTGATAAACATTGCATGCGAAAATGTTAAGCTTTGCGAAGCATATCGGAAAACAGTGGGAATTGCTCAAGTAACGGTCATTGTATTGGTAATCGAGATAGCCATTTTGCATATACTGTTGATTTTGTTTGCAGGGTAGCAGGATTTCTCCCCAGTAGAGTTGTTCTCCTCAGCATTGAAATTTCATCATCCTCAGCAGAACTTATTCCCCCAGCAAGCAGTTTAAAGTGGATTGCTCCGAGGTGAATGTGGTTGTATCTCCAGCAGGAGGTGTGTTGGATGTCTTTGAAAAGACTTTATTTCCCCCACAGAGTCAGGTAATCACTTTCCTCAGGAAGTCAGAAAGTGTAGTTCCATCAGCAACGACGTGCTCTAATCCCCAGCAGGGTAAATTCTTTCCTCCTCAGCAGGTAGTTGCTCTCCCCAGCCAGGGTATAGAGGATTATTTCCCCCAGCTAGAGTTGTGGTTGATTTATTACTCTCTTAGCAAGCAGCCAGAAGTTGACACTTCTGCATCCCCAGCAAGAGACTGATAGAATATCTTCTTTGGAAAAAGAGGTTATTTTCCCCACAGAGTATTGGCACCCATTTTCCTCAGCTAGTCAGGAAGTGTCTTTCTCCTCGGCAACGGTATGGTCTAATCCCCAATAGATGGGTAAGCTTGATGATATCCCCTAGCAGAGTTGATGTCGTCAATCACCATTCCCTAACCAGGTGTGCTAATAGTGGCTGATATTCCCCAGCAGGGTGAAGATAAGGACATCTCCCAGCAGCAGGTTAAGTTCAGTAATATCCCCAAGCAGGTTCGGCATTATTGACTTGTCTCCCCAAACGGAGTTTGGTGGTGATCTTCACAGTGGTTTGTTCAACGACAGTTGATACCCCCAGCAGGTCTTAAGTCCAATTGTTATTGGCATCCTTCAGATCCAAGTTTTGAGTTCTATCTTCGGTAGAAGTAATTGGTAATCCCCAGGAAGAAAATTCTCTTTGGGTTCCACCTTCAATATTCGTTTTTATCCATCCCCCAATAGAGTGGAATTTCTCTTGGAGTTTTTCGTCTCTAGCAGAGTTTGTGATTAGGAAGTCGTTCAGTGAAATCTTCCTCAGCAGGATCTTTTAATTCAGAGGACAATTTAGTTTGTCATCCCTGGTGGAGTTTCTTTCGTCTTCAACATTTATTTTGCTGAGACGCTTCTTTTGCATTGCATAAGCATTCTTGCATGGCATCCTCCCAAACGCGTAGCATTTCCATTTCGTATGGAGCATTACGCCACAGAAAAATTCAAACATATGCATTCAAAGCATAAGCCAGGTTTAATATCTGTTACCAGTTTCTTTCCCCAGCAGAAAGAGATGTAAGGCAGGAGATGTTGTTTAACATTACACCGCAACCAATGGATTTGTCCTTCTCACTGTCGTTCATTCCTATACTCCCCTACAGAGTTGTCTATTTAGATTTCTCTTTTCCCCAGTGGAGTCATCTTTGTAGAACTGTTGATTCTACTTAGCCTTTCTTTGAAAGTCCACCTTCGGTTTGGTCTTTCTTTTTCGAGTCTACCTTCGGTTTGGTCTCCTAGTCCTTTATTTGAAAGTCTACCTTCGGCATAGTCTTTCTTTGAAAGTCCACCGTCGGTTTGGTCTTTCTTTTTCGAGTCTACCTTCGGCTTGGTCTCGTATTCCTTTGTCGGAAAGCCTACCTTCGGCATAGTCTTTCTTTGAAAGTCCACGCTCGGCTTGGCCTTTCTTCTCGAGTTCGCCTTTGGTCTTCCTCTTATCCTTTGTTTGAAAGTCTACCTTCGGCATAGTCTTTCTTTGAAAGTCCACCTTCGGCTCGGTCTTTCTTTTCGAGTCCACCTTTGGCTTGGCCTCGTATTGTTGGGTTGGAAAGTCTACCTTCGGTATAGTCTTTCTTTGAAAGTCCACCTCCGGCTTGGTCTCTCTCTTCGAGTCCGCCTTCGGTCGTCCTCGTAATATCCTTTGTTTGAAAGTCTACCTCCGGCATAGTCTTTCTTTGAAAGTCCACCTTCAGCTTGGCCTTCCTTTTCGTGTTTGCCTTCGCCCGTTCTCATATCCTTTTGTTGATTAGCTCGCCTTCGACCGGTCTGGTCTTCCTCCCCAGCGTAGCTCGCCTTCGGTCGGTCTACCTTTGTTTGAAATTCCTCCCTCGGCTGGTGTTTCTTTCTGAGTTCGCCTTCGGCCGTCCTCGTATTATCTTGTCCCCCCGCAGAATCCGCCTTCGGCCGGTCTTTCTTTTCGAGTTCGCCTTCGACCGTTCTCGTAATTACCTTATTTCATCACCCCCACAGGTTGCAAATTTCCAGGTTATTTTGGTATTCAAACCCCGTGTATCCTGATTGTCTGAAAACTGTTGCTATCATACCCTCGGATCCAAGAAGTTTGAGTAGAGGCAGCAGTAACACCTCAAATTTGCCCCCATGTTTTAACTCTAACTGGTTTATGGTTCATTTTCATTTTTGCATCGTCATTTCTGCATTTACATTTTTCTTTTGGGCATGGGATCAAGGTATTTTCCAGCAACTCGAGGCGTCATCAGTTCCAGTATGATTTTCAATTGTGTTCAGAGCCAAGCAGATAGCTTTCAAAATCTTTTTGAGCATTTATTTTGCTCATTAGATGATTTGATGATCAGAAACTCCGGCAGTCAATTTTTGATCAGTTATTCATCACCAGACAGTTGTTTTCAGCTGTTTATTCCGAGTGCGAAACACATTTCACAGCATATTTCGAGAGTGTTATGGTGGCGATATCCAATGGCAAGTTTCAGAGGTCTATTGTGGCTCAGAACAGGTGGAACCAAGCCATTCTCCAAGTTTCCCTCCAAAAAGCGCAAGAATTCAAATTTTCCTTGTGTTAACCGATTAACACATTGGTTAACCGATTAACCAAGGCAAAATTTACCCAAACAGCTCATTGTTCAGCACTGCATTTTTTGGATTCAAATTTTAATCACCAATTTCATTTTCACACCAGTAGAAGGATCTAGAGAGTATGATTTTCCATTCAAAAATTTAAATTCTTTCCACTCTAATTCCACATTTTCCTTTCCTAATTCATTTTTTCACCCCAAATTCCACCCACTTAACCTCACTCCAAACCCAAACTTAACTCCTAACCTAGGGGTTATTTAAATCATTTCATTCCAAACCTCAAGGACCCAAGATCATTTTTCACTCTCATTTTTCAGAATTTACTCTTAATTCTCTCTCACTTTTTCATTCTCCATCTTCATCCTCAACCACACTCAAAGCTCCATATTCATATATTCACAAATTCTTCATTGGAATTAGTGAATTCTTGAGCTAAACCTCCATCACATCCTCATTCTTGGTTCAATTCTGCAGTAGCTACTGGTTTAGATATGGAATTAAGTTGTTGGAATCAGTTTTGGAGGAGCTTTTGCTTATTTGAGGTGTTCTTGCTTGGATCTTCAAGTGTTCTTGGTAAAGCTTCATAGATCTCTAGTTTTCTTGTTTGGATCCACCAATTTTCGTTCACAAATCTTACCAAAGCAAATCTCAGCTTTGTAGGTTAGTTAATTTCAGATCCATGCTTGATTTAGATTAATTTCAACTTATGCAATGTAGATCTTTGGTTGTTCTTGATTTTGATCCATTTTGCTTGAATGTGATTCTTGATGTTGATGATTATTGGATCTAATTGATGTTTGATTACTGATACTTGATGTAATTTTCGTGCATTGTTGATTACATGATCATTAGAGATGATTGCATAAGTGATTTTGCTGCTGGAAGTGATTTTTTTCAAATTAATTTTTGCTGCTGTAACAGGGTTAACCGATTAACCAATTACAGTACAAGTTGGTTAATCGGTAAACCAGTGTATTTTGTTGTTTATGCTGATTTTGGAGCTGTTAATCGGTTAACACACTTGGTTAACCGATTAACATTGTTGCAGAGTGAATTTTTTGTGCATTTTTTTAGCATGTTTCGATCCCGTTTCATTTTTAATCTTCATGGATTGATATGATACTTGTATAAGGACTGTTTTGATGCTGTTGCACCTTACACCATTGTATGCACACAATTTTCCGACATGCGACTCTTGGATTTTCATCGTTTATGATCATGTTTGCGTTGTTGCGTTCTTGGTGCGATGAACACATAGCACAAACTTCTTGAACATGCTGATGATGACTTGTTGTTGGTATTGCTGGAGTTTTTGTTGTGAACATGATTGCTTGCACTTAACTTAATGAGATGCATGTTTTAACTTGACTTATTCATGTACCAAATGGTATGCATTCTTTCATGATGATTTCAAGAGTTGTTTACCATGGTTCGTGGTTTGATTGTGATCATGTTTGATTGAAGAATATGTAATGCTTGATGCATGTTTGCTTTTCCATGAGTGAATCATTTTTGAATGCATGCTGCCCTGATTTTCTACTGCTGTTTATGCGCATGCATGCTGTTATATGTGCTGCTGTTTGGCCTTTTGCACCCCTTCTTGTGCTGAATTGTGTGCTGTTATAAGCTGTCTTGCTTGTGTGCTACCTTTTACCGCTGTGCAGGTGTTGGAGCGCTGTTGTAGCCGCTGTTTTTTTTTTTGGTTTATTCATTTCTTTTCACCCTCTTCTTCATCTCTTTCACTCATTCTCTTCCCTTGAATCTCGAGACTTGTTTAAGTCTTGGATTTGCTCCCTTAGAGCTACCTTGTCCAGCTTAATCTTTGATTAAGCTTGGAGTCGAATTAGCATTAGGCTTTCGTTTTGCATGCTATCTTAGGTAGTTGTTCCCCTTCTTACCTCAACTATAGGGCCACCTTTGCATGACAACATTAGGATATAATTTCCCGTAGTGTTTTCTTTCTTTTGAGTCTTCTCTTCTCTCTCTTAAAGAAAAAATCTCAAAACACTTAATAATTAAAAGTTCGCTTCGTGTGCCACGAGTCTTAAGTACATAGTATACTTTGTTGCGCGAGGCGTGTGACTCGTTACGTAAAGTACTTACTATGTCATAGACTTTAGCACGAGGCATACTACGAACAAAAACCAATCCACTTCTTGTCTAAAAATCACGAAACAAACTCAAACCTTTTTATCCTTCGGGATTGTTAAGTTTCAAACTATTTTCAGAAAAGGGCACGTTATTTTCCGTCTTGTCACAAACAGGCATCGACCCTAACTGTCGGACGCGAACTTAACGTCGCTCCTAAAAAACACCGACCTTGTTAGGTCAAACTACGACTGCTCTGATTTCCTCCTTCTGGTTAGATTAAGGATACATAGGCACAAGACGGCGATGTCTTGGCGAGCAACCTCCCCCCTTAGTTTGTGTCTGAACTACATTGACTCTGACTTTCCCATTGCACGAGGGAATACGTAGGCATAGGACGAGCGGTGTCCTATCGAGTCACTTCTTTTCCTTTCCTTCCCCGTTTCTTCGCTCTTTTCCGTTCCCGTTCCTTCTCTTTTCCAGTAGCAGTGGAGCTTTAGATGACGACACCCTTTGATCGAGACAACAAGCGTGGATCCCATCGAGTACGATGGACGCGTGAGGGTGCTAATACCTTCCCCTCGCGTAACCGACTCACTTACCCATTTCTCTTGGTCGCAAGACCATGCTTTTCCTTTCCCTCAGGTTTACGTAGTGTTTCCTTTCCCTCCCTTGGGATAAATACACATTGCTGGCGACTCTGTTTCCGTGCCACTTTTGCGTTTGTACCTAGATGAAAATCCCGGGGAGCGACAGGTACCCAACATTCATTGGGTTCTTTACGATGAGTAGATATATTTTTGCACTTGAGAAACCATTTAAATACACATTTAGGAACCAAAAATCTCCCAAATTTGCATTTAGCAATGGTATGGCCTTTCTTACAATAATAGTGACGAATCAAATGACGATGAGAATGAATTTCGATAATTGATTCTTTTGCAACAAAATTATACTTTCTATATGGTTCATATAAAGGTCTTTTGATTTTTTTTAAATCAACGACAAAAGTGACTTTTGGTTCTAAAACCTTGCTTAATTTGACCTTCAGAGTATTAACCTTTTTTTTCCAAATATGACAAGTCTCACAACCAAACCAAGAAAGTTTCTCATCCTCATTCTTATCCTTTTGAACATCTAACATGGTTTTCTTAATTGCTTCCATTTGTTTTCCACTTTCTAAAAGTTTAGCTGTATAATATGAAAATATTCTTTTGTTTGAAGCTAACTTTTTAAAATCATCTACCGCTTCACCATATAGATTCTTAAAAGAAACTTTTAATTCAGAATAAGAAACTTCATCATTAAGTTCATATTTAGAATTACTTGAATTTTTCTTTTTATGATAATGGGCCATGAGACAAAGATTTGCTTCTTCGTCACTTTCACTTGAGCAACCTTCACTTGCGGACTCGTTATCACTTTCCCAAGCTATGTATGCTCTTATAGCCTTGCTAGACTTCTCGTGTTTACCCTTATCTTTATCATTCTTAAGTTGTGGACAATCGTGCTTGAAGTGTCTAGGTTTACCACAATTAAAACATGAGCTCTTGAACTTTCCTTTCTTATTTTGAGGAGTCAACTTGTCTTCTAAAATTGATGAGATTGTTGTTTGAGTGCTTTACTATGTTTCTCTTCATATAGTTATGATATTGTTTAACAAACATCCCCATTTCTTCATCATCCGATTTTTCATTGTCACAATATCCACTTTCATTATGCTCTTTTGTTGAGGACTTGGATCTAGAAGCCACAAGATCAATGGACTTCTCTACCACCTCTTTTTCTTTGTTCTTTTCTTTCTAAATTTTCTTCTCATACTTCTACTAGATAATGAGCTCTTGCTCATGTTCTTCAAGCTTGCCAAAAATTGTATGTTAGAACAAGATTTGTTCACGCCCTTAAAAGGTTTTGATGATAACAAAGTATTGAAAGAACAACAGGGTTTCCTAACATATGTTCAAGTATGCAGGATCTGAATATGTTAAAGTGAAGAATTCATCATTAATCATGTTGAAAGCATAAATGAAGAATTCATTATTAATCCTGTTGAAAGCATAAATGAAGAAGCTACTCAGATTCTAGCTGATGATAATCTAAATATGTTCATTAGACTCTGAAGGCATCTGACTCTGGACTCATGACCCAGCTTCTGCTGACAACTCAGTTTTTGATAGACGTGGATAGTAGTTGATCCGTACACTATACCAAAGTATACTTATCTTATCATAGCCCTAGATTTCTAGAAAGAGTTAACTAGGGTTTGGTTTTGCAAGGGTTAAGGATAGTGATGTGACCTCTTTAGTCTGTACTACCTTTTGGAAGATACCTAATTACTAGAGGGGTGATATGGACAATGATATAATTCGAATGGACAAAGCTTCTGGCCAGACGCAAGTCTTCAGCGTCTCTCTTGGCATACTTCTTCACTAAGTTTATTGTTGTCCAAACCTCCAATGACTCTTTTTTATACTTAAAGGAAGGTTACAACATCAAAACATATAGAAAGATCTTAGTATAACTCTGAGCTATTATTGTAACTGCCATAGCATAAGATCTTAAGATTTCTTATTTTAGATTTTTCTTAGAAATCTTAGAAAGGTGGAAGACCTTTGTGATTGTTGTACAACTGTTATACTTCTGATTGTGTATCAAAGTATAGTAGTTAACATGTCTACTAAATAGTTTGTTTAAAGTAAAATAAGTCTCTTGCCTACGTGCTTGAGCAAGGAAGTCTTGAACCGAGGGTTTAAGCAGGAAGTCTCATTCTGGGTTGATTGAGCAAGGAAGTCTTGAGCCAGAGGGTTTAAGCAAGGAAGTCTTAAACCAAATGTTTTAAGCAGGAAGTATTGAGTAGTGGCTAAAGCAAAGAAGTCTCATTCATGTTTGATTGAGCAAGGAAGTATTGAACCAGAGGGTTTAAGCATGGAAGTCTTGAACTAGAGGGTTTAAGTAGGAAGTATTGAGTAGTGGATTAAGAAGGAAGTCTCATTCATAGTTGATTGAGCAGGAAGTCTTGAGCAGTGGCTTAAGCATTTGTAATCTAATTAATTATAGTGAAAAGCTCTTGTTGAGGCAAGGGAACTAAACTACTCTTAGTTTAGGAGAGGAACCAGGATAAATTTGGTGTGTTGATTGCATTTACTTCTGAACTTTATTTTCCGATGCTATACATTCAACCCCCCTTCTATACATTCAGACTCTGAACTTCTGAGATCAGAAACGAAATGATTTTTAATCACACAATTTAACCCCCCTTCTTGTGTAATTTTCTCACCTTCAGTTGCCATTAGAGCATGATCTGTACATTAACACTTAACAGTTGTACAAAAAAGATCCTGAGAAAAACTTCATTTCTTTCCTCATGGCTAGTGGTTCTCCTGAAACTAGTCCTGAAAAAGACATTCCTCGTGGCAACAACAACCACTATCAGAGGATATCTGGTTATATTCCTAGACCACCAACATTCAGTGGTGATTCCACTAAATTTGAAAGGTGGAAGAGCAAGATGTACACTCATAACATTGGGTTGGATGATGGGTTGTGGGACATCCTTGAAGATAGCATTGGCTTTCAGGTCAATGGTGTTGGGATGGTTGCTGATAGGATTTCTCTCACTACGGATCATAAAAAGATCGATAGAAAACATCATAGAGTGAGAGGCATTCTTGTTGATGGTCTGCCTCATCTGAATATAAAAAGATTATTGATAAGTCTACTCCTAAGACTATCTTTAAATCTCTATGTGCTCAATATGAGGGTAATCAACAAGTGTAAAAGCTAATTTTCTGGTTCAGTAATATGAGTTGTTCAGAATGAAGGAGGATGAGAACATTGAATCAATGTTATTAAGATTTCAAGGTCTTGTGTCTGTACTTCAGGTCTTGAACAAGAGTTATACTACTGCGGATCATGTCCAGAAGACTCTAAGGAGTCTCCCTGCCAAATATTGACCCAAAGTAACTGATATTCAAGATGCTAAAGATTTAAACACTATAATTATTGAAAGTCTTATTAACAACCTCCAAAGTCATGAAATGAAGTTAAATGGAGATGGGTCTGAAAAGCAAGTTAAAACACTGGCCTTAAATTCTTTTGAGAGATCTGAGAGATCTTCTCAAACTAAAAAGCTCAAAGAAGCCACTCATGGTGAAGCTTCTGATGATGATGATGAATTAGCATTTATCATTAAAAGGTTTCGACAACTGGCCAAGAGGAAGAACAAATTCTCGGGTAAGAGAGATAGCTTCAAAAAGTCAGGATTTGGAAGTAAAGATCAGGATGGTTGTTTCAACTGCAATAAACTTGGTCACTTCATTGTTGAATATGTTGATCTCCTTAGTGACAAAAGCAAGAAGCAAAACTTCCAGAGGAATAACTTCGAAGGCAAGTTCAAAAAGAGTCTCGTGGAAACATGGGAAGAACTTGACAATGAAGGAGAAGATGAAGAAGCCAACCTCGCCCCAATGGCTTCAATCTTTTTAGACTCTGAATCTGAAGCTAGTCCTGACTCAGAGTTAGAAGACACAAATTAGGTACTTTATAAGCTCTCTACATCTGATTTGAGTGATCTTTTTCATGATTTTATGGAAAGATGCCAGTAGAAAGCCAGGCGTGTGAAAATACAAACAAAGCAACGTGATCTTTTGAAAGTTGAGATAAAACTTTATAAACAATATCTGAAAAACTTGAGAAATATCAAATTTCTTTAGCATAAGACATGTCTGAAAAAACTCTGGATAAGAATGAATTAGCTCTTCAAAATTTCATTATATCTAGGCTTGAAAGAACCAAACTTGCTTCCATGATCTATGGAGTAAGTAAGAGAAAAGTAGAAAGCCTTGGATATTGTCAAAATCCGTATAATGTAAGGACTAATGTTTTTATGAAAATATGAAACCCTTATTCTTTAAGCATTGTTCAAAAGGGGTTGTATGCTTACTTCATGCCTGCTGCTGAAAAGATAAAAACTCTGAATGAATCAGAGCCGATGACAGATAATTCTTTAGCTCTAAGAGAAACAAGATCTAAAATTCAAGAGTCAAAGGATCTAAGTATATTTGAATCTAAGACTCCCAAGTTTAAGGTTTTGAAGAATTCATAACCAAATATTGCTGCATTTAAGGTTTTGAGAGATTCAGAAATTAAGGTTAAAACTTAACCTAGACAAGATGTTAGGAATGAGTCTAAACATTACTATAAGGCTAAGGCATGAAGTAAGATGAAACACTACAAAGCTAACGTCAGTGGACCCATAAGAGTATGGGTACCAAAGAGTGAATTTTTTTTATGAAGATGTGCTTAAATGAAATAACAAGGCAACAACTGCTCCAGAACAGTGATTGCTCATAACCTTTAAAAAGAAGAAGGCATACATTACTAATCCTAACTCTGAAAGACGAGAGAAATGTGGAATCCTGAAGAAACCAGAGAGACAAGCTCACTTATACTTGGAAGACTGGTCTCTTCCTTTGATGGACTGGTGCTTTAGATTTGTGGCTTTATCTCGGAAGTTTATCCAGTTATCTTTAGAAATTTGTGAAGACTTTTGATGGTGTTAAAAGAGCATTGTTGGAATAAGAAAGTTCCTATTGGACAATCTCAAAAGTTGATACTGCTAACTATTATGTAAGTTTATCTCTGCTTTTACTAGATAGTTTTTCATCCCAACATTTGCTAAATGTTTTTCAAAAGATCTTCATATTTATGAAAGAAGAAATACACTTTACAGTGATAACTTTACTTCTATCAGTTAGGCATAAAATCTTACTATATATCAGAGTCTGATGATGTTTAAAAGCTACCTTGATCAGAATGTTCTGAGTCAACTTCTGATACACACACACACATAGCCTCTGAAGCATCTCATCTTTTGATACCATGAATAAGGTTAACTGCCTCTGATATGTACACAAGTAGACATCCTTCGGTAATTGCCTCTGGCATTTGTCCTCTTACGTGTCATAAATTTGAAACGTCTTTTGACACATGAATTATAACTGTTAAGCAAAAACTCCTATGGTTTTGGCGATTTGAATTTACTTATTTGTTGTCTGATTCTCTTACATTTTTGTTGTTCATTAGTTGAAATTCTTTTTTACTCAAAAACGCCTTATATTAGAAACATACAACTCACTTCTCATTACCTACACTTTATTTTTTTGACCTTCTCTAAAAATCCCCTTTAAAAAAGCAACCCAAAAAACTCCCTTCAACAATGGCGTCCTCATCTAATGTTCAACATTCACACATGGCAGTTAACTATGGCAAAAGTATAACCATAAAGCCTAAGTCCATGACCTTGAATCAAGATGATCTAAAGCTGCTGGTGGAACAAATTGTTGATTTTTATTCCTTTAGTCAAAATGAGTATGATATGTGGAGTTTCTTCAGAACTCAAGAGTGGGTTCCTATCTTTGAAATGTTGAATGGGCCAACCTACCCTCTTCTTGTGAAGGATTTCTGGGTAAGGGCAGAAGTATTTGATGAATATGTCGTATCTAAGGAACTTATACTTCTGGTGGTGAAGAACAATTCTTTAAAAGGTAAGAGTAGAGAAGAAGTTGTCTTGAAGAAGTTTGAAGAAGTTGAGATCAAGTCTACTATAATGGGTGTTGATGTGGTCATCACTCAAAATACTATTTCCAAACTATTGAGAGCTCGAAACTCTTGAAGGTTTGTGGTGTGTACCAAAGACAACAGTCCTGAAGTAGATGGAATTAAATGCAATCTGTTTAAGAATACTGATGAACTTTGTTCTTCTGACTTTGGAAAATTCAAGAACTTGAAGGATGAATTCAGGGTGTTGTTCAAGATTTTTATTGGTTGTCTGATCCCTAGAGAAGGAAGTACTTGTCAAATCTCATGGGATCACAAAAACTTTCTTTTCTACTTGAAGAATGAAGATAAAATAAATTTGTCTACTTACATTTTCCATCATCTATGTGAAGTAATTAGAGATAGCACAAAGCTTCGCAAGAAGAATGTGCCTTATGCTAGACTATTGTCAAAAAAATTCTTTCAGGGTCGTTTGATTGATGCCCTGAAAAACATGCTTGATAATGGGGATTTGGAGGAGACTTATGAAAATATATTATCTGCTTCTATTCTTGGTAACATGAAGCTTTTGAAGAAAGGAAGAATTGTTGCTTCAAAGGTACCTCTCTGTGTTAGATGTACTAATTCTGACTATCTTGAGGATTATCACATCATCATCAAGTTGGATAATCCTGAAGTAATAAAGAACTTCATCATTGAATCTTTCAAGGAAGGAAATACAATCAAACTCAAGGATATTCCTGACAAACCTATTGAAGTTTTTAAGACATCCAACAAGAGGAAACAGGTTGACTCATTTGTTCAAAAACACTCTAAGAAGAAATATGTTCTTCAGAAGGAAATTGAGAAAGAAATTGAAGAAGTAATCACTGCTACTAAAATAATTCCCTCCAAGACTAGGAGTAGAAAAAACCCTCAAAAGGTTGTTTTTATGTCTGCCATATCAGAAGGACCTAGAATGAAGAAGAGATTGAGGAAACTGGCAGAGATGGAAGAGGAGGAAGAGGAAGAAGAAGAGGATGAAAGTGCGTCCTTGGTTATAAAGAAAAGGACTGCAGATGTCCCTGTTTAGAAAGAGTCAATTGAGCCTAGATTTAAGTGTGCTCAACTTTTGGCGTCTGTAATTTTGGATCAGTCCTTGAAGCCTGTAAAACTCACTATTGTTGAGAACTACTGCAGGTGGACTGGAATCCACAGAAGTTCAAGATACAAAGGTTATGGCTGGCTTAATGTCTGGTGTATCTGAAGCTTATGGTGCCTTTGAAGAAGTTGTCTAAGAAGCTGTGGACACTTCAGAATCTTTGAATGCTGATGGAACGTGTATTAATCTGAATCTATTATTAGAAGATGATTTTGATCATTCCACCTTTAAAAGAAAATCACCAACACCTTCACCAATCCCCTCAACTGTTCACTCTCATATACAACCTTCATCACCCATTACTGAACACATGGGAGATCAGAACCAATTATCTCTTTAAACTATGTTTGATCAACCTGTTAGTTCTTTAATTCTAAGGGTTGGCATTCATTTTGTAAAACAAATAACAACAGCAAAACCTTAGATAGGATGTTTTATCTTGCTGAAGAAGAACATGTTGAGCAAGAAGTCCTAGTAAGCAATGGAACATGTTGAGCTGAAGTAGTTTCAACATCTGGAACAACATGTCGTATCAAGATGTCCCATGCAGGTTCATTCGACATCGCGCCAGAACTGAAGTGAATCAAAGTTTCTGTTATGTCTTAACAGATGCAGAAGATTCAGGGAGTAATATGCAAATTCTATGTGGCGCTGAATTAAAAGGTCTGAAGATTCAAATCTGTAATTAAGAAGTTTATTGGAAAATATACACTTTCTAAATATGGAGATATTTTAGGAAGTTATAGATTGAAGTCCTAATTTGTAGCAGAAGTTTCTGCTGACTTGTAGCAGCTCATTTGCTGTGTTTTTGCTGGCCCAAATTCAGTTGGGAATAGGTTATATATAGATGCTTTGTAACCTAGTTTTGTAACCGAACCAAAGATGTAAAAATTCTATTATTAGGGTTGGTTCATGTACCACTCGACATGTGAGTTGGACAGTTTGTAAGTGTGATCCTCGAAGCTGTGAAGTAAGAGGAGTATTGTTCTTGGAGGAAGCTTTTAAGTAACTCTAAGTTGTGTCTTGGAAGTGTGTTTTCCTTGATGAATTGTTGTATAGGTAAAGAGCCGTTGATGCAGTGGCGGATTGTTGACTGCTAGACATCATTGCGATGATTGGAAGTGAGAAGAGTTTCTCATAGCTAGAGAGGATCTAGGTAGAAGGGTCATTGGGTAGTGATTAAGTGATAAGCTGTAAACGGAGAGTTTAGCTTTGAATTGATACTACTGATAGTGGACTTCCTTCCTGGCTTGGTAGCCCCTAGAGTAGGTGTGTTAAACTGAACTGGGTTAACAATTCTGTGTGTCTTGTTTTTTTTTCAGTACCGTGTTATATACCTTGCCATTTCTGTTCAAGTCAGACCAGATGTCGAATAGCTTGTTATAGGACATCTGAATTCTGCACATGTACCAGAATTTCAATTGGTATCAGAGCAGGTCATTCTGTTCTGTATCTGGATGAGATCCAAGGGAAGATACTTTCTGGTTCATGGTCAAGGTAGAAGCTTTCTACTGGAAAGTTGTTTGGACTTGGAGAAGTTCATATAGTTGTGAGAATGGTCCCTAGAAGTGGAGGATGGACTGTTCGTGACAGGCAGTGGCATGTGCTGGAGGCTTGGAGTTTTGGTTTAAAAGCTGCTGTGTTGTGGTTACATTAGGTTTGATTTATTTTCAAACTTGTGGTATTGTGATGTCTCCTGGATCATGATGCTAGGGCTGATATGTGACACCTGAAGGTTTTGAGGAGTTTGCATTTTGATCCGCTGCATATCTATCTGAAAACTCCTGAGGTGGTAACTGAGAAGGTTGTTCTTCTCTAAATGTATATCCTATGGTGATGGGATATGTGCAAGACTGCTTCAACTTACTATGTCAACGATACTTGAAGACTTTTGTTCAAATCCACTCATGAAGGCATAAATAAGTTAAGTTGTAAGGAAGAGATCTGAGGTAAAAGAGAAGTAATTCACTTTTGCTTCTAAAAGGATTAATTTCCAATCTTTAATCTCTTTGTGAGTTCCTTGGAATGATGTCCTATCTTGTGTTAGAGCATCACGTCAGAATTGTGAAGAATTCTGTGGTCTAAAGGAATGGCTTAGCAGATGCTCTGGGTTCTGAACTAATGTGGTTTGATCACATGAGTTTAGAACCTACTCCTGATCTGGATGAGGAGGCATCTAGGTGGTTTGTCTAAGAAGTTTCTGGCTCAAGGTGTGATCAACATGTTATTTACTCCTGAGGTCAGTTTATTTCTGGTCCTTGCTGCAGGAGTAGAGAACCTGAGATTCAAGAAGTATTTTCGCTAGCAGACTTCTTGGACATGAAGGTCAAAGATCAAAGTGGCATGATTTTTCTGGAAGCATCATCTGAATGATCGTGTGAAGCTAGACTAGTATTGAATGTGTGTGATCCAATCACGGTCTGTGCTGCTGTTAAAGGTGAGAATGATATGGATTGATTACCGTTGGAGAGTTGGATGAGAGAATACTGCTCTCATGCTCTTGTGATGTGATCGAATTGTGGTGTTTTTCATAGTGCAGCTGGACTCTGTTCATGATGTCAAGACTGATGTCTTAAACACCTGTTGACTTTTGTTGTTGAGATCACAAGCCTCTACCGATAGTGAAGGCCAAGCTATAGGTGAACTAAGTGTGCATGGTATTCTTTGTGCAAAGGAGTACTGGTGGTAATGGATAGACGGGATCAAGTGAGTATTGGTACAAGGGATGATTGTGTTCAACTTGTGAGTTGAACAAAGAGTGAACTCTTGAAGACATGAAGATGCGTCTTGTGTTTTCCTTTCTTCAAGGTACGAAGAAGCACATGTTATTATTGATAGGGGGAGAGTGTCAAAAATTCTATGCAGCTGAGCGTGTGATGGGAGTTTGTTATTGGTACTTATCATGTTTGATATATGTCTACAGAGATGGTCTGATTTCGGTTTTCTATTGCTGCATTTTTATGATGTGTTTTGGCCAGAAGCAATTTAGGCAGTTGCATTAAAAGTGCTGGGATGTGTTTTGTACAGTTGTGATCCTTATTTCTTTTGTTTAGTGTAGATGTGACAAAATTAAAACTGAACTTTATTGCATTGTTGAAAGCATACAAGATTAGTAAAAGCAACAAACAAAGGGTCTATAGGTTATCCCAAACCCCCGAATCAAGAAAAGTCTTCCAATCTTCATCCCATTCATCTTCAGAAGCTTGAAGTTGCACTTGGCTTTTCTTGGTGGCTTTCATCCTTGTCTCTGATGCCCTTCTTGTTCTTGTTGGTCCTGAAGTTGTCCCAGTTGTGGACAATGGTTGGTCCTTCAGCCTCTGTGGATCTGGGTTCTTGACTTCTTGCATGTGACTCCTTTTTGCATCCTTGTTAGATTGACTCATGGTTCTATCTGTGATGTACGGTTAGGAGCAAGGAGGCTTGGTTTTTATATTGCATAAGAGTCCTTATTTGTATCGCCTGACCAATCAAAGTGGTCTTTGGGTTGGAAACTTGTCTTCTTGGGAACCTGTTTTTAACCATGTCACATTGGATGTCAGAACTTCGTGTTTGGTGCCTTGGTAGGATAAGAGTTTGTCCAATTGTGATTAAAAGGATGAAGGGTAAGCCTAGGTTGTGTCTAGTTGTCTGATGAGATTCTTTTGAGTTTGCCTTCAGTAAAGCTGCTGGTGCTAGCTGTGATCAGGTGGATGTGACTACCTGAATAAAATATAGAAGGTGTGTGATTTTATGCTGATGTCCTACATATTGTTACAGCATCATTATTTGTTGTGTATCCTGGATGGAGGTCTAGGAACCATGCTTGTGGAGTTGGAAGAAGCAACATTATCGTCTGAAGTGGCGGTTCTGACATAATGTGGATTCTGATCCTGATGTTAAGAAGTTTGGTCTGGCAATATATGACTATTTTCATGATGAGGACTTCATTAGGTGGTTGTGAATGTAAGGACTGGAGGTTGTTGTCAGTGGTGTGATCTGATCAGAATGGCTGAAGAGAAGGAGGTTTCTTCTAATACAAGTAAAAGGTGGTGGCAGTCCTTATCTTGTGTTGCAAGTAATCTAAAGACATCTGTTATGGAATAAGTGAGAAATTTAAAATCAAATGGGATTTTGTTTATTGGACTTGGCAGACCATGTATCTGAAATTAATATGGTGAGATCTTACTCAACAATTACAAGTAGTGGCAGTACTTAAGTGTTGAGAACGTGGAAAAACCGTTGTGCTAGCTTTGGTTGCTCATGACAGGGGGAGTTAAGGCTGATGTTTATGGTCTATTGCTGCAAGTGTGCTGTTTTTGTGTAGCCTGTGTGCTATTCAAGTTTGTGCAGTGTGATGTTAAACCACATGATGGGACATACCCTAGCTGCGTGAAGCTAGAGCTTTTGCAGGAGAAGTCTGAAAAGCAGAATTGTTGTATGTGGGAGAGCTCATTTCTCTAAAGGAATCTGGAAGAGATTATGGGTTGTGCTGATCGATAGAAGTCATCTCAGAATCCAACAGACAAGAAAATGTGCTTCGAATGTATAAGTTTCTGTGGAGTCTTGGGTTGATAATTTTATGAGCAAGCAGACAAATTGTCTTGGTAAGATGTCAGAACATGGTACAGGACATATTTCTCTTGAGCCAAACAAGGAATTATTCTGGTCGGTAATGTAAGGATAAGGTGAAACATGTGTCTCTGCATATGCATGAAGCGTTATTGGCCTAATTTATGGTAAGATTCAGTTGAGAAACATTAAAGGCAGTCAAGCCTATTTTGGAAGGTAGGCATTGAATTTGAATAGAGTTTTTGATTCCTAAAATAGCGTTTCTTTGACCAAGAACCTTGATATATTCAAAGCTCGTTAATTCCAAAGTATCTGGTCAGCTATTTATAGGGGTTGTTCTCTTCTCCTTCAGCCAAGTGAGTATCCTTGTTTCACAGGTCTTATGGCGTTTGTTTGTATTTGGGTAAGCACCACTTGGGTCTGGTTCTGTGAGGGCCTTATTTGCCAATTTTTGGCTAAAAAGGGGGAGAAAGGGTGTGTGAAATGGTGTGTGCAGATGCCTTGTCTGGAGTCTGCATTTCCAATTATGTGTAGAGATGTCGAAGAGGGTGTCCTTTCCTTGAGTTGGTGTTGAGTTCTTTGTGACTTCTGTCCTGAGTTATGAACACAGTTGTGACTTGTGTTCTGAGTTACCTGGGTTGATTGATTGATACATCTTAAGTTTCATCTTATGTCGCAGGTCGACTGGGGGCGTCTGATCAATTAAGGTGTGCAGAAATCTCTTATGCCACCATTGGTCCTTTGTGTCAAGACATATGTTTCTTTTCTGGAGGAGTCTTCTACATTTAATCCGGGTCTGAGCTGGAAGGAAAAAGAAATGTGTTGTATTAAGGGGGAGTGCCAGATATCTTCTTCCTCATGTACACCAGATATCTTCTTCCTCATGTGCACCAAATGACTTCAGGACTTTCTACTTCTTAGGACCTAATGTGCTGCCTGAAGTTATTGTGTTGTGTTGCTCGAAGGTGATGATATGGAGCTCATAGATTATGCTTGAAGAATTGTCAAACATGATGTCCTAACATCATTCAAGTATTCCCAAGAAGATGATTCTCCATGATTGCTATTCACAGTAGCTACTGATTGTTACTGTTAGGTTCAGTAGTTGCTGATGACTACTAACAGTAGTATAGAGGTGTGATTGCTACTGTAATCTGAGTTGTAATGTTTATGTATTTGTTTTAGCCAAAATTTGCCAAAGGGGGGGAATGTTAGTTCTTTAATTCTAAGGGTTGGCATTAATTTTGTAAAACAAATAACAACAGCAATATGTTAGATAGGATGTTTTATCTTGCTGAAGAAGAATAGGTTGAGCAAGAAGTCCTAGTATGCAATGGAACATGTTGAGCTGAAGTAGTTTCAACATCTGGAACAACATGTCGTATCAAGATGTCTCATGCAGGTTCATTCGACATCGCGCCAAAACTGAAGTGAATCAAAGTTTCTGTTATGTCTTAACAGATGCAGAAGATTCAGGGAGTAATATGCAAATTCTATGTGGCGCTGAATTAAAAGGTCTGAAGATTCAATTCTGTAATTAAGAAGTTTATTGGAAAATATACACTTTCTAAATATGGAGATATTTTAGGAAGTTATAGATTGAAGTCCTAATTTGTAGCAGAAGTTTTTGCTAACTTGTAGCAGCTCATTTGCTGTGTTTTTGCAGGCCCAAATTCAGTTGGGAATAGGTTATATATAGATGCTTTGTAACCTAGTTTTGTAACCGAACCAAAGATGTAAAAATTCTATTATTAGGGTTGGTTCCTATACCACTCGACATGTGAGTTGGACAGTTTGTAAGTGTGATCCTCGAAGCTGTTAAGTAAGAGGAGTATTGTTCTTGGAGGAAGCTTTTAAGTAACTCTAAGTTGTGTCTTGGAAGTGTGTTTTCCTTGATGAATTGTTGTACAGGTAAAGAGCCATTGATGCAGTGGTGGATTGTTGACTGCTAGACATCATTGCGATGATTGGAAGTGAGAAGAGTTTCTCATAGCTAGAGAGGATCTAGGTAGAAGGGTCATTGGGTAGTGATTAAGTGATAAGCTGTAAACGGAGAGTTTAGCTTTGAATTGATACTACTGATAGTGGACTTCCTTTCTGGCTTGGTAGCCCCCAGAGTAGGTGTGTTAAACCGAACTGGGTTAATAATTCTGTGTGTCTTGTTTTTTTTCAGTACCGTGTTATATACCTTGCCATTTGTGTTCATGTTAGACCAGATGTCGAATAGCTTGTTATAGGACATCTGAATTTTGCACATGTACCAGATTTTCACAACCTATTTCTTCCATCCACATCAGAACCTTTTCTCCCAAAGACCAACCATCTACCCAAACATGTTATGGTTTTGATGTTGAACATGTAACTTCTGTCCAACCAGAAATTACCCTTCCTCACATAACACCTCAATCATCACCTCATCCTACACCCCCTGCATCACGTCAAAGAGAACCTACCTCTGTTCAGAGTTAATCTGAGAATGAAGTTGTATGTGAAACTCAAAGTAAAACTGAACAAACTATTCAGGATTTATCTTTGGTTGAGTTTACTTCAAATTCTGGCGTTGAGTCTGAACGGATTCCCTTTGATTATATTTATCGTGAAATAACCAATAACTTACCTATCTAGTTAAACCAATCCAATGGACCTGGATCCTCTCAAACAACTCATCCATCAACCTCACAGACTATCCAAACCAATCTGGATGTAATAAAAATGTCTTTGTTAGATTAAGATTTGTTCATGACATATATCTCTTGGGTTTTAATGATACAAAGTATTGAAAGAACAATGGTGTTATATAATGTGTGTTACAAGTATGCATGTTCTAAAGCTTGAAGAGAAGGCATTCATAATCTAGCATAAGGACACATTTGAGTGGAGTCGAGTTACTAGCTTCTGGTGGATCAGAACTTGAAGAACACTCTCTAAGTGATGTCTGGTGTAGACTTTGAAGCTGAAGGCCTCAGCATCAGAAGAGCAACACATTGTCTCTACACTAAGTTAATGTATCAACTTTTGGTGAACATTCAGAGTTAGTAATAAAGCTTAAGTTATCCGTACTACAGAAAGCAAGCTGCATTGTCAAATCAGTTTATCATCTAAAGTCTATGTTCACAAGGATCAAGAAGAGTTGACATGCTTTACGGATATCTACTCTCAACAAATCTATAGTACAAGATTACATAGAATATGCAATTGTTAAACATGTTACACAATGGATTAAGATCTTTTGGTGTATCTATCTTCAACGTCTCTTGTACTATGGAAAAACAAAGGCACTTGTTTAAGTTATCTCTTCCAATGGCTAGTCTTTTACATCTGCTATATAAGCTGCTGAAGATTCAAACTGAAGTCTTCAACAAGGAAGAAAAACACAAATAGAGAAGGAAAGCCAAGAAGGATAGAAGTGTTTTACACTTCTGTCTGGTTGGAGGAATAACAAGATCAATAATAAGCAGCACAATCGAGTATGAAGAATTTCTGTTATATGTTGTAAATTGTAAGAAGCCTTGAGATTTCTTAAACATTGAATATCTTAGAAATCTTAAGTGCATAAGGTCTTTGTTATGGTGATTACCCTATACCTCTGATTTTGTATCAAGTACACCTTGTTCTCTATTCTTCTAAACAAGATTGTTTGGTAATTTAGATAAAGTCTCTTACTATGTGCTTGAGCACCAAAGTCTCTTGCTGAGAAGCTTGAGCCATGTAAGTCTTCTGCTATGTTCTAGAGCATTGAAAGTCTTGATCAATTATTGTTTAAGCAGAAAATATTAGACTGTGAGTCTGAGTAGAATTCTTGTACTTGAGAGTATAAGCAGAAGTCTTAGGTTCGTGAAACCTGAGTAAGGAAGTCTTGAGTTCGTGGAACTTAAGCAAGGAAGTCTTGGGCCTGAGGGGCTTGAGCAAAAGTCTTGGATTCGTGGAATCTAAGCAGGGAAGTCTTGGACCGAGGGTTTGATCATAAGTCTTGAACCTGAGGGGCGTAAGTAGGAAGTCTTGGGTTCATGTAACCTAAGCAGAAGTCTTGGACCTGAGGGGTTTAAGCAGGAAGTCTCAGGCTGAGGTTCTGAGCAAAGAAAAGTCTTATGCTTAATGCATAATCGATTGTAATCATGTTTTGGTTATAGTGAAAATCTCTTGTGCTGCAAGGGGACTAGACTACTCTCATTTGGGAGGAACCAGTATAAATATTTGTGTGTTCTTTATCTTTTATTTACTTTTGTTAACATTCCGCTGCAACGCATAATCAAAATTTGAACACTAGTTTAGATTCTGAACTCTGATCAGAGGCAAAGTTAAGAAATGGAAAACATAATTCAACCCCCCTTCATGTGTATTTTTCTCACCTTCAGTCCTAGTGAAAGATATTCAGAATCTGGTCCTTGAGAAGTCCTTTGTTTCAGATCCTATAGTATACTTTGCTAAATGGGATTCTATTCATACTTCTGTTACTACAGCCATTCAGAACTAAAGGAAGCAATTTCTGAATCATCATGTTCTAGGCGCGATGATTTGGAGAACAATCTGAATTTAGTTGCTTCATCACAACACATTGTGGTTGATAAGTAGAAGGAAATGGATGACAGAATGAGGTATATGGATGTCAGACAAGATTCTATGTGTGTAGATCTTTGAGCCATTTTGGGTTTATCCAAGAAGCCTTAGTTTTAAGCCTATATAAACTTTTGTTTCTGTTTATCTTGCCTTTTTATTATGTCTTCTGAACTATGTTCTTTTATTCTTATTCTCAATATGCCATTATGTGTTCCTGTTCATTCAAGTTATTCTTGGCCTATCTATCTTGTGACTGATCATGAATGCTTATGCTTTATTATGTTATATTTGCCTGGGAACTGTTTGTTTTATTTCTTTTAAAAGTCTGATATACTTTTTGCATGGTTATTCAGTAGTTAATTTTTTTTAAAAAGGCTTAATTGCAACTTTAGTTCTCCTATTTTGTCTTTTTTTGAGTTTTGATCCCCCCATTTTAAAAATCACGTTTTTAGTCCTTTTTTTAAGTTTTGCTTTGAATTTTAATCCCCTTGAAAATTTGAGACCAATTTTTAGTGACATGTCACTTATTTTAATGATGTGGCAAATCCAGATTAATTATTTTTATTTTAACATTATATTAATTCATTTAAAATTGGTTTTTTAATTAAATTTAATATTAACTTATTAACTTATTAACTTATTAAAACCATGTTTTTCATTAAAAGAGAGGAATTAACACATTAAAGTATGGGGAGAGCAGCCAATTGAGAAAAAAAAGAGGCTAGAGTGGATAGAAAATAAAAATATAAGAAAAATCAACAAAGAAAAAATGCACCAATTATTGTTCATGTTTCTTCTTCGTTGATCCTTCTTCCTCCTTATCATTCCTTCGTCATCAAAACTCCACATCTTTCTTCTTCATTACCATTCAATAATTATCAAAACTCTTGTTTCTTTATTATCCACAATATCACCAATAATAACAAGTCATCAACTGCAATTGATCTTCAATAACTCACAATTAAAAAAAACATACAATTAGCAAATTTCATTCACCAAAACAAAACCTTCTCGCTCATCCATTATTCAAATAAACAATAGCTTACACAACCATGAGGAACATCAACATCAAACCCATAATTGAAAATTGAAACTAAACAAAAGAGAAGGGGGAGAAGAGAGAAACCGACGAACCGCACATACCCACCACCACACGCGGACACCTCTGCTTCGGCCACCACCTCCAGACACAAACTATCACCGGATTCCAAAAAATATGTCGATCTAGCATAACTACAGCAACCATCTTTCAAATATGAGTCCAAAATCCTAATTTGTTTCTACATAGCTATTAAATCCAAAATGCAAACCGATTCGTTGAGCATAATACCAAATCAGAAAAAAGAGAATAGAAAAACAAAATAAGAAGAAGAAGAATAAGAGAATAAAACAACAAGATTAGGTTATGGATCTGGAGATTAATAGAAAATGAGAAAAAGGGTTAGGGTTCTTCATTTTGGGGAAGAACAATTTTCCTGGAAATAACAAAAACACGTTTTTGGAAAAGAATGATAATGAATATCAAATTATAAATTAATTAGTATAAATTACTGAATTATTTTTAGTTTATTATTATTATATATTAATGAAATATTTTAAAATGAATTAACATTAAAAAATTTATTAATAATGAGATAGAAAAATTTATTATAACTTGATATTGACACATCATCAAAATATGTGCCACATCATAAAAAATTATTCTCAAATTGATCAGGAGACTAAAATCCAAAACAAAACTTAAAAAAGGGACCAAAAACGTAGTTTTTAAAATGAGAGGATCAAAACTCAAAAAAAGGCAAAATAGAGGGACCAAAGTTGTAATTAAGCCAAAAAAAATTGATGTGTAAATGCATTCAGTGAAATATCAAATAAACTAGTTAAAATCATTGCAAATTAAAAATAAAATTTTTCATTAATAAGGATGATTACATAGTTCTTGACTACATTATTTTGTCTAAATCAAAACTATAACCTCTTGCAGCGACTGAATCTTCATAATTGGACACTCTCTCCTCGCTTCCTTCGTCGGAATCATAATAGTATAATCTCTTTGGAACTCTTCTTTTCTTCTTATTCTTTTTGTTCTTCTTTCAACTCCTTACCCACAATGCTTCCTGAGATATAACCGACCCAGATGTAACGCCCCAGTTTTTGTCAGTTTTTATTTAATTGAGTCGTTTTGATTATTTTATTATTATATTATTTTATTTTCGACTTTTATGTGAAAATATGTTATTTTTCATCGTGATTATATTTTGTCGCGTTTTGGGAACGTTTGTGAGATATTTGAGTGTAGGGGTATTTTGGGCATTTTGGTTTATTTTGTTAAGTTGGAACATGATAGAATAGAAAGAGAGAAAAATAGTAAGGAGAAAGAAAAAGGGAAGAAGAAAAGTAGAGAGAAAGAAGAAGAGAAGAAAAAGAGAGGAAAAACTTGAGAAAGAAGAAATCAATCTCCCGACTTTTCTAAACACGATAAATCGGGTAAGGGTGCGAAACTTGATTATTATATGCTTGTGTATAATTATGTATGTGTTTGCTTGTATGTTTGCTTGTCTTCCATAGCTTTTGAGTACTAGGTTGAAAATGAGAATTTTGTGTGAAATCAATACTTTTGCAGTTGGAAATCGACGTAAATGTGGTAGAATGCTTGTTGCCATGATTGTATTGAGTTTTGATTGATATATGATGTTTTGGAAATGTTTTGGTGGTAGAAAATATCATTTTGGGTTTCCACACAGCGCTGAGAAATTCTGAGTTTTCCTTGGTTCGCCTAGCGAACCTGGGGCGAAGCAGTAGCGAGTGATGTTTTCGCGGGTTCGCCTAGCGAACCAGTTAGCGAAGGTCAGCGAAGGTTCGCTGAGTTGTTCGCCTAGCGAACTTTGTATGTTTTTGGGTCTGGTGGTTGCTGCCTTGGTTCACCAAGGGGTTCACCTAGTGAACTTTGTGTCTGTTTTCTAGCTGGTAGTGGGTTCGCTGGACATTCGCCTAGCGAAGGTGGTAGCGAATGCTCGCTAGAGGGTTCACCTAGCGAACAGGGCTGTTTGTGTAGTTTTGTTTTCTGCATAACTTTTGATCTGTGGTTCGGTTTGAGGCGTGGTTTGATGCGTTAGAGAGCTTATAAAATGTTCTTTTTATGAGGATGGTTTTGAGATTGTTGGCCGATTAAATTATGTCGGGAATTTGGAATCATGTCGTTTTGTTGACTTTTGTCGTTATAATTGTGCGTAATTGGTGTGTATCATGCAATGTGCTGTTGATATGGATATGGTATGATTTGCGTGCTGTTGTATGGTATAAAAGCATTGTTTTGGGCTTGAATTGCTAAGCATGATTTATGTTAAGTGAGATGGTTGCATATATGTATGCATTTGAATTTCATGAGTCATTGTATGCTGAGCATCATGATATGCATTCTTGTGACGTCCTGAGTGACGGATTGACTCCAGAGGGAATCTGCTATAACATCGTGAGCCTTAAAAATAAGAGGACTGAAAGCGATCTGATTGGATCGTGCGCCTTAAAAATAAGATGACCGAAAGCGATGGTTATAGACGATCGTGTGCCCATGTGGGGTGTGAGCGATCGGATCGTGAGCCTTATACAAAGAGGACCGAAAGCGATCCATAAACGTCGTGAGCGTTATACAAAGAGGACCGAAAGCGACGGGAACATCGTATGCCCGACGGGGAGTTACACTAAGTAACGAGCGATGGTTCCAATAGTTCCTGAGTGAACTGGTGTTGAGAATTGATGGAAGTCGGTACCGCATGTGCATATGCATAGAGTCGTTGTGTCGGTCTCTTGCATTTGCATAAATCATTAATGGTTTGTTTATGTGTGGAATTGTGGATGAAATTGATAAATTGATATATATATATATATATATATATGGTAGGTGATATTTGTATTGAGCTTGGTTGGTGTACCTTGGTGATGGAAAAATGAATTATACATTGTGTTGTTGTGTGTTTGAATTCAGGTACAAGTTGTGGTGAGAACAGTATATATGTGTATTTTTGTTGTTATATATAATTATATGCAATTATATGATGATTATGTTTCTCACCCTTCTACTGTTTTATAATGCTCTATGAGGCATTGCAGATTATAGTTGTTGGAGGCCTTTTTGTGAAGCTTAGGACTTCATTCTTTTGTCGGTCGGCACTGATATGTGGCACCGGGTAGTCAGGAGGATCGTTTTGTAGTTTGATGTGTATATATATATATATATATATATATATATATATATATATATATATATATATATATATATATATCCTTTGGCTTGAGCATGTATGACTTGATGTATGGCAAACTTTTTATGATATCTATATATATATGAGAGTTCAGTACAGATTTTCCGCTTTATTCTGTATTTGAATTGTGGGTAGTAGGAACTAAGTTCCTCCGTTTATTTGCTATCTGCGAGTGTTGCATATCTTTATGGGCAGGTTAATTGTGTTTGTTTTAAATTGATGTGACCCCTCGGTCTATGCCGTGAATTTCTAAATATACTCTGATGAAATTTTGAATTTTCTTTTACCGTTTTTGTTTAATTGGGGGTGTTACACTAGACGGCTGGGCTTCTTCCACCAGTTATTGCGGTGGCGGTGCTGGAACTTCAGTAAGAACGGTGTTTTCTGTTGTTTTGTTTGGAGAAATCATTGTGCTTAAGAAGAAAAGACTTGAATGAAAAGATGAGTACAGTGGTTCAGATAGTCTGCTTTTATAGAAGAGGTTAACTGTCTTGAACATTGCAATGAGAAGATGGAACATTCGAGCTTTTAATGTTTGCAATAATGACTTCTGATGGTTGATATTCTTGAATTACGCGTGACATCTTGAGAATAACGGAAAAATAGTTTAACCATTTTAGTTGTTTCTCACTATTGGGAAGTGTAAAAGGTGTTCACACTATGTTTTTACCTGAATTAATCATTCCCATATATTTCCTTGTGTTAGTAAATATCCTTGTTGTCTTCTTCTATGCTGACATGTCTAAACCTAGTTTTTGTTGATGGCAAAAGGGGGAGAAAGTCACGAAAATATTTAAGAAGGATAAAAGGACTTTCTAATACTTGTATTTTACCCCTGAACCCTAAATTATTCATTACTATTGGGTAAATGTTTTCATGTGAACATATTATTTTTTAAATAAGAAAGTTAATTAACTTAGATAGGGCTTAATGGGAGCTTACAAACCTTAACTTAAGAACTATTTGACTAAAGGGAGAGCTTACAAACCTCAACCTAAGGTCTGTCACACTCAGAGGGAGCTTACAAACCTTAACCTAATTTTAGAATTTATTAATTAAGTTATAAGATTCAATTAAGATAGTGTTAGCTCCTAAATTCGATGCCGGATAGTGGATTAAGATTCTTATTCTAAGAAATGGGATTTCTTGAGTTTTGAGAGACTTCGACAAGAATGGTACTTCTAGAAGATTTAGTCGAAGACGTCTTCATGCAAGAGGGGAGTATTTTAAGGACTCAGAAATATTTCTAACAAGCTGGAGATGTTCTTCGACAGAAGGTTGATGGGTGTCGTTCGATTCAAGGATTCAAATTTTAATAATGGAGGGAACTTTGTCCTCATCCATTTGAGAGAAAGAGACACGTGGTGAGCATCTAAAGAATGAAGACATGCAGAATGCCATGTGTTTCGCTCTGATTAGTAGGCCGTTAGTGGGTAGTTATTTTTTACCATTATAAATAGCAAGTCCTAGTATTAGGATTTGTGTGTGTTAAAGTTTTACAAATTTCTCAAAATTACTCAGAGTATCTGTGTGTAGCGAGAAAAGTGTTTCTGAAGAAATGTATGTTTTATATAACACCATTTTTCCTATTCAATGCAATCCAATTAACTTTCACTCAGAAGTTTACCTTATTTCCTTTATTTTGTTAAGTTACTTTCCAATGCACGTTTAATTATTTCTCCGTATTACTTTCCTTTTAAGTATTGTCGAAATGCCTTTGTTTCCAAATATAAATCCGATTTGTTCTAACTCGAAATATCATTTCCCAACTCGTGGTTCCTTAACTGGTATAACATTTACCAACCCTGATCCACTCAGGTAACCCCGACAAGGTCAAAACATTCAGGCGACACACTCCAACCAAGTGACAAGGTAAAGTTTTCAATTCAGTCGCGGTCACACGACAACTCTTTTGCGGGATAGTTCACTTTCTACTCAAACAATTTCACTTGCGGGAAACCAATAATGACGATATCCTGGGGTTTTTTTTTCATAATTCATACCTGATTCGCTCACAACCAAAACCCAACATACAACCTCGTTCTCTCACTTGCACTTCTTGGTGGGACATAAAACAACAACATTCTTAGTCCAACAAAAGGTAGATTCCGAATATTCCGATTATTTACAAATATAGAAGTTTCTCCGTACTTGCAAATAAATCAGGGCAATGCATCCTCCTGAAGAACTTTTTCATCACTACGTACACCTTAACCGGAATTCCTTACCGTTCACTATCCATTGAACATCCCACTGGCACCAATTTAATTAACGCAAGATTCGCAACCAATAATTCTCATTCACTATCTACAAAACCCTTCCGGTATAAATCGTCCATGATTTACACTTAGTCCATACTAAGTCCTGATTTGCTTCTCGTTGTTTTACCACAATCTTGCTTCTTAAAATACAACATTCACAGTCCCACAGAGTACATCTCATCACCCTTGTCTCAAGAATGAGAATCCATTATGTACAATCGCAACCACGATTCTACTACTACGCTTGTTCTTAATACCAAGGTGTAACTTTCTCATAACATACCGTTAATACTGTTCATTCCACATAACCCAATAAAATCCACCTCATAAATAATATTTTTTTTTTTACTTTCCACAGCCTAGAACACTTCCATAGCTTCATATCGATATAGAGAACGCTTAAATCTGACACCCGAGTCAAAAGATATGGATTTCTGAAGAAAGGAAAATTATTGGAAACAGCCAGATTCGCCTGGCGAATCACACCAGAAGCAGAATTTTCTGCTGTGTTTTCCATGGTCTCCACACTTCAAAATCCAACTTTTCCAAATCAAAACACTTTCAAATTCCAAATTGGTCTCTCATCGAATACAGAAAATCCCGAAGTACTATCTCGAACTTAGCCTCTCTACATAACTGAATATACCTAATTTATCTCATACTCTTTATCCAGCGTATACTTATTCCACTTGAAGCACGTAAACACATCCTTGTGTTTCTTCTCATACTTCTATACTACTTTAGGTTCCCATCAAGCCGAACTTCCTTAACTCTCAACTTTTAACCCGTCGGAAGATATTGTTCCGAATACATTCCCTAAGGTACTCTCGTCCATTCAAGATACTTTAACAACCTTAGAAATTGAAGCACCAATTACTTATCTCACTTCCGGACCTTCCACCACGCGTTCCACAAAACAACTTTCTTTTCCCACGGAATGAGATTACTTGAAATCCTTATCCGTATTAGGGGTCAATCCAGCTCTACTAGCGATTTTCACATATTCTCCAATACCTTAACCAATCGTCCGATAGAGGTCCTCAACTTTCAGACTCCCTCCACTCCAAAGGATTGCTCAACAACACACCACTCTCTCATTCCATGTTACCCAAATCACAACTTCTACTAAAACCTCACTGGCTGAGCAAAACTCCTTACTACTAACTCTTGGCTTGAGCCTACCCTCACAACACAAGTTCCGACAACACTTCGGAATCCTCGTGGTCGCTCAACCATGATTCTACTTATCACATACATAGTATTAGGTTGATCAGGCCCAATACTACATAGTATGATATTAAGTTTCATGATGGCAAGACACACTTAAGAGGCAGGAATAGATTTACTTATGATGTTTCAAGGCTAGGTCGAGAATACGACCTGCTCTGATACCAACTGTAATGCCCTGTATAATATATATATATATCTAGAATAATACAATACAGGCATTTTATTTGGTACTGACACCATCATAAGTGCCTAATGGCGTAATTCACATAGTTGACCATTCTAAAACATAATACAACTATGGTACAAGCTATGGAAATTAGCCAAATAATAAAATAAAACTAAGATCAATATACAATATTCCTCATTGTACGAGAACAATAAAATACACAGCGGAATAAGCTTAACTAAGCTTCTCTTGAAACATCCCAGCATCGCTGCACTTGTAAATCAAACCTGCAAGTACCTGAAATATAGTAACTATAGTGGGGTGAGATACATCAAATCTCAGTGAGTTCCCTATCCTATAGATCCTCTCGGTTGTACAAGGTTCTATTAATCCTAACTCAAGTCAAGGGGAAGGGAAAAGACCTTGAGTTCACAATCTCACAATCTCACACTATATGGAAACATGACTTGAGTTCAATAACTCACTACATCATTAATCGATAACCGGTACCAAGGCATCTCATCTTCCCGTCCGCTTCTACGTCTAGAAGGCGACCCGAGTCATAGATCCTTGTAGTTACTTGGTATACAATTGGATTCGGGATCACCGGCCTGTTAACCGTGAACCGTCACTTCTCATGGCCTGTTAACCATCACAAGTCTCGTACCCATGCACGGGCTTCCAATTGTACTACTCGTAGGGCATCAAACCTACCAAGTAAATCCTGCCTGCACTTCAGAGGAGCTCGAGACTCATGAAGGCCTTTCAAGGGCAAATCCAATAAAATGGTTACGATTACATGATTACACAACAAAATAATGTATTCGACAATGCCTCGGTCATAAGACCTCTAGGCCTTTCTTGTCTCTCAAACCACAAATTTAACCTCATGTTCCATAATAGTGTTTCACTCGTTCTATACCATTGATAATGGACACACGCCTCGGCCTCTTCTGCACGAGCGTTATCATCCAGAGTTTCTATCATAATTCTAATCATAACCTAGAAATTATACCATTTGTTTTGGGGTAAGTTTCCTCACTCTTCCTAATTCATATTTTAAGCATGCATATAACTTTCATTCACAATTCACAACTAGATAGACATGGTAACATTACAATTATTACAAGTAACACATATAATAACACAACACATAAAACACCCCTTTCGGGTTCCCTCCGATTTATTAATCGGGTATCATCTCAATAGTTCACACTCTTATCCCGTAGGATATTTCCACCGCTTTCTAACGGCTATCCCTACGCCGAAATTGGACTTACGATCCAAAAGATACCTATCCCGACGTTTCGCAAAAACATTACTTTCCTTCATTTCCCTCTAAGTAATTTATCCCACATCATACCCAAGATTTCCACTTTTTATCAGATAGAGGGTCGTCATAGCTTTCTAATGACACCAAGAACGTCCCGATCCGAGTTACGGATCAAAAGTTATGAAGGAAAGAAAACTGCACAAACTGACATGTTCGCTAGGCGAACCTCCAGCGAGCACTCGCTTCCGCCTTCGCTAGGCGAACAAACTGGCGAGTAAATAAACAGAATGCTCCCAGACCCAAAACACCATAAGTTCGCTAGGCGAAAGTCTGGCGAACCTTCGCCTTCGCCTTCTCTAGGCGAACGTTCCAGCGAACACCTTGGCAGAAAGTTCCCAGACTCAAAACACACTAAGTTCGCTAGGCGAACGCTCGGGTTCGCTAGGAGAACCCTCGACTGCTGTTCGCTGGGCTTCGCCCCAGGTTCGCTAGGCGAACCCTGCGAACCAGAACTTCTCAGCAGCGCTGTAACTCATCCAAAATCATCATTTCCTCACCCAAATCACTTCCAAGTTCCACCAAAACAATTAAAACATACTCCAATCATAATAACAAATATTCTTCACAGTTTATATCTCATTTCATCCGTTAGATTTCATTGATTCCACAAATGATCATTTTCTCTCAAATCTAACCTAAGTTCCAAACATCGATTTCTAGAACTTAGAGTGTCTAACTAGAACCCACCTGAAATCCGAAGAGGAGTTTGACGAAGATGATGAATCGATGATCCAAGCTTTTCCTTCTTTTCCATTTTCCTCTTCTTCTTCTCTTCCTTCCTTCTTCTTACTATTTTTCTTCTTTTCTTTCTAATATATATATATATATAATACTATATTATATAATATAATCCGACAGGGTAAAATATCTCCAACCGATATTTTGTCGTCTCAACCAATTGATCAATTATTAGAGTTACCTTAGAATTCTCTTTCGGACTAATAATTATTATTCTGTCTTCTTAATAAAATAATTGATCTCTTCTGATATCCAATTGAGCAATTAAAAAATATGGGGTATTACAGATGCCAACACCTTCCCTATGTATAACCAACCCCCGAATCTTAGAATCTTAGTGCATTTGCATTGCATTGTGGGAATTCGGTTTTTCTCCCTTCCCTTGGATAAAATCAAAGACCGGTGGTGACATTAAAAATGCGATCCTAGTTAACAAATAACTATGGTATCCAATTTTCACCGCGACAATAAGTATGTGTGTGTATAGAAAAAATGAGCAAAATAGATTTTTAGCCAAAATGCAATTTTAAAATTTTGGTTCATAATGTATTGAGCCGAAAGTTAAATGAGTAAATACATCAACTGAATGAGTCAATACGAGACCAAGTAGAGTCAATACATTAGAGGCAGTAGCAAAATATTGAAGAAAATGTTTTAGAATGAGTCGACCCTAAACACGAATGGGTCTACCCATTCGATCAATGTATCGACCTAATTATCGTTTGTATCAACTCAATTAATGCAATAGCAAAACTTTAGAAAACACTTTTTAAGATTGAGTCGACCCAAAGAAGAATGCGTCGACCCATTCGAAGAATGTATCGATCCATTGCTTTTTTTTTATATCGACCCGTTTGAGGCAGATTCAAAATCTTTAAAATTCAACTTAATATTTATCGACTCATAATCAACTTGTATCGACCCATGCAAGTTATTTTTTAAAAAACTCATATTTTAGCATGTGATGACTTATGTAATCAAGTCTTACATGCTATGATGATGATGCACACTTAGACAAAGATTGTAAGGTCTAAATACATTCAAGAGCATATTGCACTCACACGTCTCACTCTGGATTTTATTTTCTATTTCCTTTAGTTTTATTTTATTATTTTTCATTTATATTATTTATTTTCAGCATTTATTTTTACTATTTTTATTTTGTATTTGTGTTGATGAGTGTAAATTCTATCTTAATATCTTAATTTAGTCAAATTTATTGTATAATTGAGTTCCTCATGAAACACATCACCCACTCTAGGTCAAAATGGTGTTTTCATGCATAAAATGTTGATTTGACCAAGGCAACCATGTAAGTATGGAATGCACCTAAGAAGGGGGTGAATTAGGTATTTTAAAAATTTTGGTTTTCAGACACAAGTTTGGTTATTTTTCTGATTTGATGTTAAGCATTGAAAGCGATAAAGTGCAGAAAAATACAGAACATGACGATGTATCCTGGTTCCCCTCACAATCCGAGAATACTTCAGTCCCCTTACGCAGTAAGAGTTTTCACTATTGTTAGAACTCTGTACAAGTCTTATCATAGACTTCTAGACACAAGCTTCTAACCAATCACTAAGGCAACAACACCATATGATTAATCAAGTTAAAATGAGAACAATCCTCTCCAATTCAACTCTCTTGCTTCCAACAATCCTGGACAACAAGGAATACAAAGCAATTCTGGAAAAATAATAAGAAGATATATATATATATGTGTGTGTGTGTGTGCGTGTGTGTGTGTGTGTGTGTGTGTGTGTGTGTGTGTGTGCGTGTGTGTGTATTAATTACTAGAATTGATCTTCCCTTTCAAGTGTACAATTCAATATTATATACGAGTACTCGATGATATATGATACTGAAACTTTTCTTGAGTGTTATGAAATTTGTATGTAGTAAGTTTCACTTTGAAGTTTCAATACAATGCACTCCTGTTTAAAAATTAAGATGAAGAATATGTTTGAATTGATTTGAAAGAGGTGAGGAATTGAAATCTGATATGTGCAGTACTTATATTAGTGTTATACCATTTCAAAAGAGTGTAAGGAATACAAAGCAATTCTGGAAAAATAATAAGAAGATATATATATATATATATATATATATATCAATTACTAGAATTAATCTTCCCTTTCAAGTGTACAATTCAATATTATATACGAGTACTCGATGATATATGATACTGAAACTTTTCTTGAGTGATATGAAATTTGTATGCAGTAAGTTTCACTTTGAAGTTTCAAGACAATGCACTCCTGTTTAAAAAATAAGATGAAGAATATGTTTGAATTGATTTGAAAGAGGTGAGGAATTGAAATATGACATATGCAGTACTTATATCAGTGTTATTCCATTTCAAAAGAGTGTATTTTGATCAATCAATGCAATGTTTGATGGTATAATATCAGAATATGTTAGAACATGAATTTTCATGAAAAATGTCACTGCTTCAGTGGTAATCGATTAACAATCATCGTAACCGGTTACAACTGAAGCGATGCCTAAAAAATTCAAAATTTCGTATGTGTAAGTGGTTAATACAAAAGGTGTAACCGGTTACATCCTTTGAAAAATGCCACGGGAGTTGAATTCTGGGTTCATGTAACCGGTTAGCATAAAATCTGTAATCGGTTACCAATGTACCATTTTTTAAAAATACTTATAAAAAATGTTCAAACGTAGTGGCAATGCTATTTTAAAAAGGTGATACATATGAATGAAAATGTTAAGTCATTTTTTAGCACGCTATATATATCAAGACTATATATATCAAGGCTTGAATTGCAACTTGTACCTTTAGATTAAAGATTAATTATCCAAAGCTAATCTTCATGAAATTACTAGTGAGACAAGTCTTGATCCATAGCTCTTCATACATTGTTATTTTGCTCATACTTTCTTGATATCAAAACATGATAGCGACTTCATCAAAACATAGTATTTGGAGAAGCTTGACTTCACAAACCATAAATGAATTGATTCAAGGAAGGTAATGAATCGAATATAATAATTTTGGTCACATGAATCGATTCAAAGTATCTTGAAAATCTATTCAAATGAGCTTTTTAAAATTTTTATATGGTCACTAGATTTGTAATTTGATTCATGTTATATCATGAATCAATTCAAAGCTTAAAATTTCATGGCCTGTTGAAAAATCGGTATATGTGATACGATTCAAAGTATTTGGTGTATCTATTCACATGGATAAATTCATGAATCAAATCATGGCATGATATTTTAAATTTAATCTTAGAATTTGAGTATATTTGTTTGTCATCCTCGATCTAAATCAGTTAAAGCACCTATATAAAGCTTGTTCTATTTTTATTTCATCACACATATCAAATCATAAGTGTGATTGCTAGAAAAAATACTTCATCTCTCTCAAAACAAAACCTTCATCTTTTAAATGAAGATCCATCAACCTTTGTGAGTGTGTGATTATTATTTGTGAGGAAATCATTTAGATTTCTAATGTGTGTTAAAGTTTGTTGTTTTCTAGTTTTGCATTTGTTGTTGCAATTCATGAATTGAAGTTCCATTGACGAAAAAGAGTGATATTCTCAATTAAATTGGAGTTTATCACTTCTTTCAACCTTGTGAAGAACAAGTTCTAGTCTTTTAAGCAAAATTTAGTAAAAATTGTTGCAAATGTGAAGATTGAAGTTTCTAAAAGGTTAAATATTGTGTTCAAGGTCATGATCAAGATTGTAGTTGTGGTTAATAGTGTTATAATCGAACATTAATTAAGAAAAAATGCAAATTTATCTAGGATCGATCAATTTATATAAATTATTTTATGTGATTTTGTTTTAAATAAATATTGTACTAAAACAAGATAGTCGAATAACTATTTTCAATGGTTTACCATCAAAGTTTAGACTAGGTGCATGCAAAGACAAAGCACTAGACCAATGTAAACCCTATTGCACCTCTCTCTCTCTCTCTCTCTCTCTCTCTATATATATATATATATATATATATATATATATATATATATTTTTTTTTTTTTTTTTTGTGAAACCATGTTTTGCAGGTCAAGAAATCTCTCATTTTCTTAATAATGAGTATTATTTTGATGATGACAACTAAATGCAAGCATAGAAAGCGGCTAAATATGCAAGCTGACTAAGTAGAGTTTTATGATCACTGCAAATATCCTTTGATGATGGCACTTAAATAATATACAACTAAAGCCTCATCTCCAAGTAGAATTCAATAAAGTGTCTATAAGATTAGATTATCTAAAAATACTTTAAGCTTCAGAGTGTGAAACAGAGGAAGGGTGAATGCTCGTACTGTCGCGTATGAGTGAACAATTTGTTTTAAAAGTAAAAGGGCTTTTTCGTAAACTTATATGGCTAAATCACACACACACACACACACACACACACACACACACACTAAAAACATGTTTTCAAGCCTATTTTTCTTAAATAAATATTTCTAAAACTGTTTTTAAGTCGTGCGAGTTGAATCAGGAACTATCTGAACGATTTTGGACAAAATTTGTATTGTCCAGTCGATTGGCAGTTATACCCAATCGGTTGGGCCAATGTAAGAGTTATACCCAGGAAATGATATATATATATATATATATATATATATATATATATATATATATATATATATATATATATATATATATATATATATATATATATATATATATATATATATATAACCTTTCCTTTCTTTTTTAACATCTTAAACTATTAATTTGAGGCCTTCCAATCGATTGGAGCAAGATGCCAATCGATTAGCACATTAATTTTTGCCCAATAAATTTTCCATTTTTGTGTCACTCTCTAACCTATAAATAGAGGTATTTTCCTTCATATTTTCACAATGAAAATCATGATAACTCTATCTCACATCTCTCTCTCTCTCTCTCTCTCTCTAAAAATATTTTTCAATTTTCTCTCACTTAAATTTAGTTGTAGCGCTTCCGAGAATGTTCTTTTGTTTGGTGAGAAGTTCTTTGTAAATCTGAAATGGTATTATTATAAATTCACCAAGGAATATTTAGCCTTAGTTGAATAATTTTTCTATAACGTATTGTTTGTTTCGGTCCAAAGCTAAACCCTATAAAATCTTTTGCTTAGGGATTTAGATTCTAAGCCGCTGAATTAGTTCATATACTCAGCCCATTCAAAAGCTTTTATCAATTCGAGATCATCCTAATTTAAATATCAACTTGGTTCCTGGTGATCCTGGTAAAAACCCTGGTTAAAAGCTTGTTAAGGATTGAGATCAACACAATATAAAATATTATTGGTTCATTGTCAGCCTTTTCAAAACCTTGGTTTGGTTTGTGAGTTCAACTTGGTTTAAAAGCTCACCTTGGTTCAAGATAAGCCCGTGTAAAATATCAATTTAGTTTGTGGACTATCCTCTTCAAGTTTCTATTTATAAAAAAGACTAAGCGCTTTAATCCGTCGTTTGGAAGGAAGACTACCCGCTTCTCTCCGTGGTTTATTGTTTGGTTGGAAGTTAGCCATAAACTTCATTTTCCTTATATAAAGGGGTTGTTGAACCCTAAATTTGACCCCTTAGATGTCATAACATCTTGCATTTGCATTTAGGGATCAATCATCTATGCATTGTTACCTAATCACCATATCATGCTAGTTTGCTCTCTTATGTGAAAAATAGGGTTTGCACAAAGGTCTCCTAAGCCAGGCTCTCACATGATTCAAGGCCTCCTAAGACATTCTCTGATTCCATACAACCATCACAAGTGTTCACCAGGTTGAGTGAGATTGGTACGTGAAGTCATCTGTTCAAGAAGGACAACTGAGGCTCCAAACACAACTATTTGAGGTCACATACATCCTAGAGGTCCAATTCAACAAGAAGTCAAGTGTGTTTGGTTCCTATTACAAGTGCCTTGAGCCACAAGTTCACCATACCTCAAATTAGGGTTTTGTCAAGACAAGACAACTATTGCCTTTGATGTTGATCAATATATGTTCCCAAGCCTTGGGACATGATCCCATGTGACTCTAGACATCCCCAGAGGCCATCTATGAGCTTTGAAATAGATTGAAGAAGCAAGATCATCAGAGATCATCCAGTTGTATTCTGAGAAAGATTAGGGTTTGACTGAGGCTTTGAATTTTGAGACTTTGAACCAGGATGAAGCATTCATGTCCTAAACCCATCATGACATGTCTAATTGTTGAGTTAGGGCATGAGAAATCAAGTTTTGAGAGTTTTCTTGCAAAGAGGGCAATGCTTGGTTTTTGAAACTTTCTAAGTGTGGAAAATTCACTTCTTGTGCAAAATTGGGAAGGCCATAACTTTCAAACCACACATCCAAATTGAGTGACACAAAGCTCAAATGAAAGCTCTTTCCATGAACTTCAAAGTGTATTCGAGGACATTTCTTCAAAAAATGCACGATTCTTAAGTTATGAGACTTGGAAGATAAGTTGCCTTTGGGACTTAGTGAAATTTTAGTCATCTTCACCCTAATTTTCATCCAACTTTGACTCAATTTTTCACCTAGTTCCAAGCTTCAAATAAAAAATCTTTGGACATAAAAGTTATTCCTTGTTCTTCAAGATTTCCAAGCATGGGAAGAACTCCTCATTTGGATAAACCAATCTCAAGTTATGATGCTTTCAAGTTAGGTGTTCCAAATGATGAAAAATCCATAACTTAGAAAAATTTTCTAAGTCTTTTTGTCAACTCATGCGCATGACTTTAGAGCAATTTTTCTCAATGTTACCAAACTCATCTCAAGTAGCTTTCCACATGGAAATTGACCTATCAAGTGCCCACTTTGCAAAGAATAAAAAACCTCACAAGTTGGATAATTGGTCATTAAGATATTGTGCTCTAAAATGACTATGTTGCATACTTGGAGAAATTTTGATTTTGTTCTTTTGTGACCACAAATTTTGTCACAATTTATCATGTGTTTCTAGGCTGCATATCAAGTTACAACCAACATCAAAATGTTCCACTATGTGCCACCTTTAACAAGGGACCAAAACCAAGTCATTTGGGACCATGGACTGAAGCATTGTCGTGTGAAAAGTGAAGCTTACAACAAAATGTTTTATGCCAACCAAGCTTCCAATCTGAGCCATATCTCCAAGTACAATGTACTGCCCTTTCCATCACCAAATTCCAACGCATGCTTTACCACAAAATCTGTAGAGTAGACTTCCAAAGTACAAACATCTTGTACTTGGTAAAGCTGGCACATGAAAATGCTATGTTACAAAAGCTAAAACCATCGTGTAAACATTGTTGATACCTTATCCTATTGGTTCATAAACTTCTTTTTCTCTGACTTCAGTTGTAAGACAAGCAACCTACTTCTTGCACTTGTCTCAAGATGATAATCTGAGGATCCTATGCATAAAATCCACTTCATTGATTTTCCTCCTTTGAACAAAGCCTTTGCCCTTTGTGTCATGAAAGCCATGGACCAGCATATGCCACTATAAAAGGAGAATAGTTTCTCACTTGCAAAAGACCCAGTTTACAAGCCCAAACGCACAACAAGTATAACTCAGTTCATACTGAGATTTCTAATACACCCCCTGTCTCATTTTGTTTTACATTTTTTTATTTTATTTTAATTTTCACTTCAATTTCAATTATTTAAATATTTTCCTTAACCCAAAAATGTCATATTAATATTTTGATGTTCAATTTTATTTTTTCTAAATTTCATTTTATTTTCCACTTTAATATTATTATTTTGATGGACTTTTAGAACTTTGTTTCAATCCTAATTTTGAATTCATTTTCTCACCCCTTTTGGGACAATTTTCTAAGTTGTTTCAAGATATTTTCAAGAGGTTATTTTGAGTGTGATCATCAATGATTGTTGAAGACTTTTAAAATGGATCTTGTTTGAATTTTGGTTAATACCTCATCACCCTTGTCCATAACTTGTGGCACCTCTTAGAATTTTCTTGCAAGATGACTTTGTGTTGATATGATTGTCCTCACTCTTAACTTCATAGTTCTTGAAAACTTTGCCATACTTGTGTTCATTTACTCATGTTTGTATTGAACTGTTTCATTATCTCTTGCCATGCTCATACATGGATGTATACATCATGCTTTGATGTTATTTACACTTAATTGTTATCCCCTTGAGTCCTTGAACTCATATTGATTCACTTCAATTTCAAATCCCACTTTAACTCTTGTTTAAAAGAAGTTACCTTCCCCTCCTTCCAAAGGAAAGTCTCTCTATTGACCTCAAAGTCATAGATAGCTCATTATTATCCCTTGACCTCATAGTCATGGGATTCCCTCTTGACCTCATAGTCATAGAGCCACCTCTTTCCCTTGACCTCATAGTCATAGGATATCAACTTTGGCCTCATAGTCATGGCCACCTTCTCTTTGACCTCATAGTCATAGGATACTTTCTTTTTGGCCTTATAGCCATTCAACCTCACAATTTAGAATTAAGTTAGAGTTCTTGGACTCTATGTGGGACTCATCACCTTGAGTATCTACCTTACCCCATCATAACTTAGAGTTAGAGAGTTTCTTAAACTCTATATGAGCTCATACTCATTCCCCTTGGAACTTTGGCTACAGTCAATGGTTCCTCACCCTTAGTTAGGTGAACTACGGTTGCTCTGATTCTTTAGTCAGATACGTAGGCACAAAATGCAACGTCTTGGCGAGCATACTTAGCAAGCAAACAATAGCAAACAATAGCATAACACAAATACAAACAAGAGGTTCCTGTAGAGTACTACAGATACTTAGGGTGCTAATACCTTCCCTTAGTATAACCAACCCCCGAACCTAGATCCTCCTAGGGTTTTCTTCGATCTTTACCCTTTCCTTTGGATAAATCAAAGCTCGGTGGTGAATTTCAAAGATGTGTGATTCAAGTTAATTAATATCTTGATATCCGATTCTCACCGCAACAGGGGTTAAAGAGTTCAATCTAATAAAAGCTCTTAAGATTTACTAGATACTCTATAAAATAAATCTTGGGGACAAAATTAGGTCTTTTCGTTTTGGCCGAACTTCTATAATTCCTGGTGTTATCTCTATATCCTTTAATTCTTTAATTCCACAGATTTACATTCTGCTGCAAATTTCTCAAGTGTTTTTAAGGAGGCTTTGAGGGAGTCGATTACCAAAAAAGTTGACTTGAGACACCATCACTCAGTTGAGGCCCTCTTGAGAGTCTAGTCATGTTGAACGAGTCTATTCGTGAAAACGTGCTACTCTCGACCTAGGTGCCCTTGATATTGAGAACCGTAGTTATCTCTAACCCCACTTGGCCTTTTAGGATGTAGTGCGAGGACTATGAGGGAGTCTATTCCCGAATTGGTTGATACGCGATACTACACTCAGACGAGATTCTCTTGAGAATATTATTGACTACCGAGTCATTCGAGAAATCGATAATATCCGAAAGATGGGTTGTCGACTCTGGGAACTTCTTAGAACCCTATTCTACAGTTAACAAACCTATAGTACACACCCTATGTGATGGGTAAACCATGGCTCCGATCATGAGACCCCTAAACCTAGGACTTGTGTGCTTTGTACATACGTTCATGTGTGCTTGTGTGTTTTGTGCATTGCATACATCTCATTGCATCCATTGTTGGTTTCAAGGAATTTGGATATTCATTCCTTTGCAAAAATCAACAGAACTTGGATTTTAAAAAAATAAAACCTCTTCTGTTTTTCCAAAAAAAAAAAATTCTTGCAACTTGCCTTTGAGTTCCTTGAAGCCACTTGGCTTGCATTTGCATTCCATGCGCATTCACATCTCATTCGCATTTCTCAGCCTTGAGTCTCTTCTTCTATGTCTAGAGGATACCTAGCATACCTATTCAAGACAATGGCAACAATGAATGAAATTCTGAAGAACCAGGAAACTTTGAAAGAGGAAGTCAGAATCCTCAAAAGCCAAATGAGTTGGGTCGTGGAGACCATGCAAAACTTGAAGATAAGGGAAGGGCACATTCACCCTGTGGCGCCCAAGAAAGTTGTCAATTCCTCGTCTCCTGTGGTTCTCCTATACCAAGGATCTGCCTTTGGGGAAACTTCATACCAGCCAACATTTGGTCTTGGTCTTGCACCAGAATATCATCATCATCAGGTGTCTACCAAAAGGGCGTCTCAGCCTCTAACGGTTATTTCTCCTCGAGGTTCTTGAAACCAATACAAGAAGAAGTGCTCTGTCAAAAGAGGCCAGGTTAACTGCCAGCTTATTCCGGTGCCACTGAGCAAGCTTTTCCCACTGCTGATTCAGAACAAGTTGGTGACTCCTCGACTTCACAACCCTGTGCCAGGACCTTGGCACAATGCAAACCTGACTTGTGAATTCCACAAGGGAGTTGAAGGGCATGACTTGGATGGTTTTCGAGCCTTAGAAGCTACTGTTCAAAGGCTGGTCTATGATAGGGATCTGATCCTTGAAGAATATCTCCTAGAGACTGAATGCAAATTTCACACTAGGACGATGGGGCATCCCATTGAAGAATGCAAAGAGTTCGAAGCGAAACTGCTAAGTCTGCTAAGGATGCTGAAACCTCAGGAAGTTACGTCAGATGCCAATGTCTCAACTTTTGAAGCAAAAGACAAAAGACTTGCAAGGCCTCTCAAGGTTCTGTATCACAAGGAACAAGTGATCAGTGGCAAAGGTGTTCCCCCGTATGGGCCCGGAAACTGAAATCTTCTGAAATCAATTTGCCAAGGCTGGCTGCATTTTGTTTATTTTAGTATTTTCAATTATATTTCCTTTGCACTTTGAATTTGTGTTGCTTATAAGCTTTGTTGTACTTTCAAATTGGCAAGATTAATGAAATGTTTGTGCACCTTTTGATTAAGTCCATTCATTTCACTAATTTACTTTTATGTTCATAAAAACAAAAAAAAATATTTATCTGTTCCACTTCATCAAACTGTTTATTGTTAAGCAAAGATTGGGGAGGATGATGAAAATATAATATCCATAATTGTTGTGGTATGCTTCCAATTAAACCTTGCCGATGATGTAAGGCATTGTTTCAATTCCCAAACACTGGAGAAATAAGGAAGATAATCCCTCGTTAACCCCTCGAGCCTAGAAGTAGGAGTTTTCTTTCTTTACAAAACACAAAAAACCCGTAATCTCAACCTTGGGGCAGGGTAGTTCTCAGTTTAACTTGGTTATGCATTCGAATGCAAGCGCTTCATGCAAGACACTAGTCAGCTCTCTCAAATCAAATGACAATAAAAAAGAAGAGGTCTAATAACCTTAGAAGACAAGACGAGGTCTCAAAACCTCAAGCAAAGACAAGAAGAGGTCTCATAACCTCAAGAAAAGACCAGAGGAGGTCTCATAACCTCAGTGAAGAAAAGAAGAGGTCTCATAACCTCAACAAAGACAAAGAAGAGGTATCATAACCTCAACAAAGACAAGAAGAGATCTCATAAACTCAGTGAAGACAAAAAGAGGTCTCAAAACCTCAACAATAAAGGATAACCAAATGCTGTAAGGGAGTAGTGACTACCAAGGTATCTGAATCATCATCAACTATCATCAGCCCAATTCTTAGCCTAATAGGAACCCGGATGTATAGACTGAGTTAACTGAGCATAGGATTGGAGTTCATCACAAAGATTGGGTGGGGACAAACAAACTTTGAGCCTTTATCCTTTGTTTCATAAATCGTGAACCAAGCCACATTACAACCCTTAAAAGACCTAATTGAGCTAGGGTTATTTGAAAGCATACTACAGCAAGGTTGATTAACCTGACTCCTAATGATCTTTGCGAATTGTGTGTGTTGATCACTTCATCTATCATTTCGTAAATGACTAGATCCACTTTGTTTTTAATCACTCCACCGTGTGTGTTTCATCAATAAAACTTGATTTCAAAAGCTTGCATAAACTTTGCATTGAAATTTCCAAATTTAAATGAACAATACTTGTTTGCAAGACATTTCAATATCAAAGGAATCCCAACAAATGCGGCCAGCTAGGGAATTTGACTTAATAAAGGAAGCTCGGCCTGGGGCAACCAAGCATGAGGATTTACCAATCAATCATCCCAAGAGTTGGTGAATCAAGGGCAGAACTCTTCAAATGTTCAGAATATTGGGGCAAGCTTTCTTGAGGTCATCTTATGACAAGTTTGTTTCAAGGCAAGGACTCCAATGACCCACCAACAGGGGCAAGAGTGTTCCCTAGTTGTTTCTACCACAGTCTAAAAGACTTTGTATTATGGATGCAGTTGAACTGGGGCAGTTATGTCGAGACTCATGAATCTTTTCAAAAAAGTTTGAAGATATTGAAGCATCTGGTATGCCAATTCTTCTGTAAAATCCTTTTGATGACTTATCCTCACAAACCAGTTAATCAGAAGTAATCAGGTCGAGATTCGGCAAATCTCTAAAAAGACAACTAGTTTGGGACATCTCCTTCACAGATCAACCAGTTTGAAGAACAAGTTCAAGGACCTAGTTGTGTAAATGCAGTTAATCTGGGGCAGTTATGCAAAGTTCATGGATCACTCCAAGAGTTTGAAGATATTGAAGCATATTGTATGCCAATTCTCCTGTAAAATCCTCTTGGTATTTTTCTTCTGACAGACTATGTAATCTGGGGCAGATAAGATTTGAAGATGATCACATTGTTTTTATGACATCCTTTGCTAGCTCCCCAATAAGCTGTTACTTCAGCTAATCTTGACAATTCTCCATGGATTTCCCTCCAGTAAGGAAAGCAGTTCATGATGGCAATCCTAGTGAAGTCATGATGCTATACCAAGTGGATTACTCTTTTCCCTCAGAGAAGTTTGTACCCTTGAAGAAGTGCTGCTGATTCTACATATTCACCCCAGTGATGGTCCAATTTGTTGAGATTGGCTGGGTATCCTTGTCGAGATGTTTATTTCATCTCCAGTTTCGCTTCTTGTCTGTTTTTTCAGCATAAGCAAAGGCATGGCATAAACATTCATATGCATATCATCTTAGCATTTATGCTTCTCTTCTGGTGTTTACTTGTCTTTGTTCACTTAGGCGTTTATCTCCCCAAGTGACTGGGTTTGTCTATTCTCTCCAATAGAGTTTTCAGCCCTAGGCATAAAGTGCCCATCCTTTCTTAAATCCCCACAGAGTTCAATCCTCGTGGATAATGGTTGGTTCAGTTATCTTTTCCACAATTGGATAAGATAAATCCCCATTCGAGCTTATTCCTCAATGGTTGGAGTCTTGTTTGACCGTTTCTTTTTAGCTTGTCCCTAGATTAAACTTTGGTCCCTGGCAGGTGGTTTCCAAACCCATTTTGAACATGCATTTATTTTGCACTGCGCCTCGCAGAAGAACCTTTTATAGATCCTCATTTAAGACAAAACTATTTCTCCAGCAGTGTTGTAATATCAACGTCTCTTTGGAATTTATACCCAACAACAAGTGGCAATCTTCTTGAGAAGCTTGTTTTGCTATCATTACCTCTACAACGATAAGTGGCAATCTCTCTCCCGAGAAGCTTATCCGTCCTTGGTTTTATTCATACTTCTACAGTTACCAATGGTGTTACCTTCAATCAGTCACTTTCCATCAACCCGTTTGATGTGATCCCTATTTGAGATGTTTCTTCCTTGTCGTCAACGTTTTTGACGATGTACTCAGGTTGTGTACCTTCGGATATGTTTCTTCCTTGCCGTCAAACTTTTTGATGATGTGTCTCGAGCTCAGGTTGTGTACCTTCGGATATGTTTCTTCCTTGCCGTCAAACTTTTTGAGGATGTGTTCGGAGCTCAGGTTGTGTTACCTTCAATCAGTCACTTTCCATCAACCCGTTTGATGTGATCCCTACTTGAGATGTTTCTTCCTTGCCGTCAACTTTTTTGACGATGTGCTCAGGTTGTGTACCTTCGGATATGTTTCTTCCTTGCCGTCAAACTTTTTGATGATGTGTCTCGAGCTCAGGTTATGTACCTTCGGATATGTTTCTTCCTTGCTGTCAAACTTTTTGAGGATGTGTTCTGAGCTCAGGTTGTGTACCTTCGGATATGTTTCTTCCTTGCCATCAAACTTTTTGATGATGTGTTCCGAGCTCAGGTTGTGTACCTTCGGATATGTTTCTTCCTTCTCGTCAAACTTTTTGATGATGTGTTCCGAGCGCATGTTGTGTACCTTCGGATATGTTTCTTCCTATCCGTCAAACTTTTTGATGATGTGTTCCGAGCTCAGGTTGTGTACCTTTGGATATGTTTCTTCCTTGCCGTCAAACTTTTTGATGATGTGTTCCGAGCTCAGGTTGTGTACCTTCGGATATGTTTCTTCCTTGCCGTCAAACTTTTTGATGATGTGTTCCGAGCTCAGGTTGTGTTATCTTCAATCAGTCACTTTCCATCAACCCGTTTGATGTGATCCCTATTTGAGATGTTTCTTCCTTGCCGTCAACTTTTTTGACGATGTGCTCAGGTTGTGTACCTTCGGATATGTTTCTTCCTTTTTGATGATGTGTCTCGAGCTCAGGTTGTGTACCTTCGGATATGTTTCTTCCTTTTTGATGATGTGTCTCGAGCTCAGGTTGTGTACCTTCGGATATGTTTCTTCCTTGTCGTCAACTTTTTTGACGATGTGCTCAGGTTGTGTACCTTCAGATTTGTTTCTTCCTTGCCTTCAAACTTTTTGATGATGTCTTTCGAGCTTCGGTTATGTACCTTCGGATATGTTTCTTCCTTGCCTTCAAAATTTTTGAGGATGTGTTCGGAGCTCAGGTTGTGTACCTTCGGATATGTTTCTTCTTTGCCGTCAAACTTTTTGATGATGTGTTCTGAGCTCAGGTTGTGTACCTTCGGATATGTTTCTTCCTTGTCGTCAAACTTTTTGATGATGTGTTCCGAGCTCAGGTTGTGTACCTTCGGATATGTTTCTTCCTTGCCGTCAAACTTTTTGATGATGTGTTCCGAGCTCAGGTTGTGTACCTTCGGATATGTTTCTTCCTTGCCGTTAAACTTTTTGATGATTTGTTCCGAGCTCAGGTTTCGTACCTTCGAATATGCTTTATTCCTTTCCGTCAAACTTTTTGATGATGTGTACCTTCAGATATGTTTTATTCCTTGCCGTCAAGCATTTTGATGATGTGCACCTTCGGATATGCTTTATTCCTTGCCGTCAAACTTTTTGATGATGTGTACCTTCAGATATGCTTTATTCCTTGCTGTCAAACTTTTTTATGATGTTTTCTGAGCTCAGGTTTCGTACCTTCAGATATGCCTTATTCCTTGCCGTCAAACTTTTTGATGATGTGTTCTGAGCTCAGGTTTCGTACCTTCAGATATGCCTTATTCCTTGCCGTCAAACATTTTGATGATGTGTTCCGAGCTCTGGTTTCATACCTTTAGATATGCTTTATTCCTTGCCGTCAACTTTTTTGATGATTTGCTTAGGTTGTGTACCTTCGAATATGTTTCTTCCTTGCCGTCAAACTTTTTGATGATGTGTTCCTAGCTCAGGTTGTGTACCTTCGGATATGTTTCTTCCTTGCCGTCAAACTTTTTGATGATGTGTTTCGAGTTCAGGTTGTGTACCTTCGGATATGTTTCTTCCTTGCCGTCAAACTTTTTGATGATGTGTTCCAAGCTCAGGTTGTGTACCTTCGGATATGTTTCTTCCTTACCGTCAAACTTTTTGATGATGTGTTCCGAGCTCAGGTTGTGTACCTTCGGATATGTTTCTTCCTTGCCGTCAAACTTTTTGATGATGTGTTCCGAGCTCAGGTTGCGTACCTTCAGATATGTTTCTTCCTTGCCGTCAAACTTTTTGATGATGTGTTCCGAGCTCAGGTTGTGTACCTTCGGATATGTTTCTTCCTTGCCGTCAAACTTTTTGATGATGTGTTCCGAGCTCAGGTTGTGTACCTTCGAATATGTTTCTTCCTTGCCGTCAAACTTTTTGATGATGTGTTCCGAGCTCAGGTTGTGTACCTTCGGATATGTTTCTTCCTTGCCGTCAACCTTTTTGATGATGTGTTCTGAGCTTAGGTTGTGTACCTTCGGATATGTTTTGGCTTCTTCCCGTCAAACTTTTTGATGATATGTTCTGAGCTCAGGTTTCGTACATTCGGATATGTTTTGGTTTCTTTCCGTCAAACTTTTTGACGATGTGTTCCGAGCTCAGATTTCGTACCTTCGGATATGTTTTGGTTTCTTCCCGTTAACCCTTTTTGACACTGTGAACCTTGGTCAGCTATGAACCAAAGCATCAGGTCAGCTATGAACCTCAATCCAGAACCAACTCATATTGGTATTCAAATCCAACTCATTTTGGTATCCTTGGCCCCAACTCATATTGGTGTCTAAAGTCCAGTCTTTGCTGGCAAACCAATTCATATTGGTATTCAAATTCAACTCATATTGGTATCCAGGCCCAACTCATATTGGTGTCTAAAGTCCAGTCTTTGCTGGCAAACCAACTCATATTGGTATTTCAACCATCTCAATTGGTATTTCTTATCCAACTCATATTGGTGTTTATTGACATGTTATTTCCAAGTCCAATCATTATTGGAACTTTAATCTTATTCCCAGTAGAGGGTCAGTCATTATCAACATCTTTCATTTGGCGCGCGCAGAGTTTGTCTCTGTCTTTTCTGGCTTTTCTTGAAGATCACGTTTGAACTCTTCAGTATAAGAAATCCCCAGAAAATCTTTGTAGGATGTCTATCCTTTTAATTCAAGTTGATCCCCAGTAGAGATCATGTCTTTTTTCTGGTTTCATGCCCAGTAAAGATTGTGTTTTATTTCCCCAATGTCGTCCGTTCACCTATGAACCTGTCGTCCATCTCCCTGGATCTTCCCCGGTGGAGAATGCCTCTCTGGTTCCTATCTCTAGTGGGGATCTGTGAAGTTTCCCCTCAGTTTCATTTTTCTATCCCTAGTGTTTCCTTGGAGTCTCCCCATTGAGTCTCTTTTGTTGGTTAGTCTGCATCCCCAATGAGCCTTCCTTATGGATGCTAACCTTCTTCCTTCCCCAGTAAGGCTCACCTGTGTTTGGTTGCTCTTTATCCTTTGGTGTCTTATTTTGTCTGCATCTTTGCACTATCATGACATCATATAATCATACTAGAAGTTCATGGCATGTCACCATCCGCACGTCTGTTGCCTGTCCTTAGCATCTGCATTCCATCTAAGGGAAAAATTTTAGGTTTGCTATATTTAAATACCTTTCACCTCGATGTCCCGAGGATTTCCTTTCCTCGTGCCATCCGGTAAAGCTATTCAAATAGGGGAAACTGTTGTACCCCAAATTTGACCCCTTAGATGTCATAACATCTTGCATTTGCATTTAGGGATCAATCATCTATGCATTGTTACCTAATCACCATATCTTTCTAGTTTTCTCTCTTATGTGAAAAACAGGGTTTGCACAAAGGTCTCCTAAGCCAGGCTCTCACATGATTCAAGGCCTCCTAAGACATTCTCTGATTCCATACAACCATCACAAGTGTTCACCAGGTTGAGTGAGATTGGTATGTGAAGTCATCTGTTCAAGAAGGACAACTGAGGCTCCAAATACAACTATTTGAGCTCACATACATCCTAGAGGTCCAATTCAACAAGAAGTCAAGTGTGTTTGGTTCCTATTACAAGTGCCTTGAGCCACAAGTTCACCATACCTCAAATTAGGGTTTTGTCAAGACAAGACAACCATTGCCTTTGATGTTGATCAATATATGTTCCCAAGCCTTGGGACATGATCCCATGTGACTCTAGACATCCCCAGAGGCCATCTATGAGCTTTGAAATAGATTGAAGAAGCAAGATCATCAGAGATCATCCAGTTGTATTCTGAGAAAGATTAGGGTTTGACTGAGGCTTTGAATTTTGAGACTTTGATCCAGGATGAAGCATTCAAGTCCTAAATCCATCATGACATGTCTAATTGTTGAGTTAGGGCATGAGAAATCAAATTTTGAGAGTTTTCTTGCAAAGAGGGCAATGATTGGTTTTTGAAACTTTCTAAGTGTGGAAAATTCACTTCTTGTGCAAAATTGGGAAGTCCATAACTTTCAAAACACACATCCAAATTGATTGACTCAAAGCTCAAATTAAAGCTCTTTCCATGAACTTCAAAGTGTATTAGAGGACCTTTCTTCAAAAAATGCATGATTATTAAGTTATGAGACTTGGAAGATAAGTTGCCTTTGAGACTTAGTGAAATTTTAGTCATCTTCACCCAAATTTTCATCCAACTTTGACTCAATTTTTCACCAAGTTACAAGCTTCAAATAAAAAATCTTTGGACATGAAAGTTGTTCCTTGTTCTTCAAGCTTTCCAAGCATGGGTAGAACTCCTCATTTGGATAAAACAATCTCAAGTTATGATGCTTTCAAGTTATGTGTTCCAAATGATGAAAAATCCATAATTTAGAAAAATTTTCTAAGTCTTTTTGTCAACTCATGCGCATGACTTTAGAGCAGTTTTTCTCAATGTTACCAAACTCATCTCAAGTAGCTTTCCACATGGAAATTGACCTATCAAGTGCCCACTTTTCAAAGAATCAAAAACCTCACAAGTTGGATCATTGGTCATTAAGATATTGTGCTCTAAAATGACTATGTTGCATACTTGGAGAAATTCTGATTTTGTTCTTTTGTGACCACAAATTTTGTCACAATTTATCATGTGTTTCTAGGCAGCATATCAAGTTACAACCAACATCAAAATTTTCCACTATGTGCCACCTTTAACAAGGGACCAAAACCAAGTCATTTGGGACCATGGACTGAAGCATTGTCGTGTGAAAAGTGAAGCTTACAACAACACGTTTTATGCCAACCAAGCTTCCAATCTGAGCCATATCTCCAAGTACAATGTACTGCCCTTTCCATCACCAAATTCCAACGCATGCTTTACCACAAAATCTGTAGAGGAGACTTCCAAAGTACAAACATCTTGTACTTGGTAAAGCTGGCACATGAAAATGCTATGTTACAAAAGCTAAAAGCATCGTGTAAACATTGTTGACACCTTAGCCTATTGGTTCATAAACTTCTTTTTCTCTGACTTCAGTTGTAAGACAAGCAACCTACTTCTTGCACTTGGCTCAATATGATAAGCTGAGGATCCTACGCATAAAATCCACTCCATTGATTTTCCTCCTTTGACCAAAGCCTTTGCCCTTTGTGTCATGAAAGACATGGACCAACATATGCCACTATAAAAGGAGGATAGTTTCTCATTTGCAAAAGACACAGTTTACAAGCTCAAACGCACAACAAGTATAACTCAGTTCATACTGAGATTTCTAATACACCCCCTATCTCATTTTGTTTTACATTTTTTTATTTTATTTTAATTTTCACTTCAATTTCAATTATTTAAATATTTTTCTTAACCCAAAAACTTCCCAAAAATGTCATATTAATATTTTGATGTTCAATTTTATTTTTTCTAAATTTCATTTTATTTTCCACTTTAATATTATTTTTTTGATGGACTTTTAGAACTTTGTTTCAATCCTAATTTTGAATTAATTTTCTCACCACTTTTGGGACAATTTTCTAAGTTGTTTCAAGATATTTTCAAGAGGTTATTTTGAGTGTGATCATCAATGATTGTTGAAGACTTTTGAAGTGGATCTTTTTTGAATTTTGGTTAATACATCATCACCCTTGTCCATAACTTGTGGCACCTCTTAGAATTTTCTTGCAAGATGACTTTGTGTTGATATGATTGTCCTCACTCTTAACTTCATAGTTCTTGAAAACTTTACCATACTTGTGTTCATTTACTCATGTTTGTATTGAACTATTTCATTATCTCTTGCCATGCTCATACATGGATGTATATATCATGCTTTGATGTTATTTACACTTAATTGTTATCCCCTTGAGTCCTTGAACTCATATTGATTCACTTCAATTTCGAATCCCACTTTAACTCTTGTTTACAAAAAGTTGCCTTCCCCTCCTTCCAAAGGAAAGTCTCTCTATTGACCTCAAAGTCATAGATAGCTCATTATTATCCCTTGACCTCATAGTCATGGGATTCCCTCTTGACCTCGTAGTCATAGAGCCACCTCTTTCCCTTGACCTCATAGTCACAGGATATCAGCTTTGACCTCATAGTCATGGCCACCTTCTCTTTGTCCTCATAGTCATAAGATACTTTCCTTTTGGCCTCATAGCCATTCAACCTCACAATTTAGAATTAAGTTAGAGTTCTTGGACTCTATGCGGGACTCATCACCTTGAGTATCCACCTTACCCCGTCATAACTTAGACTTAGAGAGTTTCTTAAACTCTATATGAACTCATACTCATTCCCCTTGGAACTTTGGCCACAGTCAATGGTTCCTCACCCTTAGTTAGGTGAACTACGGTTGCTCTGATTCTTTAGTCAGATACGTAGGCACAAGATGCGACGCCTTGGCGAGCATACTTAGTGTACATACCCCTAGGTCTTTTCCCTTACCCTTAGAAGATTTCCTTAGCAAGCAAACAATAGCATAACACAAATACAAACAAGAGGTTCCTGTAGAGTACTACAGATACTTAGGGTGCTAATACCTTCCCTTAGTATAACCAACCCCCGAACCTGGATCCTCCTAGGGTTTTCTTCGATCTTTACCCTTTCCTTTGGATAAATCAAAGCTTGGTGGTGAATTTCAAAGATGTGTGATTCAAGTTAATTAATATCTTGATATCCGATTCTCACCGCAACAGGGGTTAGAGAGTTCAATCTAATAAAAGCTCTTAAGATTTACTAGATACTCTAAAAAATAAATCTTGGGGACAAAATTAGGTCTTTTCGTTTTGGCCGAACTTCTTTAATTCCTGGTGTTATCGCTATATCCTTTAACTCTTTAATTCCACAGATTTACATTCTGCTGCAAATTTCTCAAGTGTTTTTAAAATCTGAAAAAAAATGATCCTTAAATTTTTTCAAACTACCTTTTTCTAAAACACACAATTCACCCCCTATTGTGTGTGGAGTCATATGACCAACACATTTTTTCTTTGTTGGGAGTTGAATTCTAGTGGGACGTATAAACTTACCTAATAGTTCACAATGTCTGCATACTAGGGTGTCACAACAAAAGTCATCAGAAGCAACTGATCATTATGAAATTCTTCCTTGATATCTTCTCTTGTCATTATTTGGAAGTCTTGATAAATGATCATCCACCAAGTTTTCTACTCCCTTTTTGTCTTTGATTTGCAGGTCAAATTCTTATAGTAGAAGCACCCACTTAATCAATCTTGGCTTTACATCTATCTTGGGAATAAGATATTTGACTGTTTCATGGTTACTTTAGACTAAAATCTTAGTGTCTACCAAGTAATATATGAACTTATCAAATGCAAAGACAACAATAGCCAACAACTTATTTTTTTGTTGTGGTGTACTTAATATCAGCTTCTATCAATTTTTTATTAGCATAATAAATTATGTAAAACACTTTATCATGCATTTTCACAAGAACAACTCGAATGGAGAAGTCACTTGCATCACACATGAATTCAAATGGTTTAGTCCAATCATGTGCTTTTGTAATTGGTGTTAATATCAAAGCCTTTTTTAAAATCATTGAATGCTTGTTCACGTTCAGCACTGAAGACATATGGCACATCATGTTGCAGTAGCTAGCACAAAGGCTTTGTGATTTTTGAAAACTCTTTTATAAACCTCTTGTAGAAACTAAGATAACCAAGAAAGCTTCTTATTTATTTTATGTTAGAAGGTGGAGGAAACATTTTAATTACTTCAATCTTGGCTTGATCTACCTCCAATCCTACTTTAGAAATTATGTTCCCTAGGACTATTCCTTCCTTAACCATGAAATGACATTTTTAGTTCATATCATCATATCCTATCAGTGCCAACTCCAGGTTGCCTAATCATCTTTGAATTGATTCTCCGAATACTAAAAAATTATCCATAAACACTTCCATGGAGCATTCAATAATATCATAGAAGATGGCCATCATGCAACTTTTGAATGTTGCAAGAGCATTACATAATCCAAATGGCATCCTTCTAAAAGCAAAGGTTCCATAGAGACATGTAAATGTTGTCTTCTCTTGGTCTTTAGGGGCTGCTGAAATATGATTATAGCCTAAATATCCATCAAGGAAACAATAGAATTCCTTTCCATCCAGTATATCAATCATTTAATCAATAAATGGAAGAGGGAAGTTGTATTTTCTTGTAACTTTGTTTAGCTTTCTGTAATCCATGAATATTCTCCAACTAGTAAAATCTCTTGAAGGTATTAGTTGATTCTTTACATTCTCAATCACATTCATGCCACCTTTCTTTTGGAAACATTTAATATAACTCCCCCACACACTATCATAGATGGTATAAATGAATCTTGATCTAACCACTTAATAATCTCCTTCTTTACCACATCTTTTATGATAGGGTTCAATCTTCTTTTGCTTTTTATACTATTATTGGCATTCTCTTCCAGCAGTATTTTAAGTATACAAACAATAGGCTTGATTCCCTCAATGTCATATATTTTCCAAGTAATAACCTTCTTGAGCTTTTTCATAAGTTCCTGAAGTTGACATCTTTGTTCATCAGACAAATTAGTAGCAATGATCATAGGAAAATTTTGTCCTGCATCTAGGTAGGCATATTGCAAGTGGGGGAAAGTTGTTTCAATTCCTACTCAGATGGTCTCTCTATGGGGGAACATTATGTTCCATCAATTCACCTATAATTTTTAAGGTCTCAAAGTGTTCAATCATGCCCTATATTGGAAGGAGATATCCGCTAATGATACCCTCCCTTATCAATACATCTTTTTCTTCTTCACCCAACTCTAATTCTAATTCATCTCTACTCTTTATAATTTGTTTGTGAACAAGGGAATCATAACTAAAGATTAGTTAGCAATCAACTACATCTTCTTCTGGATACTTTAATGCATCAAAGACATTGAATACCACTTGTTGCCCATTCACCCTCATAGTGAGGTCTCCTTTTTCCACATATATTAGAGTTTTTCCTATTGCAAGCAGTGCTATTACTAAGAGAATATAGGTGTCTTCATCAGCGTTAAAATCCATGATTCTAAAATCAATTGGAAATACAAACTTGTCAACCATCACTAGCACATCTTCAATCTTTCCTTGAGGGTAAAAAATGATGCAATCATCTAGTTCAATCTTCAATCTTTGCAACTCTAATAACTTCTTGAAGATAGATAAGGCACAGGGTTAATAATTTCACCAAGATCACATAGTTCCCTTCCAGAAAAGGAATATCCTATGATGCAATGCATGGTGAAACTTCCTGGATCTTTCAACTTGGGTGGTAGATTTCCTTGAAAATATTTACTACATTTCTTAGGTTAATCCTACAGTAGAAAATTCTCCCACTATTTTCCTCTTTGTCAACACATATTTCATGAACTTAGAATAATTTAGCATTTGTTGATTTTCTTCAACCAGAGATATGTTGATGTGGAGGGGCTTAGGAATCTCAATGAACTTTCCAAACTATTGCTCTTCTTTAGCCTTTCTAGTTCTTTGGAGAAAAGGTGGAAGTGGTCTCTCTTGCACAAATATGGATGTTTTGATGACTTATGGCGGATTAGTTAGTATTTTTGTTTCTACATATGTCGTGCTCGAATTTTCATATTGGGTTTCATCGTTTCATACTTTTTGTTCTTGTTTCAACCAACATAGTTTTTGTTAAAGTGTCTTCTTATGACATGTTAGAAGTCGTCAGTTCCTTTGGTTGTTCAGTAGTTTGTTGATTTGGCCCTTCATACTCTTTTCCACTCCTCGGTGAAATAATGCTCTTGGCACCAGAAGTGTATGTTGGTTTCTTGGTGGAACTTGGAAGTACTCCCATAGGTCTTGAGCTGATTGTAAGAGTAATTTTCCTAACTTGGTTTTCCAAGTTTTTGATGCTTATACCTTGAGCTTGAAACTGATTCTCTGTTTCTTATATAAAATACTTCAAAATGTTCTCCAATTGGTTATTCCCTTGTGTAGCGACTGCATGAATTGGTGTAGAAAAACTAGGGGAATTTGTGGTGCTTGAGGCTTTAGTTGATTTTGTGTGTTACTCCGTGAGAAGTTTGGATGATTACGCCAGATTGGGTTGTATGTGTTGCTGTAGGGGTTGCTTCCCACACAATTCACATAAACAAAATTTGTTTAACATTCTTCAAATAAGTGAGCTCCATTTGAATAAACACATGCAACAACATTGACTGGATCGACATTTGGCGCGCTAGAACTCGTCATCATGTTCTTCATCATTTGGTGTATTTGGGCCACTTGAGTAGCTGAGGATGTGGTATAAGTGACTTTATGGACACCAACTGACTTCTTTTGAATAGCTATAGCAGTTGCTCTAATATTTGGTCATTGGTAGGTGTTGGCAGTAATGCTCTAAATCAATTTGTACCCTTTTTCATAGGAATTGGATGATAATGCACCACCAAATATGCATCCAACATGTTTCTTGATGATGGTACCAACCCATTTTTAAATGTCTCCAACTGAGTACAGATTGATATCCCATTGTGTTTACCTTGCCTTAACAATTCCTTAAATCTTTCTCAAGAATCAAACAAAGATCCATCCTCTCCTTGCCTAAATGAAGTGATTTAATTTCTCATTTTTGAAATCTTGACAGGAGGAGAATACTTAGTTAAAAACTTTTTAGCCAAGGCATTACATGTGGAAATGGAATTAGGTTCTAAAGAATTAAGCCAATTTTTTGTTGTATCCTTTAGAGAATATGGAAATAACCTCAATCTAAAAGTGTTATTGTCACGGCGGGGAAATTTGAGATTAAGCTATTGATTAACTTAACTCGAAAAGAAAGAGTCGTCGCCGAACTTTATTGTTTCCAAAGGGAAATGGGGGAAAAGTCGAACAAACCCCAGAAAGGTAAAACAAAAGAGAAAATATGGATACGGGGGTTGGTTATGCAAGGGGAAGGTATAACACCCATCACATCTATGATACTCCATAGGAACCACTTGTAAATCTCTGTTTATAAAAAAATTTGGATTGTTTGTTGATTGATTTTAATTTGAAAAGACATCTCATCGTATTCGAGTGGAAAACTCAACTTACTACCCATACGTATGAGGAAATGAGCATTTGCATCATTTTTATAGGGAGAACTTTTACTTGGACTTTCTCACAAGCACGTCTCAACATTCAAGTGGAAAATGTCAACCACTTCTCAACAAATTGTAGAAGTATAGTGGTTTGCATCACTACAAGAATAGACTAATATCCAATATTTCGAAGAAAAAAAAAGCCTCTTAAAGAAAAATGCACAAAAAGAAGTTTGATGAGGTTTGTCTTTTTTTATAAGTTTTTAAAAGAGTTTGAATATTCTTAAGTGTTTTAGAATTTATTGAGAAAAAGATTTTCTAGTTCACATGACAAAGTCAAGGTTTATTAAGAAAAGACGTGATGTTTTGAAAATAAGAAGTTATTTTGAAATAGGGAGAAGTTTTGAAAATTGAGGAAGTGGGAAGGAGATGAAGAGACTATCCTAAAGTAAAAAGGTAAATGACATGAAATAAAAGGTCTCATTGTAAGGTAACCCAAGAGAAAGCCTTTGTGTGTGCAAGTATACTAACCACAAGGTAGATCAAGCATTTGACATTGGTCAAAACAAACATTCCTTTTCCTTTAGATTAAGCCACGAGATGAATAAGAACATGAGCAGATGAATATCAAAAGATCCAGATGGACACCCAAGTCACAAAGCCACAAAGAACATCCAAGTCTTGAATTGAAGATCAGAGGGTCCAGAGAAATCACTAGGTCTCAGATGAATCACAAAGTCTCAGATACCACTCCAAGTAAAGGGAAAATACTAAGTCCTAAGACCCAAAGTCCAAAATACTCCTCAAGCAAGGGATAGTAACACAAAGTCCATAAGATTAAATTAAAGGTTTTTAGGGTTTTAGCCATTTTATAATGTTTTTGTTCTTTTTGAAATAAGAAATCAATAAAAGGAAAAAAATAAAAAGCAAGAATGTAAATGACATAAAAGTAAAGACATGAAAGTAAATGACATAAATGTAAAGAGCATAAAAGTAAAAGTTAGATGTTAGCACAATTAATATTCCAATGTTAGTATTAATAAGAATCCAACTGAGTCGGGACAATTTAGCGTTATGTTAAGCAATCGTATGTGGGCTTATGTAGAAGTCACACCTATCTGAGGTCGGTCAATAACAATTTATGTGTCATACATGTTAGATAAATGAAACAAAATCATTATCCTAAAACAATGTAACACAATAGCTCACAAACAAAAGAAGAAGAAGATGGAGAAGGAGAAATGAAAGAATAAAGTAAAGACTCAAGAAATCACACAGGGATCATTTATCAACAAGTTAAATGACTCAAAACATGATCAACAAGGGATAACCTATCTCTGATATAAAGTGTCACAAATGATCAGATGATCATCCATTAACATATTTGAACCAAAGAAGATTGAATCAACCAAAGGAACAAACAAGGACTTGAAATGTTGAAAATATGTTCAACCAAGCAATCATCAAGAGCCAAAATCAAGACATTCCGAAAATTTGAATAAAAACAAAATAAAAATGATTTAAAATGGAAATTAAATGGAAAATTCAAAATATACATCAAAACTTAAAATAAATGGTTGAGAAAATTATGAGAAGTCAAGAAAAATATGAATAAGTGGATCTCAAAAGTCGAATGCAAAAATATTTTCAAATGATCAAAAATAAAATGAAAAATGAAAATTAAGTGAAAAATAAAATAAAATACTAATTAAATGCAAAAATGATTTTAAAATTATGCACAAAAAAATATACGTAATGCAAAATATTTTTTATAATTTATGAAGAAAAAATTGGAGTAAAAAAGTCAAAGAAGCAATTTAAAATAAATCAGAAAAGAAAAAGAAAATAAAATGAAAATAGAAGAAAAATGAAAAAAAAAAGTTTAAAAATTAGAGCCAACGGCTAGTTTTTGAAACACGCGCAGGCTTCATCTTCAACCTTAGCTGATCTTACAATCTTCACGAACTCGTGTTTTTAGCATGAATTAATCATGGATTCAGCTTGCTAACATTTCATCATCCATGCCTCTTTGCATCAGAGTCATTGATTGGCTTTGAGCAAAGAGAATTTGCTCAAGAACACGAAGAACCCTAGTTCTTCAAAGTAAAATTAAATGACCAATACGCAATATAAATTCTAGGTAGTTGAGGGCTTCTAATCTGTGAATCAAGACGAACACACTGGTAACTTATTTGCTCAAAAATTTAACTCGTAGCTACCTTTTCAGTTAAAGCTTCGAATGTTAACAGTGGTGGATTTCGAAGTCAGGTTTCATAGAGCTTCAAGCCACGTCAATGCTTCAGTTAGCTTCAGAGGAGACCGGTGAGTGATTCTGGGCGAAGAAACGAAGCTAAAAGAGCTTGAATCAAAGAAATGGTTAACTATTTTTTTAAGGTATTGGGTTCAAATGGTTGCAAAGTTTCTTTGGAAATAAGGCAAATGCTTCCTCTATTTATAGGAAAAGTCTTGCTAAGCTCACTCATATGAAATAGATCTAAATTCATGCGAATTAGGGTTGAATTTGGATGATTTTCAAAGCGTGTGAAGAGAAGGATGAAAAATGTGATTCAGTGATGAAACCTGGTCATTTTTCACTTGCTTTCACGCGTTTTAATTGTACAAAAAGTTCACACATGTTAAGTTGGTCCCAAATTGAAAATGGCATGAAATTCGTAACCTGAAAGTTGAGAAAAAAGTAGAGCTCAAAGTACCATGTTTGAAGTTAGGCCAAATGAAATTCACTCGTGCATTTTTTTTTTGTTCCAAATGTTCCTTTCATTTCAAAGAATTCAATTCCAAAATAACCACATCAAAAGGATGATTGTATTGAAAATGTCATTGATTCAAAGTTGGGGCTGTGGCCTGGTTTCTAAGTTAGGCATTAGGTCGAACCAAGTTTTGGCCTGCCTAGCCAGCTTGACACCTCATGTTCCTAACATCACAACTTTTAATTCCCTTATTCTAATTAATTCAAACTTAGGCCAAATGATCCTTGCGATGAGCTTAACAAGAGGCACAAAGAAGCTTGTCAGTTGGAATCTTGAGCTGGAAATAACATGAGTGGAAAGTAGGGGTCATGACAAGGTTTTAGGCCCTTTTGGCAACTTGGTCACTTCTAAAATTTATTTCCTTAGAGTTTGAATTGATGTTTGACCCTTTACGAAAAGTTGTACAACAGTTTAAATGAGACATTTGGGTCAAAGTAGATTCCAAAAATGTTGAAAAATGATAGATTTATGGTGTTTGGACCAAGTGACATGCCATACTTGGTTTTAGGTCAACCAAACATGCACCAACTTGAGACTTCTTGATATTTATTACATCCAAAGGCCCAATGATGAAAATTTTAATACCAAATAAAGGAAGCTTGATTGTACCTTGAATAATCTTGACTATTTCTTGAGAATTGGATGAAGATGACATGGAAATAAACACATGAACCATACTTGAATTAACTTTGAAATCATGCACCATAATTGAACTTCTATTGATCAAGTGATGTTGAATGAAGCTTGATATGAATGTGACCAAAGATTATAGGTCATGACTTTAAGAGAAAACTCTTGTGGCCCACTTGTTGACCAAACTTTGACTTTGAGAATCAAAACCCTAATTTAGAAACCAAGCTTGATCCTTTAATTGCAAGTCACTACCTTGTAAAATAAGAGAAGGAAATAACACATATCTTTTTATTTTGAATAGGGTTAGCAAAGTTATCATGTAAGCAAGCAATATAGGCAAAAAGAAACACATAGGTGCTTGGTGATCTCCCATAAAGGCAAACTCAAAGAGGTGAAGGTTAGGAGGATGCCATGCTTGTGATCTTGGTTGAAATGCAAATGATATGATAGGTGGAATCTTAGGTGTAAAAATTAGGGTATGACAGTTATCAATAATCCCATGAATTTTGAAGTTACTAGAAACTTCCAGAAATTTCCTCAAATTTAAATGTGGATCTTTAGTAGCAGCTCCAGAGTGTTGACCAATAGCTTGTAACGTTTGGAACATCATAGGCTAGAACTGAAATTGTGCCAATGTGATCTCTGGTTGTATGATTCTCATGTTCATGGCATTGGTATCAAACACAACATAATCCCTTTTGTTTCTTGCTCTATCATTGACAATGTCAAAATGTCATTTTCTGCCATGACTCTTTCTTGCTCTAGTTGTAGTTATTCAAAGACTTCAAACCAATGAGTAGGAAGAATGCTACCATGTAAATGACCAGTAGCTTGAAATCTCCTTAGCAATCTGAGTGTTCTCTCAAGTTTAGGGTCTTCTCTATATACTGGAGTCAACAACTTGCGCATATAGTAACCATGCACCTGTCGTGTCACCAGAAGACAGAAAATATCAAAAGCTCAAATTTATTTTTTATATAAAAAATTATAAAATCAAAGTGTTATTAATATAATCCCTGACAACATCACAAAAATCTTGTTGTGTTATTATATATGTGTAAGTATACACAATCAAATAGTAGCAAGTAATGTAAAAGTAACAGTATCGATACCACTATTGGCTGGGAATTTCGACGTCAGGTTCCCATTTGAAAAACTAAGTAAAAATGAAAGTTTCTTAAATTTGGTTGATTTCGACCGGAGCTGATATGGAATTCTATCGAAATGGTTCTCATGAAGAGATATGCTTGAGCAAGTACTTAGAAATATTTTCTAAGTATAAAAAGTTCATTCAACGAATGGATGTTATGAGGCCTTCCTTCGACAGACATTTGAATTTCAAATACAGATGTATAACTGTCTTTTGTCCTTATTCGTTTCTCAGGAGAGATGCGTGGAGGCCTATGGCGAAACGACAGCATGCAAGGCGAAACATGTCAACTTTTGAAGAAATGTTTGTTAGAGACAGTTATTTCGACGCATTATAAATAGGGGTATTAGTATTAGGATATCTGAGTGTGTTCAATTATTGTACTATACTCAAATTTACTCAAACTACCCAAGTTAACGTGAGAAAATAGTTATGGTTGAGAAATGTACGTTTGAAACACCATACATTTTATTTAATAGAAATTTACTTTCTTTTACCAATTGCTCTTTGTAACACCCCGAAATCAGTAGAATATTAATTTAGTTTATTTATTATAAATATTCGTATTTTCGGTGATTTTTTGGTGAATTATTGTGATGTCTGATGATTTATGTTGTGGGGTATTGACGATGTTAAGGGTGTGTTGATGATGATATAAGTATATGATTTATTAGGGATTATTTCGATAATAATAATAATGGAATAATGTGACAATGTTATTTAAATTATTATTATTATTTTAAAATAAAAGGAAGGGCTAAATGGTAATTGTTCGAGAATAAGTGAGGACAAGGTTGGAAAAGTCTATTAGGGGTCCTAGGGGTAAGTTGGACAAAAGAAGAAAAGAGAGAGTGAGAAGTCATTTGGTGATACGATCGGTTTGGAGAAAACGCTCTGAAGAAAGGAGAACAAGGCTAGGGTTCAGAGAGGCTTCAGAAGAACTCAGAGAGGAGGAATCAGAAGCGATTTTCTAAGGTATGGGGAGAAATATTTTATCATTATATTTGATATAGGTGTAGAAACATGTAGGTATTGGGTTCCAGGTAAATTTGACGGGTTAATGACGGAATTGGGATTTCTAGGATGGATTAGATGTTAGGGATAAAAGCTACCATGATGAATTGTTGTTGTTGTGTTGTATCTGTGATGAATTATGAGCATTTTGGATTGTGAAGTGTTGGAATCGTAGACCTTTAGGGTCTGATGCAGGTGCAGAACTGCAACTGCAAAGTTGCAGGTTGGCAAGGATTCGTCGGGCAAAAGTCCCGTCTCGCCGGGCGAAGCGAATTCGCCCCAACCTGTAACGCCCCGGTTTTGTTAGATTTATTTAATCGAGTCGATTTAATTATTTTGGTCTTTATATTATTTTATTCTTGGTTTTTATTTGGTAAATGTGTTATGTTTATCGTTATTATGTTTTATCGTGTTTTGGGAACGTTTGCGAGAAAATTGAGTGTAAGGGTATTTTGGTCTTTTTGGATTGGTTAGATATTGTTTTTCATTTAAAATAGAAACATAGAAAGAAAAGGAGAGAAAAAATAGGAAGGGAAGAAATAAAAGAAGGAAAAGAGAAAGAAAAGAGGAAAACTTGGAGTGTAAGAAACCGATTCAACCGACACTTCGAAGCGCGATTAATCGGGTAAGGGTGCGAAACTCGGTTATGCTATGCTTGTGTATGATTGTGTATGTGTGTGTTGGAATGTTTGCTGGTTTTTCCTAGCTTTTCAATTCTAGGTCGAAATGAGAGAAAACGATAGAAATCGATGTTTTCGCGGTTGAAAAGCGATATAAATGTTGTAGAATACTTGTTACTATGATTGGGATATGTTCTGGTTGTTATGTTATGGTTTGGAAGTGTTTTGGTGGAGAAAATGTTGGGTTGGAGTGAACAACAGCGCTGCTTAGATTTTTTGGGTTCGCAGGTTCGCACTGCGAATAGGGCAGCGAAGGGGAAAACGAAGGTTCGCGGGAGGTTCGCATTGCGAACTTTCTGCTGTTTTTTCTCTGCCACGGTTCGCAGGGAATTCGTATTGCAAAGGGGAAAGCGAAGGTTCGCTGGGAGTTCGCCTTGCGAACTTTATGCTATTTTTTCTCAGCCATGGTTCGCTGGGGGTTCGCATTGCGAATAGGAAAGCGAACATGACAGATTTTCCATTTTGTTCTTGTCATAACTTTTGGGTAGTAAGTCGGATTGAGGCGCGGTTGGATGCGTTGGAAAGCTAATGAGATGTTCTTTCTTATAAAATGGTTTTGAGACTAGTGGCCGATTTAATTGTGTCGGGAATTGGAATAATGTCATTTTGTCGACTTTTACCGTCGTAATTGTGTGCGATTGATGTGTTATCATGTGGTATGCTTTTAATATATATCGTATAGCTTGTGTGTTGTTGTATGATGTGAATGCATGTGATGAAATGTTGTGAGGAGGGTTTTTGACCTTATGGCAAATAAATGCATTGTGTTATGTTTGATTGTATATGCATAATTATGGATGTTGAAATGGTTCACACGGTTGTATATGTGTATGCATTTGATTGTCATGAGTCATTGTATGCTAAGCATCATGATATGCATCTTGTGATGTCGTGTGCCCTAGTGGGTGTGAGCGATGAAACGATTCCAGAGGGAATCTGCTATAACGGTCGTGAGCCTTATGCAAAGAGGACCTAAAGCGACGTTATAGACGATCGTGAGCCTTATACAAAGAGGACCTAAAGCGATCGGATCGTGAGCCTTATACAAAGAGGACCTAGAGCGATCCATAAACGTCGTGAGCCTTATACCAAGAGGACCTAAAGCGACGGGGAACGTCGTTTGCTCGACGGGGAGTTAAACTAAGTAACAAGCGATGATTCCAATAATTCCTGAGTGAATTAATGATGAGAATGATGGATGGAATGGTACCGCATTGCATTGCATAGAGTCGTTGTGTCGGTCTCTGTGCATTTGCATAAGTCATGAATGGATTGATTATGTGTGGGATTTGTGAATGGAATTGATGAGTTTATATATATATGTTGGTGATAAATGTGTTGAGCATGATTGATATGCCTTTGTGATGGATGTATGAGATATGAATTGTGTTGTTTTGTATTTGAATTATGGTGTAAGTTATGGTGAGAATGTTTTACATGTGTATTTTGTGCTATTATATAATTGTATGCAACTATATTATAATTGTGTTTCTCACCCTTCTGCTATTTTGAATGCTCTATGAGGAATTGCAGATTAGATGCTGGAGGTCTTTTTGTGAAGATTATGTCTTCATTCTTTTCTCGGTCGGCTCTGATATGTAGCATCAAGTAGTCGGGGAGATCGTTATGTGACATTATGTATATATATCTTTTTGGATTTTACATGTATGACTCTGGATATGACAGACAAATTTCTATGTTTATATATATGAGATTTCAGTTACAGATTTTCCGCTTTTATTCTGTATCTGAATTGTGGGTGTTAGGAACTGAGTTCCTCTGTTTATGTTGCTACCTGATTGTTGCATATATTTATGAGCAGGTTATTATATTTCATCATCATGATGTGACGCTCCGTCTATGCCATGAATGTTTTAATTCTACTCTGATTATTTGTTATCGCTTTAATTACTCGGGTTATAGATTGGGGGTGTTACATTAAGTGGTATCAGAGCCAGTTTGTGTCACTCTGTGCCAGTCCGTGTCGGTCATTGTGACCAAGTTGTTTGTTGTGCGACATTTGTGTTCGGTGAGCTGATTGTTTAATCATAGTTACTGTTATTGGACATGAACAGAATATGGCTGGTAGGAATAACGCTGCTCTTGCTGCTGCTATTCAAGGTATGGCTCAGGCTGTGCGGGGTGCACCTAATGCTGGTGGGAATGATGAGTTTAGGAAGAACAAACCGCCTGTCTTCAAAGGAAGACATGATCCTGATGGTGCTCAGATTTGGCTTAAGGAGATTGAAAGAATCTTTTGAGTGATGGACTGTGCTGAGGAACAGAAGGTGAGACTGGGTACTCACATGTTGCAGGAGGAGGTTGATGATTGGTGGGTTAGTATGCGTCAAGTATGGGAAGCTACAGGTGAAGTTGTCACTTGGGCTTTGTTTAGCAGTGAGTTTTTGAGGAAGTATTTTCCTGAAGATGTTAGAGGAAAGAAGGAGATAGAGTTCTTAGAGTTGAAACAGGGTAACATGTCTGTTATTGATTACACTGCTAAGTTTGTGGAGCTTGTTAAGTTTTATCCACATTATGTTGAAGCAACTGCGGAGTTTTCCAAATGTGTGAAGTTTGAGAGCGGGTTGCGTCCCGAGATCAAACAGGCAATTGGTTATCAAAGAATTAGGAGGTTTTCGGATTTGGTGGATTGTTGTAGAATTTATGAGGAGGATAGCAAAGCTCATTCTACTCATTATAAGAGTGTGAACAAAAGGAAAGGAAAGCAACCGTTTCGTGGGGGTCCTTATGTGTCACCAGCTGACAAGGGAAAGAAAATGGCTAATTTTGATAAAAGGCCAAGTGGGGGAGGTATGTATAATCCTCTAAGATGTTTTAGGTGTGGTGACTTAGGACATCGTCAGTTTGAATGTAGGAAGGATATGAGGAAGTTTTCCAATTGTGGAGGTATAGGACATGTAACAGCTGAGTTCAAGAGGAATGTGGTGAAGTGTTTCAACTGTGGTGAATCTGGTCATATTAGTACGAGGTGTCCGAAACCAAAGCAAGCTCAAGCTGGAAGGAAAGTATTTGCATTGGCAGGAACTCAAACTACTAGTGCAGATCGTCTGATCAGAGGTACTTATTTTATTAATAGTACGCCTTTAGTTGCTATTATTGATACCGGAGCGACTCATTCGTTTATTTCGTTTGAGTGTGCGCAACGTTTGACTCTTTTGTTGTCGTCGATGGGTGGAGAGATGGTTATCGATACTCCAGCAATGGGGTCAGTAACTACTTCTTTGGTTTGTTTAAGTTGTCCTTTGACCATTTATGGTAAGGATTTCGCTATGGATTTGGTGTGTCTGCCGTTGGAGGGTTTAGACGTGGTTCTGGGAATGAAGTGGTTGCAGTTCAATCGAGTTCATATCAATTGTTATCATAAGTTGGTACGATTTCCTTCTCTTGAGGAAGATGAGGAATCGGGTTTCTTATCTACCAAAGAGTTGAAGAAACTTTTGGCGGATGAAGCTCAGTTGTTCGGGTTGTTTACATCATTGACTGTGGATAGTCAAGTTGCAATTGATGTGTTTCCATTCATGTGTAATTTTCCAGAGGTGTTTCTGGAGGATATTTCTGATGTACCGCCAGAAAGAGAGGTAGAGTTTTCTATAGATCTAGTTCCTGGTACTAGACTTGTATCTATGGAACCTTATTGTATGCCGGCATCTGAGTTGGTTGAGTTGAAGAAGCAGTTGAATGAATTGTTAGAAAAGAGGTTTGTGAGGCCGAGTGTATCGCCTTGGGGTGCTCCAGTTTTATTGGTGAAAAAGAAAGATGGAAGTATGCGATTGTGTATTGATTATCGCCAGCTGAATAAGGTGACGATTAAGAATAAGTATCCTCTTCCTAGAATTGATGATCTGATGGACCAGTTGGTAGGTGCGTGTGTGTTTAGTAAAATTGATTTGAGGTCAGGTTATCATCAGATTAGAGTGAAAGAGGAAGATATTCAGAAGACGGCTTTTAGGACACGATACGAACATTACGAATATTCCGTGATGTCGTTCGGGGTTTCTAATGCGCCGGGAGTGTTTATGGAGTATATGAATCGCATTTTCCATGAGCATTTGGATTAATTTATTGTTGTGTTTATCGATGACATCTTGATTTATTCTAAATCTCGGGAGGAACATGCGGAACATTTGCGTATTGTATTGCAAATCTTGAAGGAAAAGAGACTTTATGCCAAGTTGTCCAAGTGTGAGTTCTGGTTGTTAGAAGTGAGTTTTCTTGGGCATGTGATTTCAGGTAATGGTATTGTTGTGGATCCATCCAAAGTAGATGCAGTTCTACAATGGGAGGCTCCGAGATCTGTTACTGAAATTATAAGCTTTTTGGGTTTAGCTGGATATTATCGAAGATTCATTGAAGGCTTTTCCAAGTTAGCACTTCCTTTGACCCAGCTGACTTGTAAAGGTAAAGCGTTTATTTGGGATATTCAGTGTGAGGAAAGTTTTAGTGAGCTGAAGAGAAGATTGACTACAGCTCCGATTTTGATCTTACCGAATCCTAGTGAACCGTTTGTGGTGTATTGCGATGCGTCTTTGATTTGTTTAGGTGGAGTGTTGATGCAAGAAGGTAAGGTTGTGGCTTATGCTTCGAGGCAGTTGAGGGTTCATGAGAAGAATTACCCTACTCATGATTTGGAATTAGCGGCGGTGGTTTTTGTGTTGAAAATTTGGAGGCATTATCTCTACGGTGCAAGATTCGAAGTCTTTAGTGATCATAAGAGTCTAAAATACTTGTTTGATCAGAAAAAGCTGAATATGAGGCAACGGAGATGGTTGGAATTTTTGAAGGACTGCGATTTTAGCTTGAATTACCATCCTGGTAAAGCTAATGTGGTAGCCGGTGCGTTAAGCCGGAAATCTTTGCATATTTCCGCTTTGATGGTTAAAGAGTGGGAACTATTGGAAGCATTTAGAGATTTGAGTTTGGTGTGTGAATTGACATCTGACAGCGTGAGGCTTGGTATGTTAAGGGTCACTAATGAGTTTCTGTTGACCATTAGTGAGAAACAGAGGTTGGATGTGAAATTTGTTGATTTGATGACGGTTGGAGATAAAGGTGTGAATGGTGACTTTAAAGTGGATGATAAGGGTGTGTTGAGATTCCGTGGTAGAATTTGTATTCCTGATGATTCGGAATTGAAAAAGATGATTTTAGAGGAAGGACACCGGAGTAGTTTGAGTATACATCCGGGAGCTAATAAAATGTATCAAGATTTGAAGAAGATCTTTTGGTGGTCCGGGTTGAAGAGAGATGTGGCTCGGTTTGTTTGTGCGTGTTTGACGTGTCAGAAGTCAAAGGTTGAACATCAGAAGCCTAGTGGATTATTGCAACTGTTGGATATTCCCGAGTGGAAATGGGACAGCATTTCTATGGATTTTGTGACAGGGTTGCCAAATACTCAGAGGGGACATAATGCCATTTGGGTGGTTGTAGATAGGCTGACTAAATCGGCGCATTTCATTCCGATTGACATCAGTTTTTCTTTGGAGAGGTTGGCTGAGATTTATATCCGTGTGATTGTGAAGCTACATGGTGTTCTGTTGTGTATTGTTTCAGATCGAGATCCGAGGTTTACTTCCAGATTTTGGGAAATTTTGCAAAAGGCGTTAGGTTCCAAGTTGAGATTGAGTTCTGCTTATCATCCTCAGACGGATGGTCAGACCGAGAGAACTATTCAGTCATTGGAAGATTTGCTGAGAGATTGTGTTCTTGAGCAAGGTGGTGCTTGCGATAGTTATCTTTCGTTGGTTGAATTCACGTATAATAACAGTTTACATTCGAGTATTGGAATGGCACCTTTTGAAGCGTTGTATGGAAGAAGATGTCGAACACCTTTGTGTTGGCATGAATCTGGTGAGAGTTCGGTGGTTGGACCGGAGTTAATTCAACAAACTACGGAAAAGGTGAAACTTATTCGTGAGAAAATGAAGGCTTCTCATAGTAGGCATAAGAGTTATCATGATCGAAGGAGGAAAGATCTTGAGTTTTGAGAAGGCGATCATGTATTTTTTAGAGTTACACCGGTAACGGGTGTTGGACGTGCATTGAAGTCGAAGAAACTTACTTCTCGGTTTATTGGTCCTTATCAGATATCCGCAAGAGTGGGTGTTGTAGCTTATCGAGTGGCGTTGCCGCCGAATCTTTTGAATTTACATGATGTGCTCCATGTTTCACAGCTTCGGAAGTATGTTCCGGATCCGTCGCATGTGATTCCGATGGATGAGGTTGAAGTCAGGGAGAACCTTACGGTTAAGGCATTACCGGTGAGAGTTTTGGATCGCGAGTTGAAGCGGTTAAGAGGCAAGGATATTGTGCTTGTGAAAGTAGCGTGGGGAGGCGCTGCTGAGGGCAATTTGACTTAGGAGTTGGAGAGTCGGATGCGGGAATCGTATCCGGAATTGTTCGTCTCAGGTAATATTTTCGAGGACGAAAATTTCTAAGTGGGGGAGAGTTGTAACGCCCCGGTTTTGTTAGATTTATTTAATCGAGTCGATTTAATTATTTTGGTCTTTATATTATTTTATTCTTGGTTTTTATTTGGTAAATGTGTTATGTTTATCGTTATTATGTTTTATCGCGTTTTGGGAACGTTTGCGAGAAAATTGAGTGTAGGGGTATTTTGGTCTTTTTGGCTTGGTTAGATATTGTTTTTCATTTAAGGGTTAAATATACAAACCCCCCCCTGCAATGTTAGCGAGTTTCGGTTTACCCCCCCACCGTTGCCAAAGGCAGGTTTTGGCAACGATTTTTTTGAAAAAACTGTTGCTAAAAGGCAGGGAGGGGGGAAAAGCAAAACTCGTTAACATTGCAGGGGGGTTTGTATATTTTACCCTTCATTTAAAATAGAAACATAGAAATAAAAAGAGAGAAAAAATAGGAAGGGAAGAAAGAAAAGAAGGAAAAGAGAAAGAAAAGAGGAAAACCTGGAGTGTAAGAAATCGATTCAACCGACACTTCGAAGCGCGATTAATCGGGTAAGGGTGCGAAACTCGGTTATGCTATGCTTGTGTATGATTGTGTATGTGTGTGTTGGAATGTTTACTGGTTTTTCCTAGCTTTTCAATTCTAGGTCGAAATGAGAGAAAACGATAGAAATCGATGTTTTCGCGGTTGAAAAGCGATATAAATGTTGTAGAATACATGTTACTATGATTGGGATATGTTCTGGTTGTTATGTTATGGTTTGGAAGTGTTTTGGTGGAGAAAATGTTGGGTTAGAGTGAACAACAGCGCTGCTGAGATTTTCTGGGTTCGCAGGTTCGCACTGCGAATAGGGTAGCGAAGGTTCGCGGGAGGTTCGCATTGCGAACTTTCTGCTGTTTTTTCACTGCCACGGTTCGCAGGGAATTTGCATTGCGAAGGGGAAAGCGAAGGTTCGCTGGGAGTTCGCCTTGCAAACTTTATGCTATTTTTTCTTTGCCATGGTTCGCTGGGGGTTCGCATTGCGAATAGGAAAGCGAACATGACAAATTTTCCATTTTGTTCTTGTCATAACTTTTGGGTCGTAAGTCGGATTGAGGCGCGGTTGGATGCATTGGAAAGCTAATGAGAAGTTCTTTCTTATAAAATGGTTTTTAGATTAGTGGCTGATTTAATTGTGTCAGGAATTGGAATAGTGTTATTTTGTCAACTTTTACCGTCGTAATTGTGTGCGATTGATGTGTTATCATGTGGTATGCTTTAAATATATATCGTGTATGTGCTGTTGTATGATGTGAATGCATGTGATGAAATGTTGTGAGGATGGTTTGTGGCCTTATGGAAAATAAATGCATTGTGTTATGTTTGATTGTATATGTATGATTATGGATGTTGAAATGGTTCACATGGTTGTATATGTGTATACATGTGATTGTCATGAGTTATTGTATGCCAAGCATCATGATATGCATCTTGTGATGTCGTGTGCCCTAGTGGGTGTGAGCGATGAAACGATTCCAGAGGGAATCTGCTATAACGGTCGTGAGCCTTATACAAAGAGGACCTAAAGCGACGTTATAAATGATCGTGAGCCTTATACAAAGAGGACCTAAAGCGATCAGATTGTGAGCCTTATACAAAGAGGACTTAAAGTGATCCATAAACGTCGTGAGCCTTATACCAAGAGGACATAAAGCAACGGGGAACACCATTTGCCCGACGGGGAGTTACACTAAGTAACAAGCGATGATTCCAATAATTCCTAAGTGAATTAATGATGAGAATGATGGATGGAATGGTACCGCATTGCATTGCAAAGAGTCGTTGTGTCGGTCTCTGTGCATTTGCATAAGTCATGAATGGATTGATTATGTGTGGGATTTGTGAATGGAATTGATGAGTTGATATATATATATATATATATATATATATATATATATATATATATATATATATATATATATGTTGGTGATAAATGTGTTGAGCATGATTGACATGCCTTTGTGATGGATGTATGAGATATGAATTATGTTGTTTTGTATTTGAATTATGGTGTAAGTTGTGGTGAGAATGTTTTACATGTGTATTTTGTGTTATTATATAATTGTATGCAACTATATTATAATTGTGTTTCTCAAGCTTCTGCTGTTTTGAATGCTTTATGAGGCATTGCATATTAGATGCTGGAGGTCTTTTTGTGAAGATTATGTCTTCATTCTTTTCTCGGTCGGCTCTGATATGTAGCATCAAGTAGTCGGGGAGATCGTTATGTGACATTATGTATATATATCTTTTTGGATTTTACATGTATGACTCTGGATATGACAAACAAATTTCTATGTTTATATATATATATATATATATGAGATTTCAGTTGTAGATTTTTCTCTTTTATTCTGTATCTGAATTGCGGGTGTTAGGAACTGAGTTCCTCTGTTTATGTTGCTACCTGATTGTTGCATATCTTTATGAGCAGGTTATTATATTTCATCATCGTGATGTGACGCTCCGTCTATGCCATGAATGTTTTAATTCTATTTTGATTATTTGTTAGCGTTTTAATTACTCGGGTTATAGATTAGGGGTGTTACACAACCTCGCCGGGTGAAAGTGGGAGTGTAGGAAAGGTGGAAATTGTGATTAGTGGATTTTGTATGAGGTGTGAGATTCGCCACTGGTTCGCCGGGCGAAGCCCAGGCGAGCGAGTTTCATTGCTGGGCGAAGATAGCTGCGAATGGAGAGTGTAAAAAAGTGGGTTTCTGGATTTTGAATGGGGAAGATGCTTCGCCCGTGCTTCGTCGGGCGAACCCAGGCGAGCACGCTGCTTCGCCGGGCGAACCCAGGAGAGCGCGCTGGTTCGCTGGGCGAGCTCCAGGCGAGCAGGAGCAGTAATTTTCTTTTCTTTTCTTTTCTTTTCTACCTTGTGCTGCTTTGTGCCTTGATGATTGATGATGATTTTTGATGCATGATGACGATGTGATGACATGATGATGTGATGTTTTATGATGATTTTTGATGCATGATGATGTGATATTTTATGATGACTTTTGATGCATGATGATGTGATGTTTTATGATGACTTTTGATGCATGATGATGATGAGATAATATGATGTTTTAATTTTATGAATGATGATGCAATGTAACGATTTTATGACGATGACGATTATGACGTTTGCATCATGCATTCATAGCATCCTAGGACTTCGGTCCAGTGACAGTTTTTAGGACTTCGGTCCAGTGGTGGCTTCAATCCCATTGTGCAGATTGGAGTGTATGACGTTGCTCCGGTTCTTGTGTAGAATCGATCCTATTGGTGGAGATCTTTGGAGGGTGATGGCCCAGTGTCCATCAAACATGACGAATTGTTACCACGTCCATGGGTCTGTGTTGTGCATTTCATAATTAAGTGGCATTGCATGTTGTGAATTTATGATGTTTTAGTGACATGATTTATAAGTTGTGTGATAATGACGATGTGTAATGATGATGTTGTTTTGTTGCGATGAATGCTATAGTACTGTTTCTTATCTTATATCTTGTATAATGGTTTATGATTACTCACCCTGCCTGTTTGAATGTTGCCTCCACGTGGGTAATGTACAGGTGATCAAGGTTAGCTTTCGGTGCGTGAAGATTTTGACTCGAAGCACTTTTGGTTATTTTGGTAGATTTAGAAGGTCTTGCTCTGATATGTAACATCGGGTCGGGATGTTTGAGTCGACCATAGTGCTCTTTTAATTGGTGATATTATGATGTTTTGAGTTTCGATTTTAAAACCTTTGGATTGTTTTGAAAATTTATGATGCTTATGAAGTTTTCCGCTGCGAAGTATTTGAATTAATTTTGATGTTTAACCCGTGTTACGGAGCAGGATGTTCCATTTGATGTTTTATGACAAAATGTGACGCCCTTTTGGGATTTTACTCTGATAATTGTTGTTATTTTATTCGTGAATGTCTGTTGGGTAGAAGGGTGTTACACTCTTTACTGCATTTCATTTACTTTGTAGTCATTTTTCTTCATTGCTTTACTTTACCAAAATTTTACAAAGTTTAGTCTTTTTCAACAAACAATCAAACAATCTTTTCACAACAAATGAATATTGTCGAAGTGTTCTATAATTTTCCAAAAATACATTAGACACTATAAATATGTCCTTAGGATTCACTAGTTGATCCTGCAAATGAACCATATTAATTTTTTTTTGAAGACCAGCGGTTGTTTACCAATTTTCACGGTAAACACCAACATAGATAGTAAAAACTTAAGTTGATTCTCAATGTAAAAGTTTGTAAATATTCATGAGTAAAAAGATAACAATAATAGCTTGTTGTCACAGATTTAGGTGGACTAGCAATCAATAAGAGTAAAGAAGTTAAATCAATAGTGAAAGGTATGTTGGGCAATGATTCATTTAATTATTTTCATATTTTTTGTGTGTCTTATGAGACCTATCGTGACAAATAATGTAAAAAGTGATATAGTGGTGTATGTATGTAACATCAAAGCATATGCATTAAGTTAAAAGAACAACTCTCAAGGTCTCTAAATAACATTAAATCATGTCTTGTTTAACTTCTGATTTTCCCTATGGTTGTAGTCCTTTATGTCTAAACTAAATAATCTAGTGAATATGGCTATCCTACTATTTTCAACCATATTTATCATGATTTCCACTAACTAATATATCTCTCAATCATCACCCAGCTTATAACTATTTATAAGGTGATCAAGCAGAGAAAAATATATATAACATTATTTCACATGATAAAAAAGCATCACTTCAAATCACTCCATTTAACACCAAAATACTACTTTACATTAAACTTCACATTACTCAATATAAAGAGTTTTAATTCATGGTGAGCAAGAGAAATACAACAATACAAGTAAACCTAATTGAAACAATCTACTCCTTGCAATATTTGAATCACCAGGAGGCGAGTTCGGTAACGCCTGGAAGCTCAACACTTATTCAATGGAGGAAGGATACAAGGAACTCTTCACCTTTTAGTTCAGACTTCTTCTTCTTCAACGAGATGAATTTTTATAAGTTATTTCTCAAGTCTCTCAACTTCTGAACCTCTCTTCATTTATTCTAAGTTGTCCTTTTATATCCTCCTAACTTTTAGAGTTTTTCTTTGAGTATTGGATCATGGGCCTTGTGACTATCCATTGCTTTGGCCCAGGAAAATAAGCATATTCCTTTTTTATCATCTTGTGCCAGTATTCGGTAGTACAACTCAGTGTGTAGGGGATAACACGACCTGTGGCAGGCCTGCCACACAGAAAGACAAGTCGCTCATAAATTTCAGTGTCCAACATCTTTTGCAGGTTTTATCTTGTAGTGTTTGATCTTATCCATCCACTTTTTTCGGCTCACTCATACTTCATTCTTCAAACTCGTACCACTTTTTCCCTGATGTTGAGGACCTTCACTCCTTACAACATCTTATGGCTCTAAGGCCTTCTGAGGAGGGAGGTTGGCTAATGCAATTGTGACAAAACGTATCATCAAAGCAATCATACACAAGTAACAAACACATAAAATTCACAAAAGAGAGCACCTAGTATGATCCATTCTAATTAAACTAAAAACAACAAAACCTACTAAATTAAACACAATAAAGCTTGCAAATCCATACTTAAAATCAAGTAATAAGGGCTTAAATATCTCATAAATAGTGAATTATCATTGCCTTTTTCATTCCTTTCCCCAGGTACGACAACAAATGCTAAAGAGTTCTTTAGCATTGCCTTGTATATAAATCGAGCCCCACACTGCTCAACATTAACGAGGATTGGTTGGCCCACATCATTATGGTATTTCATCTTCAAATAGACTAGAGAGAATACAATGTCCAACATTGCTAGGAATGATCTTCCAAGAATGTTATTATAGACGCTTTCACAAAGGATGACAAGGAAAACTACATTTATAATCCTCTTATCCTTCCCTCTGCCAAAAGAAACTGATAGATATAATGTTCTACATGGTTGAGTTAAGGAGTCGGTGAATGCTATGAGGTTTTTACCTTCACATGGCTTCAGATCTTTCATGTGTAATCCTAACTTCCTAAAGATTCCGAGATACATAAGGTCGCATGAGCTTCCGTCATCAATGAAGATCCCCGCTACCGAATGATTGGCTATGGTGGTGGTTACGATCAGTGGAAGAGTTGCGTTATGAGTTATGACAACCATCTTATCATCTAAAAACTTTAGCGTTGGTTTATCTTATAGTCACTTCTTGATTTACATATTGCTTGATGAGGATGGTTTTTTATCGCCAAGTTGCCTATGGTCGACTGAGTCGATGACGAGGATCTGGGACAATCTGACGTTAAAAGGACAAAATGTGCTATGAGAAGCAGGATTTATGGATGTTTTCTTCATCTTAGTGTGACTGTTATAACGATCGTGACTTAAACTAAAGGATCTGATTGTGGAAATTCGCAGGAATCAAGAGTCAATTTCCACATACGGCGTCATTATTCAGAAGCGGAACCAGAACGGCATTGTGAAGGTGAAATTGAACTTTGACATAGTGGAGTAAACTTCTAGTACGACGGAAAGGGTGTTGATTTGCAAGGTTAATAATCCAACACTCAAGTCAGTAAGAGAATGGAAAGTGATGTGAGAGTGAGAATGAAAAATGATATGAGTATGAGTGACAAACGAGCATGCCCTCCCTGTTATGGCCCGCCCTACAAAAACTCGCAAAAACACTAGGAGGACAATGTGTAGGCATGAGCCTAAAATCATGGTCCGCCCTGTAAAAAAAATAAGTGGGGCAAGACGAACCCGCAGACATTGCATTCTTAAACTCTAAAATGTTAAAAAAAAAAAAACTAAGGTGAATATCCGCTCCTATAAAAGAAAAAATAAAAATAAATAACGGAACGAGACGGGGTGGTGTATTAAAGGGTGCGAGATTAAAACTTTGATTTGTTTTGAAAAAATACGAAGAAAACAGATATGAGAAAATTTTACCTTATACCCCTAGTTTTATCCCTATACCCCTATATTTTATAAAAAAAATATCAATTTTACCCTTCTATATTTTTAACTAATTTATTATTCTATTTTTTAAAATATTTTTTAAATTTTATTTTGCATACCGGAAGACTTTGCAAAAGAGTTCCGGTACACAAAATAAAATTAAAAAAATGTTTTAGAAAATGACTACCGGAACTCTTTTGTAAAGTCTTCCGATACACAAAAATTGATTACCAGAACTCTTTTGTAACATTCCAAAAAATGACTACCGGAATTCTTTTGCAAAGTCTTCTGGTACACAAAAATTAACTACCGAAACTTTTTTGTAAAGTATTCCGATACACACAAAAAAGTTTAAAAAATTACTACCAGAATTCTTTTGTAAAGTTTTTCGGTATACAAAAATTGATTATCAAAACTCTTTTGCAAAGTTTTCCGGTACACAAAATAAAATTTAAAAAATATTTTAAAAATAAAATAACAAATTATTTCAAAATATAAAAGGCATAATTGATATTTTTTATAAAATATAGAAGTATAAGGATAAAAATAAGGGTATGAGGTAATATATATATATATATATATATATATATATATATATATATATATGAGAGTTAGTTAGAGTGGTCCAAATCTAAATCGAATATGGATTTCCTCCTATTAAGGCTTTGTCGGCAGTTCGATAAGAAAATCCTTACTACCGCAAAAAAAAAAAAAAAGTTAAAAAAATAAAAATCTTACAAATTTAGTTTTTAACAATATGACAAGACAAACATACGTTAATACACTGTTTTTTAAAAACAATTATGAATAAAGCGAAAACTGTGAACGTGCCTATATATCTAACGATTCTACAAAACACACACACGACACGACGCTGTCGGAAGCAAACACAAAAATAAACCTTCTAATAATGGAAGTTGGACGAGGCTGTAATTTAAGAGCAAGTTTTCCTTATGTAGAAACAGTAACACACTCTCTCTCCTTTCTCTTTCATTCATTCAATTATTTAAGCCCAGGCCCACTACCCTACCTCTCTCTCTCTCTTGACTAAGATGGATACAGTCAGGCCCACTACTTTATTGTCCTCAACTTCCTCACTTATATGTATCAAATTCAAACCTAACAATCTATTAAAGACTCAAGGAAAAGGAAATATTAGTAATGACACAAAATTATAATTATTTTTCCACATTAAAGGATAGATTTGGAAAGATTAAAACCATTGCCAAAACAGGTAGTACCTTTGCTCTCTTAATATAATTATCTAACAATATTTTATTAATTTAGATAACATTTAACATCGGTTTATTTTAACTTTAATTTTTTTTTAATTTTTAGAAATAATTTATATAACCAAATTTAAAATACTAAAAAATGTATTTATTTTTTATAATTAAAAAATTAATTTGACATCAAATAACATAAATATATATTATTGAAGATTTAAAGATTATTTAAATCACAATTTTTTCAAAAAAAATTATTTTAAATATGATTTTTATGAAAAGCTGTTAACTTCAAGTTTAAATAAATTTTTGACATTTTGATATCAAGAAAAAGTTATAATAATGTATGTACTTAAAATAATATTTTAAGAAAAAACTAATTAAATTAATTTTTTATTTGAAGTTTTTTTTTTTTAAATTATAAATTTTTTAAAACAAAAATATGTAACACTATAAAAACCATTTTTGAAAAAATTGAAACAAACAATCCCTTATAATTTTTATCTATATACTTTATTTAAATATCATCAAATAAAATATTGTATCTATTTTTTTATTCTTTTGTATAAATATTTAATAATTTTAAAAAAAATTTAATTATTATATTTTATTATTTTTTCGGTCAACCGAAATATTTTATAGCTGTTGAAGAATTTTTCTAATTTTATAAATATTTTTATCTTTATTAATTTTCCTCTTTCTATTAATATTATATAATATCCCTTATAGACTACTTGTTTCATTGTTTCCATTTTTAATTATATTAGACTACGTGTATACTATGTAATTTTATTAGTATTTTTATTTATTCTGTTCATTGTGTTATTTAATTGTTTATAAATTATTTCATTTTTTTATAACATCATTATTTTGAAGTTTAAATATATATCAATATGCTTCTTGCAAATATATTATTATTTATAAGGGTTAAAATATAAGTACAATCATCAAAGCATAATTTTATGTATTTGTAAGGATTAAAGTTAAATAAATAATAATAAATAAATAAAGGTAAATTAAGTTTTGATCTCTCTATTATAATTTATTCACGAAATTCATCCTTCAGTTTTATTTTTAAACAATTTTGTTCTCTCTTCTCTTTTTTTAATAAAAAATATATATTGATATGTAATTTTTTAAATAGGTGGCATATATTATTGGTGGATTATTAAAAAAATATTGATTAAAAAAACTAAAAAATATCTCCATCATATAACTATAATATTTAATTTTAATGGTTAACTTAAAATGAAAAAATTGAAGAAAAAAAAACCAAATAAATTGGTAAAAAAAAACGTTTGAAATTGAAGATTCTCCTTTGAACATCCTTGTCAATTACTACCTCCGTTCCTTTTTATAAGAGACGATTCACTTTTTAGGTTCATTGAATAATCAATATATTTAGTCTATAAACTGACCAAATACATTAATTATACAATGAACCTAAAAAGTGAATTATCTCTTATAAAGAAATTATACAATAAACCTAAAAAGTGATTTGTCTCTTATAAAAAAGAACGGATGTACTATTATCTATCTATTAAAACGAACCACTATCAAACTACCTAAATCCCACTTTTTTTTCCATTAATTTACATTATTAAAAGGTTAAAAAAGTAAATGGCTAATGTCTAAATTTTTTTCTAATATACTCTATCACAAAGTAACACATGGTCTCATTACAATCATTCATTTTTAAACTTCAACTTTTTCCATCTTCATTCTCTTCTTTCAATTCAAATTTCAAACCTTTTTCCCATTTCATTTTCTCATATTTTCTCATTTTCATTTTTAATTTTTTAATACAGTACTTCATTTTCTTTTTCTCTTTTTATTTTTTCTAAGTATCAATTATCTTTCTATTAAAATTAAATACCGTCAAACTACTTAAATTATTTTTTCCTTTACGTTAATTACTAATAAAAGATTAAAAAACCTAAATAACTAATGTCTCACTTTTTTTCCAGCTTACATACGATCTTTTATTAGTAAGATTTAAATTGTGTCAGATCTATTGATCAGAGTCTATTGATCACATGAATAGTTGGGGAAAACCTATGATCCCAGATCTGTAGAGGCATAGATGCATGTGACAACAATGTGAGACCTATTTCCACAATGTGCTTACTTTTTCTTTCCACTAGTACTGCGCCATTTTAATGAGATAAGTAAAGGTAAGTAAGCTTTTGTGAGATACCCAGCTCAATTGGATATTTGGTAAATGGCATATTTCTCCCTCATAATTAGATTGCGCTGCTTTGATTGTGGTATGGAATTGAGTTTGAAAAAAATTTGCATACAACTTGAAAGCAAACATTGCCTTAGTTATGCAACATGACTTGCATAACAAGAAACTAGATTTATTGAAAATGGACACATTACAATGTTTAAGATCCTTTTGAATGGCTTGAAAGCTTGCATGAACTAGTCTATAATGTCATAAGAGACTATAGTTATGCTTACTTACATTAGATACTACTCAGAATGAAATGGAATTAATAGTGAAGCATAAGGGAGATGAGATATGATATTTGTACTTCAAAAAAATTAAATTGTGTCAGAGTATTGAGAATTATCTAATTTCATAAAATAAATTCTTAATTTTATTAAAATTTAAAAATAGATTAATTAATATTTATAATAATAATAAATAAATCGAATTGATTAAATTTATCGTAAAAACAAAATTAAATGTAAATATTCTATTAAAATTAAATACCGTCAAACTACTTAAATTATTTTTTCCTTTACGTTAATTACTAATAAAAGATTAAAAAACCTAAATATACTATTTTTTTCCCCAACTATTCATGTGATCAATAGACTCTCATCAACCGGTCTCTCACAATTTCAATCATCCTATCATGCCTTGTATCAGAAGCTTCCCAATTATGACTCACTTAAAGTGTTTGGATGTTCCTGTTTTCCTCTCACCAGGCCCTACAACAAATACAAACTGGATTTTAGATGTTAAAAGTGTGTGTTCTTTAGCATATCTTCTCAACATAAAGGGTATAAATTCTTAAGCAAGATTGTGATAATTTTTATCTCAAAAGATGTCATATTCAATGGGAGTTCTTTTCCTTATCCATTACTGTTTTCATTTGCTCCTGATATATCAAAAGCCCAAATCAGGTGTTTTGAGTCATTATCATTTCCTCAACTTGCCACTTCTCCCTTGCATGCATGTGAACCTATGCCATGCTTATAATGATTTTGTTATGGTGAGTGACATCATATACTCTATTACTCCCCCCACAAGCTCAAGGAGGATTGAAGATGACGAATTTGAGCTTGGTGCACATGTCTTGAAAAACCCCATTGAAGAATATCTTGCTTTAGCTCACACGACTTCAGAACTGTTGTGGCTTAAATATTTGTTCAAAGAACTCAGTGTAATATTCTTCCCTCCAACGCTTCTATGTGACAACCTTAGTGTTGTTCTTCTCTCGCACAATCCAATTATCCATTCCAGCACCAAACATATTGAGCTTGATATTCATTCATTTGGTGCATGAAAGAGTAATTTCTTAACACAAGAGATCCAACATGTTCCTAGTGCTTTACAAATCGCGGATACACCCACCAAACTGCTTTGTACATGGGCTTTTTAAGACTTGTGCACCAAGTTCAAAGTCGTCATCTTCAATCCTCTTTGAGCTTTTGGGGAAGTAATAAAGTATAGGGTATCTCACACCATAACAAAAGCATTGTAAATGTGGTATAGGCTCACATGCACGCAAGGGAGAAGTGACAATTTGAATAAATGAAAGTGACAAATGAACGAAATAAGAGGTTATGAATTGGGCTTTTTATGTATCAGAAGCAGGTGAGGACATTGATGGACAGGGAAGAGAACTTTCATGGAATATGACATCTTTTGAGATATAAAGTCTGCCAGTCTTTCTTAAGAATTTGAATCCTATATGTTGATAAGATATTCCTAAGAACACACACTTTTGGCTTCTATATTCAAGTTTCTATTTGTTGTAGGGCCTGGTGTCAGGGAAGAAAGCACATTCAAACACCTTGAGTGAGGCATAATTTGGAAGCTTGTGGTACAAGGCATGGTATGATGACTAAAATTATGAGAGACCAGTTTAAGGGAGTCTATTGATCACATGAACTGTTGTTGTAACGCTGTGATTTTATAGTAATATAGGCATAGAGGCAGGTGACAACACAGTGAGGCCAATTTCCATAATGTGCATGTGTTTCCTTTCCAGTGTGCCATTTTGATGAGATGAGTAAGGGCAAGTGAGTCTGTGTGAGATACCTAGCTCAGTTAGATATTTGGTAAAGGGCCTAAATTTACCCCCATAATCAGACTTCCCTGCTTTTATTATGGTATGGAATTGAGTTTGAACAAAGCTTGCATAAATCTTGAAAGCATATATTGCCTCAGATTTGTGCTTCAGAAAGTAGATCTAAGTAAACTTAGTGAATTCATGCACAAAATCAAGGTAATAGAGATAACCAGAAGTAGAAGGAAAAGGGGTGAGCCCCCAAAGATCAGTATGAAGTACATCAAAAGGTGCATGGTAAATAGTTGAAGAAAAAGGAGTCTGTATTTTATGAGATTTTCCTAAGCAATGTGACTTGCATAACAAGGAACTAAATTTATTGAAAATGGACACATTACAATGTTTAAGATTCTTTTGAATGACTTGAAAGTTTTCATTACATAGTCTATAATGCCATAAGAGACTAGAGTTATGCTTATTTACATAAGATACTACTGAGCATGAAATGGAATTAATGTAGAGCATAAGGGATATGAGCTTGACAGAGTTTGTGAATAATTACTTAAGGCACCATAACTAATCATAGGAAACAATAAAGTCAACATGAATCAAGAAAGCCTTTAAGTAGAGTGACTTTAGAAACTTGATATTTGATAAAAACACTTTTTTAGCACAAAATAGAAACTTCATATTTGATAGAAACTTTTTTAGCACAACTTTATCGTCTTTGGAGAATTTGGAAACTGATAACAAGTTGTGTGTAGTGCGAGGTACATGCAGGATATCATTGAGAGTCATACAAGTTGAAGGACAAGAAAGTGCATTAACATTAGCAAAGCCTACACATTGAATTTTTAATGAGTGACTATTTGCTACATTGACTCGACTTAGACCATTGTAAGATTTCTTAGAATGCAAGAAATAAGGATTAGAGGAAAGATGGTATGAAGCACCTGAGTCATCGAGCCAAGATTTACTTTCAAGGTCTTTATGCAATGAGTATTCACGAGCATGAGCTATCAAGGCCAAAGCTTAAGGATTTGTTGTCACATCAGCATATTTATCAGTGTAGTTAGCAAAAAAAATCAGGATCTTTCACTTGAGTTGGTGCAGATGTAAAACTTTCATCAAACCTTTGCCAACAATCCATTACATCATACCCATATTTACCACATAACTGACACGTAGGTCTAGTACCAGGCTTAGTGTGTCGTCTACCATATCCCCTACCACGAGACATGTGGCCTCTTCCACGAAAATTTGTGTGCTGATCACATACACCATGTGTTTGATGATTTTCATTAGCCACATTTGCTGACACAGTTGCTACATCCAGCTCTTGCCGAAACTTGTCCAACTGTGCTTCTTAAACATAGAGAAGTGTGTTAGACGATGGCTATGGATCTAGAAGGGGGGTTGAATAGATCCCTTGAGTTTTACACGCAAATGATTTACAAAATTTGTTTTAAAAAAATGTTTAAACGGAAGCTACCACTGGATAGAACGTCTACAACGAACCTTCTACCAAAAGGATCGGATATGCACAAATATATCACGGATGAGTACAGAAGAGAAAAATTCAGTTTTGAATATTACACTTAAGATACGCAATCAACAAAATATCACTTGGTTTATGTATATTCCAATCCAATGAGGTAAAGTGATAAGCAATTTAAAGGCAACAAGTTCGAATTTTGCTTTGAAACAAATTATCAAACACCTAGTGTGCGAAAACACACTAAGTGTAGAATTTCAGTGGAGGGTAATGTAAAGCTGCTCCAAGATACAATTTAAGGAATTGTATCAGTTTAACAAAACGATTTATCAGCTTACAATTACTCTACGACAGAAATTTCGATGACTTGCAACTTCACAAATTCGAATGAACTGAATTGTAAAAGAGTTAAGGAAAGAGAGAACAAACGCGATTTGATTAGGCAGTTCCCCAATCGTCCTCGCTTTGGGTACGTCTTCCCCCAACTTCACAAATGGAATTGAGATATATATATATATAGTTGTTGCAAATTGTTTATTACAAGAGAAAACAATGAACATCCAAACCATCGAACGTCTTCGATCGTTGATGTAGAATTTTCTCTTCCCTTGATTCAAGATGAATCAAGTGCTCCAAATATGGTTGATCCAATTACCGTCCCACGCTACTCAACCGAAAGAAACCACCGTTTTTCAGTTACCTTCACTCGGTCAATTGCGATCTACCAAGAATTCGAACCCAGACCTCCTTTCTACGATCCTCTGATTACAGCTACTAAACCAAACAATTGCGCCAATTTCCGGTTACCTTCGCCCAGCCGAATCCCTGTAGAAAGAACAGTTTGTGCAAAAATCCCCCAAAATCTATCCGATTCTTGGAGGACAAAACCAACTGGTTTTATTCAAGAAACACCTGCCAAGCTCTCAACCCAGAAGATGAAGATTACACTTCCTAAATTCTGAACGTTATCACTTCGATCAATGGGCGACACAAACAAAGATGATTATGTGTGATTGTTTGTTTACACAATGAAGAAGATGAAGATGAAGAGAGAAATGACATATATCTTTCACGTTTCTTGTTTGAAATAAAAAGGATGACCAAAACTATTTATATGAAAAAAATGCCCAACAAAAATAATAACAGAAAAATAACAGAAAAGAAATTAAGTGAAAAAATGCAGAATTTGAAGTCATGCGTCGACCTCCAGCCTTCATGCGTCGACGCATAAAAGAAGAATTTAGTGTCCACTGACTTGTGCGCTTTCCCGCAAGTTTTGGAGGTTAGCGCATGAAATTTGGGGTTAGCGCATGGACTGGAAGGGTCGGCGCATGAAGTGAAAATTTTTAGGAAATTCAATTTTTCTGAGCATTTTTACCAGACCAAGATCAGAGACACATACTAGACACAACTAAAATGATAGTGGACATTTATTTTTGGAGAGGACAAGATCCTATGCATCTAGACATATGAACGATAATGGTTAGACGCTATATGCCCGACACGTGAAGTGATACTGCTCAAATTACAATCTAATATGTTTGTTGACATCATTAAAACAAGGTAGCTAGGAGAATATCCCTCACATACTCCCCTTTTTTGATGATGGCAACACTTTCTTAGCTGTCACGAGATATGTAATTTGAGAGTGAACAAAGCTCCCCCTGTCTTTGACATCTGGTTAATAAAATTTCTGCTTGTTATTCTTCTCCCCCTTTGACAACATCAAAAAGAAGAAAAGACAGTGGTCAAAATAATGCAGTATAATACGTATTGGATCATCATATATTTGCAACAACCAAACAGTAACATGCATCCACGTATGATACCGCTAATGTAAACTTAGGAATGATTAAATAAGGAAGAAAAAACATACAAGCAAAACATTCACTCCGGAAGAGTTTAAACAAACAGAACCACACGTCAAAGTTAAGCAACAAAAAAAACAACCAAACCACAAAACATAAACGCAAACACAAATGAAGCTTAGGGCATTATGTTCAGGATGGGTGGATCTTGGTCGATAGATGAACCTGCTCTCACGTGACTGCCAAAAGTAACCCATCATGGAAATGGTTTTGGCAAGAAATTATTGTTCAGCAGTTATATGAATGTGACAAATCTGTGGAATAGGAACATCAAAGTGATTCAAAATGTTTGCAACAACAGACGCATAACCAAGTGCCAGAAATTTGTGGGAGCTGCGAGTAACGAACATCCTATAAGCAAAATAATAAGGCCAGTTAATTTTGATCTTATTCTTGAGAATATAGATGAGGTGAACCTCTGCCTGCTCAACTCTTGAGTATCCTCCTTTCTTAGGCCTCAAGATGCGAGCAACGATCCACTGAAGAATACGGCCTTTGAATTTTAGATGGCCGGTAGTGACACTTTTAGGAAATAATTCACTTGCCACAAAATCATCTGAATACGGTTCCCGCAGCATCGAATTCAGAGCAGTTTTGAACTCATAGTTCTGAACAAAGGTTTTATCAGTAACCTTTGGGAGAGTGTCATCAGTATCCAATACAAAAAGTGTAGACCATACATCATTGGTCACTTCAAATTCTGTATTATTCATAGAGAATTTAAATTCAGCCCCATGAAATTTGCCCTTGATCCCACAATAGAACAACCGAGTCAAATCTTCACTATACTTATCATCACATTCTATAAATTCACTAAGATTTTGAAAATTTATAAGTTCAGAAATCTTAGGAATGTGAAAATCTAGACCCATCAGAGGATAAAACCCATGTTGTCTTATAACAGCCCGGTTAGAAAATAGTTCCTCAAAAGGAATAGTTAGCCTTTCAGAAATTAAAGACTTAAAGGTTACCCGTTGTGAAGATAATGATGTTCTGGTTGGTGCTGATTGTGAAGATGATCCTCTTGTTCCCCTTCTACTAGGGTTTCGTCTTGAAGCCATTGTTGAAGAAACGTTGAGAGAGGATGATGACACTTGTTTTTTTTTTTTTTGCTGAGAGTAAAGAGGAGATATGTGCAGCCCTTAGAAAACCTTGTAGCAGTAATATAGAAGATTTTCTCTTTGTGGGTTTTTGATTTCTAGGGTTTTGATGAGGATTTAGTGGAGAGTAATTGTTATTGATGAGGTTTAATAGAGGAGGATAGGGAGAGATTGACCACAAAGACTAATGAGATGACATGCAATAACCATAGATTAATGTGCAATGAGAATATGTAGGGAAAATGAACAACACTAGGTCGGCACACACGCCCCAGTAAAGAAGGGAGTCTGAACGGTCAAGTTATGCGTCGACTTGTGAATCTGTGCGTCGGCGCATGATTCTTGAATTTTTAAAAAAAAGTTGAACATGTGTTTATGCGCTATCCTGAAAATTTAGTAGGTCAGCGCATGAATCTATGCGTCGACGCATGAACATATAAAAGTGAAATTTTGCAATTTTAAAGTTCCAACCAGATAAATAGACATATGCACATACAGAACAAAACATCCACATGAACGATAAGTGCTCAAAATGCAATAAACATCAAGATTAGAGTAATTAATATGGCACAAAATATTGATGAACATCTATAAATCGGAACGATATTACCTTGATCATTATGACGATAAGATCCCTCACATATGGCTAAATATCTCTTTGCATTGTTAGTTAAAAGAATAAACAAGCATATATATATATATATATGTGTGAAGATCAATACTCTAAAGGATTATAAAGCACGATCCGAGATATCGAGAATGCCAAGTTCCCTACGGATGTGAAAGAAAGGCTCTGTAGCTAATGGTTTTGTGAAAATATCAGCAAGTTGATTCTTAGTGTCAACGTGCTAAAAAATTACATCACCTTTCTCTACATGATCCCTAAGAAAATGATGGCGTATTTCGATATGCTTAGTGCGTGAATGCAATACGGGGTTCTTAGTTAGATTAATCGCACTAGTGTTATCACACAAAATTGGAATACGTTCAAGTTTTAAGTTGAAATTAAGTAATTGTTGTTTAAGCCATAAGACTTGAGCAAAACAACTACAGGCGGCAACGTATTCTGCCTCGGCTGTTGACAAAGCAACGAAAACCTGTTTCTTGTTGTGCCAACTCACCATGGAATTTGCGAAAAAGTGACACGTGCCACTAGTACTTTTCCTATCCAACTTGCACCCGGCAAAGTCGGAATTGGAGTAGCCAACTAAGGAACAAACACTACCTTTGGAATACCACAGCCCATACTTTGGAGTACCAGAAAGGTATCGAAGTATGCGCTTAACTGCCTTTAGGTGGGATTCCTTGGGATGTGCCTAATACCTCGTACACATGCATACACTAAACATTATATCGGGACGTGATGCGGTAAGATAAAGAAGAGACCCTATCATACCTCGATACTTCTTTACCTCAACATCCTTACCCTTTTCGTCACGATCAAGATTAGCACTTGTAGGCATAGGAGTATCTATTGCTTTGCAGTTTAGCATATCAAAACGTTTTAGTAACTCAAGATAATATTTCGTTTGACTCACGAATGTGCCCTCTTCAAGTTGTTTGATTTGCAATCCGAGGAAATAGTTGAGCTCCCCCATCATGCTCATTTCAAACTCCCCCTGCATCAAACTAGAAAAATCCTTGACCAAGGTCATGTTAGTAGACCCAAATATGATATCGTCAACATAAATTTGTACCAAAATTAAGTGTTTTCCTTGACGTTTAATAAAGAGGGTTGTGTCAACCTTTCTTCTTGAATACCCTTGATCTAGTAGAAATTTGCTTAGACGTTCATACTAAGCCCTAGGGGCTTGTTTAAGTCCGTACAGAGATCATTTAAGTTTATAGTCATGATCAGGATATTCGTGGGATTCAAAACCCGGAGGTTGGGCTACATAAACCTCTTCATTTATGTATCCGTTAAGGAACACACTTTTAACATCCATTTGGAATAATTTAAAGTTCTTTGTGTAAGCATAGGCAAGTAGAAGGCGTATGGCCTCGAGTCAGGCAACCGGCGCATAAGTTTCCTCATAGTCGATTCCTTCCTCTTGGTTATAGCCTTGCGCTACAAGCCTAGCTTTGTTACGCGTTATTACTCCATTTTCATCAAGTTTATTCCTAAATACCCATCGGGTGCCGATTACTCGATGATTTCGCAGAGGGGGGACAAGGTCCCAAACCTCATTTCTCCAGAATTGATTTAGTTCATCTTGCATTGATAGAAACTAATGCTCATCGAGTAATGCCTCCTTAGTGTTTTTAGGTTCAACTTGGGAGACAAAAGCAGAGTAATAACAAAAGTTACTAAGTTTATAGTGAGTTGTTACTCCCTTAGAGATATCACCGAGAATGTTGTCAATTGGATGGTCTTTTGAAGACTTCCAAGCTGGAGGAAGTTCATCTTTATTAGCATGATGATCATCCTCACTTTTCACTGGTTGGTGATCCTTTTCCTCCTCAATACGCACTGCTTCAGGCTGATCAATTCCCTTATCAGTGTCCTTGAGTATGTCTTCAGTAGGTACACCTGCACCATGAAAAGAACTACCTTCTCCGACATTTCTCGGATAAGACTCGTCAAAAGTAACATGAACTGACTCTTCAACTATGCGTAAGCTCTTATTATAAATTCTATATGCTTTACTTGACTGAGAGTATCCAAGAAAAATACCCTCGTCAGCCTTGGCATCAAATTTACCAAGAGACTCTTTCCCATTGTTTAACACAAAGCATTTACAACCAAATACATGAAGGTGAGATATGTTTGGCTTACGCCCTTTTAAAAGCTCATATGGTGTCTTGTTTAGAATAGGCCGGATGAGCACCCTATTCAAAACATAACAAACCGTAATTATGGCGTCGGCCCAAAAGTATTTTGGTAATCCACCATCATTGATCATAGTCCTTCCAAGTTCTTCCAAAACTCTATTTTTACGTTCCACTACCCTATTTTGTTGAGGGGTACGTGGTGCGAAAAAATTATGATCAATTCCGTTGGAATCAAAAAATGCTTTAAATAAATGATTTTCAAACTCACCCCCATGGTCACTTCTAATTGACCCAATGTTTATGTTTAACTTGTTCTGAGATAACTTGGCAAATCGTTCAAAGGCCGAAAAAGTATCACTCTTATTTGCTAAGAAAATTATCCAGCAAAACCTAGAAAAACCATCGACTATAACAAGCCCATAATAGTTACCACCTAGAATTTTAACCCTAGATGGTCCAAAGAGGTCCATATGGAGGAGCTCAAGGGGTCTCATAGTTGAAACAATGTTTTTAGATTTGAATGAGATCCTTGTTTGCTTCCCCATTTGACATGCATCACAAAGGTGATCCTTTGTGAATTTAATTTTGGGCAAACTGATGACTAGGTCTTTAGAGACAATTTTGTTAAGCAAATCAAAATTGATGTGAGCCAACCGTCTATGCCACAACCATGAATCTTCATTCATAGCGACTAGACACTTGTCTCCATTCAACGATACCTCATTTAAGTCTAGCATGTAGTCGTTGTTCACCCTCAAGCCCTTAAACACATTCTTTTTGTCGCTATCTTCAACTATGCAACAATCCTTTAAAAAAGATACTTTATAATTCTTGTCACATAGTTGACTAATGCTTAAAAGGTTGTGTCTAAGGCCTTCCACAAGCAGCACATCAGAGATAGTAGTAGATGAGGGGTTACCTACACTACCTTTTCTGAGAATCTGTCCCTTGTTGTTATCTCCGTAGGTGACAAACCCCTTTTTCTTCGCCACAAAGTCGATAAAAAGAGATATATCTCCGGTCATGTGTCTCGAGCAGCCACTATCCAGAACCCATCTTCTTTCGGTGGTCTCAAGACTTTGTACCTACAAAAACAATCAAGGGAGAGTAGGTACCCAATTCTCATTGGGTCCTTTAAGGTGAGTGAAACCAAAACCGCACTTGGGAAACCATTGGTAGATGCCTTTCGGAACAAGAAACCTTCTGAAGCGGCATTTAGCAATAGTATGACCAGGCTTACAACAGTAAAGACAATTACGATTCATTTTGAATTTACTTTTGCTATCACTATCTCGAATCACACAGGTATACTTTTGATATGGATTATTCATGCTCTCACGAAAATGTGATCGATCAATAACAAACGTAACTTTTGGCTTAAGAGCCTTGTCCAATTTGGCCTTGAGGGTTCTCACCTCTCATTGCCAAATATGACAAGTGTCACAGCCCCAATTGAACCAAGAGGTAGGATCCTTTTCAACCTTGGCTTTTGATGTGTCCACTATAGATTTTTTGAGAGCTTCCAATTCCTTTTCGGAATCGGAAACCTTCTTCTCGAAATACATGAAAATCCTTTTATTTGAGGCTAAGCGTTGAAATGCTTCCTTAGCCTCATAATGTAACATGTCAAAAGCCTTTCGTAACTCTAAATGATACATAGTATTAACATGATCATATTTAGAATGCTTTACCTCTTTTGCTTTGTTGTGGCGTGCCATAAGACAAAAGTTAACGGATTCACTTTCGTCACTTGAAGAATCATCTTTCTCCGACTCACTATCGCTTTCCCAAGCGATGTATGCTCGTCGAGACTTGTTGAACTTTTTGTTTGAGCGACTCTTGTCATTATCCTTATCTTTGTCTTTCTTTAGAGATGGACAATCCGGCTTGTAGTGCCCGGATTTTCCACAGTTGTAGCACGTACCTTTTACCTTGCCATTTTTATTTCCTTCGCTTCTAAATTGCTTCCTAAACTTGACTAGATTTCTATCCGAGTGTTGAATATCGTTCTTACGAACATATCTATTGTATCTCTTCACAAATAAGCCCATATCATCACTGGATTCTTCATCTTTGTCATTATTGGTTTCATCATCACTTAGCTCTTGATGTGTGGACTTTGAACAAGAAGCCTTAAGAGCTATCGACTTCTTCTCCGTATCTTTTACCTTCTCTTTCTTGATACTCTTTTCATGTTTATCCAAGCTAATGAGCATTTGCTCATGCTCATCGAGTTTACCAAAGAGTGTTGTGAGGTCTAGTGTAGCAAGATCATTGGCCTCCTTGATAGCGGTGACCTTCGGTTGCCATTCCCTGTTAAGACACCTCAGAATTTTGTTAGTAGAAACCTCATTTGGAATTGGTTTACTAAGAACATGCAGTTTGTTGATAATGTGAGTGAATCATTTTTGCATATCCGCAATGGTTTCCCCTTGCTTCATGTAAAACAAATCGAACTCTTACGTTAGTGTATTAATACGAGCCAACTTAACATCATTAGTGCCTTCGTGGGCTACTTGTAAAGCATCCCACATGGCTTTGGCCATTTCACAATGGGAGACTCGATAATACTCGTCAACTCCCAAGGAGGAGATGATCATATTACGAGCCTTCCAATCATAGCTGTACTTTTTCTCGTCCTCCTCAGGCCATTGGGCTTCGGGTTTAGGAACGACAACGCCTTCCGCGTTAGTCATAGTAATTTGCATGGGACTGTTTAAAATAACGTTCCAAACCTTCCGATCATTGGAATTAATATGAACGCGCATACAATCCTTCCAGTAGCTGTAATTTTCGCCTGTAAAAACTGGAGCTCTATTATAAGCCCCCTTAGGTTCGTTTGCCATGATCCAAGAAGTTTTACCGAAGCACCAGAATTAACTGGAGCTCGTGATACCACTTGTTAGACGATGGCTATGGATCTAAAGGGGGGGTTGAATAGATCCCTTGAGTTTTACACGCAAATGATTTACAAAATTTGTTTTTAAAAAATGTTTAAACGGAAGCTACCACTGGATAGAACGTCTACAACGAACCTTCTACCAAAAGGATCAGATATGCACGAATATATCACGGATGAGTACAGAAGAGAAAAATTCAGTTTTGAATATTACACTTAAGATACGCAATCAACAAAATATCACTTGGTTGATGTATATTCCAATCCAATGAGGTAAAGTGATAAGCAATTTAAAGGCAACAAGTTCGAATTTTGCTTTGAAACAAATTATCAAACACCTAGTGTGCGAAAACACACTAAGTGCAGAATTTTAGTGGAGGGTAATGTAAAGCTGCTCCAAGATACAATTCAAGGAATTGTATCAGTTTAAAAAAACGATTTATCAGCTTACAATTACTCTACGACAGAAATTTCGATGACTTGCAACTTCACAAATTCGAACGAACTGAATTGTAAAAGAGTTAAGGAAAGAGAGAACAAACACGATTTGATTAGGCAGTTCCCCAATTGTCCTCGCTTTGGGTACGTCTGCCCCCAACTCCATAAATGGAATTGAGATATATATATATATAGTTGTTGCAAATTGTTTATTACAAGAGAAAACAATGAACATCCAAACCCTCGAACATCTTCGATCGTTGATGCAGAATTTTCTCTTCCCTTGATTCAAGATGAATCAAGTGCTCTGAATATGGTTGATCCAATTACCGTCCCACGCTACTAAACCGAAAGAAACCACCGTTCTTCAGTTACCTTCACTCGGTCAATTGCGATCTACCAAGAATTCGAACCCAAACCTCTTTTCTATGATCCTCTGATTACAGCTACTAAACCAAACAATTGCGCCAATTTCTGGTTACCTTCGCCCATCCGAATCCCTGTAGAAAGAACAGTTTGTGCAAAAACCCCCAAAATCTATCCGATTCTTAGAGGACAAAACCAACTGGTTTTATTCAAGAAACACCTGCCAAGCTCTCAACGCAGAAGATGAAGATTACACTTCCTGAATTCTGAACGTTATCACTTCGATCAATGGGCGACACAAACAAAGATGATTATGTGTGATTGTTTGTTTACACAATGAAGAAGATGAAGATGAAGAGAGAAATGACATATATCTTTCACGTTTCTTGTTTGAAATAAAAAGGATGACCAAAACTATTTATATGAAAAAAATGACCAACAAAAATAATAACAGAAAAATAACAGAAAAGAAATTAAGTGAAAAAATGCAGAATTTGAAGTCATGCGTCGACCTCCAGCCTTCATGCGTCGACGTATAAAAGAAGAATTTAGTGTCCACTGATTTGTGCACTTTCCCGCAAGTTTTGGAGGTTAGCGCATGAAATTTGGGGTTAGCGCATGGACTGGAAGGGTCAGCGCATGAAGTGCAAATTTTCAGGAAATTCAAATTTTTCTGAGCATTTTTACCAGACCAAGATCAGAGACACATACTAGACACAACTAAAACGATAATGGACATTTATTTTTGGAGAGGACAAGATCCTATGCATCTAGACATATGAACGATAATGGTTAGACGCTATATGCCCGACACGTGAAGTGATACTGCTCAAATTACAATCTAATATGTTTGTTGACATCATTAAAATAAGGTAGCTAGGAGAATATCCCTCACAAAGTGCCTCAACATCTTATAAAGAAAGAGATTCCATTGTACTATACATTTGCATCACATATGGATTATATTCTTCAGGTAATCCATCAAGTATCGAGTCTATGTGATTGTGTTCCGAAACAGTATTGCTAACAGCCAGTAACGAATTTGCAATTGCTTTGACATGAAGAACATATTCAGTGATTGAGTTGTTACCTTTCTTGATTGATTTTACTTCGATTCGAAGTTGTTTCATATGCGCCTTCATGTGAGCATTGAAGTACTTATGGATCTTGTCCCATACTTCAAACGCGTGTTTGCATTAGAGTACTCGAGGTAGCATGAATTTTGAGATGGTTAATAGAAGTCAGATGAAGATCTCATGGTCCTGCACGATCCATGATTCATATTCACCTGAAACCTTGTTTTCAGCTTGATCTTGCATTGATTTGAAGTTTGGAGGCATGCGAGGATTGACCACTACATTATGTGTTGTCTAAACAAATATGACACCCCAACTTTTTTATTCGTTTTCTTGAAGTTTGATTAAAAGTTTGGGAACAAAGTGATGTGAAGAGGAAGAATCTGGTGCAGTGAATGCAAGGTTCTGAATATACGTCGCAATTATTGTTGGTAATGGAGCTTGCGATGGTTCTCTGAGTTCAACCATGATTGTTCGAGGAGGAAGAAGCAATTACACACGTGAAATGTAAGTGAATTCAGTTAGGATGGTTAGAGTTGTTGGATAGTGGAAGGGATCGGTGAGAGGAATGATACCATAATAGAAACTCATTCTGTAAACTTCATTTCATTTTGATTAATTGAAGTTAGTTATTTACAATGCTAAGACATCTATATATAATCACTTATGCACGTTTTTTTTTTGAAAAAACCAAACTGTGTATTAAAAATAAGAGAGGCACAAGTAGTGCCTAAGATACAACAACAATGACAGAATATCAATAGCACCAAGCATGCTGCGCCAAAACCACCTGAATAACGACCAAAACGCAGCAAGGCCACAGCAGCAAAACATAACAAAACAACATAAACACCAACACCTATAAACAAACACCAAACAATTGAACAAAAGGACTACTACCATTACTCTAATACAACCCCAATAAACACTGCCACTAGCCACAAAAGGGGCACAAAAACTGGATTAAAAAATCATACTTTAACCAGCTGCAATAAACACTAGGGGTGGCAAACGGGCATGCCCGCCCCGTTTAGGCCCGTCCCGCAAAAGCCCGAAAAAAAAGGGGGCGGGGCGGGGCGGTCAAAGGTAGAGATGCGGGCTCATTTTCTAGGCCCGCCCCATTTAAAGAAGGGCCCGCGGGCATGCCTGCTATTCTCTTAAAAAAAAACTCATTAATCCTAATACTACCTGTAAAAAAACACTATCATTATCCTACATAAAATAATTAAATTCAACAAACCTTAAATTTTACAAATTTAATTTAATTTCCTAAATTTTATGGGCCATAAGACATCATAAAATAAAATCAATTTTATTTGTTCCTAAATTTTTCTTATGTAAGAGTTTGGTCTTTTCTTTTTAGTTTGTTTTAGTTGGTGCTGCTGGACCCTAGGGGTCACTTGGCATTGTAGTTGGTTTTTTGAATATATATATATATATATATATATATATTCTTTTTTTTCAAAAAAAAAAAAATTTACCCGCGGACATACCTGTGACCGCCCCACGCCCGCCCCTCTTTTTTGCGGGGCGGGGCGGGGCGGACATACTTAAATATGCAGGTTCAAAATTCAGCCCCGGCCCACAAAAAATGACGGGTAAAACGGGCTTTTCCCGCGGGCCGGGCCCGTTTTGCCACCCCTAATAAACACTGCCACTAGCCACAGAAGGAGAACAAAAGTGCCTAAGTTACAGCAACAATGACAGGATGTCAATAACACCAAGCATGTTGCGCCAAAACCACAATTACTCTAATATAACCCCAATAGACACTGCCACTAGCCACAAAAGGGGCACAAAAACCAGACTAAAAATCCAGATTCCAACCAGCTGCAATAACCCAAACACCGGCCCCTTAACACACTCCATATATATATGATGAATACTCTACCTATGCATGGATTGCATGCATGTGAACCTATGTCATGCTTACAATGCTTTTTGTTACGGTCAGTGATATTCTATCCTCTTTTATTCTCAACATGCATTCCCACGTTTATTTTTGGATCAAAACTAGTCAATGTATCAAAAGAAACCTAACCTATATTTTTTTTTTTGGGAATGGTCTTACTTTGACAAAAATTAATTTTGAATTAATTAATTTTATAATATTATTTATGATTAAGAATTTTCTCTAGATCCAAAAATATTTAAATCAACTTCGACTTATTATTTATTGTATAGGTAAACCTAATTCTGCTAAAAAAAAGGTCCTAACATATGAAAATTTATTGTGTCTACAAGCACTTTTTCTCTTGCAAACATAAATCTAAATAGCATACACATAATCTATCATACAATCTAGATGTTAATTACTATTAATTGAACTAGCAACTTGCGCAACAAACCCTCCTCGATAAGATAGCATTTGCCATAAAAATAAGCTAAGACTTTGGGTTCATGCTAAGAGGGGAGAAAGAGAAAGGAATTGAAATTTGTAGGCAAAGCTGCATAGGGTAGGCTTCCAAAACATGGACCAAACTAATTCTTGTAACGATTATTTAATTGTCCCCATTCAATTCATGCAAGTTGCTTTACTAGGAAAGGAAATGACAATTATAGAGTTGTCACTCACTATGGGAAATAATTATGGTGCACGCCATGATACTATTACCAACACAATAATCAAAGTTTTCTGTATTTATTTTTCAATGCTAAAAATTATACAATATCCACTACTTTAATGTTTTTACAAAAATTAATATTTTTTATTAATTAACAATTTTTAAATATGCACTTATCTTTCATTGAAGATATTAAATTACAATTTTATTTTTCTATTTTATCGCATTAAAAAATAATTTATTTTAAATTTAAATATATCTGGTATTTTCTATCATTTTTATATTTAAAATTGATGATGTGTCGTGATAAATTATCATATAAGATATTTTTTTAAACTTTAAACATAAAAACTAAAACTTACACGTCATTAAAAATGAATATGTTATCAGTTGTGAAACGATGTCGTCAATAACAGAACAAAGTTGTGAGATAAAGATTGAGTTTTTTTGAACAAACACAAGAAACTCTATTAAGTTTTACGAAAGAGAGAGAAAAAGGAAGAAGAAGAATAAGAATTAGTTAAAACTATTTTACTATTCACCTTCTCAATAAGGGTTCAAAGATTACAAGTGAATACATACAATTAACATATCTCAACAACCTGAGAGAACTAGTATATTTATAGACTACTAAGTTAACTTAGGCTACAAGCTAACTTAATAATTGGACTTACAAGTAAGACCCAATTTGACATGCTAATTTAAACACAAAGCCAACATATTTCGACAGTATGCTTGAACAGACTTCGACTACATCATGCACAACTCCTGTCAAACTATGAAGCTACCCTTATCGACACTAGAGTTCGATCTAAATACATCAAATCTCCACCTTGAAACAAACTCTATGCTAACAAGGGAACAAACTAGCTTTCATCATGCAACTTTATCAACTGCATACAGTGGAAAAACTTGCTACTTGACAATGATTTGGTGATCATATCAGCAACATTGTCATCAGTCGAAACCTTCAACACTTGGACTTCTCCACGCTCGATTATCTCTCTGACGAAGTGCATCCTCACATCGGTGTGCTTGGTTCTCTCATGATATGATGAATTCTTTGACAGGTGTATTTCACTTTGACTATGACATTTAACAATGATAACTCGACCTTGAATTTTCAGCTCCTTAGCAAAACCTTTAAGCCACACTGCTTCTTTCACAGCTTCAGTAAGGGCAATAAACTCCACTTCAGTGGTTAATAAGGAAACAACCTTCTGAAGTGTTGCTTTCCAACTAATTGTTGTACCAAACATAGTGAATACATATCTAGAAATATATTTTCTAGAATCCATACAACCGGCATAGTCAGAGTCGACAAATACTTTTATTTTGACTTTGCTATCATCACCATAGGCTCCACCATAAATAAGGACTCTACTCAGAGACCCATTGTTGTACCAAACATTAATGCTTTCCAGTGCGCCTTCCCAAGATTGGCCATATACCTGCTTACAAGGCTCACTCCGTACGCTGTGTCTGGCCTCGTACAGACCATAACATACATCAAAGAACCTACTATATTAACATATAGAATGCTATTCATATAGGCTCTTTCAACTTCAGTGCTAGGACTTTGAGTCGTACTCAGCTTGCTCTAAAGATTAGTCAATGTTAGAACATGCTTTGAGTTCGACATACCAAACTTATCGAGAATCTTCTTCAGGCATGTCTCTTGAGATAAGCATAATCTCATCTGCTTTCTATCTCTCCGGATGTCAATCCCAAGAATTTTGGAGGCAGCTTCCAAATCTTTCATGTCGAACTCCTTATTAAGTTCAACCTTCACCTTCATAACATCTTTGACATTGTTGCTTACTATGAGGATGTCATCCACATAAAGCAACAAAATAACAAGTTAATTTCCAGGTCAAAATCTGAAGTAAACACAATGGTCAAACTGTCTCCTAGTGAAACCAATGTGTGTCATGAATTTGCCGAATCTCCTACTCTATTGTCGAGGATATTGTTTTAGACCATAGAAAGACTTATTTTGCTTGCACACATAATCTTTCTTTCCCTTTTCTGCATACCCTTGAGGTTGGCTCATCAGGATTGTTTCATCTATATCACCATACATGAAGGTTGTCTTCACTTCCATCTGTTCAAGTTCTAGGTCGAACTTCACTACCATGGCTAACAACATTCAAAGGGATCTATGCTTTACGATACGTGAGAACATATAGGTGAGAACATATCATTGAAGTCGACACCTTCTTTATGAGTGAACCCCCTAGCAACCAACCTTGCCTTAAAATGCTTCGACATCACTCATTCGATTCCTTCCTTAACCTTGAAAATCCACTTACGTACGGCTGACTAACCGAGCCCCTGCAGGTTTCTCGATTAACTCCCAAGTGTTATTATCATGAAGAGATTTCATCTCATCATCCATGGCTTTCAGCCATTATGTCTTATTTCGACTCCTCATAACTTCCTTATAGTCTCTAGGTTCTTCTTTAAGAACCTCACTTGCAGAGATTAAGAGATAAGCTATGAGATCTGCATAACCAATTCTCTAAGGTGGCTTGATGACTTTTCTCGACTTGTCTTTTTCCAGTAGGTAGTCATTATCAGTCTTCTTAGCTTTGACAACAACTTTTGCTTCTTCTTCGACTTCATCTGGGTTATGCAACTCAATATTAACATGTTCCACCTCAACTAGAATCCCTTCCTGTTCCAGCTCTTCTTCAGAGATCTTGGCGCTTCGACCAACACCATCAGTTTTATTAAAATCCATCTCAGCTTCATTGAAAACTACATCTCGACTTGTGATACACCTCATGTGACCTGTCTCTAGGACCCACAATCTATAATCTTTGACTCCTTCAGGGTATCCAAGTAACATACTTCTCAGAGCTCTAGGTTCGACTCTGTCTTGCCTTATGTGAGCATAGGCTAAGCACCCAAGTACTCTAAGTCTGTCGAGATTAGGTGGATGTTTCGACCAGACTTCTTCAGGTGTTTTCATCCCCAAAGCTGTTGAGGGACACCTATTTATCAGATAAGTTATAATCATGATTGCCTTAGCCCAAAACACCTTTTTCAATCTTGCATTAACTAGCATGCACCTTACTCGTTCTAAATTGGTTCGATGAAACCTTTTAGCCCAACCATTTTATTGGGGAGTGCCTACAGTAGTTATGTGTCTTGCAATACCATACACAACACAATAGTTGTCGAAAGCCTTATTGCAAAATTCAAGACCATTGTCGGTCCTCAACCTCTTGACCTTCCTGCTTTTTTTAGTTTTCGACCAGAGTCTTCTTACTTTTGAAATTTTCAAAATTTTCATCCTTAGTCTTCTGGATGAATACCCATAACTTTCTGGAATAATCATCAACTATGGATGAGAAATACTTTGCACCTGAGTGTGAAGGATTCCTTGCAAATCCCCAAAGATCAGCATGAATGTAATCAAAGGATCCATGTGTTCTTTGTTTACCTTTGTTAAACTTCATTATATAGGATTTACCAAATACACAAGGTTCACAAAACTCCACACTACAATAAAAAACGTTTTTTATGACGATGCTAACACCTCGAACAATAGAAAAGCGAGGGTATAGGTATCGGGAGCATCAAGTTTCATTTTGTTTAAATAAACAACCATTTACCTCGATTTTTTAGAAAAGCGAGAGAATAGATATATAAGGGAGCTCACTTTGACATCTAGTCTTTGCATTTTATGTTTTTTTTTTTCCAGTTGTTTAGTTAGTATTTCTCACTTGGCGCCTTTCCAAGTTCCATTTTTATCATTGTTATTTTTTTATTTTTTTTATTAGTATTTACCTTAGCTACATGGTCTAACTAAGACGTAATATATTTTGCATTAATCAATTTCAAAATACTATTTTCAAAATCTTATTTTAATTTTTTATTTGATGTGTTCAAACCCCTCGGTTATACAACAAAACCAACTTTACATATATTTTAATTGAATTTCCAGAATATGACGCTATTGTGTTTTTTATATTTTATATCAGATTTTAAATAAAATCGACGTGACACATTTATTGTATGAGATACTTCATACTAAAATCTAGTGAAGAAAAAACTTGCATGTTGTTTTCCAAGAATGTGACAAGGAGCATCAAGTCAAGAATTTTGCATATGTCCAAATTTCATGAAACTCAGGAGCTAGAAAAATACCTTGGAGTGCCGTTGAAAGGGAGAGCATTGAGGAGGAATGATTACCAATATATTTTAGAGCAACTAATAATAAAGTTAGCAGACTGGAAAACTAACCAACTTTCTTTTGCATGTCGAGTTAGATTGGCTAAAAGCGTCTTAGAGGCATTTCATATTTATCCTTTGATGACAAACATTCTCCCTAAAGCTTGATGATATTCATAGGATACAGAGGAGTTTTATTTAGGGAGATTCAGAAAAGAAGTGGAGGTATCACGCGTTTAAGTGGGATACTGTGACGAAAAGTAAAAAGGAGGGTGACTTCGGTCTTAGAAAGATGGATCAAATGAATAAGTGTGTGGCATGAAGCTAGTGTGACAACTGATTAATGGGGAAGATGACTTATTGTGCACGATTCTGAAGAATAAGTATAAATTTTCTAATATGGTGGAGTGCGCATCACACAGAACTGATTCCAAGTGATGAAAGGACATAACCAAGTTAACTCTAGAAGTGATCGAGCTTGTTTGCTGGAGTATCAGATGTGGTCCCACCATTAATCCATGGTTCGACTGTTGGACTAAGGCAGGACTGGTTACCCAAAATCTGAATCTGCAGATTCCACAGGAGCTTCGGCATGTGAGTCATAAGGACTTGGTTGGAAATGATGGTGATTGGGATTGGAAATGTTGAATCATTGGCTTCTAGAGTCGATCTAGCAGAAATTCTAAACATTGCCTCCTTCTAAAACTAAATATGGGAGCGATGAAATTGTGATAACACGGAATGGTTCGACTGGAGCTTCGGTCAAGCGTATGTATAGCAAGTTGGTTCAGTTGGATGACAATGGTGAAGATATTATTTGGAGGAATATATGGAATCTTAGGACTCAGAAACCTATTAAGACTTTTGTATGGTTGTTAGTGCATTGATAGATTATTAACCAATCATCAAAAGAGTTTAAAAGGTATGGGAGGGACAGATTGCAAGTTATGTGGCAGTGTTTGCGAAACAACTTTGCATGTTTTCCGAGATTGCAATAAAGCTAGACAGCTTTGGAGTGATATAATTCCTGATGATATTAAGGTGGATTTTTATACCTTATAGATTAATGATTGGATCGGTTTTAACTTATGCCATAATAGTCATTGGAGTAAATTTTGGTATGTGGGGTGTAACTATTTATGGTGGTGGCGTAATAAGAACCTCCATGATGACTATTATGAGAGACATATTTCCCATCAAGCCATGTGCATGGAAGTATAAAAGATTATTATGAAGCCCTAACTAGATCGGGAGTCGTCACGGAAAGTGAGAACAATTCAATATTGGTGCGGTGGGAAGCTCCAAAAGATGGTTGCGTTTTCGAGCAAAGCTTTGGGGTGTATTGGAGGGTTTAATGCTAGCTAGGCAATTGGTTGGAGGAAAGTGGAGATTTGTGTGGATTCGAAGACGGTTTCTAAAGCTATAGTAGAGGGAAGAACAAAGGGCATGGAAGCATATTAATTGATTAAGCAAATTCAAATTTGCATGAAGTGGTATGAGGAGGTGAAAGTGGGTCATGTGTATATAGAAGCTAATTCTTGTGTCGATGCATTGAAATAGTCAAAATTTATAACATGCAAGTTAAGGTATTTCGAGAAGATGCTCCGAATTTTCTCAAATTGTTTATATATAGGGATGTTAAAGGGATTGTCTTCCCTATATCAGTGTGTAGTTGTTATAATTTAAATTGTTTGAATTTAAAATATAGAGATTTGTGTGTGTGCGTGTCTGTGTCTCTCTGTGTGTGTGTATGTGTGTGTGTGTGTGCGTGTTTCAGGGCTACCATATTGGCCTCGACCGACCACCGTGGAGAAGGTGAAATCCTTTTAGAATCTTCTCAACACACTAAAACCATTCTGCTGACAAGCCCAAAAGATACAAACTTCAAGTACGTCCATCAGATCTCTGCAACTAACGCCTTACTAATAACAAGTTAGTTATTTTCCCTCTATTACATATAGAGAATGCACCAATTCACATTCTCTCTTTAAATCTCCAATTTGTAGCCTTCTCAGGTCATCAAATCAGGATCATTCAAAATTAAACACAAAGATCGGTCTCGTTCGATCCAATCAAGTAGCATTCAAAATCGAACACAAAGGTCCACCATGTTCGATCCAATCAATTAGAATTTCAATTTCGATTTCTAGAATTTTTTGATCTTAATTCACTCACTCCTCCGTTGCATGAGATGTTGTTGCTGTTGCAGCCGTAGTTCAAGCAGCAATCAATCAACCACTTCCACCTCCTCCACGAGGCATTGTGAATCCTGAAAAAGAAGCTCTGTTACATCCAATTTTTTTTTAGATTCCTCAAATAGCTAGATAACTCCAAGTTCTTTCGATCGCACCTCCGATTCCACCTCCAGTCTCAAAACTTGAAGCCTTACATGGATTCCAGTTACTACAAGCTAACCTTTGAATGACATTATTAAGTGAATAATGATATATAGGTTTGCATAGACTCTGAAGCTGAAGGTATCAACATCAGAAGAGCAATATATTATCTCTACACTTAGTGAAGAAATAAGCTTCTGGTGATCATTCAGAACCAAGGACTAAGCTAAGTTATCCATACTGCAGAAAGCAAGATACAATGTCAAATCAGTTTATCAGCTAGAGTATGTGTTTACATGGCTCAAGAAGAGTTGACATGCTTTATGGATATCTTCTCTCAACGGATCTATAGTAAAAGATCACAAGGAAGACGAAATGGTTAAAATAATTACACAATGGATAAATATCTTTTGGTGTATCTATCTTCAATGTCTCTTAGTACTATAGAGTAACAAATACACTTGTACAAGTTATCTCTTCCAACGGCTATCATTCTGTAACTGCTATAGAAGTAGCTAAAGATTCAATCTGGAATCAACAAGGAACAAGGAAAATAAAGAAGAAGATCCAAGAAGAAAAGAATCGTTCCACGCTTCTATCAGAATAGAAGAATAACAAGATCAACAATGGAAACACAATTAAGTATGCAGATTTTTGGTTATATGTTGTAAATTGTACAAAGCCTGAAGATTTCTTAATTATTGAATATCTTAGAAATCTTAAGTGTTGTGATCTTTGTTATGGTTATTACCATGTACCTCTGATTATGTATAAAGTACGCCTTATTCTCTATTCTTCTAAACAAGTTGTCTAGAAGTTTAGATAAAGTCTCTTGCTATGTGCTTGAGCATCAAAGTCTCTTGCTATGAGCTTGAGCCAAGTAAGTCTCCTGCTATGTGCTAGAGCATTGAAGTCTTGATCAGTTATGGATTAAGTAAAGAAGTCTTGGACTGTAGGTCTAAGCAAAAGTCTTGGATTCATGGAATCTGAGCAAGAAAGTCTTGTACCTGAGGGGTACGAGCAGAAGTCTTGAATCGTGAGATTTAGCAGAAGTCTTGGATTCATTGAATCTGAACAGGGAAGTCTTGGACCGAGGGCCTAAGTAGAATCTTGTACCTGAGGGATTTAAGGAGGAAGTCTTGGATTTGTGGAATCTAAGTAGGGAGTCTTGGGCTAAGAGTCTAAGCAGGAAGTCTTGAATCCATGGGATTTAAGCAGGAAGTCTTGAACCTGAGGGATTTAAGCAGGAAGTCTCGGGATGAGGGTCTGAGCAGAAAAGTCTTATGCTTAAGTGTATAAGCAATTGTAATCATGATTTGATTATAGTGGAAAATCTCTTGTGTTGCAAAGGGACTGGACTACTCTCAGTTTGTGAGGAACAAGGATAAATCCATGTGTGTTATGTTGTCAGTTATTTACTTTTGTTATTATTCCGCTGCAATTTATAATCAGAATATGAACATGGTTTAGAATCTGAACTCTGTTCAGGAGCAAAGCGAAAATGGATAACACAATTCAACCCCCCTTCTTGTATATTTTTCTCACCATCAGTTGGCATCAGAGCAAGGTCTATGTATAACACTTAACAGTGGTGCAAATAATGATCCAATGAGAAAAATATGTCTACTGAAGACTTTCTCTCAAGAAGGAATCAAGTACCGTATGAAAATATTACTTTGGAAATCCTCCCATATTCAGTGGTGACTTCGTTGAATTTAAATGATGGAAAAAGCAAAGCATATTTGGTCTTGATAAAAGGGTTTTGATGAAGGTCTATGGAATACCCTTGAGAAAGGTATTGCTATAGAAGTTAATGGTGTAAGGGATGATCTAAGTAAAAAATCTCTCACATCAGTTCAGAAGAAGCTTTACAGAAATCATCTTGAAGTTAGAAGAATTTTGGTAGGTGTTCTACCTCATTCTGAGTATATCAACATCATTGATATGTCTACTGCTAAGACTATCTTTGAATCCTTGTGTTCTAAATTTGAAGGGAATCAGTTAGAAGTTTATCTAGTTACACTTCATCTAATCTTTCCAAGTAAATTCTGAGAAAACTTCCTGCTAGATTCAGACCAAAACTCACAGCTATTCAAGAAGTCAAAAACTTGATTATCCTAATTCTTGAAAGTTTGATTAGTAATCTTCAAAGTAAAGAAATGGAATTAGATGAAGAAAATTTGTCAAAGAGATCAACCTTCCTCATGCCAGTTGAAGAAAATTCCTATGGAATGTCTGATGATGAGAAATTGGCCTTCCTTATCAAAATACTCTTTCAGCTAGCTAAAAGGAATGAGATATCTATTGATAGAAGAGTAAATTCAGAAGCTTCTGAAATATTTATATTTCAACTGATTATCCCAATCTTAAGAATAAGGAGAAAAGCTACCCGACAGAAAAACCCAAAAAGAAAATGTCAGAGATCTTCAAAGCATATTTTAATGAAGCTGACAAAGTTGAGGATTCAGAAAGAGATGAAAAGAGTAATCTGGCACTGTTGGTCATTACATCTTCTGAAGAAGCATCTGAGTCCAGAAATAGATCAAATATTTAAGAGAAAGAGGTAACTTCTAATCTATCTTGCTTCAATATTGATAATAAGGAGTCTGCTTCTCAAGAAAAAATCTTAAGTGACTCCATTGCTCCTAAGGAAATTGAAGGCTATCATAGAATCTGTGTTAAAGGACAATTCTGTGAGAAACCTTTCCTTTCTTCTTTTATTTTCTGGCAATACTTTGACAGTGGTGAAAACTTATTTTATGCTAACCTCTGAAAGCAAACACTATCTGAATCTATGCTAGTCAAAATTTTCAAAATCAAGGATTACAAATTCAAAAGATTTAATCTAAGACAATGAAATCAAAAACTCTGCTAAGAACAAGATTCTGTCAGTATCATGACTCATCCTAGACTCAAAATCTGGAATGAATCTATGTATTACTATCAGACTAAGGCATGAAGTAAAAGAAAGTTTGTCAGGACTAACATTTTAGGACCCACGGAAATATGGGTACCAATATTCAAAATTGTATTTGATGCAGATATCACAGAAGAAAGGAGCAAGGAATCTTCCATAATACTTGATCAAAGGTTGTTTACAACATTTGATAGAAGAAAAGCCTACATAAAAAACTCAAGAGTTGAAGGATGCAAATATGTGGAGTTTGGAGAAGAAAGTGGAATCATTTGTTTAAATGCCATTGACTTATAATCCACTTAAGATAGAATTCAGATTCCATGGTCAAATCTGAATACTCATTTGAATCTTGGCCAAGAAAAAAAGGTGTGTTCAGTTCCTTTACTTTGAAAATTTCTTAACTAAGTGAACTATTTAAGTATGAGTAAATACAAAGTCTCTGTTAGATCTCTAGAGAAATTCCTTTTGTTGACAACAAAATAATCTTTAGAAATTTTTGAAAAGAAACTAGGTTGTATTTGACTATACTGAATATTTCATTAACTAGATGATAATCATATTTATGGAAATAATATTCCCACTTTTTGTGACGATACTGCTGCTAGTTAGTGGTCAAAGAAACCAATTCAATATTCATAAATCAAGCATAACTCTAGTTTCAAGAGAAAATGATTGATTCTGAATAAGAATATCAAAGACTTATGACTTTTAGAAGATATCTCACTCGAAGTCTAATTCTACTAGACTCTAATAACAGATAGCTTCTGAAAATTGACATTCTCTGAGATTTAGAAAAGGAATCTTTACTTCTGATAAAGCAGTTTAAGTAAAAATTATTTTAAAATCTTTGTCTTACTTAAAAATTCCATAAAGTTAAAAATCATTTAGTGTGTTCAAGAAATCTGTTGGGTAAAGACCCTTGGGTAATAATGTTTTCTTTTTTATATACATTTATTGTCTTTATCCCTTGTCTTTGTGAAACATAATTTCTTGTCACCTTTTCTGTTCTTCTGACAATATTCTTCTTCCTTTAGAGTCTTGTTCATTTCATTTCTTTTTATTGTTTTCATATGTGTTGATCAAACCAAACCTGAGATGAGTTCTCTAGTCAATTCTCCTTTGAATCAACTAGTTTTCATCAATGAAAAGTTTATGGATTTTGAAGAGTTGTTTAAGCTAGGTTTTAATTTCTGGAAGACTGTTTCTGAACAAGGATGGAATGGATACTTTGATATGCTATATGATTTTAATTATCCAAATCTTGTCAAAGAATTTTGGGTTAATGCATTCATTGTTGAGATGAATCATCAGTATGCTATTCCTTCCAAGATTTCTGGTATTTCTATAACAGTAACCTCTAAGACGATTGTTAATGTACTCAACTGTGAGGAGATTAGAGAGATCCCCGATACTCTTGTTTGGGAATACTATCTTCCTGCTTGGCGTACTATTGTAGATCCATCAAGCCTTTCTCAAGTCTATAATCTTCGTCCTAATGCAGCTACTTGAAATCAAATTCTGAATTCAAATATGCTACCTAAGGACAAGGATCTAGACCTTGTGGACTCTATTTTAAAAGATTTGCTACTTCTTCTCAATTCAGACTTGCAGATTGATCTTCCTCAAATTATGTTTGACTATCTGAAGAAGACTCTTTCATCCTTTCAAAAGGGAAAGACATTCTTCATTCCTTCCGGACGAGTTCTTTCTGAACTATTGATCCAACAGGGAGTTGTCATAAGTTTTGAGGATGATACTTCTAAAATATGGAGAGAAAATCTTGAAGCTATCTATGAGATATTCTAATGTTGAATTTCTGCAAGCATATGCCTTGTAATAGTTAAATATCTTGTATTAAGCAATCTTGTTGTTAAAAATTATGTTCTTGTGTGTCTTAACTGTTATATTTACATTTCTTATGTTGTTTGGAGAATGAAAAAAATTAGGATTAAAACTCTTTAAAAAAAACTTGCAACTTACTCATTGAAAGATTGGAAACTAATACATATTATCAAAAACTTTCTAGACATTTGGATCTGCTCTAAGGAATTCTCTAGGCGCGTATTACATATCTAGACTGTTTAAATAATCCTTTCAATCTTCCTTTTCAAACTCAACAGCTTCCTTCCTCAGAATATTTTTGCATTTTGACCTAGAAGTTCTTTTTCTTTTTTGTGTCTCAACAAAGGTTGCTGGAGATGTATGTGTCTCTGAAGAAATCTGCTTACTTAAAGATGCCTCGGTAGCTACATTCTTCTCGTTTGCTTGAGTTGTAACGTCTCGACTTAGAATTTTTGCTAATTTTAATTATTTTGTGTTTGCTATGCGATTTTATTGATGTTATCAACTATTTATAATGATTGGGGATATTTTAGTGATTTTATAATTACTGTAGTTAATTGATTTTGAGAACGGGGATGGTAGAAATATTTATTTAATTAATTTAGTAATTTAAATAATTATTTGGATATTTATTTAATTTATTTAAATATTTATTTAAGGTGTGGCAGTATTTTACTATTAAAGATAAATAATTATTTAGTTGGGATATTTAATTTTGAAAATTTATTTAGTCGTATGAATTGAGGGAACAAATAGAAGGGAAAAGTCAGAGAGAAGTGAAAGGTTAGAGAAATAGGTGTAGTTTATTATTATTATTCCAATTATTATTATAATTATTATGGCCATTATTATTATTATTATTACTAGCGTTCAAACGGGCACTCCCATGTCCGTTTGTTCGCTTTTTAAATGAGCACATGCGTCAAAATATAAACGGGTATTTTTTAATTTAATTTTAATTTTAATTAAATTATTTGTGTGATAAAGTTTGTATTTTTTTCTCTCAGCATACACATTTGATGAACTCGTATGAACACAAAAGAGACATACAATTCAGATTTTAACTTCGGTTCTAAAATCATAAAGATATAACTCTAGACAATTTAAATCCGCAGATATATCAGACTATTATAGTTATTGATCTAGTAACGTTAATACAGATAAAAATTTAGTTTGGATTCATTTTATCGGATAAATATTAACTTTTTTTATAAATTTATTGTAAATGTATTACTAAAATTGAGTAGAGCACATAAGCCAATATATTATGAACCTATGATACAGGTTAATAGCAACATAAATCCTTAGTGTAATACCCCAAATTTTTCCTATCTGTACATCACCTTCATCTGTATTTACATCTACTAACCATTATTCAAAAACCCAAAAAATAAGTTGTTTCTGCTTACCTAAGTCCAGGTTCATTTGAGGCTATCAGGGCAGTGATGTGTGCAATGTTAATTGAAGTTCATTTTGACCTAAGTTGTTAGTCAGGCAAGGGTTTTGTTCAAAGGCATCAAGGCCAGGGTGTGCACGATTCAGGCGATGTGTGTTTGAGGACTTAATTAGGGTTATGTGCTAATTCAGGTTTGTTATGGATGGATCAGGTTCTTAGATTGTAACAAAGCAGGTGCTTTGTGATTGAGAACCATCAGAGTTTAATTAGGGTTTTGTGCTTCAAAGTGAAATTTTTGGTTCATTCACAATCAAAATGGAATTGGTTTAAACTGTGCAAGTTGTGGATTAATGCAGACAAGTTCACAATGGTTCTAATATTGGTCATAAGTTCAGAAATTCATTTGAAAAGTCAATATTGCAGAGGTGTTGTTGAAAAGTCAGTGGAAAGATAATTCACGATCATTCACATTTTTTATTCTATCCATTATCCATTTATTCCATGCCTACTTCCATATTCTTTTTTTTTAGAGAAAACCAATCCAATTCCACTTTTTTAGTCCACTTAACCTTTTTAAACCCATGGTTAGTCCATATCCTTTTCTTTGAAAACCAAAATTATCCATTTTTATTCTCATATCCATATTCATCCAAATCCAAATTTTCAAACCAATTCTTCAAATCCAATTTTTTTTCCTCATAACCATATTCAATCCCAAAAAGTATATGCTAAGAGTCTATTTACACTTACAATAAGCCCATTACAAAAAACCAACTACAAAAATATGTATACAATGGTCCATATTTCAAAATACAAAATTACACAAAAAATAACAATAAGCAAATCCAATTCCTTCACCAGCAGCCCACCATACACTCCATGCCAAGACTTTTCAACTTAACAAAAGCAACACAGTCACGATACGACTTGTACCTACAACAAATACACACCAAACCATCAACACAAGCAATTTCATCAATCCATAAGCAGTCACGCAACACACAAAATACAAGCCATGATTCATCCACTTCACAAAATTTCCAAGCCACGCACAAACCGCATCTTGCTAACCTCAAACGTTTCATGGACCTACAGCTAAATGCAATTAAAACATGCTGCACAACAAAATCGAAACACTACCACACAACAAAACCATCATGTAACCATCACACAAACCGTTACGCAAAGTCAAAACCATCTCCACCATGTGCTACACCAATACACAACAACAATTTCCACACAATATATCAAGTCATAGCCCACATATTCTGCACGTTACTTTGGCACGAATTCCTCGCAACGCAGCAACAAACCTGTATGTATGACAAAACAAGTCGCCCTCACAAACTAACCCCACAATGCACAAGCGACAAAACAATGCTTCACACCAAAACACATTTCACACAAGCTTCTCACGCAACAATTCATTTCAAACGATTTCAGCAAATCCACACAATGAACAAATCCATTTCAGCATAACGTCAGCTCACTATTTTTCTCTCAATTCTTTCCCATTTCTACCCTCAGTCCACTCTATAAATCCAATCTCATTTTCCCTCATTCTCTAAGTTCAGTGAACCAAAGTGACGCTGCAGAAATCCTAACCTGACCTTCATGACCTTCAAACCAGAATCATCTTCAAACCTTGCAACAACCATTAATCAATCCCCACCTTCTAAAACCTCATAACCCAAATTCATCTTCAATTTCTCTTCATCAACTCACAATCAAACAACATAATGACACAAACCCAAATCACCAAGAACCGAATTAGAAGAAAGGGGAAGAAGGAGATTAAAATGAAACCAAAGCAAAAAACGAATCCAAACAACAGAACTTGAGCAACTGAGGAACGAACCGAACATCTGAGATGGAGCAATTGAGTGAGAGACGAAGAAGGTTGGGAATGGAACGTTTTTCTTGATCTATTTTTCGTGTCGCACGATGACGATGATGAATCCAGAGCACATCATGATGCAAGGCCCAAACGAAAATTGGCCCAACCAGCTTGGATGAAGGATAACATTTTATATTAGTTTTTTTATTTAGTAATTTTTATGTTTTTCCTTCAAGGGCTTGAGCCCATTTACTCGGATTATGTTTTAGGCCCATTTTTATATTATTCTTGTATGGAACTAACCCTAGTATATATGTGTTGCTGCTGCATTGAAGAAAGAAAGCATTATTCAGAATTATTTTTTGTTGTCCATTTTTATTTTATTTGTCCAATGGTGAATACCCTAATTGTGTGATAGCTGCAGGACTCTACACTCTATCATTTGGTGCTTTCATCACTTTCCTCAATGCCTCCAAAAATAACCAACCCAACCCCTAAAGACCTAGATGAATCCATTCAACACACAAACCTCCGTTTGGATGATCTCATCCTCTCAAACAAAGATCTTGAATCTACAATGGAGCACAACAATGAAAACCTTACCCTACTATTGGGCCAGCTGGACATCAACATTGACGCAAGAATGAAGGCGAGTTTCACGGAATTCAGCTCACTCATGACACAGCAGCTGCAACAGCAATTTGCTGCCATGGCAGCAGCAACACAGCACACTAGATCTACAACTTCAGGTATTTCTAGCCCTCTTTCTAACCAAACCACTTCTGCTAGTGTTTCTCTTAACACATCGATTCCACTCTTACAAAACACTAGATCTACAACCTCAAGTGTTTCTAGTCCTATCCCCACCCCTACCGGTGCTGAAAGTGTTGTTATTAGCACCTCATTTCCTTTCTTACATGTTCCACTACCTATCAGCCAACCCCTAAACCAGGCCTCTTCCTCCTACGTTCAGCTCTCCACACCACCCCCACCACCACCTTTCATAATTTACCAACCACAACCTACTGTACCACAATTCCAATCAGCTTTTATACCTTTTTCCACAAGCCCTTTTCAAACACCACTCACGCAAAACACCCAAACATTCCCTCAATTTTTCCAGCCCCAACCAAACCATTATCATGGACCTCATGGACCTCGAAACCCCAAAATTGAACTAAATGGATTTGATGGTACGAACGCGCTGGACTGGTTATTCCAATCAGAACAATTTTTTGGATTCTATAATGTCCCAATGGAACAAAGACTTCCTATGGCTGCATTTTACATGAAGGGTGAAGCCCTAGGTTGGTATAAATGGATGTTTCAAAGCCAACAATTAACTGATTGGAACAGCTTTGCTAGAGCCTTAGAACTGCGTTTTGGTCCTTCTACCTACGTAAATCACCAGGCCCAGCTTTTCAAATTGCGTCAACAAGGATCTGTGGTAGAATATCAAGCAAGTTTTAAGAAAATCGCTAACCAAGTTCTTGGTTTACCATCTGAGGCTATGCTGAATTGTTTTATATCTGGTTTAATTCCGGAAATTCGTAATGAGATTGCGATTCATCAACCTTATTCCTTATCTCAAGCAGTAGGTTTGGCTAAGTTAATTGAATCAAAACTCAAAGACTCTAAACCAAAATTCAGCAAACCCAACACCAATTACCAACCTGCCTCTTACAGCCAAAACAACACAACCCAAAAAACACCCACCGCCGTCACAAACAACCCACCAAACACCCTGTCCACAACAAATCCACCCGCCCAAACTCTCACCAACCGTCTACCTATTCTTAGAATCAGCATGCCTCAACGTGAAGAACGACGAGCTAAGGGTCTTTGTTTTAATTGTGATGAGAAATTCATTTCGGGGCACAGATGTGCTGCTGGTAAATTTCTTTTGCTTATGGATGATGATGAAGTTTTTGGTGATGCCAATATGGCGGCTGAGCTGCCTGAGACAAGTGAAGAAATTCAAAATTTGGAAGACACTTATTTTCAACTGTCACCTTAAGCCGTTAGTGGGAAATTTTCCCCAAAAACCCTGAAATTCAAAGGCATTTTGAATGGTTTGCAAGTTACTATCCTAATCGACACAAGCAGCACCCACAACATCCTTCAATCCCGAATTGCCCAACATCTTAAAATACCAATCAAACAAATCCCAAATTTCTCCGTTATGGTTGGAAATGGTTCACAATTGAATTGTAGTGGATTATGTCCTCAGGTTCCAATCCACTTACAAAACCACTTATTTTTCATTCCTCTCTATTTGTTGCCCATTGAAGGGGCAGATGTGGTTTTAGGGATGGAGTGGCTGCGTACCTTAGGTCCAATCCTTGCTGATTTCTCAATTCCCAAACTCTCTTTTACCCATAACAATAAGGATATCACTATCACTGGCGAGTCAAACATAACCCCATCCCAATCCACCTTTCATTAGTTCTGCCACCTACTTCATACTGACTCAATAGCCTCCATTCACCTCCTACTTTACCAAACACCTCAAGACGATTCGCTTGAACCAAATCATGATATTCTTAAAGCCATTGACTCCCTTTCACCTAAATCGCAACCAGAAATCACTACCATCTTACACTCCTACTCATCAATTTTTCAACCACCAAAAGGCTTACCACCATCCAGACCACACGACCACCACATTCCCCTTGAACCAAACTCTAGCCCCGTTAATGTTAAACCCTACCGCTACCTTCATTACCAAAAGGAAGCCATGACTACCATCATTCATGACATGCTTAAAGACGACATTATTAAACCCAACAACAACCCTTATTCCTCACCCGTTCTACTTGTGCGAAAAAAAGATGGAACTTGGAGATTCTGTGTGGATTATCGTGCACTCAATGCCCTAACTATTCATGACCGTTTTCCCATCCCAACCATTGATTAACTATTTGATGAGTTAGGTTCTGCATCTTTGTTTACGAAGATTGACCTACGGTCAGGCTATCACCAAATTCGGGTCTCACCAGAAGACACCCATAAGACAGCATTCAGAACCTTTGATGGGCACTATGAGTTTTTAGTTATGCCTTTTGGTCTTACTAATGCTCCTAGTTCTATTCAAGCGGCAATGAATGACCTGTTACGTCCTTTTTTACGACGGTTTGTGTTAGTTTTCTTTGATGATATTCTCATTTATAGTTCTTGCTTATCTGATCATGTGCGTCACTTAAAATTGATTTTAGGATTGCTATCTACTAATCATTTTTTTGCTAAGCTGTCAAAATGTGTTTTTGCTGTTCCATGCGTGGATTATTTAGGTCATGTTATATCTTCTAAAGGTGTAACCCCAGATCCATCAAAGATTCAAGCAGTTTTGGATTGGCCGAAGCCACGTTCACTCACGACACTCAGGGGTTTTTTAGGCCTCACCGGCTTTTATCGACGATTTGTTCGTCATTACGCCTCTCACGCCGCTCCGCTCACCGATTTGTTACGATTCAATAAATTTACATGGAGTACAGAGGAAGATACAGTTTTTACAATATTGAAAAAGAAATTAACGGAAACTCCAGTGCTAGCCCTTCCTGACTTCACAAAGACTTTCACGCTGGAAACTGATGCTTCTGCTATAGCAATTGGAGCTGTTCTCTCTCAGGCTGGCCATCCATTGGCATTCTTCAGTAAAAAATGTGCAACCGCATGCGCGCCTCTTCCGTCTATGTCCGCGAAATGTATGCCATCACAGAAGCTGTAAAAAAATGGCGTCAGTACTTGATTGGAAGACACTTCTACATTTTTACTGACCAAAAAAGTTTAAAAAACTTGCTTGTTCAAACCATTCAGACACCAGAGCAACAAAAATGGACCTCTAAGCTACAAGGGTTCAATTTTGACATTTTTTACAAACCTGGTAAGAATAATCAAGTGGCAGACGTGCTGAGTCATAAACACACAGAAGACGAAGCCGCCTTGCTGACAATCTATTCCCCAGTTCCAGCCATCATACATCAGCTACGAGAGTACTACACAAAAAGCAAACAAGGCCAAGAATTCGTCAATAAGTACGACTCTGATCCACATATGCAAATCTTATACAAATTCAAAGATGACCTGATGTTCTACAAAGATAAACTCTACATACCTCCTCTCCCAGATGTGCGACATTCCATTCTCCACGAATTTCACTCTTCGACTGCTAGTGGTCATTCAGGAATCCAACCAACACTGGCACGCATTTCCACATCTTTTAACTGGCCAGGACTACACAAAGACATCACAACCTTCGTGCAATGTTGCTCCATCTGCCAACGCAACAAGTATCTGCCTAAAAAGAAACAAGGATTAATACAGCCATTGGAAACTCCGAAACAAGTATGGAAAGACTTGTCCATGGATTTTATAACTCATTTACCTTCTTCCTTCGGCCACACTGTGATTTGGGTGATCTGTGACCGTTTGAGCAAGTTTGTCCACTTCATCGCCCTACCCACGCACTTCACTGCATCAGATCTGGCAAAACGTTTCTCTGTTGAAATCTACCGCCTCCATGGTATTCCTACTTCGATTGTTTCCGATCGAGACCCTCTGTTTCTAAGAAACTTTTGGAAGGAACTTTTTCGCCTACAAGGCACGACCCTGAAACATAGCACGGCGTATCACCCAGAGATGGACGGCCAGACAGAAGTAGTAAACAGAAGTTTAGAGACATACCTTCGATGTTTCACGGCCGATCAGCCACGAAAATGGTTCATCTTTCTCCATCTTCCACAATTTTGGTATAACACTTCCCTCTACTCAGCAATCGGCATGACTCCTTTCGAAGCTCTCTACGGACGACCTCCACCAACTCTGTTGGATTACGTCAAAGGCTCCGCTGAAAGCGTCTCGGTCGACTCCCTGTTAGCACAAAAACAAGAGATTTTGAGGACATTAAAAGCCAATCTGAGTAGAAGTAAACAAATCATGACAGATCAAGCAAACAGAAAAAGAGTGGACTGTACCTTTGAAATCGGCGATCTAGTTTAACTCCGCCTACAGCCATACCGTCAGCTTTCGGTCCAAAAGAGAACGTCACAGAAACTATCGCCTCGTTACTTTGGTCCCTTCACCATCTTGAGACGTATCGGTCTCGTGGCTTACGAGCTGGACCTTCCTCCGTCTTCAAAGATCCACAACGTCATCCATGTTTCCCAACTACGCCGCTACAAAGGCTCCGACCCTTCATCTGACTTCATCAGTCTTCCACCAGAACAACGACCTGAACACTAAAACACAAACATCAATCCTAATACAGAACACGAAGGAAACGAAAGAGTGAGTTCTCCTGTTACCTTTATCAATCCTACATCGCTGGATCCATCTTCTTTGGCTTCGAAGATGATAACCCATAAAGAAAACAATGAAGATGAAGGTTCTGAGAAACAGATCATTGAAGGGTTTGAACGAAACAAGAAAGAGGAAGTTTATGTGAAAGATTTTAGTGGAAGCAACTCTGAACAAAGAAAGATGGAACTTCAACCAAGTGATGAGGAGGAAGTACCAAGGGCAAGTGAAAAGAGTTGTAGTGTTCCAACTAAAGTACTTGTGAACACTGAACGCTTCTTGAAACCTCCAAACACGGGTTCCAATGCTGCGAGTTCCAAGAAGCACATGCAACAGTCCGATCTCCAACGGATAGATCACACACCCTCTCCAAATGCCACGCATGCCCACAGCTGTATCCCATCCAGCTCCATTTTGAACTGCCCCATGCCTTGTGGACCCCAGCCTTCACGTGCTACTACAGCTGTGTCCAACACAATTCTGCCGCCCCACAATTCACAAGCCACCAACCTATGCAACCCTAATGGACTTAGCACAAATGGGCCAGGTACTGATGATGTTAACCTTGAGGCCAAGGTTTATTTTGGGCCGGATAGTAATGATGCAAGGCCCAAACGAAAATTGGGCCAACCAGCTTGGATGAAGGATAACATTTTATATTAGTTTCTTTATTTAGTAATTTTTATGTTTTTCCTTCAAGGGCTTGAGCCCATTTACTCGGATTATGTTTTAGGCCCATTTTTATATTATCCTTGTATGGAACTAACCCTAATATATATGTGTTGCTGCTGCATTGAAGAAAGCAATCATTATTCAGAATTATTTTTTGTTGTCCATTTTTATTTTATTTGTCCAATGGTGAATACCCTAATTGGGTGATAGCTGCAGGACTCTACACTCTATCACATCATTTCTATTTTTTTCTTTCCTCAGTTTTCTTCATTTTGTTTTGCTTTTTTAAATAGAAAATGCTGATGCTGATGATTTAGTTTACCGTGTCATTTTTCTTAAAGTTGATGCCTTTTACTTTTGGGATTTCAAAATGTTTCATTCTTCTTTGAAGAAAGAGGAACCGTGATTTGTTGTTGATAGATGGATGATGGTTTTTTTATTAAAAAAAAACAAATGATTCCATGCTTGGCCCATGTTGGTTTCTACAAACTCACACCCTCATTTCTCACGTTACACCCTGCCTGTTGTATTTGTTCTTGATGGGCTGAAGGCCCATGTTGATTATGATTCACACACCACCCTCAAACCTACGCCTCCCCCTCATCTTGTTACTTATTCAAAGTCATTTTTATTTTATTTTAATTTTTAGTGATTATTTTCTTTTTTCTAAAACCTGTTTGATTTTTACCCTAATTCATCTTGTTTATTCCTTTATTTATTATTATCTTTTTTATTTTCATTTCATGTTAACTTCGTTTTTTTATTTCTTAAAAAAAATAATAAAAGAATTTTATTATATTTTATTAATAATTTGGTTTTATGGTTTTTTGATTAATCATGATCGACTCATTTCCCTTTTTTTCATTTCTTTTTTATTTCCATTTCATTTTTACTTCGATTTTATTTATGATTTTATTTTGATTATTGGTCGATGAAGTCTTTTGAATCATGAATATTGGTTGATTGAGGTTGTTTAACCTTCATAATTTCAAATTTGTAGAGATTGATCCTTTAGATCATTTCCTATACTATGAGATCGTGATAGGTTACCTTCGATTAATCGATAAAAGTTTGTGATTAAGACGAAACCATTCGTTTTTCTTTTTGTGTGGCACGATTCATTGAGAACAATTTACATAGTTATTAAGAGTGTGTAATACTAGTATAGTTATTTAGAGTTTTCCCCGGCAACTACGTCTAGAACTAGGTAAAGCCTTGTTGGTCACTCTTAAATACAAACTAAACTAGATCCCCCGTAGGATTCCAGATAGAGTATTCCCTCCTCTTGGGGTTAAACAATATGGAACAAAGAGAAAGACAGTATTCTCGGTGAACCTTTTCTCAGACTGTCACCCTTAGAAATTGTCAAATAAACTCTAACTCCCCAGAGATGATCTTTTCTCCGTGAATGGCATCTCTTGAGTTTCTTCCAAATCCTCGAACTTTCCTAGAATGATCTTTTCTCGATGAATTACATTTCTTGAACTTCTCTTGGTTTGGGGACCCACAGGCTTCCTAAAAGCATCCCCGTCTCCTCTTGGGCGTTGTACAAGGACCCTTCGGCTTATTAGAAGTTCTTATGCCTTCTCTTGGGCTTAATACAAGGACCCTGAAGACCTCTTAAAGGTATAAGACAGAACTTAGTCATCCTTTGTTAGAGCAGTCTTTCCAGTGTCAAAAACTCCGGCCGTTGTAGGGTTGCTATTCACCCCTTAATGCCCGTGCCTCCTCTTGGGCATTGTACAATAGATAAAATCTAGACTTGGACAATCTAAAACCCTTTGAGTCTCAAAGACATTCTCAAGTTCCTTTCAAATATAGGAAAAAACACTGATCACTCTGAAACCCGATCTCTCTCATGAGAGTTCACCACCCTTGGGCCTGCCTATGGATCTAATCCTTAGCAGTAAGACAACCTCCTCCTGGGCTTTGTACAAATGATTCTCCCCAGTGGAGCTAACCTTTTCAGACTCTCTTGTTGAGTCACCCACTTTTAGCCTCCATCTCGGGCTTCGTACGAGATAGAAAAACACTCTCTTGTTGAGTATAAAAGACTCTCTTGTTGAGTCAAATCCCTTTTAGCCTCAATCTCGGGCTTCGTACGAGAGAATAAGACACTCTCTTGTTGAGTATAAAAGACTCTCTTGTTGAGTCAACCACTTTTAGCCTCCATCTCGGGCTTCGTACGAGATAGAAAAACACTCTTTTGTTGAGTATAAAAGACTCTCTTGTTGAGTCAACCACTTTTAGCCTCCGTCTTGGGCTTTGTACAAGACATATAAAACACTCTCTTGTTGAGTATAAAAGACTCTCTTGTTGAGTTAATCTCCTTTCAGCCTCAATCTCGGGCTTCATACGAGACAGCAAATCACTCTCTTGTTGAGTTTAAAATACTCTCTCGTTGAGTCAAACAACCTTCAGACTCTCTTGGTGAGTCAATCACCTGTTCAAGACTATCTTGTTGAGTCAATTCTTTTAGCCTCCATTTTGGGCTTTGTACAAGACACATACAAGCACTCTCTTGTTGAGTCAAACCCTTTCAGCCTCCATCTTGGGCTTTATACAAGATACATTCTCCCCAACGGAGTCAAAATCCCTTTTAGCCTCAATCTTGGGCTTTGTACAAGATATAAAGAACATTTTCCCCGGAAAAGTCAAACTTCCCGCATCCTCTTAGGCTTTGTATAAAGAAAACCCCGGTTGAGTCAATCAACCTTTTAGCATCAAAGTTTGTCTCGCTCACAACATACAAACATTAACAACTCCTCTTTAGAGATGACAAATTCTCTCTCAGCCAAAAACCTTTAGCTTCACATCTTGGGCTTTGAACAAGATACAAACCACCTTTAGCTTCATGTCTTGGGCTTTGAACAAGACACCAAAACACCTTTTTCCTCCAATAGAATAGGAGGAACTATGATCGCTTTGATTTCCCTGTTTCGTTAAACGGGAATACGTAGGCATAAGATTGCAAAATCTTAGCGAGCATACTAGTCAAAAACCCAAAATCCCGTACCTTCACACATCAATCGAAAAGCATCAGACCTAACATCTTACCAATAGCCTAGACACTGTTTTTAAGCGAATAACCCTAAAGAAGAACCTCCTCTTGATAGCATCTGTAAACCAACAGTTTTTACTGTTTAATCTCAGTTTGCAAGCAGGGTTAATTGGAGACATCTATTTCCCTTCCTTAATAAGCTCAACGGGATAAAAAGTGAATCGAACTGTAGTACCAAAGCGATAGTGATTCGAAACCACAAAAATTGCGCTACAGAAGTCTCTGAAACGGAAGAGGATTTCGTGCCAGATGAAACTGCGGAAGACAAACCGCTATGTTATTATGTGATGAACAGTGGTGTGGTAGAAGAACAAACGGCCATGATTGAGAGACCCAGTCTGTCATACCCCAAATTTTTACTACTAAGATTTCCCATCATTATGCAAATCATCATCACAATATGGATGAACCATTAGTCTCCCCAAAGATGGGTGAGCCTTCACTACAATCAGAATTAGGGTTTCAAGCCCTCTCTGAGCTTTAGACAAAGGACCAATCATGGAATGACATGATCTTCAACTTGTCTAAACCTCTCAAACATCCCCAATGGATCAAGAGGACTCCCACCTCAAGGATTAAGCACAAGGCTGCAACAGTCCCAGTTGATCGAGCCTCAAGATCGCCAGTGTCACCAAATTAGGGTTTTGGTCGACCAGGGCCTCCAGATGGGAATTTTCCTCTGGGCATGAGCCAATGCTTTAAAGCATAACCTAATATACCCCATGGAACCTCATGGACCCAATCATCAAGTCACTTTAGCCTCAGGGGATGCATTCACCAAAAAATCAGGAATTAGGGTTTCTTGACCTAATTCACCCCTAAGTTGACTTTTGGGACAAAACATGAGCCAATGCCTCAAAGGAGGATTTGAGGGTCTCTAATAAACCACATTGATCCATTTGCAACAATGGATTAAGCCAAGAAGCTTGAGCAATAAGTTTCAAATTCATCAGAACCACAATTAGGGTTTCGCGAGAAAAGTCAACTGTGCCTTTGACTTTTGACCCAGGCATGCTCCCAAACTTTGGGACATGATTCAATACACCCTATAACACCTATGAAATTAATCCATCAAGTTTGATTTAGGTCATGGACTTGATTTCATAGAGGATCGCACAGTTTGGAATTCATCTGACCAAAAGTCAGCTGTGCACAAAAGTCAACTTTGACTTTTTGAGATTTTTCACAATTAGGGTTCCTTAACCCTAAAATGATGTTAATGTGTGACTGGAATCATCATTCATCAAGAAAAATAAGAAAAAGTGGGATAACTTGTAGAAGGGGTGACCATAAAAAACTTAGAAATTTTTCTAAGTTATGGAACAAAGTGGCTAGGGTACCAACTTTGGAGGATCATAACTCCTAAACCACAAAGCCATTTTCCCCATTCAAAGATGGATTTGTAGCTCTCATGGCCCTCTACAAAAGCTTCAACTACAACTCATCCCAATTCCTCATGGATTTTAAGTTATGGAATAATCAAAATCACAAAAAGTGAAAATGTCACTTTTTTCCAACACTTAAGTGAAATTTTCACTAAGTCAGAATCTGTCTTACTTTTTTCAAAATGTAAGGGCATTTTTCACTTGGATCCAAAAAGTATCAAAACCAATTATGATCAAACAGTTGTTGTATCATATGAGGGCTTTCCAAAATGACTAAGAACTTCACCAAACTCAACTTGAGCCATGAGATATGACAATGGCAATATGCCTTGCTGAAAACTGTCAAAGCAAGGCAGATTTGTGCATTTTGCTCGATTTGCCAAATTTGTGCAAATGACAAACACACTTATCCATCTCAACACCTCAAGGGGAGACCAAGGAGGAACCAACTCTGATCCCAAGCCTCCCAAGTCCTTGGAACTAAAAATAGCATGCCAAACCTAGAAATCCCTAAAGAGGGGACAAGACTCCAATTTTGTTTTGGAGCATTCAATGGATGCACCAAGGTGGCATGGACTGAGCCATTTCCAACTGAATTCCGTCAAGACTTATCCAAGACCAAGGGAACCAGCAGCCTGTGCCCTAACCTCTAGTCAATGGCTAGAGGAAACTTGGATTCTCATTGACCAACATTGGCCAAACCTATGCAGCAGTTGCCATTCACTATTCCTCGCAAAACAAACTTGCTCTACTATAAATAGAGCTCATTTGTGATCAGTTTGAGTACACCAAAGCCATTAAACAGATGCTTTCCTCAAAATCTCCTTCTTCACTCCAAAATTGCCTTCCAAAGCAAGTCACTATCGGGTTTTGAGTTTGAGAGCTATTCCAACCAAACCAATCACACACACACACACCTCATAAACATCATATAGAGGTGATCCAAACACTCACATAACATCTGAAACACCAGATTCTCAAAATCACTAGCCATCTGCACAAGCCTTTGACAGATTTGCAGTTGAGGTGCCAAATCAAGTTCCAGCTCAATTCAATCCACTCCAAGCACCCAGACACACTCCATAGCACCTAGGGAAACTGTCCATATCCTTGGAACCAAGCTGTAATACCTCTAACACAAAACACAATCACCAGCTGCAAGAGGTAAGCATGAGCTCTTCTAACTCTATGGTCCATGTGTTTTTTGCTGCACAATAATTTGGCCATATGTTCATATTCATGCATAGAGTGTTTACCCTCAGTCAATTATTTTGTTTGAATCGTGTATGGAATTTCTGAGCCTTCATGCAAGTTTTAGGGTTCTTGAGGTTTCTCTTTGATTTCTTGTTCCATGCTTAAAATAAATGAAATTCAAGACCATAGACATGATCGTGAGGTGAAAACGAGTAGACTGATATGTAGATTGCATGTTATCATCAAGTATTCAGTGAGATTGGATAGAAAACGCAAATCTGCAGAAACAGAGGGTGGCGCGTGTTCTTGCCATGTTCTTGGCGCCCTTTTTGAAAATTCAAATATTTGAATTTTGTGATTTTATTTAATTGATTCAAAAATTAATTTCTCTATGAATTTTAATGATTTTGAGTTGATTCTTTTTTTAATAATTCACAAAAATGTTAAAATATTTTATTTTCCCAAAAAATCCCAAAAATGTTATTTATTTCATATACTTGATATTTTTGTAAAGAATTAATATTTTAATTGTTTTTGACATTTAAAATATTTTCTCCCTCTTGAATTTTCAAATTTTGGTGATTTCCAACCATTTTGTGGATAGAAACATGATTTTTGAAACATTAATCCAAGATCACAATTTGTTTCCACACATGTTTAACAATTTTGATCATTTAAATTGAATTTTTATTCAATTAAAATACATTTTGAAAACAAATTAGGGTTTTTTGATTAATTCAACCCTCATCAAAATTTTTCAAACTTTTTGGGCCTCTATTAGAGTGTAAGACCCAACCCCTTTGTAAATACACCACTTTTTGGGCCTCAGTCATTGTATAAGTCCCACTGTATTTTCAAAAACAACGGCACGATCGTCGCCTTTTAGCAAAATCATCTGGGCCTCTCCTTGAGCTGTAAGCCCCACTACTTCTACAAAAATAAATCATTGGGCCTCTATTAGAGTGTAAGACCCAACCCCCTTTTTACCAAAACTTTTTTGGGCCTCAATGCATTGTATAAGACCCAGTACGGTAAAGAAACCTCGGCGCGATCGCCAGTTCAAAAAAAAATAATCTGGGCCTACCCGTGTTATAAGCCCCATTCTTTTTCTTTAAACACCTTTGGGCCTCTTGAGAGAGTGTAAGACCCATCCCTTTGTACAGAAAACCTTTTTGGGCCTCAGTCACTTGATAAGTCCCTGTACAAAACAACAGTGCAATCACTGATAAAACCTTGGGCCTCTCCTTGAGCTGTAAGCCCCAACAACCTTTTCAAAGCACTTTCTCCTTTGATTTTGAATATAATATTGTTATCAAATCTTTCTTTGTTGAACAAACTAACAAAACAACATGGAAGCTCTACAACCGAGTAAGTGTTTACCCGTTTTCTCTAACTCCCCAGAGATGATCTTTTCTCCGTGAATGACATCTCTTGTATTTTTTTTCCAAATTCTCGTACTTTCCTGGCTTGATCTATTCTCGGTGAATGGCATGTCTTGAACTTCTCGGGGTTTGGGGACCCACAAGCTTCTTAAAAGTATCCCCGCCTCCTCTTAGGCATTGTACAAGGACCCTTCGGCTTCTTAAAAGCTCTCATGCCTTCTCTTGGGCTTAGTACAAGGACCTAGAGACCTCTACGGGTATAGGAACAGAACCTAGTCATCAATTTTCTAGAGCTGTCTTTCTGAGTCAAGTGTCAGACCTGTTAATGGGTTGACCTTCATCCCTTAACGTACCGGCCTTCTCTTGGGCATTATACAAAGATCATTCACTACCCGAGAATCGATTTCTCAGAACACCAGTAGACTTGGACAGTCTCAAAACCCTTTGGATTCCCTGTTTCCTTAAAGAACAGGAAATAACCTTGATCCTCTGATCAATCCAAAAGCACAACAATACCTTTAATCGTTCCCTTCATAAGAACTGATTTTCTCTTTTATCCAACATACTGGACCTGTCACTAAACTGAAACAGTCACCAGCATAGGTAGCCTCCTCTTGGGCTTTGTACAAATGATTCTCCCCGGTGGAGCTAACCTTTTCAGACTCTCTTGTTGAGTCACCCAATTTTAGCCTCCATCTCGGGCTTCGTACGAGATAGAAAATCACTCTCTTGTTCAGTATAAAAGACTCTCTTGTTGAGTCAAACCCTTTAGCCTCTATCTCGGGCTTCGTACGAGATAGAAAATCACTCTCTTGTTGAGTATAAAAGACTCTCTTGTTGAGTCAATCCTGTTTAGCCTCCATCTCGGTCTTCGTACGAGATACAAAACCACTCTCTTGTTGAGTATAAAAGACTCTCTTGTTGAGTCAAACCTTTCAGCCTCCATCTCGGGCTTCGTACGAGATACAAAATCACTCTCTTGTTGAGTGTAAAAGACTCTCATGTTGAGTCAAAACCTTTTAGCTTCCATCTCGGGCTTCATACGAGATACAAAAACACTCTCTTGTTGAGTATAAAAGACTCTCTTGTTGAGTCAATCACCTTTTAGCCTCCGTCTTGGGCTTCGTACAAGACACATATAAAATCACTCTCTTGTTGAGTCAGTCACTTGTTATCACTCTCTTGTTGAGTCAACCCCTTTTAGCCTCTATCTCGGGCTTCGTACGAGACACATAAAAACACCCTCTTGTTGGGTCAATAGCCTCCTCTTAGGCTTTTATAAGAAAACCCAGGTTGAGTCAATCAACCTTTTAGCATCAAAATCCGTGCCTTGCTCACAGTATACAAACATCAACAACTCCTTTTCCTTCATCTAATTGCTGTAAGCGGCAAGCCTCTGGATTATTTACATCCACGCCACTGTCCCTCTTTTAGCATGAGAAATTCCTAAGGAAAGACGACATTGCTCTAAACTGAGTTAAAGTCTTCTCTTTCAGGTTAAAAATCCCCTATAAAGGAAATTATGGCATTGCTGGATTCACATATCCCAGTTAAAGTAATTCTCCTTTATAATCAGTCACCCAACAGTTGTGATAAACAGACCAAATATCCCCTCTTAGAGATAACAAATTCTCTCTAAAGTCAAACCCCTTTAGCTTCACATCTTGGGCTTCGAACAAGATACAAATAGACCCTTCAGCTTCACATGTTGGGCTTTGAACAAGATACAAACAACATTTAGCTTCACGTCTTGGGCTTTGAACAAGACACCAAAACAACCTTTTTCCTCCCATAGAGTAGGAGGAACTATGATCGCTCTGATTTCCCTGTTTCGTTAAACGGGAATACGTAGGCATAAGATTGAAAAATCTTAGCGAGCATACTAATCAAAAACCCAAAATCCCATACCTTCATACATCAATCGAAAAGCATCAGTCCTAACGTCATACCAATAGCCTAGACACTGTTTTTTTTAACAAAATAACCTAAGAGAGACCCACAATCTTAATAGCATCTGTAAACCAACAGTTATCTGTTTAAGCTCAGTTTGCAAGCAGGGTTAATTGGAGACATCTATTTCCATTCCTTCATCAGCTTCAATAGGATAAAAAATGAATCGAGTTGTAGTACCCCAAAGCCATAGTGCTTCGCAACCACGCAAAAATTCGCGCTACTGGAAAAATGGCGACTTCACTGGGGACCATAGAGATCTTGTTCTCTTCCCATCTCTTAGGTAGAAACCTTAAAAAGTGCCACAGAAAAGTGGCGACCACAGTGGGAGGCATTCTTTCTTGCCTTCTCAAGGGATGAAACCCTAAATTCATGTCACAGAAATGGCAACTCTGCTGGGGAGTCATTGTCTGTATAGGATCATAAGACTAGAGGTCTAGGGTGATTAAGACAAATATATATACTGCTTTTCCTAATTGATATATGTGTTTATTTTTCTGCTCATGGGAATGCGTGTGATGCCGTATGTGGAAAGATTGAGTATACACCTAAGATAGGTGATGGCAATGCGGGTAATCTTATTGGGAGTGAATTCCAGTTAAGAGCCCCCGATCGACCATCAAACTCACTGGAGACTCCCTTTGCAGATACATTGCCTATACGACTTCGGTTGTTGAAAGTAGTGTGGTCGACTGGGTTATCTGAGAAGCTGAGGTTTTTAGTAGACTTAAGCCATTTTGTAGTGCGGAAGCTATCGGAAATAGTTGTCACGCGATACTACTCTCATTTGAGATCACTCTAGGATACATCAGCTCGCTGGCGATCCGTTTGCTGTTGTTATCCCAGAGGGGTCAATGATTTTGCGGACAGGTACAAAAAATCACCAGTATAAACCTTTGGGGGGGGGGGGTAGTGCCTTGACTTCATGACACCGACCCTTTGACCCCATGTTTTTTCTATGTTTTTGTGTGCTGCATTCATACATTCATTTAAAAAACATTCAAAACAAAGAAAATCTTCTCTTCTAGTCTATCCTTTTCAAATTAAACTAAGACAATGATTGCAAATATCAGAGAAAGGAGATTGCGCTAATGGATTTCGGTAGAAGGAAAACTCATAAGTACACCTTCAAGGTTCCAAAGTTAGAGGATTTGAGAGGTTTGGCGAGAATGATCACCAACCACGAGGCTTTCAGAGCCAAGTATGGAGGGCTGCTGTCCTTGTTAAGGGTCCACATAATTGAAGGAATCCTGTCCATACTAATCTAGTTCTACGATCCGGTCTATCACTGTTTCACATTCCCGAATTATCAGGTTGCACCAACGCTGGAGGAGTATTCTCACCTGACTGATTTACATATTACTGATCAAGCTCCATTTTCTGGACTGGAAGAGATTCCAAAAGATCAAACCATTGCAAGAAGAATTTATTTGGACGAGTCAGAAGTCAGGACTCACATGACCACTAAGGGTGGCATCCAGGGTTTGCCTGCCCAGTTCTTCATAAAGAAAGCCCTATATTTTGCTAGTATAGGGAACGTGGCCGCTTTCGAGAGCATCTTTGTTTTACTCACCTACAGGTTATTTTTGTTTCCCAACATCGATAACTTTGTAGATATCAACGCCATTAAGATATGCCTGATTGGAAACCCTGTACTGACCTTACTCGCAGATGCGTATCATTCGGTACATTTAAGGAATTTATACAGCGGAGGAATGATCACGTGTTGTGTACCCTTGCTTTATAAATGGTTCACTTCCCATTTGCCCAAGTCAGCTGCATTTTGGGATCAAAAAAATACTTTACGTTGGTCACAGAGAATCATGTCTCTTACCAACTCTGACATCGATTGGCACAATCAAATCTATGACGGGATCAGGATCATTGACCGTTGTGGAAATTTCCCAAATGTACCCCTTATAGGAACTAAGAGGGGAATCAACTATCATCCAGTGTTAGTTTGTCGTCAATTTGGATACCCGATGAGGCATGTCCCGCGTAACGCTCATCTGGAATGGAATTTTCTTCAAGGAAGGAGAAAATGACAGAGCACTAAAGATAGAAATAGTGCATGCCTGGAAACACGTTCATAGGAAAGGACGAGAGTCTCTAGGAAAACCAGACTGTGTATCGATGGAGCCTTATCTCCACTGGGTACAAACTAGAGCTCTCAAGCTGAGGATGCCTTACCCTCGTCAGGAAGTTCTTCCGTTAAGGGACTCTGCCCTTTATTTCATGTCTGAGACGGAAAAACTTCAAGTTACTCTCAGCAAAGTTTAGCAAGAGAAGAGGTCTTGGAGGAACAAGTACCGTATTCTCAATGTGGAATGTAAGAAAATACAGCAACTATTAAGAGAAAAGGATGCTCTGATTGAGATTTTAGATCAACATGCTGTAGAAAATCAGGATGACCAAAGGAATTTTCTCGCTCCTTTCACTTGGCAAAGGAATGACAACCCGACAACGGACCAAGAGCCCCGGTCAAAGAAAAGGAAAGTACCCGAACCAGCACCTGAGCTCTCTTCAGAGAGGACTCGGGATCCATAGTTTAGATTTCCTTTTTCAACACTTTGTAATTTACTGTATTTCCGTTTCCGCAATCTTTGAATTCAATAAAATGGGATCTTCCCCACTGTTTGATATTTGCAATCCAATTGTCGAAGTTTACTTTGAATAAACAAAAACAATTAATAATCATTGCATTCATCATTCTCATAAACGCATTCTTCTTACCTACGAATCTCACGTTTGCGTCTCAATTCTAGAGTCAAACTGTCTCATTCGTACAATACTCGGGCCAATCGTCAGAAAAGGATGGATGATCTCGAGGAAGAGAACAGAGAGTTGAGGGAAGAGATCAACACTCTGAAAGAGGATCTGAGAAAGCTTCATAACGACATGCAAGCTCTAGCAGAAGCTCATATGCAACAACAAAGGACTGTGATCTTGGAGATCACATCTATGCCCATAGTGGAGAAGTATGATCCTAGGTATAAAATGCTGAAAGATCGTCCCTGGGGCATGCCTATTAACTATATCCCGGAAGGATATTTTCCGCCGATCGCTGAGGATCAGGGAACCGCAGCAGGAACCGCTGGGCATGAAGGTTACAAACTTCGGGAAAGCAAAGATGCCAGGGGCATGACAGCAACTCCTGAAGGTTACAAACTTCGGGAGACACCGAGAGTCTCGGCCATAATGACTATACCACCACCCGTGGTACACACTATCCCGGAAGGACAGATTCCACAGACACCCTCTGGTGGAAACGACAACATGATCGACATAATGAATGAATTCCAGGAACAATTCCTGGAGATGCAGAAAGAACTGCAAGCCCTTCGCGGTCAGGATCTATTTGGAAAGGACGCCGCGGACCTCTGCTTGGTCCCTAATGTGAAAGTTCCACACAAGTTCAAAGTGCCCGACTTTGAAAAGTACAAGGGTAACTCTTGCCCTCAGAGCCATTTGGTGATGTACGCTCGACGAATGTCAGCTCAGACAAAGAACCAGGAGATACTAATTCACTACTTTTAGGATAGTTTAACCGGTGCCGCATTAAAATGGTACATGGGTTTAAACCGCGCTACGATCGACACATTCAGAGATCTCGGCACTGCTTTCATTCAACAATTTAAATACAATTTGGACATGGCATCGGACAGAGATCAACTCAGATCGATGTCACAAAAGGACAAGGAAACCTTTAAGGAGTACGCTCAGAGATGGCGTGAAATTGCCGCCCAGATTTGTCCATCTCTTGAGGAAAAAAAGATGACAAATATCTTCTTAAAGACCTTGGGTTCATTTTACTATGACAGAATGGTCGCCAGTGCGCCCAGTGACTTCACCATGATGGTGGGCATGGGAGTTCGTCTTAAGGAAGCGGTCCGCGAAGGACGTTTGGTTAAAGACGCTGGATCATCAAGTAGTACAAAACGATACGGTAGTGCTCTCCCTAAGAAAAAAGAGCAGGATATTGGGAATATCTCTCTCGGAAAGCAAAGGCGACGATATCAACCAGTAGTAGCTGTAACTCCCGCTATCAATCCCGCGCTTGTTCCTACGTATCAACCTCAGGTTGCTCAGAGCCAACCTAATCAATAGCAACTTCAGCAAAGGACACAACAGTCTCTTCAGCAGACTCGTCCTCCCTATAACAATAACCATACAATGCGACCACCAGGGTTTGACCCTATACCCATGTTGTACACGGAGCTGCTTCCGTTACTACTGGTTAAGGGGAACGTCCAAACTAAGTCTCCTCTTACAGTATCGGAAAATTCGCCTTTTTGGTTCAAAGCGGATCAAACTTGCCTTACCATCAAGGAGGACCAGGGCATAACATAGAAAACTGTCTCAGTTTCAAATCCGATATGCAAAATCTTGTTAGGAGCGGGTCTTATCTTTCAAAGATACGAATCCGGATGTTCTCACAAACCCGCTGCCTCAACATGAGAAAGCTACAGTCAATTTGATGGAGGGAGAGTCTAACAACATCTATCAAATTCATGATGTACTCTTATTAAGGGCCAACTTGGTCAAGATGTATTGTAGACAGAGCGGATATGACCATGTGCCACCTCATAATTATCACTAGTGTGATATCTGCTCTAAAAACAATCAGGGATGTTCTGTGGTGCAAGCAGCTCTACAGGAACAATTGGATCTCGGATGGATCCAAGAGCATCGAGTTCGTGGTGTCAACATGACCTATACGAATTCCAACATCATTCAGAACCAAGACATCCGTGCGATGAATGTCAACTTGGTGGCAATGCACTCAAGGCAAAGCCAGTATCATAATCTGCCAAGGCACGATTACAATTCCTGTCTGATTTGCTCGGTAAACAAACAGGGATGCTCTTTTGTACAAGAGGCCCTCCAGTGTCAGATAGATCTTGGATGGATCCAGGACTACAATGATAGAAATCCTTATCAGATCAACATGATTCAAATCTTTGATATTCGTTTGATGAATACCAGCTTGGTGGAGTTACATACAAGGCAGGTCCAACTCGGTTTTCTCACTTCACATGATTATCTGAACTGTAAAGGATGTTGTGAGATTAACCAAGGGTGCGCTCTCGTTCAGAGAACTCTACAACACTTATTAAATGTTAGATGTCAAACATGTTATATATGTGGATGCAATAATTGGCATTTTTCATGACTTTCCTTGTGTAATCGGGTGATTTAAGTGGTAAATTGTGTTGTAGTGTGTACATTGGAATACATGAGTGGAGCTTGTAATTGGTGTGTTAATGTGCAGGTTGAGGCATGAAAGGATCAAGATGGTGAGACACTTTGAGTGGATGCAAGTTGCCATTGAAATTGTTGCTGCAACAGAGCATTCGTAGTGCGAAGGATCTGGCGAAGGACCAGCAAAGGTTCGCAATGCGAACGTCAGCGAAGGTGCCAGCGAATGGTGGCAGAAAGTTCCATTTTTGAAATTACCAAAAGTTCGCACTGCGAACTCCTAGCGAGGGTTCGCTGGTTGTTTCGCAGTGCGAAGATGCTAGCGAAGGGTGGCAGTAAGTTTTGGAATTTGATTGTCCTGGCTCGCTAGTTTATTCGCAGTGCAAATGAGCTAGCGAATGATTCACTGTGCGAAGGAATGGTTCGCACTGCGAACACATGATTTCTGCTTGGGGCAGTTTAAGTCTCAGAGGCACTTAAGGTGCCATTTTCTCTCATTCGCAGTGTGAATGATGTGCTCGCAGTGTGAATCCTGCAGATTTCAGAAGTGTATAAATAGATTTTCACTTTATGTGGATGGGATATTTTGCTCATTTTTCACTAGAATTCATAGTTTTCAGTATTTTGATCATCAAAGAGTGGATTTTCACTTGGAGAAGCTGAAGTCGCATCCATTCTCGATTATTCGTCGTGGATGCTCATTCATCTCCTCTCTTTACTTGTTATCCAAACTACCATGAGAAATGGTAGCTAAACACTTAATGTTGAGGTTAGATGTAGTTGATTCTGATTTTATGTATTGTTTTTGATCTATTGTGTATGAACAAAGTCTTTGATCAATATAGATGATGTTGTTTTCTCTTAATGATCCATGTGTGATTTGTTTTGCTCTAGACATAGATTCTACAAATCATGACCTAACAATTTTATCTCTTAAAAACCAAACTCTAGACATAGATTTGGGATTTGTTATTCGCATTGTGTTGATCTTAATGATTTTTGTTTAGATTGTTAGCGTGAGACATCATCTAACGGTCTAAACAACGATACTCACGACTTTGCTTTAGACATAAACTTAGTCGGGAGGATACGCAGTTATATTGGTCGGAAACCGAGTTCATATGCTTGATTAATCGTTTATACGTGAAAAGGATTAGCAAAACCTAACCTTGACATGCTTTTATCAAAACTTTTACAAAATCTTTGTCACCAATTAATCTTTGCTACAAATGAATGTTAACAACAATTGAGAAACTTTTGAAACCATTGAACTTAAAGTATCACAACTATTGAACAGCACGGATCAAATATCGAACAATCCCTGTGGATACGATTTAAAAACAACCCCCACTATTACTCTACTAACAAAATGGCTCCGTTGCCGGGGATTGTTAAGTGATATTGCAAGCATTGCGATAGTTGAGCTATTTTAAGCTTGTTACCACTTTATCTTGAACTTGTTAATTTGTTTTGTTTAGTGTGCAGACTTAGTTTATGTGAGGGAAACTACCGGCGGACTAACTTCTTTTCGATCCTGAGATTGAGAGAACCGCTCGTAGAATCAACAGCAGAACTAGACGAAGGAGGCAGCTAGCGAGACAGAAGCGAGAACAAGAGGAAAGTACTTCTACACCACCACCAGTTCCATAGATAATTACAGTTATGGAGGCAGATCCACCACCACCACCACCACCTGCTTCTAGGCCATGCACAAATAGTCCGAGACACAATGCTCAGTTCGCTCGCCATGCACACAACGGTCGTCATGATGAAATGAAGACTGGTATTCTCCAGCTGTTATATCAAAGTCCATTTACGGGTATGGATCATGAAGATCCTTTTACCCATCTGGCGATATTCTATGAAATAGCGGGAGCGACTGGTGCACCTGAAGCGGAAGAGGAGTCTCTATTCAAGAGACTATTCCCGCATTCCCTCATTGGGAAGGCAAAGGAATGGTATCTTGATCAGTCAACGGCCATAATGACGGATTGGAATGCATTGGAAGAGAAATTTTTGGAGAGATTTTTCCCTCACACTCGGTTTATGGAAGCAAAGACCGCCATCGCGGTATTCACACAAGGAGCCAATGAATCTCTCAACGAAGCTTGGGAGAGGTTCAAATCAATGTTGAGAAAGTGCAAGGGCCATGGTTTTGATGAATTCTCACAAATTCATATATTTAGAAATGGGCTTCAACTTGTACATAAAACCTTGTTGGATGCCACCGCTGGTGGATCCTTGTTGAGCAAGACCGCAGTAGAAGCCACAACTATCATTGATAAGATGGCCTTGAATGATCATCAAGGTAGTCACAACCGTGGACCTTCTCAACGAACTCCGGGAGTGTTGGAATTGGGAACAAACGATGCTATCCTTGCGCAGAACAAATTATTATCACAACAAGTTGAGTTATTGACGAAACAAATGTCTAAACTTCCTCAACAATTTAAAGAGATTCGGGATTCCACGAGTAAAAGTGTACAAGTAGCTTGTTGTGAATTGTGTTGGGGAGATCATCCTACCGGCTATTGTCCTCCGCTTGTGGAGGAGGTAAATTATGCTGGAAATCTGACTCAAGGTTATCAAGGATGACCACCGTACCAAAGTGCTCAACCATCGTATCAAAATCAACAAGGCTATCAACCTCGAAGCAACTACCAAAATCAACAAGGATGGAGACAAAATCCTTACCAACCACCCCAAGAGACTAGTGGAAGTTCAAGAATGGAGGAGACTTTCAACAAGTTCATGCAGTTATCTATGGCAACTCAAAAGAGTATGGAAGCTTCGATTAGAAATCTTGAATCGCAAGTAGGGAAACTTGCCAAGCAATTAGCCGAAAACCAACTGGGGCCATCCTTCTCCGCTACCACTCAACCAAATCCCAAAGGGGAGTGTAAAGCCATTTTCACAAGAAGTGGTAGAACAATTGGAAGTGATGTTGAACGTGAGGTGGTAGTTGAAAAGGAAAACGATATTGTGTTGGAAGAAGTCGAAAAAAATGATGAAAATGGGGTAGTTGAAAAGAATGATGAAGAAGTGAGGAAGAAAAAAGAAAAAGAAAGGAAGGAGTTTGAGAAGGAAGTCTTACAAAGACGATTACCGTATCCCCCTACTCCAAAGAAAAAAGAGAATGATAGGCATTATGCAAGGTTTTTGGAGTTATTTAGTCGGTTGCAAGTAACCGTACCTTTCTCTGAAGCTCTTGAACAAATGCCTAGGTATGTCAAGTTCATGAAAGACATACTCATGAAAAAGAAGAGGTGCACTGACAAAAAAAACATTGATCTTAATGCCGAGTGTAGTGCGTCATCCAATGTGTGCTTCCGCTGAAAGAACAAGATCCGGGAAGAGTAGCATTACCTATTACAATAGGTACTGATTTTTAATGCAAAGCTTTGGTTGACATGGGTGCGAGCATCAATTTAATTCCCTTGTCGGTGGTGAAAATACTTGAAAATATGGTCATCAAATTAACAACCATGACATTACAACTTGCGGATAAGTCTAGAATGTGTCCGTATGGTGTTGTGGAGGATGTGCTAGTAAAAGTAGATAAATTCTTTTTTCCTGTTGATTTTTTGGTTGTTGAAATGGATGAGGATGAAGATACACCGATTATATTGGGCCGACCATTTATGAAAACTGCCAAAATGTTGGTGGATGTTGATGAAGGCTTAATGAAAGTGCAGATCAAGGAAAGTGGTATGGAGGAAGAAGCTTGTTTTACATTGTTCAAAGGAGTGATGTTTGTGAATCAAGTGGATGAAGTTGTGCAAAAAGGAAAAGAATTGGAAAAAGAGAAGTTGGAACGTAGAGCAGTTGAAAAGAAAAAGAATGAAGATGCAAAGGTAGCCTTGATGAGTTCATGTTGGGATTGGTCATTTTTAAAGAAAAGGAGACCAAAAACTGGGCACGATAACGGATGAGTTTGTGTGCACGTAGTGTGTTCAGTTCGGTAGCTGGTGTTTTGGATTTTGTTTGCGAGGCGTCTAGTCTCCGGACCGTCGAGCTTAGCCGACGTTAAATAAGCGCTTGTTGGGAGGCACCCCAACATTGTAAGTATTTTGCTTTTTTTTGCTGTTTGAAGTGTTTTTATATTAGTGTACCATTTGCAGTGTGGCAGCAGGACAGACCTGAAAATTTTGCAAAACTGTCTTGTTCGCACTGCGAATCTGGGGCGAACATTCGCCAGCCATTCGCACTGCGAATGTCAGCGAACCAGACTTTGTGGTTTTGCTTCCACCTCATTAAAATGAGGGTTTTGTAATGGGTGGGCCTGCACGTAGGCCCAAGACCCATGTTCCACTTTTGATGACTTGAGGGGAAAACCCTAGTCACTTCCCTCTCACTATTCAAAGAAAAAGAAAAAGGAAAAACCTCTCAAGTACTCTTTCACTTTCACGTGTGTTTTGCTGTCCATCTCTCAAGTTTTTTTTCTCTCAATTGCCATTTCCAAACAAGGTTTGAATTTCTTTTCTCTGTGCTTTCTGATTAATTGTGATTTTGTTTGTGAATTTGCATGAGAAATCTTTAGGCATTTGGGTTAAAATTCGGTTTTAGGTTGTTCAATGCATGTTGAATTTTCTAGTGGTTTTAGGGTTTAGATGACATGTAGAATGATGCCATGTTGGGGAATCTGGGGCTGTTAATTTTTTCAAAGTTTTCCTGCATTCGCTGGCCCATTCGCAGTGCGAATCTGGGGCGAGCCTTCGCCAGGATTTGTAGTGCGAACGTTGCAGCGAACAACCCAGGTTTTTGTTTTTTTAGTGCATTCTGATGTAATTGTGTCCTAATTTCTAATGATCTGTCTTGGTGTTTTTGTGTGGGATTTGTTTGTCATTTGTGCAGATGGGTCCTAAAACCAACTTGGCCAAGAAAAGGAAAGCATCAACATCCAGACAAGTACCGATCAGTTTCGACGACACTCGGTTCAAGGGTCCTAGGCAGGCTCAGAGATATGAGGTTTTGGAAACAAGGACCATCCTTGCAGAGAAGAGATTTATTCTGAGTGATCAAGGGAGTTATCATTCTGTAGCTTCCCTTTTGCATGAAAAAAAGTGGGATCAGCTGATAACTCCCCTTGATTCGTACAATGTGGAGGTGGTTCAAGAGTTCTATGCCAACGCCCTTCCTGATGAGGGGGATCTGTTTAATTGGACTACTGTTGTTGGAGGAAAAACTGTGAGGTTTGACAGAAGGAAAATTAGCCGAGTTCTGGGAGATCCTCTTCTATTGCATGCCAGTCAAGAGGATGCATACCACAGGAACCTTAACCGCAACCGGGATATCACACAAATGACCACTGATTTGTTGTGCCCGGGTAAAAATGTGAAGTTTAACCATTTGGGAGTTGCTGTTAGGTATCATCGGGAGGACATGTTGCCTTTGGCCCAACTTGTATTACTTTTGGTTGTCACCAACATTAAACCAAAGTCACATTCCTCAACAGTTCCTATTCCCCTGGCTCACTTAGTCCACAACATCCTTACAAATGTGGAGATTGATGTCGCGAGGATAATTGCAGATGAAATAAGGGCAATTGTCGAGAGTGGATTAGGAGGGAACGCTTCGAGGAAAAATTCCCCTCTTGCATTTCCATGCCTGATCATGTCCTTATGTGCTGAAGCTGGTGTTAATTTGCCTTCGCGTCGTCAGGTCACTATCACGTCGGCTATCGATGATCGATACGTCGACAAATTTTGCAAACCTAAGGGTGTTAGGGCTGAGTCTCCAAGGGCTGCTGCAGGGGCTGGTACGAGTGGGGGTGATACTTTTGAGTCGCCGAATTTCTATCCTTATCAGCAGGAGATCTGCCAGTACAACTGGGATTGGATGGCCGCTTCTCAGCGTGCCATGCTTGATTTACATGACTCTATGCAGGCACTCCAACTGCAGATTCGGGATCCCGCCGTGGAGCAGACTATGATGTCGAGGGAGCAGTTCCTCGCACATGCTGGATGGCCTGAGGCCAGGCCAGTTTTCGGAGGGGGAGAGGGTTCAGCTGGTCCTGCTGGAGAGGATGCTGATGAGGATGGAGATGGTGATGATAAGGAGGGAGATGACACCGATGTGGAGGTTTCTGGTAATACTTTTGATGAGGGAGATGATGATGAGCAGGTTACCGAGGTTTTGGAGACGGAGTCCGATGAGGACTGATTTTGTGATTTTTAGACGTGTGACTTCCTTTGGTCTCCAAAGTGAAGTTTTCTTATATTTTGTATTTTTCAGCTTTTACTAGTCTATTGTATCCACATAGTGGAATATTTTGAATATTGCTGTACTTGTACCCTAGTGGTACCATTTTGGATATTGTAGGTGTTTTTACACCAAGCACTTTATTATTATTATTAGTAATGTTAAGTGTTTTTAGTAAAAAAAATTGTTTCGCTTTTACTAATAATTTGTTGGTTTTTAATTGTTAATATGTTTTCATGTTAATGTTCCTTCTTTTATGATGGAATTTTGGAAGTAGGTTGGAGACTCTTGATTTTTAAAGGAATATTCCTCCATGATGTGAGGGCTATGATAGTACCTTAAGCATTGTGTTGCGACAAGGTACATCGTTACCTGGTTCGAGAATTTTGTATGTTTTAGAACTTTGTGTCTTGTGTGATTGATAATGTTGTTTCATGTTACAACTTCCTTTGAATGCATGTGTCATTTTAGGATCAAAAACCATTAAAGTGAGAAGCCTCCAAAGTGTTCCTATATGCTTAGGATTGACGATGAATGTTGTTTTTACTTTTAATTCATGCCTTATCTTGTGACCATGGGATTTTGTGGAAGTAGGAGAAGTGATCAAGGCACTTGTTGAAAGTGAGCACAACCATGTCCATATAGTAATTCACCCGTGAGGAGTGAGCATTTGGCAGCCCCTTTGAGCCTAAACATTTTAGAACTCAGTTTAGTGATGAACTTGTTTTATGTACATAATTTGCACGTTTGGTTCATCGCTGAATTTGGTGAGTTTATAACATTTTCTTCTTGAACCTTTGAAATTGTATACTTTTACTTCCTTGCCTTAAAAAGCAAGGAACATTCACGTTAGGTTGAGTCGAAAATGAGTTGGGGAGAATAAAAAGAAGATGGGTGCATTACTCCAAATTTTGAAAAAAATTCAAGTAAGCATGTAAAGAAAAGAGTGTGAATATGTTGGACAAATGAGAAAATGCTTGCTTGAATGAAAAAAAATGTAGAGTCAATAATTGTGCACGGTAGTTTGTGAAGGTGTAATGAAAAATTGGTGAAATGAAGTTGAGATGTGTGAATATGTGTATAGTGAATGTTCTTTTGCTTCGACAATTTCGTTTCAATGGCCATTAGAAATGTCCCTTTTTTGTTTACCCAACCAAGCTACAACCTTGAAGTCCTTAGTGATCTTTTACTTCCATGATTTCTTTTGTGTTCATTGAGATATGGTATGAATTGCTTAGTATTTGCATCATTGGTCATTTGAGTGTAATTGTCCCGTGCTTATATGCACGTTTGCCTTCAATCCTTTTTCGAAGAGGAGTGTAGAATGACATGTGCAGGATGAGTTAGTTGTCTCTTGAAACATTGTTTGAAATTGTTTAAGAGGCAAGTTCTTTTACATTATAGGTTCTTGAATTGTGTAATTGTTGCGTTGTTGTGATCGTTGTTTAGTTGAGCCGTTTTTCGCGTCTTGGTTGAGTTGAATGCTCGAGCAAATCCTCGTGAGAGGCATACTTTACTTGAGGACAAACAAAGAGTTGGTTGGGGAGAGTTTGTTAGATGTCAAACATGTTATATATGTGGATGCAATAATTGGCATTTTTCATGACTTTCCTTGTGTAATCGGGTGATTTAAGTGGTAAATTGTGTTGTAGTGTGTACATTGGAATACATGAGTGGAGCTTGTAATTGGTGTGTTAATGTGCAGGTTGAGGCATGAAAGGATCAAGATGGTGAGACACTTTGAGTGGATGCAAGTTGCCATTGAAATTGTTGCTGCAACAGAGCATTCGTAGTGCGAAGGATCTGGCGAAGGACCAGCAAAGGTTCGCAATGCGAACGTCAGCGAAGGTGCCAGCGAATGGTGGCAGAAAGTTCCATTTTTGAAATTACCAAAAGTTCGCACTGCGAACTCCTAGCGAGGGTTCGTTGGTTGTTTCGCAGTTCGAAGATGCTAGCGAAGGGTGGCAGTAAGTTTTGGAATTTGATTGTCCTGGCTCGCTAGTTTATTCGCAGTGCGAATGAGCAAGCGAATGATTCGTTGTGTGAAGGAATGGTTCGCACTGCGAACACACGATTTCTGCTTGGGCCGGTTTAAGTCTCAGAGGCACTTAAGGTGCCATTTTCTCTCATTCGTAGTGCGAATGATGTGCTCGCAGTGCGAATTCTGCAGATTTCAGAAGTGTATAAATAGATTTTCACTTTATGTGGATGGGATCTTTTGCTCATTTTTCACTAGAATTCATAGTTTTCAGCATTTTGATCATCAAAGAGTGGATTTTCACTTGGAGAAGCTGAAGTCGCATCCATTCTCGATTATTCGTCGTGGATGCTCATTCATCTCCTCTCTTTACTTGTTATCCAAACTACCATGAGAAGTGGTAGCTAAACACTCAATGTTGAGGTTAGATGTAGTTGATTCTGATTTTATGTATTGCTTTTGATCTATTGTGTATGAACAAAGTCTTTGATCAATATAGATGATGTTGTTTTCTCTTAATGATCCATGTGTGATTTGTTTTGCTCTAGACATAGATTCTACAAATCATGACCTAATAATTTTATCTCTTAAAAACCAAACTCTAGACATAGATTTAGGATTTGCTATTCGCATTTTGTTGATCTTAATGATTGTTGTTTAGATTGTTAGCGTGAGACATCATCTAACGGTCTAAACAACGATACTCACGACTTCGCTTTAGACATAAACTTAGTCGGGAGGATACGCGGTTATATTGGTCGAAAACCGAGTTCATATGCTTGATTAATCGTTTATACGTGAAAAGGATTAGCGAAACCTAACCTTGACATGCTTTTATCAAAACTTTTACAAAATCTTTGTCACCAATTAATCTTTGCTACAAATGAATGTTAACAATAATTGAGAAACTTTTGAAACCATTGAACTTAAAGTATCACAACTATTGAACGGCATGCATCAAATATCGAACAATCCCTGTGGATACGATTAAAAACAACCCCCACTATTACTCTAGTAACATTAAACCACTGGTGGCTTCCAATCTATCAGGATGAAGACACGCAACAAATCAGTGTGCTTAATGGAAACCCTACTCGGCGTCAAAGTCAGGATGTCCGATCTATGGAAACAAACCTGGTAAGGTTGCACTGCATTCAAAGCGGGCATGGCCAAGTGCCACCACACAACTATGAACGTTGTAGAGTCTGCTCGGAGAATAACCAAGGATGCTACCTTGTGCGGGCAGCCCTTCAAGGTCAGTTGAATCGTAAAGAGATTCACCCGTGTCCGAGTTCCGAGCCAATCAACTGGACGCCGGACTACTTCGCTGATCAAATCAGAGACGTTGTCATAATCTCTGATCATCAACAGAACAAGGATGTTTGTACCATCATCCCTCTACTAGACGAATCAAAGGTTCTTAGCCAGGAACTGATTGAAGTTACTTACGACAGTCAGAAAAATCAGAAGGCTCCTGTAGTTATCTATCTACCAGGATCATTACCGTATGAATCAGCTAAGGCGATCCCTTACAAATACGGTGCAACAATAATTAAGAATGGAAAGGAAATTCCATTACCCTCTGTCATGAATATTGCAAACATCAGTCGGGTAACACGGAGTGGTCGAATCTTCAACCGAGGAGTTAAAGAACCTAACAAAGAAAAGGAACTTCCGACAGAAGCTCCTAATCCACCAGTCGGTCAATCCAGTAATCCCGACCTTTCAAAGAACGATGATGAGATGCTGAAGCTCATCCAAAGGAGTGAATACAACATTGTTGATCAGTTGTTACAAACTCCTTCAAAGATCTCAGTGCTATCACTTTTACTCAGTTCCAAAGCCCACAGAGAGGCTCTACAGAAAGTCTTAGAGCAGGCCTTTGTGGAACAGGATGTGTCAATACGACAGTTCGATAGCATCATCTCTAACATCACTTCCTGCAACAACTTAGGATTCAGTGATGAGGACTTGCCAGAGGGGGGCAAAAGTCACAACATGGCGCTCAATATCACAGTTAACTGCTAGGACGATGCTTTAGCCAGTGTACTGGTAGACACAGGATCCACCATCAACGTTATGCCGAAGTCCACTTTAATGCGACTATCATTCAAAGGGTCCCCGATGAGGGGCAGTGAGGTCATCGTCAAAGCATTTGACGGGTCTCGGAAAGCAGTTATCGGCGAAGTCGACCTTCCCATAACTATCGGTCCTCACACTTTCCTAATCACTTTCCAGGCCATGGACGTCCGGGCAGCGTACAACTGTTTATTAGGAAGACCTTGGATACACCACGCTGGGGCAGTCACTTCAACACTGCACCAGAAATTGAAGTTCGTCAAGAACGATCAACTCGTCATGGTTTGTGGGGAGCAAGCCTTGCTCGTGAGTTCATGTAATCGAAGGAATCCTGCCCACGTTAATCCAGTTCTACGATCCAGTCTATCACTGTTTCATATTCCCAGATTATCAGCTTGCACCAACGCTGGAGGAGTACTCTCACCTGATTGATTTACATATTACTGATCAAGCTCCCTTTTTTGGACTGGAAGAAATTCCAAAGGATCAAACCATTGCAAGAGCAACCTATTTGGACTGGAAGAAATTCCAAAGGATCAACGCCATTAAGATTTTCCTGATCGGAAACCCCGTACCGACCTTCTCGTAGATGCGTATCATTCGGTACACTTAAGGAATTTATACAGCGGAGGAATGATCACGTGTTATGTACCCCTGCTATACAAATGGTTCACTTCCCACTTACCCAAGTCTGCCGCATTTTGGGATCAAAAGAATACTTTACGTTGGTCGCAGAGAATCATGTCTCTTACTAACTCTGACATCAATTGGTACAATAGAATCTACGACGGGATCAGGATCATTGACCATTGTGGAAATTTCCCAAATGTACCCCTTATATGAACTAAGGGGGAATCAACTATCATCCAATTCTCGTTCGTCGTCAATTAGGATATCCGATGAGGCACGTCCCATGGAATGCTCATCTAAAAGGTATTTTCTTCAAGGAAGGAGAAAATGACAGGGCACTAAAGACGGAAATAATGCATGCCTAGAAACACGTTCATAGGAAAGGACGAGAGTCTCTAGGAAAACCAGATTGTGTCTCGGTGGAGCCCTATCTCCACTAGGTACAAACTAGAGCTCTCAAGCTGAGGATGCCTTACCCTCGTCAGGAAGTTCTTCCCTTAAGGGACTCTGCCCTTTATTTTATGTCTGAGACGGAAAAGCTTCAGGTTACTCTTAGCAAAGTTCAACAGGAGAAGAGGTCTTGGAGGAACAAGTACCGTATTCTCAATGTGGAGTGCAAGAAAATACAGCAACTGTTAAGAGAAAAAGATGCCCTGATTGAGATTCTAGAGCAACATGCTGTAGAAAATCAGGATGACCAAAGGAATTTGCTCGCTCTTTTCACTTGGCAAAGGAATGACAACCCGACAACGGCCCAAGAGCCCCGGTCAAAGAGAAGGAAAGCACTCGAACCAGCACTTAAGCTCTCTTCAGAGAGGACTCAGGATCCTTTAGATTATATTTCCTTTTCCAGCACTTTGTAATCTACTGTATTTCCATTTCCGCAATCCTTTGAATTCAATAAAACGGGGTTTCCCCACTGTTTAATATTTGCAATCTAATTGTCGAAGTTTACTTTGAATAAAAAAAAAATAATAATCATTGCATTCATCATTCTCATAAACACATTCTTCTTACCTACGAATCTCACGTTTACATCTCGATTCTAGAGTCAAACTGTCTCATTCGTACAATACTCGGGCCAATCGTCAGAAAAAGATGGATGATCTCGAGGAAGAGAACAGAGAGTTAAGTGAAGAGATCGACACTCTGAAAGAGGATCTAAGAAAGCTTCATAATGACATGGAAGCTCTAGCAGAAGCTCAAATGCAACAACAAAGGATTGTGATCTCAGAGATCACATCAACGGTTATAGTGGAGAAGTATGATCCTAGGTACAAGATGCCGAAAGATCGCCCCTAGGGCATGCCACTTAACTATATCCCGGAAGGATATATTCTAAGGATCGCCGAGGATCAGGGAACCGCAGCAGGAGCCGCTGGGCCTGAAGGTTACAAACTTCGGGAAAGCGAAGATGCCAGGGGCATGTCAGCAACTCCTGAAGGTTACAAACTTATGGAGGCACCGAGAGTCTCGGCCATAATGACTATACCACCGCCCGTGGTACACACTGTCCCGGAAGGACAGATTCCCCAGATACCTTCTGGTGGAAATGACAACATGTTCGACAGAATGAATGAGTTCCAGGAACAATTCCTGGAGATGCAGAAAGAACTGCATGCCCTTCGCGGTCAGGATCTATTTGGAAAGGACGCCGCGGACCTCTGCTTGGTCCCCAATGTGAAAGTTCCGCACAAATTCCAGGTGCCCGACTTTGAAAAATACAAGGGTAACTCTTGCCCTCAGAGTCATTTAGTGATGTACGCTCGGCGAATGTCAGCTCAGACAAAGAACCAGGAGCTACTGATTCATTACTTTCAGGATAGTTTAACCGGTGCCGCATTAAAATGGTACATGGGTTTAAACCACGCTACGATCAGCACGTTCAGAGATCTTGGCGTTGCTTTTGTTCAACAATATGAATATAATCTGGACATGGCACCGGACAAAGATCAGCTCAGATCGATGTCACAAAAGGACAAGGAAACCTTTAAAGAATACGCTCAGAGATGGCGTGAAATTTCCGCTCAGATTTGTCCACCTCTTGAGGAAAAGGCGATGACAAAGATATTCTTAAAAAACTTGAGCTCATTTTACTATGACAGAATGGTCGCCAGTGCGCCCAGTGACTTTACCGAGATGGTAGGCATGGGAGTTCATCTCGAAGAGGCAGTCCGAGAAGGACGTCTGGTAAAAGACGCTGGATCATCAAGTAGTACAAAATGATACGGTAGTGCTCTCCCTAAGAAAAAAGAGCAGGATATTAGGAATATCTCTCTCGGAAAGCAAAGGTGACGTTACTAACCAGTAACAGCTGTAACTCCTGCTATCAACCCTTCGCCTATTCCTACGTATCAACCTCAGGTTGCGCAGAGCCAACCTAATGTTAGGTGCATATTTGACCTAAAAATGACATATCTTTCTTTGCATTTTTTCCATTCTTTTCTCACGTTTTCATTGGTTTTTATCCATGATTATTGTTGTTATTCTAAACATCGAAAATACCTTTGGTGCTCGTAATATGTGGGCTATTGTGCAGGAAAGTGCACTCATACATCCAAGTTGGAAGACACAAGAAATGGTGCAAGCTGCCAAAGAGAAGAAGAATGATAGTAGGGTGTTCGCAGTGCGAATAGGAAGGCGAGTGCCAGCGAAGGTTCGCTTTGCGAACTATGGCGAAGGTCCCAGCGAATGGTCCCAGAATTGGACAGAGGAAAAAGGAGCTAAAGTTTGCAGTGCGAACGGGAAAGCGAAGGTTCGCAGTGCGAACAAATCCTTTGCAGTACGAAGTAACGTGAATTTTCTAGGGCGGTTTGATCAGCAGAGGCACCTGAAGTGCCTATTTTTAGCCATTCGCTGTGCGAATGAATGGTTCGCAGTGCGAACGTGTAAATTCCTGAACTGTATAAATAGGATTTTCACACTTTTTAGGTGATTATCTTTAGAATTTTGGAGAGAAACTTGTAAATAAAATATCAGAGCTGATATCTCTTCATTTCCAAGGGAGAAAAGGTAAGAGCTTTGATTTCTTGTTGGAGAGGGATGTAATCTTTTGATACCTTATGTAGTTCATCTAATGTATGTTTGTGGATGGAATTCTGATTTTCTATTGTTGTTGTCTTTGATTGATTATTTGTGGTCTTGAAAAAACCTTTACGAATCTTTGGTCTTAGATTTTCTTCTATCAATGAGCAAGCTTTTGACATGGTTTTGTGAATTGATATTCATTTTATCTTTTGTTGTATTGTGTTGATTAAGTAGCATGGCTAGCATGAGTAGGATCGACACGGTATCGCGAGGATGCGTGATAATAGGGATGAAGAAGGATATTCACATTCATTGGGCAAATTAGTTGAATACATGTAAAAAGGGTTAACCGTGTGTACGTATTTTGATCTTGCTTAAATACGAAGAAATCATTTAGTTGATATGGGTGTTATAGTAATATCTGTTTGGACTGAACTCTAGACATAGATTTAGGCTGAACACTTGCGTGAGTATCAGTTCTTACTTCTCTGTGTTGTTGAGTTGAGTGAGACATCACCTATGAGACAATACGGTTGTTCTCTCGACGTTGCATTAGACATAACCTCTGTTGTGAGTGATACGTGAGGATATTAGGCGAATGATTGATTTGTGCTTACTTGATTAGAAGAATGCACGTGTTATCAATTGATGAGATCCAATTCTAACAACGCTCCATTTATAATTATGTCTTTACTTTATATTTTCCGCCTTTACATTTTCCGCATTTGCTTTTGGTTCGCTCTAAACCAGAACTTTTGAATCATAAGCTTAGAAATATAGAAACCGTTGAATGGCATTCTTTCCCTTGCACAGATCCCTGTGGAGAACGATAAAATTAGGTTACTTATATATTTTTGCTTGCTGCTATTCTAGCATCAACAAAATGGCGCCTTTGTCGGGGATCGGTGTTTAGATATTGAATCGCATCGCATAATTTCTATATTTTTAAGCTTTGTACATTTGTTAATATTATATGCATTTGTGTTCCTTTAATGTTTTTCTCTAGTGTGAATCAGGAATGATGAGAACTCCTAGATTGGTTTCTTTGTGTATAAAAGTATTCAATGAAGCTCCGACTGAGTCTGGATGGATGCTTGAGCGTTGAAAGTATACCTGGTAAATTGTACCGCTTTATAGAATGTTAGAATGATTTAAGAATTTTGTGCTTTGTGCAAATGTGTGTTCTTGTTTCATTTTGCAACTTGTTTGATTGCTTGTTTCAGTTAGGTCTAAAAGCCACAAATTGTGAGGAAACCTCCTTTGTTTACTAAATGCTTGGATGACTGATAACTTTGTCTAATTCGTTTGATTCATGCTTTATCTTTTGATTTTTGTGATTTTGTGGAAGCATTAGAAATGATCAAGGCATTTGTTTATATTGAGCACAACCGTATCCAAAAGTATCTTACCCGTGAGTAGTGAGAATTTGTTAGCCCCTTTGAGCCTAAATAGTTTAGAACTCATTTTAGTGATGAACTTGGTTTATGTACATAATTTGAAAGTGTAGTTCTTCATTGAATTTTGTGTGTTTCTAAAAATTTCTTCTTGAACCTTTGATCATTGGTATAATTTGATTTCCTTGCCTTAAAAAGTAAGGTCCATTCACTTGAGGTTTGGTTGAATTCAAGTTGGGGAGAATGAAAAAGAAGATGGTAGGTTGCTTTCAACTTTTGAAAAAATTTCAAACAAGCATGAAATGAAAAAGTGTAAATATGAATGTGAAAAACAAAAGAAAAAGAATGCTTGTTTGATGAGAAAAATAGAATGAAATAATTGTGCATAAGGAAGTTTGAGAAGGTTGGTGGTAATGGAATGAGAATGGTGAATGAAGTTGTAATGAGTAAATATCATTTATCGGCAATTTCGATTCAATGGCCTTTAGAAATGTCCCTTTGTTGTGAACCCGACCAAGCTACAACCTTTAAAGGCCTTAGTGATCTTTTTGCTTCCATGTTTTCATTTATGATTGTTAGATGTTGTATGAATTGATTGTTATTTGCATTGTTTATCGGGTGAGTGAAATTTCACCGCGGTTGCAAACGCGTCAATTTCTTCATTCTTATTTTGAAGAGGAGTGTTAGAGTGATTCAAGTATGAAAACTTAGTTGTTCTTTGAACCAATTATGATATTTGTTTAAGAACTTAATTCTTGGTCATTGTTCGATTCTATTGAGTGGTGAATATTGCTTGTGCGCATTTTCGTGCTTGTCTGCATTTATCTTGCTTTGGTTGATTCTTATGCTTGAGCAAATCCTCTTGTTTTCAATGAGGGGTGCTTTGCTTGAGGACAAGCAAAAGTTTAGTTGGGGAGAGTGTTAGGTGCATATTTGACCTAAAAATGACATATCTTTCTTTGCATTTTTTCCACACATTTCCCAAATTTTCATTGGTTTTTATCCATGATTATTGCTGTTCTTCTAAACATTAAAAATACCTTTGGTGCTTGTAATATGTGTGCTATTGTGCAGGAAAGTGCACTCATACATCCAAGTTGGAAGACACAAGAAATGGTGCAAGCTGCCAAAGAGAAGAAGAATGATAGCAGGGTGTTCGCAGTACGAATAGGAAGGCGAGTGCCAGCGAAGGTTCGCATTGTGAACTCTGGCGAAGGTCCCAGCGAATGGTCCCAGAATTGGACAGAGGAAAAATGAGCTAAAGTTCGCAGTGCGAACGGGAAAGCGAAGGTTCGCAGTGCGAACAAATCCTTCACAGTGCGAAGTAACGTGATTTTTCTGGGGCGGTTTGATCCGCAGAGGCACCTGAAGTGCCTGTTTTTAGCCATTCGCTGTACGAATGAATGGTTCGCAGTGCGAACGTGTAAATTTTTGAACTGTATAAATAGGATTTTCACACTTTTTAGGTGATTATCTTTAGAATTTTGGAGAGAAACTTGTAAATAAAATATCAGAGCTTATATCTCTTCATTTCCAAGGGAGAAAAGGTAAGAGCTTTGATTTCTTGTTGGAGAGGGATGTAATCTTTTGATACCTTATGTATTTCATCTAATGTATGTTTGTGGATGGAATTCTGATTTTCTATTGTTGTTGTCTTTGATTGATTATTTGTGGTCTTGACAAAACCTCTACAAATCTTTGGTCTTAGATTTTCTTCTATCAATGAGCATGCTTTTGACATGGTTTTGTGAATTGATATTCATTTTATCTTTTGTTGTATTGTGTTGATTAAGTAGCATGGCTAGCATGAGTAGGATTGACACGGTATCGCGAGGATGCGTGATAATAGGGATGAAGAAGGATATTCACATTCATTGGGCAAATTAGTTGAATACATATAAAAAGGGTTAACCGTGTGTACGTATTTTGATCTTGCTTAAATACGAAGAAATCATTTAGTTGATATGGATGTTTTAGTAATATCTGTTTGGACTGAACTCTAGACATAGATTTAGGCTGAACACTTGCGTGAGTATCAGTTCTTACTTCTCTGTGTTGTTGAGTTGCGTGAGACATCACCTATGACACAATACGGCTGTTCTCTCGACGTTGCATTAGACATAACCTCTGTTGTGAGTGATACGTGAGGATATTAGGCGAATGATTGATTTGTGCTTACTTGATTAGAAGAATGCATGTGTTATCAATTGATGAGATCCAATTCTAACAAGGCTCCGATTATAATTCCGTCTTTACTTTATATTTTCTGTCTTTACATTTTCCGCATTTGCTTTTGGTTCGCTCTAAACCAGAACTTTTGAATCATAAGCTTAGAAATATAGAAACCGTTGAATGGCATTCTTTCCCTTGCACTGATCCCTGTGGAGAACGATAAAATTGGGTTACTTATATATTTTTGCTTGCTGCTATTCTAGCATCAACAAAATGGCGCCGTTGTCGGGGATCGGTGTTTAGATATTGAATCGCATCGTATAGTTTCTATATTTTTAAGCTTTGTACATTTGTTAATATTATATGCATTTGTGTTCCTTTAATGTTTTTCTCTAGTGTGAATCAGGAATGATGAGAACTCCTAGATTGATTGCTTTGTGTATAAAAGTATTCAATGAAGCTTCGACCGAGTCTGGATGGATGCTTGAGCGTTGAAAGTATGCCTGGTAAATTGTACCGCTTTATAGAATGTTAGAATGATTTAAGAATTTTGTGCTTTGTGCAAATGTGTGTTCTTGTTTCATTTTGCAACTTGTTTGATTGCTTGTTTCACTTAGGCCTAAAAGCCACAAATTGTGAGGAAACCTCCTTTGTTTACTAAATGCTTGGATGACTGATAACTTTGTCTAATTCGTTTGATTCATGCTTTATCTTTTGATTTTTGTGATTTTGTGGAAGCATTAGAAATGATCAAGGCATTTGTTTATATTGAGCACAACCGTATCCAAAAGTATCTTACCCGTGAGTAGTGAGAATTTGTTAGCCCCTTTAAGCCTAAATAGTTTAGAACTCATTTTAGTGATGAACTTGGTTTATGTACATAATTTGAAAGTGTAGTTCATCATTGAATTTTGTGAGTTTCTAAAAATTTCTTCTTGAACCTTTGAACATTGCTATAATTTGATTTCCTTGCCTTAAAATGTAAGGTCCATTCACTTGAGGTTTGGTTGAATTCAAGTTGGGGAGAATGAAAAAGAAGATGGTAGGTTGCTTTCAACTTTTGAAAAAATTTCAAACAAGCATGAAATGAAAAAGTGTAAATATGAATGTGAAAAACAAAATAAAAAGAATGCTTGTTTGATGAGAAAAATAGAGTGAAATAATTGTGCATAAGGAAGTTTGAGAAGGTTGGTGGTAAAGGAATGAGAATGGTGAATGAAGTTGTAATGAGTAAATATCATTTATCGGCAATTTCGATTCAATGGCCTTTAGAAATGTCCCTTTGTTGTGAACCCGACCAAGCTACAACCTTTAAAGGCCTTAGTGATCTTTTTGCTTCCATGTTTTCATTTATGATTGTTAGATGTTGTATGAATTGATTGTTATTTGTATTGTTTGTCGGGTGAGTGAAATTTCACCGCGGTTGCAAACGCGTCAATTTCTTCATTCTTATTTTAAAGAGGAGTGTTAGAGTGATTCAAGTATGAAAACTTAGTTGTTCTTTGAACCAATTATGATATTTGTTTTAGAACTTAATTCTTGGTCATTGTTCGATTCTATTGAGTGGTGAATATTGCTTGTGCGCATTTTCGTGCTTGTCCGCATTTATCTTGCTTTGGTTGATTCTTATGCTTGAGCAAATCCTCTTGTTTTCAATGAGGGGTGCTTTGCTTGAGGACAAGCAAAAGTTTAGTTGGGGAGAGTGTTAGGTGCAGATTTGACCTAAAAATGACATATCTTTCTTTGCATTTTTTCCACTCTTTTCTCACGTTTTCATTGGTTTTTATCCATGATTGTTGTTGTTCTTCTAAACATTGAAAATACCTTTAATGCTTGAAATATGTGTGCTATTGTGCAGGAAAGTGCACTAATACATCCAAGTTGGAAGACACAAGAAATGGTGCAAGCTGCCAAAGAGAAGAAGAATGATAGCAGGGTGTTCGCAGTGCGAATAGGAAGGCGAGTGCCAGCGAAGGTTCGCTTTGTGAACTCTGGCGAAGGTCCCAGCGAATGGTCCCAGAATTGGACAGAGGAAAAATGAGCTAAAGTTCGCAGTGCGAACGGGAAAGCGAAGGTTCGCAGTGCGAACAAATCCTTCGCAGTGCGAAGTAACGTGATTTTTCTGGGGCGGTTTGATCCGCAAAGGCACCTGAAGTGCCTATTTTTAGCCATTCGCTGTGCGAATGAATGGTTCGCAGTGCGAACGTGTAAATTTCTGAACTGTATAAATTGGATTTTCACACTTTTTAGGTGATTATCTTTAGAATTTTGGAGAGAAACTTGTAAATAAAATATCATGGCTTATATCTCTTCATTTCCAAGGGAGAAAAGGTAAGAGCTTTGATTTCTTGTTTGAGAGGGATGTAATCTTTTGATACCTTATGTATTTCATCTAATGTATGTTTGTGGATGGAATTCTGATTTTCTATTGTTGTTGTCTTTGATTGATTATTTGTGGTCTTGACAAAACCTTTACAAATCTTTTGTCTTATATTTTCTTATATCAATGAGCAAGCTTTTGACATGGTTTTGTGAACTGATATTCATTTTATCTTTTGTTGTATTGTGTTGATTAAGTAGGATTGACACGGTATCGCGAGGATGCGTGATAATAGGGATGAAGAAGGATATTCACATTCATTGGGCAAATTAGTTGAATACATGTAAAAAGGGTTAACCGTGTGTATGTATTTTGATCTTTCTTAAATACGAAGAAATCATTTAGTTGATATGGATGTTATAGTAATATCTGTTTGGACTGAACTCTAGACATAGATTTAGGCTGAACACTTGCGTGAGTATCAGTTTTTACTTCTCTGTGTTGTTGAGTTGCGTGAGACATCACCTATGAGACAATACGGTTGTTCTCTCGACGTTGCGTTAGACATAACCTCTGTTGTGAGTGATACGTGGGGATATTAGGCGAATGATTGATTTGTGCTTACTTGATTAGAAGAATGCTTGTGTTATCAATTGATGAGATCCAATTCTAACAAGGCTTCATTTATAATTCCGTCTTTACTTTATATTTTCCGTCTTTACATTTTCCGCATTTGCTTTTGGTTCGCTCTAAATCAGAACTTTTGAATCATAAGCTTAGAAATATAGAAACCGTTGAATGGCATTCTTTCCCTTGCACTGATCCCTATGGAGAACGATAAAATTAGGTTACTTATATATTTTTGCTTGCTGCTATTCTAGCATCAACAAAATGGCGCCGTTGTCGGGGATCGGTGTTTAGATATTGAATCGCATCGCATAGTTTCTATATTTTTAAGCTTTGTACATTTGTTAATATTATATGCATTTGTGTTCCTTTAATGTTTTTCTCTAGTGTGAATCAGGAATGATGAGAACTCCTAGATTGGTTGCTTTGTGTATAAAAGTATTCAATGAAGCTTCGACCGAGTCTGGATGGATGCTTGAGCGTTGAAAGTATGCCTGGTAAATTGTACCGCTTTATAGAATGTTAGAATGATTTAAGAATTTTGTGCTTTGTGCAAATGTGTGTTCTTGTTTCATTTTGCAACTTGTTTGATTGCTTGTTTCACTTAGGTCTCAAAGCCACAAATTGTGAGGAAACCTCCTTTGTTTACTAAATGCTTGGATGACTGATAACTTTGTCTAATTCGTTTGATTCATGCTTTATCTTTTGATTTTTGTGATTTTGTGGAAGCATTAGAAATGATCAAGGCATTTGTTTATATTGAACACAACCGTATCCAAAAGTATCTTACCCGTGAGTAGTGAGAATTTGTTAGACCCTTTGAGCCTAAATAGTTTAGAACTAATTTTAGTGATGAACTTGGTTTATGTACATAATTTGAAAGTGTAGTTCATCATTGAATTTTGTGAGTTTCTAAAAATTTCTTCTTGAACCTTTGAACATTGCTATAATTTGATTTCCTTGCCTTAAAAAGTAAGGTCCATTCACTTGAGGTTTGGTTGAATTCAAGTTGGGGAGAATGAAAAAGAAGATGGTAGGTTGCTTTCAACTTTTGAAAAAATTTCAAACAAGCATGAAATGAAAAAGTGTAAATATGAATGTGAAACACAAAAGAAAAAGAATGCTTGTTTGATGAGAAAAATAGAGTGAAATAATTGTGCATAAGGAAGTTTAAGAAAGTTGGTGGTAAAGAAATGAGAATGGTGAATGAAGTTGTAATGAGTAAATATCATTTATCGGCAATTTCGATTCAATGGCCTTTAGAAATGTCCCTTTGTTGTGAACCCGACCAAGCTACAACCTTTAAAGGCCTTAGTGATCTTTTTGCTTCCATGTTTTCATTTATGATTGTTAGATGTTGTATGAATTGATTGTTATTTGTATTGTTTGTCGGGTGAGTGAAATTTAACCGCGGTTGCAAACGCGTCAATTTCTTCATTCTTATTTTGAAGAGGAATGTTAGAGTGATTCAAGTATGAAAACTTAGTTGTTCTTTGAACCAATTATGATATTTGTTTAAGAACTTAATTGTTGGTCATTGTTCGATTCTATTGAGTGGTGAATGTTGCTTGTGCGCATTTTCGTGCTTGTCCGCATTTATCTTGCTTTGGTTGATTCTTATGCTTGAGCAAATCCTCTTGTTTTCAATGAGGGGTGCTTTGCTTAAGGACAAGCAAAAGTTTAGTTGGGGAGGGTGTTAGGTGCATATTTGACCTAAAAATGACATATCTTTCTTTGCATTTTTTCCACTCTTTTCTCACGTTTTCATTGGTTTTTATCCATGATTGTTGTTGTTCGTCTAAACATTGAAAATACCTTTGGTGCTTGTAATATGTGTGCTATTGTGCAGGAAAGTGCACTCATACATCCAAGTTGGAAGACACAAGAAATGGTGCAAGCTGCCAAAGAGAAGAAGAATGATAGCAGGGTGTTCGCAGTACGAATAGGAAGGCGAGTGCCAACGAAGGTTCACTTTGTGAACTCTGGCGAAGGTCCCAGCGAATGGTCCTAGAATTGGACAGAGGAAAAATGAGCTAAAGTTCGCAATGCGAACGGGAAAGTGAAGGTTCGCAGTGCGAACAAATCCTTCGCAGTGCGAAGTAACGTGATTTTTCTGGGGCGGTTTGATCAGCAGAGGCACCTGAAGTGCCTGTTTTTAGCCATTCACTGTGCGAATGAATGGTTCCCAGCGCGAACGTGTAAATTTCTGAACTGTATAAATAGGATTTTCACAATTTTTAGGTGATTATCTTTAGAATTTTGGAGAGAAACTTGTAAATAAAATATCAGAGCTTATATCTCTTCATTTCCAAGGGAGAAAAGGTAAGAGCTTTGATTTCTTGTTGGAGAGGGATGTAATCTTTTGATACCTTATGTATTTCATCTAATGTATGTTTGTGGATGGAATTCTGATTTTCTATTGTTGTTGTCTTTGATTGATAATTTGTGGTCTTGACAAAACCTTTACAAATCTTTGGTCTTAGATTTTCTTCTATCAATGAGCAAGCTCTTGACATGGTTTTGTGAATTGATATTAATTTTATCTTTTGTTGTATTGTGTTGATTAAGTAGCATGGCTAGCATGAGTAGGATCGATACGGTATCGCGAGGATGCGTCATAATAGGGATGAAGAAGGATATTCACATTCATTGGGAAAATTAGTTGAATACATGTAAAAAGGGTTAAGCGTGTGTACGTATTTTGATATTGCTTAAATACGAAGAAATCATTTAGTTGATATGGATGTTATAGTAATATCTGTTTGGACTGAACTCTAGACATAGATTTAGGCTGAACACTTGTGTGAGTATCAGTTATTACTTCTTTGTGTTGTTGAGTTGCCTGAGACATCACCAATGAGACAATACGGTTGTTCTCTCGACGTTGCGTTAGACATAACCTCTATTGTGAGTGATACGTGAGGATATTAGGCGAATGATTGATTTGTGTTTACTTGATTAGAAGAATGCATGTGTTATCAATTGATGAGATCCAATTCCAACAAGGCTCCATTTATAATTCAGTCTTTACTTTATATTTTTCGTCTTTACATTTTCCGCATTTTCTTTTGGTTCGCTTTAAACCTGAACTTTTGAATCATAAGCTTAGAAATATAGAAACCGTTGAATGACATTCTTTCCCTCACACTGATCCCTGTGGAGAACGATAAATTTGGGTTACTTATATATTTTTGCTTGCTGCTATTCTAGCATCAACACCTAATCAACAACAATTTCAGCAAAGGACACAACAGCCTCTTCAGCAGGCTCGTCCTCCATAAAACAACAATCGTACAACGCGACCGCCAGGGTTCGACGCTATACCCATGTTGTACGAAGAATTATTTCCGTTACTACTAGTCAAGGGGCATGTCCAAGCTAAGTCTCCTCTTATAGTACTGGAAAATCCTCCTTTTTGGTTCAAAACGGATCAGACTTGTCCTTACCATCAAGGAGGACCAGGGCATAACATAGAAAACTGTCTCAGTTTCAAATCCGATGTGCAAAAGCTTGTTAGGAGCGGGGTCTTATCTTTCAATGATATGAATCCTAATGTTCTCACAAACCCGCTGCCTCAACATGGGAAAACTGCAGTCAATTTGATAGAGGGGGAGTCTAACAACACCTATCAAATTCATGATGTACTCTTATTAAGGGCCAACTTGGTCAAGATACATTATAGACAGAGTGGATATGGCCATGTACCACCTCATAACTATCACCAGTGTGATATCTGCTCTAAGAACAATCAGGGATGTTCTGTGGTGCAATCAGCTCTACAGGAACAATTGGATCTCGGATGGATCCAAGAGCATCAAGTTCGTGGAGTCAGCATGACCTATTCGAATTCCAACATCATTTAGAACCACGACATCCGTACAATGAATGTCAACTTGGTGGCGATGCACTCAAGGCAAAGGCAGTATCATAATCTGCCGCGTCACGATTATAATTCCTGCCTGACTTGCTCGATAAATAAACAGGGATGCTCTTTTGTACAAGAGGCCCTCCAGCGTCAGATGGATCTTGGATGGATCTAGGACTACCATGATAGGAATCCCTATCAGATCAACATGATTCAAATCTTTGATATTCGTTTGATGAATACCAGCTAGGTGGAGTTACATGCCAGGCAGGTCCAACTTGGTTTTCTCACTTCGCATGATTATCTGAACTGTAAAGGATGTTGTGAGAGCAACCAAGGGTGCGCTCTCGTTCAAAGAACTTTACAACACTTGTTAAACCACTGGTGACTTCCAATCTATATGGATGAAGACACGCAACAAATCAGTGTGGTTGATGAGAACCTTACTCGGCGTCAAAATCAGGATGTCCGATCTACGGAAACAGATCTAGTGAGGTTACATTACATTCAAAGCGGGCGTGGCCAGGTGCCACCACACAACTATGAACGTTGTAGGGTATGTTCGGAAAATAACCAAGGATGCTACCTCGTGCGAGCAGCCCTTCAGAGTCAGTTGGATCGCAGGGAGATTCACCTATACCTAGCTTCGGGGTCCATTGACTGGACGCCAGACTACTTCGTAGATCAAATCATAGACGTGGTTGTAATCTTTGACCCTGAGAGGAACAAGGATGTTTGTACCATCATCCCTCTACTGGACGAATCAAAGGTTCTTAGCAAGGAACTGATTGAAGTTACTTACGACAGTCAGGAAAATCAGAAGGCTCCTGTAGTCATCTATCTGCCGGGACCATTACCGTATGAATCAGCTAAGGCGATCCCTTAAAAATACTGTACAACGATAATTGAGAATGGAAAGGAAACTCCATTACCCTCCGTCGTGAATATTGCAGACATCAGTCGAGTAACACGGAGCGGTCGAATTTTCAACCGAGGAGTTGGAGAACCTAACAAAGAAAAGGAACTTCAGACAGAAGCTCCTGATCCACTAGTCAGTCAATCCAGTAATCCTGACCTTTCAAAAAACAAGGATGAGATGCTGAAGCTCATCCAAAGGAGTGAATACAACATTGTTGATCAGCTGTTACAAACTCCTTCAAAGATCTCAGTGCTATCACTTTTACTCAGTTCCGAAGCCCACGAAGAGGCTCTACAGAAAGTGTTACAGTAGGCCTTTGTGGAACAGGATGTGTCAATACGACAGTTCGATAACATCATCTCTAACATCACTTCCTGCAATAACTTAGGATTCAGTGATGAGGATTTGCCAGAGGGGGGCAAAAGCCACAACATGGCGCTCAATATCATAGTTAACTGCCAGGACGATGCTTTGGCCAGCGTATTGGTAGACACAGGATCGGCCATCAACGTTATGCCAAAGTCCACCTTAATGCGACTATTATTCAAAGAGACCCCGATGAGGGGAAGTGAGGTTATCGTCAAAGCATTTGACGGGTCTCGGAAAGCAGTTATCGGCAAAGTCGACCTTCCCATAACTATCGGTCCTCACACTTTCCTAATCACTTTCCAGGTCATGGACATCCGGGCAACATACAGTTGCTTATTAGGAAGACCTTGGATACACCAGGCTGGGGCAGAAACTTCAACACTGCACCAAAAACTAAAGTTCGTCAAGAACGATCAACTCGTCACGATTTATGGAGAACAAGCCTTGCTCGTGAGCAACTTGTCATTATTTACTTGTGTAGAACCCGAGGAGGTTGTTGGAACTCATTTCCAAGAACTTTCGGTGAGCAATGAGAATCAGTCAGAGAAAGGAACCTCAATTTCCTCATACAGAGATGCTCTCGAAGTGATCGAGAATAACAATGCGAAAGGTTGGGGACAGCTTGTAATTCCCACTGATAACAAAACAAAGAAGGGTCTTGGTTTTTTTGCAACCTGCACCCAGACAGCTGCTAGCGATGAAAGTCTTCATCCCATTTCGGACTTCTTCCACAATGGAGGTTTCCTTCACCTAGTGCCTCAAATAGTCCATACTATCAACGAGGGAGATTCCTCCGATACGGATGAGGAATGGAAGTCCTATCTTAACAAGGACGGTTATATGTCTCAGGAAGAGGTGCCTACTGTAACGCCCCAGTTTTGTCCGTTTTATTTAATTAAGTCATTTTGATTATTTTATCATTATATTATTTTGTTTTCGACTTTTATTTGGAAATATGTTATTTTTCACCATGATTATATTTTATCGCGTTTTGGGAACGTTTGCAAGATATTTGAGTGTAGGGGTATTTTGGGCATTTCACCTTATTTTCCTTAAGTTGGTAAAAATAAAAAATAGAAGGAGAGAAAAATAGAGAGAGAGAAAAAGAGAAGAAGGAAAAGGGGAAGAAAAGAGAAAGGAAGGAGAAAGAGAGAAAAACTTGGAAAATCTAGAAATCGAAACAACCGACTTTCCAAACACGATTAAATCAGGTAAGGGTGCGAAACTTGATTATTATATACTTGTGTATGATTATGTATGTATGTTTTTGGTTGATATTGGATTGAAATTGAATAGAGTGAAAAACCATAATATGTGAAAATTGTTACAATTCGATTAAATTGTGTCGGAAATCATGTTTTCAGGTCTCTCATTGTTGATACATGTTAGATACATGTTGTTAGGCATTGTATTGGTAATTTTTCTGGGGTATAGGTGAAAATTGGATTGAATTTGGGATGAAAACGCAGAAAAAATTCTGCATAAAATTCTGGTTTTCCATTGCCCATACGCGTATCACTCAAGGCAATACGTGTATTGGTCAAGGCAATACGCGTATGGCATTGAAGAAATGTGGGTAATACGCGTATGGAGCTTCATTTTCTCGGCCATCTGCCCATTTGCGTAATGGTACGCGTATGGTTGAGGGCAATACGTGTATGAAGCAAGGCACTACGCGTATTGGATTTTTAATGGGAATTTTGGGAAAAATGGGTCTCTGCCCATACGCGTATGACCTTGGCCAATACGCGTATGTAATGGGCGAGGGAGCAGGGCAATACGCGTATGGCTCAGGGCAATACACGTATGGCCAGGAAGATTGCAAAATGTGGTTTGTCACGATGTCTTTTCTTGTTTAGGTCGTAACTTGTGTTCCGATTATCCGTTTTGAGCATTCTTGGTATTGTTGGAAAGCTATTGAGCTGTATTTTCTTATTATAATAATTTTGAGTTTGTTAGCCAATTTAATTATGTCGGGAATTCGGAATAGTGTCATTTTGTCGACTTTTGTCGTTATAATTGTGTGTAATTGATGTGTATCATGCAATGTGCTGTTGATATGGATATGGTAAGACTTGCGTGTTGTTGTATGGTATAAATGCATTGTTTTGGGCTTGAATTGCAAAGCATGATTAATGTTGAGTGAGATGATTGCATATATGTGTGCATTTGAATGTCATGAGTCATTGTATTCCAAGCATCATGATATGCATTCTTGTGATGTCGTGTGCCCTAGTAGGTGTGAGCGACGAATCGATTCCATAGGGAATCCGCTATAACGTCGTGTGCCCGTGTGGGGTGTGAGCGATGATTATAGACGATTGTGTGCCCGTGTGGGGTGTGAGAGATCGGGTCGTGTGCCCGTGTGGGGTGTGAGCGATCCATAAAAGTCGTGTGCCCATGTGGGGTGTGAGCGACGGGGAACATCGTATGCCCGACGGGGAGTTACATTAAGTAACGAGCGATGATTCCAATAGTTCCTGAGTGAACTAGTGTTGAGATGATGGATGGATGGTACCACATATGCATTGCATAGAGTCGTTTTGTCGGTCTCCGTGCATTTGCATAATTCATGAATGGATTGATTTTGTGTGGAATTGTGATTGGAATTGATGAGTTGAGATATGTATTGTGTTGTGTTGTATTTGGATTCTGTTGTACGTTGTGGTGAGAATATTTTACGTGTGTAATGTGGTGTTATTATATAATTATATGCAATTATATTATGATTGTGTTTCTCACCCTTCTGCTATTTTATAATGCTCTACGAGGCATTGCAGATTAGATTGCTGGAGGTCTTTTTGTGAAGCTTAGGTCTTCATTCTTTTGTCGGCCGGCTTTGATATGTGGCACCGGGTAGTTAGGGAGACCGTTGGTGATTTGTGTGTACATGTATATGTTTCTTTTGAGATTGTACATGTATAATGGTATTTGGCAGACAAACTTTTCATGATATATATATACATATGAGATTTCAGTACAGATTTTCTGCTTTTATTCTGTACCTGAATTGTGGGTAGTGGGAACTAAGTTCCTCTGTTAATTGCTACCTGATTGTTGCATATCTTTATGGGCAGGTTTATGTGTATTTTGTTTCAAATTGATGTGATCCCTCGGTCTATGCCGTGAATGTTTTAAATATACTCTGATGAAATTTTGAATTTTATTTATTGCTTTAATAGCTTGGGGGTATAGATTGGGGGTGTTACATTAAGTGGTCTCAGAGCCAGTCCGTGTTAGTTTGTGTCAGTCCTTGTCGGTCTTGGTGTTGGGATGAGCTGTTTGTTTAACCATAGTTGCTGTTATTGGAAATGAACAGAATATGGCTGGTAGGAATGACGCTGCTTTGGCTGCTACTATGCAAGCTATGGCTCGGGCTGTGCAGGGTGCACCTAATGCTGCAGGTAATGATGAGTTCGGGAAGAACAAACCGCCTATCTTCAAAGGAAGATATGATCCTGATGGTGCACAGATTTGGCTGAAAGAGATTGAAAGATTCTTCCGAGTGATGGATTGTGCTGAGGATCAGAAGGTGAGACTGGGTACTCATATGTTACTGGAAGAAGCTGATGATTGGTGGGTTAGTACACGTCATGTGTTGGAAGCTGCAGAGGAGGAGATCACTTGGGCTGTGTTTAGCATTGAGTTTCTGAGGAAGTATTTTCCCGAAGATGTAAGAGGAAAGAAGGAAATTGAGTTCTTGGAATTAAAACAAGGTAATATGTCTGTTGTTGATTATACTGCTAAGTTTGTGGAGCTTGTGCAGTTTTATCCACATTATGCCGAAGCGACTACGGAATTTTCTAAGTGTGTAAAGTTTGAAAACGGATTGCGTCCTGAGATAAAGCAGGCAATCGGTTACCAAAGGATTAGAAGGTTTTCTGATTTGGTAGATTGTTGTAGGATTTTTGAAGAAGATAGCAAAGCTCGTTCTACTCACTATAAGAGTGTGAACGAAAGGAAAGGGAAACAACCGTTTCGCAGTGGTCCTTATGTAACACCAGCTGATAAGGGTAAGCAAAGGGGTACTTTTGATCGAAGGCCCAGTGGGGGAGGTATGTCTAATCCTCCGAGATGTTATAGGTGTGGTGACCTAGGACATCATCAGTTTGAATGCAGGAAAGATATGAGAAAGTGTTCCAATTGTGGAGGTTTAAGACACATTGCGGCTGATTGTAAGAGGCAGACTGTGGTGAAGTGTTTCAATTGTGGGGAACATGGTCATACTAGTACGAAGTGTCCGAAACTGAAGCAAGCTCCAGCTGGTGGGAAAGTTTTTGCATTGGCGGGAACTCAGACTTCAAGTGAAGATCGTCTGATCAGAGGTACTTGTTTTATTAACAGTACGCCTTTAGTTGCTATTATTGATACTGGAGCGACTCATTCATTTATTCCATCTGAGTGCGCGAAGCATTTAAATCTTGTGTTGTCTTCGATGGGTGGTGAAATGGTTATTGATACTCCAGCAATGGGGTCAGTGACTACTTCTTTGGTTTGTTTAAGTTGTCCTTTGACCATTTATGGTAAAGACTTTGAGATGGATTTGGTGTGCTTACCGTTGGAGGGTTTAGATGTGGTTATGGGAATGAATTGGTTGCAGTTCAATAAGGTTCATATTGATTGTTATCATAAGCTGGTAAGATTTCCTTCTCTTGAGGAAGATGAAGACTCGAGTTTCTTATCTGCCAGAGAGTTGAAGAAACTTTTGGCGGATGAAGCTCAGTTATTTGGGTTGTTTGCATCATTGACGGTGGATAGTCAAGTTTCACTTGATGTGTTTCCTGTTGTGTGTGATTTTTCGGAAGTGTTTCCTGAGGATATTTCAGACTTGCTGCCAGAGAGAGAGGTGGAGTTTTCTATAGATCTAGTTCCTGGTACTAGACCTGTTTCTATGGCACCTTATCATATGTCGGCATCTGAGTTGGTTGAGTTAAAGAAGCAGTTGAATGAATTGCTAGAAAAGAGGTTTGTGAGACCAAGTGTGTCGCCTTGGGGTGCGCCAGTTTTATTAGTGAAAAAGAAAGATGGAAGTATGCGGTTGTGTATTGATTATCGCCAGTTGAATAAGGTGACGATTAAGAATAAGTATCCTCTTTCGAGAATTGATGATTTGATGGACCAGTTGGTAGGTGCTTGTGTGTTTAGTAAGATTGACTCGAGGTCAGGGTATCATCAGATTAGGGTGAAGGAGGAAGATATTCAGAAGACATCTTTTAGGACACGTTACGGTCATTATGAATATTCTGTGATGCCGTTTGGGGTTTCTAATGCGCCAGGTGTGTTTATAGAGTACATGAATCGAATTTTCCACAAGCATTTGGATCGTTTTGTGGTTGTTGTAGCGAGCGATTTTGGACGCGGTTCTTAAGCGCTGGTCGCTCTCTGCAGTTGAGCTTAAACTACAGGTCGATTCATTTTTTATCCTATTGTGAGCTGGATAAGGAAGGGAAATAGATGTCTCCAATTAACCCTGCTTGCATACTGAGTTTAAACAGCGTTCTGTTAGGTTACGAATGCTATCAATGTGGGGCGGCCTTTCTTGTGCTATTTAACAGAATGACAAGTTTCTGGCGGGGAATAAGGATTAGGATGTTAGGACTGACGCTTTTGAATTACTGCTTTTGATTGATAGAGATTTGGGTTTTTTGTTGATTGTGCTCGCTAAGATCTTTTCTTTCGATCTTATGCCTACGTATTCCCATTTACCGAAACAGGGAAATCAGAGCGTTCGTAGTTCCTCCTATTCTATGGGAGGAAATGTTTGTTTTTGTGTCTTGTTCAAAGCCCAAGACGTGAAGCGAAAGGTGATTTGTATCTTGTTCAAAGCCCAAGATATGAAGCTGAAAAGTCTATTTGTGTCTTGTTCAAAGCCCAAGACGTGAGGCTGAAGAACCTCGACTTTAGAGAGAATTTGTCATCTCTAAAGAAGGGTTTGTTTGTCACAACTGTTGGGTGACTGGTTATAAAGGAGAATTACTTTAACCGGGATACGCGGATCCTAGTAATGCCATAGTTTCCTTTATAGGGGATTTTAACCTAAAGGAGGAGACTTTAACTCAGTGTAGAGCAATGCTATCTTTCCTTAGGAATTTCTCATGCTAAAAGAGGGACAGTGGCGTGGATGTAGATGATCCAGAGGCTTGCCGCTTACAGCGATTAGATGAAGGGGAAGGAGTTGTTGATGTTTGTGTACTGTGAACGAGGCACAGCTTTGATGCTAAAAGGTTAATTGGATTAACCAGTGGTTTTCTTATACAAAGCCTAAGAGGAGGCTATTATGTGTCTCGTACAAAGCCCGAGAGAGAGGCTAAAAGGGTTTTGACTCCACGAGGGAATCTTTTCGTATCTCATATAAAGCCCGAGATGAAGGCGAAAGGGGTGATTGACTCAACGAGGGAGTCTCTTATGTGTCTCGTACAAAGCCCGAGAGAGAGGCTAAACGTCTGCTTCCGCTAGGAAGAATCATTGTATAAAGCCCAAGAGGAGGCTATCGTAACTGTTTTAGTTAAGTGACAGGTCCAGTATACTGATTTGAAAGAGAAAATCAGTTCTTATATGAGCAATACTGTACTCAAGGATTTGTTTCAAGGATCCGGGTTATTCCTGTTCTTTAAGGAAGCGGGAAATCCAAAGGGTATTGTGACTGTCCGAGTCTGCGGGTTTCTTTCCTATTCTTGAAGGGTGCTTAAGAATGTCTTTGAGACTCAAGGGAATTAGACTGTCCAAGTCTAGTGTTTTATCTTTTGTACTATGCTTTGAGAAACAGTAGTAGACTCTATGAAAGAACTGTTCTATGAGGATGACTAGGTTCTGTTCCTATACCTCTAGGAGGTCGTCGGGACAATTTGTACGAAGCCCAAGAGGAGGCTAGAATCTTTTAAGAAGCCGACGGGTCCTTGTACGATGCCCAAGAGAAGGCTATTATTCCCGGAGGAAGAGATCATTATACGAAGCCTAAGAGGAGGCTGTGAATACGTCTAAGAAGCCGTAGGGTCCTTGTACTAAGCCCAAGAGGAGGCGGGGTTGCTTTTAGGAAGCCCGTGGGTCCTTGTACGATGCCCAAGAGGAGGCCGATGCTTTTAAGAAGCCCGTGGGTCCCCAAACCCCGAAAAATTCAAGGCAAGCTATTCACAAGGAATAGATCAAGTCAAAAAAGTTCGAGAATTTGGAAGAAACTCAGAGATGCCATTCACGGAGAATACATTCATCTCTGGGAGTAGAGTTTCTTGACAATTCCTAATGAGGACAGCCGAAGAGAAGACTGTATCTGGTGATCCTATTGGGGATCTAGCTGTCTATTTCTACGAATAAACGAAACGGCGTCACCTAGTCCTAGACGTAGTTGCCGGGGAAAATCGAAATATCTATACTATTATTACACAGTTGATATGAGTTTATGAAAGAAGACTTACAGTGAAACAGCCCCACAATACAGTTATATGTATATGAAAGCGGTAAATGAAAGCAATAACCACTTACTCGGTTGTAGAGCTTCCATACTGTTTGGTTAGTTGTTCAACAAAGAAAGATTGAAAACAACAGTATATACAAAATCAAAGGAGAAAGTACTTTGAAAAAGAAAGATTTTGGGCTTACAGCTCAAGGAGAGGCCCAGGGTTTTATCAGTGAGCGCACTGTTTGAATTTGTACAGAGGGACTTATACAAGTGACTGAGGCCCAAAAATATTTCTGTACAAGGGGGTTGGGTCTTACACTCTCTCAAGAGGCCCAAAAAGTTTTAAAGAAAAAGAGTGGGGCTTATAACACGAGGGTAGGCCCAGGTGATTTTTCGTTTAAAAATGGCGATCGCGCCGAGGTTTTCTTTTAACGCAGAGGGACTTATACAATAAGTGAGGCCCAAATGATTTGGTCAAAAAAGGGATTGGGTCTTACACTCTATTAGAGGTCTAAAAAGTTTTGAATGGGTCTTATAGCTCAAGGAGAGGCCCAAAAGGTTTTTCTTAAAAGGGCGACGGTCGCACCGTTTGTTTTTGACGGTATCAGGACTTATACAATACACTGAGGCCCAAAAATGATTTGGTCAAAAAATGGATTGGGTCTTACACTCTATTAGAGGCCCAAAAAGTGTTTGAAAAGTTTGATGAGGGTTGAATTGATTCAAAACCCTAATTTATTTTCAAAATGTATTTTTTTAATTGAACAAAAATTCAATTAAAATGATTAATATTTGTTAAATACATGAACACAAGTTATGATCTTGGACCAATGTTCCAAAAAATCAGGTTTCTTCCTTGATGCAAGCTGAAATGGTGCTTTGCCCAGATGGTGTTCCAGTCATGAATTGATGATCCCTACAGCTTCAATGGATGTTATGGAGTGTGTTGCAAGCTTTGGAACACTTTGAAACTCTTTGGATCAAGCTGGAGACCTCCACCTGCAAAATTGAAGCATAATGGCTTGGTGGAAGAGTGATTTTGAGCATGAGGTGTTACAGTCAGTGTTTAAGTGTTTGGACACCTCAAATACATCATATGTGATGTGTTTGAGCAATTGGAATTAATTGCCTATGGCTGCAACTCAAAACCCGATAGTGGTTACTCAAAAACAAGAAAACTTGAGGTTTAAGAAAGAATGAGAGAACGCAGTGCTGTAACTGGCTTTGGTGTGAGTTGAATGATCCATTGGGACCTCTATTTATAGGTGATCAACTTTTGTTTTGGAGGAATAGTGAATGGTTGCTGGATCAGATCACATTTGCATGGATTGGCTTGGAGGATTTCTTCTCAAGCAAGGCAAGCTAGCCATTCCCAAGAGCAGGGCTATGCCTTGACCAAAATCACATTCTTCAGATGCTTTTATTGTTGTTTAATCAGAGAATTTGACTGAGTAGAGTAGCTACCTTGACAATGCACTATTCCACATTAATGCACTTTGAATTCAAGGCAAAATGTGCCAAAGTGGATGAATTTCAAGTTGAAAGATTCCTTGGCTTTTTTACTCAGATTTATCAGTTGGATCAGTTGCATTGTGATTGGTTTGAACACAGGTGGCATGCTGATCCCTAGTTTTTGGTTCAAAATCGTGTGTGGCAAGCAAACATGCAAACTGATTTTTCCAAAACAGCTTGCAGCAGCATGACTTTGGGCATGGATTTCTCATGGCTTAAGTTGAATCAATTCATGCTGTTGAGCTCTTTGAATTCTTAGTAACATATGCAACAATATTGATGTTTAACTTTGGACTTGATTCAGCTTGCAACTATGTGAAAAGATCTCACAAGTTTTGGTGTTTCAACAAAATCTGTCTTGAACAGAATTTTTCCAAGTGTTGGAAAATGGTATACTTTCATGTTTTCAGCCACTTTGGCTCACTCATAGCTCAAAATCCATAATGAATTGGAGTTAGGCCTAGTTGAAGTTTTTGTAGAGGGTAATGAGAGCTGTAAATAAAGCTTTGGATGGGGCACAATGGCCTTGTGGTTTAGGAGTTATGGTCCTCCAAAGTTGGTGTATTAGTGGTACTTTTCCATAACTTAGAAAAATTTCTAAGTTTTATGGTTACCCCTTTTACAAGTCATCCCACTTTTCTTGATTTTTCTTGATGAATGATGATTCAAATCATACATAAACATCATTTTAGGGTTAAAAATCCATTTTGGTGAAAAATCTCAAAAAGTCAAAGTTGACTTTTGTGCACAGTTGACTTTTTATCAGATGAATTCCAAATTGTGCAATTCTTCAGGAAATCATGTCCTTGACCTAAATCAAACTTGATGGACATGTTCCATGGGTGTCATAGGGTATATTGATGCATGCCATAGGGCTTGGGAGCATGTCCTTGTCAAAAGTCAAAGTTACAGTTGACTTTTCCCTTAAAACCCTAATTGTGGTGCAGATGAAATTGAGACTTGTTGCTCAAGCTTCTTGGATTAATCCATTGTTCCAAATGGATCAATATAGTTCATTAGAGACCCTCAAACCCTCTCTTGAGGTCTTGGCTCATGATTTGTCCCAAAAGTCAACTTAGGGGTGAATTAGGTCAAGAAACCCTAATTCCTGATTTTTGATGTATGCATCCCCTGAGGTCAAATTGACTTGATGTTTGGGTGCATGAGGTTCCATGGAGTATATTAGGTTATGTTTTGGATCATTGGCTTGTGCCCAGATGAAAATTTTCCATCTGGAGGCCCTGGTCGACCAAAACCCTAATTTGGTGACACTGTCGATCTTGAGACTTAATCCACCTAGAAGGGAGCAGCCTTGTGGTTAACCCTTGAAGTGGGAGTCCTTTTGATCCATTATGAATGTTTGGGAGGTTAGACAAGTTGAAGATCATGTCATTCCTTGATTGATCCTTTGTCTAAGGCTCTAAGAGGGCTTGAAACCCTAATTTTGATTGTAGTGGATGCTCACCCATCTTTGGGGAGATTGATGAAATAGGATGGTTCCTCCATATTGTGATGATGATTTGCACAATGATGGGAAATCTTAGTGGTCAAAATTTGGGGTATGACAGATGCCCCTATTTAATCTTCTTGGACACGAAGGTGTGAATGGCGAAGGTATTCGGGCATTCGGGGTGCAAGAGGATTAAATATCGGAATACCCGAAATTTTGATGGTGGTAATGAATGGTAGCTTGCGCATTCATCTTCTTTTGCTAAGCAATGATGCTTAGAAAAGGTAAACTTCCCCTCGATCCTGGTCTTCAGCCAAGGAACTGGTCTTAGTTGCGGAAACAAACTTCCCCTCGATCCTGGTTTCCTACCAAGGAATTAGTCTCAGTTGCTGAAATAAACTTCCCCTCGATCCTGGTTTCCTACCAAGGAACTGGTCTTAGTTTCTGATTTAAACTTCCCCTCGATCCTGGTTTCCTACCGAGGAACTGGTCTTAGTTTCTTTCGTCAATAAACTTTACTGACAAGGGACGCTATTCGTAGCGGCTTTCCTTCAAACTTCTCGCCGAATTTTCCTGGGGAGATGCCATTTGAGGGAAATAGTTTTGATTGGGCTTGCTGGGGGAACCCAGCCGTCAGAGTTGTAGAGTTGCACAAACTTCTCTGTTGGAGACGCCATTTATTGACTCTGCTCGGGGAATGCGAGTCCCTTGAGAGACTGCATTCGTTTGGGAGCTTGCATCATACTTTTCTCGGGATCTTCCCGGAGAAATGCCATATGATGGGATCCAATTTTGAGGTGCCGATGATCTTTTCATCAGCGATCGTCTCGGAACGAGACTGGCATGCTGCCGAATTTCTGATTACGAGGCTTTCCCTGTGGATTTTCCTTAATCCGGGAAAGCAGGGATATCATATTCAATGGCGAAGAGTGATGTTTATTGAAAGCTCTCTCTGGCTTTTCAGAGGTTCAAGTTATCAAAGTGGTCAAGGACCAACTTCTTTTCAGAAATAAACTGGAAGCGAGGTTGTTCAGACGCAGCATTTCCTGACGAGGCAAGAACTGACAACTCGATTGAGAGAACTTCTATCACTAGGGGGCAAGACCGACTAGAGTGATAGTGATGCAATATGAAATGTGAATGCAAATCAAAAATGCATGATGCATGTATGTTTATGCCGACAAAACCGACGCGACATACAAACTAAAAGATGAACATGACTGGATACTCGGCCATCGCGGGGCGTGTAGAGATATCGCTGGTTCAAGATAGCAATTCCACCTTGCCTAGGAGAGATAGTCCCTGCGGGGAATATCGTTGATCAGGCTTAGGAGACGAGAACTCGGCCAAAGATATCAGATAAAGTATCTGTATCCGACACTGTTGATCCTTCATTCAGGCACACTGGCGTAGGAGGAGTACTTTGATTCTGCACTTTGAAGCTCGATTACTTCTGGAGAGACGAGCGACGTTCTTTCGATGTTTACCAGTCAAAAGAAATTGCCGTCTTTATTTTAAAAGCAGAAAAAGTTTAATGAGTAAATTCATTTTTTTTTATTTCAAGAATCGTTAATCATGTCAACAACGTCATTCTGTAAAGCTAAAACAAGTAAGAAATACAAACAAAAGCACAAGGGCTTAAATTTTATTGATAGGATGGAGATCAGCCAAACGCGTGATTCCAAAGAGTATATACAAAGTTTGAAAATTATAATTTACAGGGAAAAGGGCTACGTTGAAACATAACGACCACTATCCTTCTACCAACTTTGAATTCGGGGCATCCTGAGCTTCCGTCGAAGATGACCTTGACTGGAGTTTTCCTCCGATGGATGGTATAACTGCTGCTGCTGAGGGATTTGCCTCTGTTGAACATAGTTACTTGCCATTATCCCTAATTTTTGCCTGGATTGTACTATGAGATTTCCAATCCATCCGGATGATTTTTTTTTCATGTCTCTAACTTTTGCCTGGACCGTCCTTTCGGGTTTTCAATCCACCGAGACGTTTTTTTTTTTTAGTTTAGGCGAAGTATTTCTTGACTACATCAACATTCGTGGGGTAGGCAAATTCCTCTCCGTCCATGGTTGCAAGTCTCAAGGTGCCGCCTGAGAAAGCTTTCGTGACCACATAGGGGCCATCGTAATTTGGGGTCCATTTGCCCCGAGAGTCAGTGAGAAATGATTGTATCTTCTTGAGCATAAGGTCTCCTTTTCTGAAAACACGAGGTCGGACCTTTTTGTCGAACGCCCTCTTCATTCTCTGTTGATACAGCTGACCATGGCATAGTGTCGTGATTCTCTTTTCTTCGATCAGATTAAGCTCGTTGTGTCGACTTTGACACCATTCAGCTTCGGTAAGCTTAGCTTCCATCAATACCCGGATTGATGGGATCTATACTTCTATGGGGAGCACTGCATCCATGCCATATACTAGAGAGAAAGGGGTTGCCCCTGTTGAAGTGCGGACAGATGTGCGATAACCGTGAAGAGCAAAGGGTAGCATGTCGTGCCAGTCTTTGTAGGTTACAACCATCTTTTGAACGATCTTCTTGATGTTCTTATTGGCCGTTTCTACCGCTCCGTTCATCTTGGGTCGGTAGGGAGATGAGTTATGATGTTCGATCTTGAACTCTGCACACAACTCTTTCATCATCTTGCTGTTCAAGTTAGATCCATTATCAGTAATGATCTGGTTCAGAACACCATAACGGAAGATGATATTGTTTTTGATAAATCGGACCACCACTTGTCGCGTTACATTAGCGAATGACGCTGCTTCGACCCACTTGGTGAAATAGTCAATGGCTACCAGGATGAACTGATGTCCGTTTGAAGCCTTAGGTTCGATCAAGCCAATCATGTCGATTCCCCATATGGAAAAAGGCCACGGGGAAGAAAGAACTTTGAGATGTGATGGCGGTACATGAATTTTGTCGGAGTATATCTGACACTTGTGACACCTCCTCATGTACTTGTAGCAGTCGGATTCCATGGTCAACCAGTAGTACCCTGCTCTTAGAATTTTTCTCGCCATTGTGTGTCCATTGGCATGAGTGCCAAAGGATCCTTCATGAATTTCTTTCATAAGCATGCCTGCTTCTGGTCTGTCGACGCATCGGAGCAAAACCATGTCAGAATTCCTCTTATAAAGAGTGTCACCGCTCAAGAAGAATTTTCCAGCCAAACTTCTGAGGGTTTTTCTGTCTTTTCCAGATGCCCCAGGTGGGTAACCATGTTTCTGAAGGAAGCATTTGATATCGTGATACCAAGGTTTGTCATCTATGACTGCTTTGATCGTGAAGATGTAAGCGGGCCGTTCAAGGCGCATGATGTCAATCTTAGGTAAGTCATTCCATCGACCTACGCTAATCATGGAAGAGAGAGTGGCTAAAGCATCAGCCATGTGATTCCCTTCATGAGGGATGTGATGAAACTCGATTCTGTTGAAGAAAGGTAGCAACCTTCTTGCATAGTCTTTGTAAGGAATCAATCCTGATTGGTATGTGTTCCAATCTCCTTTTATCTGATTGATAACCAGGGCTGAGTCGCTATATACGTCCAAGTTTTTGATCCTTAAATCAATTGCTTCCTCGAGACCCATATAATACAAGCTTCGTATTTGGCCTCTTTGTTTGTACATTTGAATGTAAGTCTGGCAGTGAAAGGAATGTGGGTACCCTGAGGGGTAACAATATTGCCCCAATTCCGTTTCCATAATAATTAACTGCTCCGTCAAAGATAAGCCCCCATTGGGAACCTGGTTCTGGCCCTTCACTGGGTAACGGTTCATCGTAATATTTCATTTTTAGATACATGACATCTTCGTCTGGGAAGTCAAACCCAATTGATTCTTGATCGTCAATCGGTTGATGAGCCAAATGATCGGCTAAAATACTCCCCTTAACGGCTTTCTGAGCGTGGTACTCTATGTCATATTCTGATAGCAACATCTGCCAATGGGCAATCCTTCCCGTAAGAGCAGGTTTTTCGAAAACATATTTGATTGGATCCATTTCGGAGACCAACCAAGTAGTATGACGAATCATGTATTGGCGAAGACGTTTGGCTGCCCAAGCCAAAGCGCAGCAAGTTTTCTCGAGCATCGTGTACCGAGTTTCACAGTCGGTAAATTTCTTGCTCAAATAGTAGATGGCAGACTCTTTCCTCTTGGTTTCATCTTGTTGGCCAAGTACACATCCCATTGAGTCCTCTAGGACTGTGAGGTAAATGATCAGTGGTTTTCCTTCCACTGGAGGTGACAGAATCGGAGGATTCAATAGATATTCCTTGATACTGTTGAAGGCAGTTTGGCAATCTTCTGACCAAACGCAGTCCTGGTTCTTTTTGAGTAATTTGAAGATCGGCGCACAAGTCGCGGTCATAAGGAATATGAATCTGGAGATGTAGTTCAAACGTCCCGGGAATCCTCTGACTTGTTTTTCAGTTTTCGGAGAAGGCATTTCTTGAATGGCCTTGACCTTGTCGGGATCAACTTCAATTCCTTTCTGGCTGACGATGAACCCTAGTAGTTTCCCTGAACGGACACCGAAGGTGCACTTGTTAGGATTCAAGCGGAGCTTGAATTTTCTTAGACGTTCGAAAAATTTTGACAGATGTTCAACGTGCTCACTCTCTGTTTTCGATTTTGCAATCATATCATCGACATATACCTCGATTTCTTTGTGTATCATGTCATGAAACAGAGTAGTCATGGCCCTTTGATAGGTTGCCCCTGCGTTCTTCAAACCGAACGACATTACCTTGTAACAAAAGGTACCCCATGGGGTGATGAACGAAGTTTTCTCCATGTCTTTCGGCGCCATTTTGATCTGGTTATAGCCCGAGAATCCATCCATGAAGGAGAAGACTTTGAACTTTGTTGTACTGTCTACCAGCATATCAATGTGTGGTAAAGGAAAGTCATCCTTTGGACTAGCCTTGTTCAGATCCCTGTAATCGACACACATTCTGACCCTTCCATCCTTTTTGGGAACAGGTACAATGTTGGCTAACCATTGAGGATATTCATACGTAGCGAGGAAACCTGCGTCAATCTATTTCTGCACCTCCTCTTTGATTTTGATGGCCATGTCCGGGTGAGTGTGTCTTAACCTTTGCTTTACTGGAGGACATTTTGATCTTAACGGTAAGTGATGTTCCACGATGCTGGTATCCAACCCTGGCATATCCTGATAGGACCAAGCGAATACATCAGGGAATTCTTTGAGAAGCTTTATCAAACTCTCTTTGGCAGTTGGACTGAGCAGTGCCCCAATCCTGATTTCTTTTCTCTCTTTTTCTGAACCCAAGTTTACCGTTTCCAACGGCTCTTTATGAGGTTCAATGGACCTTTCCTCTTGTCTGAGTAGTCGGGAGATCTCTTCTGGAATTTCATTGTCATCTTCTTCTTCAGCCTCGAATACCGAGAACTCAAAGTTGGGAAAAGGCATCGGATCATATGTTTCAACGGGGTTTAAAACAAGCAATCTGCATGACGGTATGATTCGTGTTTAGAAGAAATAGAGAAAATGCAAGTGTGTGCAGTGTATTTATTTTACTGCTTGTTTTTATTTGAATTGTTTTTTAGGATCACCATTTTCTGAAAAAGAAAAAAGAGAAAACAACAATTAATGCGGAAATTACAGAACGACGTTATTTTATTAATGAACAAGTCGAATCTTGAAACTACAGCCCTATAAAACAAAACTCTGTCGCTTTGGGCTAAGCGAAGATGGAAAATTTACAGAAAGCGAGCCCTATCAAAACATCCGTTTCACCTGGGCAGGGTGAAAGGTTAAAGATGGCAATTACTTTGACTGATGAATGATCTTCGGAACCTCGACGGCAACCCATTGGCGGCGAACTCCTCGGTGAATCACAAAGTTTGGCACCTTCCTTGATTTGTCTTCAGAAATAACGCTGATTTCTGGTGGAGAGGGATCATTGGAATCTGTCTCCCAGGCAGAATTGTCGTAGGAGAATTCCTCTGTTGCATTTTGCATAGCATTTATGCTCTCAACTGTATCTCCCCATCCAGTTGGCTGGATATCTTCGAGCCTGATACGAGAGCTTTCGGGAGCGGTGTACTTGACCATAAAGTCGTATTTTCCACTTGGTTCTCCCAGAGTGTCCCAAACTTCTTTGGAACTGGAGGAGTCATCCCTCTCGATGACGTTGACCTCAGGAAAAGCATAGTTGATGAATTCAAGTCCTGCAAACGTTGCAAATCCATCGTCATGTTGAGTAGTTTCTGAATGACCTGAGTGTTGATCCCATGACATGGTGGGGACACAGGTATTCTGTTCAATGATGCTCAGCTGAGTTTCATCATTCGGCTGACTTTCTTGCCCCAAATTTCCTGGATAAGGTTGCCACATTGGCAGACAATCCATTGGGCCATAGTAGTTGTAGTCAAAATTGTCTTTCATCGAAGTGTCTTCCTCTAATGAATTTGGCGGAGCACGACATCCTTCCGGATCATAATTTCTGTATATCATTTCGACATCTAATCTTGGTATAAATCTCAGACTTTCCGTAGGAAAGCAAAAAGGTATAGGCACCTCTTCCTGAGACATATAACCGTCCTCATTAAGATAGGACTTCCATTCTTCATCCGTGTCAGAGGGATCTTCCTCGTTGATAGCATGTACCGCTTGAGACACCGGGCGAAGGAAACCTCCACTGTGGAAGAAGTTTTGAAGTGGATGAAGACTTTCGTCGTTGGCAGCTGTCTGGGTACAGGTTGCAGAAAAACCAAGACCCTTCTTTGTCTTATTGTCAGTGGGAATGACAAGCTGTCCCCATCCTGTTGTATCGGTACTCTCGACCGCTTTGATAGCATCTTTGTATGAGGAAATCGAGGTTCCTCCTTTGAACTGGTTGTCCTTGCTCACCGACAGTGCTTGGAACTGCGTTCCAATAACCCCCTCGAGTTCTATACCAGTAGATGATGACAAGTTACTTACAAGCAAGGCTTGTTCCCCAGAAACTGTGACAAGTTGATCGTTCTTAACGAATTTTAGCTTTTGGTGGAGGGTCGAAGTGACTGCTCCAGCCTGGTGTATCTAAGGTCTTCCTAATAAACAACTGTATGTTGCCCGGATGTCCATGACCTGGAAAGTGACTTGGAAAATGTGAGGACCGATAGTTATGGGAAGATCAACTTCGCCGATAACTGTTTTTCTGGATCCGTCGAACGCTTTGACGACGACCTCGCTGATTCTCATCGGAGGGCCCTTGAATGATAATTGCATCAAAGTGGACTTCGGCATAACATTCAGGGCTGACCCTGTGTCTACCAGTACGCTGGCTAAAGCATCGTCCTGGCAGTTAACTGTGATATTGAGCGCCATGTTATGACGACGACCCTCTTCAGGTAATTCCTCATCACTAAATCCCAAATTATTGCAGGAAGTGATGTTAGAGACAATGCTATCGAACTGTCTGATTGTTACATCCTGTTCCACAAAGGCTTGCTCCAAGACTTTCTGTAGAGCCTCCCTGTGGGCTTCTGAACTGAGTAACAGTGATAATACCGAGATCTTTGAAGGAGTCTGTAACAGCTGATCAACAATGTTATATTCGCTCCTTTGGATGAGCTTCAACATCTCATCATTATTTTTCGACAGGTCGGGATTATTGGATTGACCGACTGGTGGATCGGGAGCTTCTGCCTGAAGTTCCTTTTCCTTGTTAAGTTCTCCAACTCCTCGGTTGAAGATTCTACCACTCCGTGTTACACGACTGATGTCTGCAATATTCACGACGGAGGGTAATGGAATTTCCTTTCCATTCTCAATTGTTGTCGCACCGTATTTGTAAGGGATAGCCTTAGTTTATTCATACGGTAACGGTCCCGGTAGATAGATGACTACGGGAGCTTTCTGATTTTTCTGACCATCGTAAGTAATCTCGATCCGTTCCTTGTTGGGAACCTTAGATTCGTCAAGTAGAGGGATAATGGCAAAAATATCCCTGGTCTGGTGACGACCGGAGATTGTGACAACATCCTCAACTTGCTCGGCAAGGTAGTTCGGTGTCCAATTGATGGGTCCAGAACCCGGATATGGGCGAATTTCTCCACGATCGACCTGACCCTGAAGAGCTGCTCTCACAAGGTAACACCCTTGGTTACTTTCCGAACAGACGCTACAACGGTCGTAATTGTGCAGCGGCACCTGACCACGCCCACTTTGAATACAATGTAACCTCACTAGGTTAGCTTCCATAGATCGGACATCCTGACTCTGACGCCGAGTAGGATTCCTGTTGCTGATACTAATTTGTTGAGTATCTTCATCCATATAAATTGGCATCCACCAGTGATTTAACAAGTGTTGAAGTGCCTCCTGGACAAGGGTACAACCTCGATCGTTTTCGCAACCCGCTTTACAGCTTTGATAGTTATGTGATATCAGGAATCCGAGTCGGACCTGCTCAGCATGTAATTCTACCAAGTTGGTATTCATCACGCGAATATCGAAGATCTGAACCATGTTGATTTGATAGGAATTCCTATCATGGTAGTCTTGGATCCATCCAAGATCCATCTGACGCTGGAGGGCCTCATGTATGAAAGAGCATCCCTGTTTGTTTACCGAGCAAGTCAGACAGGAATTGTAATCGTGCCGCGGCAGATTATGATACTGGCTTTGCCTTGAGTGCATTGCCACCAAGTTGACACTCATTGAACGGACATCGTGGTTCTGAATGACGTTGGAATTCGTGTAGACCATGTTAACTCCGCGAACTCGGTGCTCTTGGATCCATCCGAGATCCATTTGTTCTTGCAGAGCTGTTTGCACCACAGAACATCCTCGATTGTCTTTAGAGCAGATATCACACTGATGATAATTATGAGGTGGCACATGGCCATATCCACTCTGTCTACAATGCATCTTGACCAGATTGGTTTTCAACAAGAGTACATCGTGAATTTGATAGACATTGTTAGTCTCTCCTTCTATCAAATTGACTGCAGCCTTCTCGTGTTGAGGCAGAGGGTTTGTGAGAACATTAGGATTCGTATCCTTGAAGGATAAGACCCCGCTCCTAACAAGTTTTTGCACGTCAGACTTGAAATTGAGACAAGTCTCTATGTTATGCCCTGAACCTCCTTGATGGTAAGGGCAAGTTTGATCCACCTTAAACCAAAAAGGCGGATTTTCTGGTACTGTAAGAGGGGACTTAGTCTGAATGTGCACCTTGGCTAGCAGTAATGGAAACAGCTCTGTGTACGTTACGGGTATAGGATCGAACCCTGGTGGCTGTGTTATACGGTTGTTGTTGTATTGGGGACGAGCCTGCTGAAGAGGCTGTTGTGTCCTTTGTTGGTCAGGTTGGCTCTGTGCAACCTGAGGTTAATACGTAGGAATAGGCGTAGGGCTAATAGCAGGAGTTACAGCTGCTACTGGTTGATAACGTCGCCTTTGCTTTCCGAGAGAGATATTCCCAATATCTTGCTCTTTTTTCTTAGGGAGAGCACTACCATATTTTTTAGTACCGCTCGGTGATCCAGTGTCTTTTACCAAACATCCCTCTCGGACGGCTTCCTCAAGACGTACACCCATGCCCACCATTTCGGTGAAGTCAATGGGTGCACTGGCAACCATTCGGTCGTAGTAAAATGAGCTTAAGGTCTTTAAGAAGATCTTTGTCATCCCTTTTTCCTCCAGAGGTGGACAAATTTGAGCGGCAATTTCACGCCACCTTTGAGCATACTCCTTAAAGGTTTCCTTGTCCTTTTGCGACATTGATCTGAGTTGATCTCTGTCTGGTGCCATGTCCAAATTGTAATTGTATTGTTGGACGAAGGCAGTACCAAGATCTCTGAAAGTTCTGATCGTAGCACGGTTTAAACCCATGTACCATTTGAGTGCGGCACCGGTTAAACTATCCTGAAAGTAGTGAATCAGTAGGTCCTGATTCTCCGTCTGAGCTGACATCCGCCGAGCGTACATCACCAGATGGCTTTGAGGGCAAGAGTTACCCTTGTACTTTTCAAAGTCGGGCACTTGAAATTTGTGCGGGACTTTCACATTTGGGACCAAGCAGAGATCTGCGGCGTCCTTTCCAAATAGATCCTGACCGCGAATGGCTTGCAGCTCCTTCTGCATTTCCAGGAACTGTTCCTGGAATTCATCCATTCTATCGAACATAGTTTCCTTCTTACCAGAAGGTGTTGGTGGAATCTGTCCTTCTGGGACAGTGTGCACCACAGGGGGTGGTACCGTGACTACGGCAGTAAATCTTGGCGTTTCCTGAAGTTTGTAACCTTCAGGAGTCTTCAGTATGCCCCTGGCATCTTCGCTTTCCCGAAGTTTGTAACCTTCAGGCCCAGCGGCTTCTGTTGTGATTCCCTGGTCCTCAGTGATCGGCGGAACATATCCTTTCGGGATATAGTTGACAGGCATGCCCCAGGGACGATCTTTCGGCATCTGATACCTAGGATCATACTTCTCTACGATGGCCGTTGAGGTGATCTCTGAGATCACAGTTCTTTGTAGTTAAGCTTCTGCCATGGCTTGCATGTCGTTACGAAGCTTTCTCATATCCTCTCTCAGAGCGTCGATCTCTTCTTTCAACTCTCTATTTTCTTCCTCAAGATCATCCATCTTTTTCTGACGATTGGCCCGAGTATTGTACGAATGAGACAGTTTGACTCTAGAATCGAGACACAAACATGAGATTCGCAGGTAAGAAGAATACGTGATGTGAGAATGATGAATGCAATGATTATATTAATTGTTTATGGTTTAAAATAAACTTCGACAATTAGATTGCAAATATCAAACAGTGGGGAAACCCCTTTTTATTGAAATTCAAAGGATTACAGAAATGAAAATACAGTAGATTACAAAGTGCAGAAACAGAAACCTACGCTAATGGGTCCCGAGTCCTCTCTGAAGAGAAATCGGGTGCTGATTCTGGTATCTTCCTTTTCTTTGACCGGGGCTCTTGGGCCGTTGTCGGGTTGTAGTTCCTTTGCCAAGTGAAAGGAGTGAGCAAATTCCTTTGGTCATCTTGATTCTCTACAACATGTTGCTCCAAAATTTCAATCAGAGCATCTTTCTCTTTCAGTAGTTGCTGTATTTTGATGCACTCTATGTCGAGGGTGCGGTACTTGTTCTTCCAAGACCTTCTCTCCTTTTGAATTTTGTTGAGAGTAACCTGAAGCTTTTCAGTTTCTGTCATGAAGTACATGACAGATTCCCTCGGCGGAAGAATTCCGTAACGAGGATAAGGCATTTTCAGCTTGAGAGCTCTAGTTTGTACCCAATGGAGATAAGGCTCCACCGAGACACAGTCCGGTTTTCCTAGAGACTCTCGTCCTTTCTTATGAACATGTTTCCAAGCGTGCGCTATTTCCATCTTTAGTGCTCTGTTGTTTTCTCCTTCTTTGAAGAAAAGACCTTCCAGATGAACACCCAGTGGGATGTGTCTCATCGGGTATCCAAATTGACGGCGAACCAATACCGGATGGTAGTTGATTCCTCCTTTAGTTCCTATAAGGGGTACGTTGGGGAAGTTTCCACAACGATCAATGATTCTGATTCCATCATAAATCCTATTACACCAATCTATATCAGAGTTGGTAAGAGACATGATCTTCTATGACCAACGTAAGGCACTCTTACAATCCCAAAAAGCAGCAGACTTGGGTAAGTGAGATATAAACCATTTGTAAAGCAGAGGTACACAGCATGTGATCTCCCCTCCACTGTACAAATTTCCTAAGTGTACAGAATGATACGCATCTGCGAGCAAAGTCGGTACAGGGTTTCCAATGAGAAAAACCTTAATGGAGTTAATGTCAACGAAGTTATTAATGTTGGGAAACAAAAATAACCCGTAGGCGAGCAAGACAAAGATGCTTTCAAAAGCAGTTATGTTTCCTATACTGGCGAAATACAGGGCTTTCTTCGTCAAGAACTGGGCTGGCAAACCTTGGATGCCACCCTTAGTAGTCATGTGAGTCCTGACCTCAGACTCTTCCAAATGGATTGCTCTTGCAATGGTCTAATTCTTTGGAATTTCTTCCAGTCCAGAAAATGGAGCTCGATCAGTGATATGTAGATCAGTCAGATGAGAATACTCATCCAGCGTTGGTGCTAGCTGGTAATCCGGGAATGTGAAACAGTGATAAACCGGATCGTAAAACTGAATGAGCGCATCTATGATTCCCTCAATCACATGGACTCTTAACAGTGGTAGCAAACCTCCGTGCTTGGCTCTGAAAGCCTCTGGGTTAGTGATCATCCTCGCTAACCTTCTCAAATCCTCTAGTTTTGGAACCTTGAAGGTATACCTATGAGTTGTCCTTCTACCGAAATCCATTAGTGCAATCCCTTTCTCTGATATATGCAATCACAGTCTTAGTTTAATTTGAAAAACAGAGAGACTGGAAGAGAAGTTTTTTTTTTTGAGTTTTAATGTTTTTTAAATGAATGCATGAATGCAGCACACAAAAACATAGAAAAAACATGGGGTCAAAGGGTCGTTGTCATGAAGTCAAGGCTCTACCCATCCCCCAAAGGTTTATACTAGGGTGATTTTTGTACCTGTACTCATTATCCTCAGCTCCTCCCAGGAAAGCAAAACAACAAGCGGATCGCCAGCGAGTTGTAGTGCAATCTTAGAGTAAGTGCCATTCACCGAGAATAGATCACCAGCCTCAAATGAGGGTAGTATCGCGTAACAACTATTTCCGATAGTTTCCGCACTACGAAAGGGTTTGGCTCCTCAGCTTCTCAGACTTAACAACCAGCCCATTGTCTGGGTGAGAGAATGGGTTGCGTTGGTCAGCCTCCACTGAGGTTGATGGTCGACCTCGTCGCCATTACTTATCTTAAGTGTATACTCAATCTTTCCACATACGGCATCACCCGCATTCCCATTAGCAGAAAAATAAACACGTATAGCAATTAGGAAAAGCGGTATATATATTTGTCCTAATCATCCTAGACCTATAAATCTAAGGATCCTAAGTTCCTGACAGAAAATGGGTTCCCCGGCGGAAGCCCCAATCTGTGGTATTCACACAAGAGGTGAAAAGAAATACCGTGCCTAGATCTAACTTTGAAGGGCCCCACGGTGGGCGCCATTTTTCTGTAGTGAGTGATTTTGGACGCGGTTCTTAAGCACTGGTCGCTCTCTGCGGTTGAGCTTAAACTACAGGTCGATTCATTTTTTATCCTATTGTGAGCTGGATAAGGAAGGGAAATAGATGTCTCCAATTAACCCTGCTTGCATACTGAGTTTAAACAGCGGTATGTTAGGTTACGGATGCTATCAATGTGGGGGGGCCTTTCTTGTGCTATTTAACAGAATGACAGGTTTCTGGCGGGGAACAAGGATTAGGATGTTAGGACTGACGCTTTTGAATTACTGCTTTTGATTGATGGAGATTTGGGTTTTTTGTTGATTGTGCTCGCTAAGATCTTTTCTTTCGATCTTATGCCTACGTATTCCCGTTTACCGAAAAAGGGAAATCAGAGCGTTCGTAGTTCCTCCTATTCTATGGGAGGAAATGGTTGTTTTTGTGTCTTGTTCAAAGCCCAAGACGTGAAGCGAAAGGTGATTTGTATCTTGTTCAAAGTCCAAGATATGAAGCTGAAAAGTCTATTTGTGTCTTGTTCAAAGCCCAAGACGTGAGGCTGAAGGACCTCGACTTTAGAGAGAATTTGTCATCTCTAAAGAAGGGTTTGTTTGTCACAACTGTTGGGTGACTGGTTATAAAGGAGAATTACTTTAACCGGGATACGCGGATCCTAGTAATGCCATAATTTCCTTTATAGGGGATTTTAACCTAAAGGAGGAGACTTTAACTCAGTGTAGAGCAATGCTATCTTTCCTTAGGAATTTCTCATGCTAAAAGAGGGACAGTGGCGTGGATGTAGATGATCCAGAGGCTTGCCGCTTACAGCGATTAGATGAAGGGGAAGGAGTTGTTGATGTTTGTGTACTGTGAACAAGGCACAGCTTTGATGCTAAAAGGTTAATTGGATTAACCAGTGGTTTTCTTATACAAAGCCTAAGAGGAGGCTATTATGTGTCTCGTACAAAGCCCGAGAGAGAGGCTAAAAGGGTTTTGACTCCACGAGGGAATCTTTTCGTATCTCGTATAAAGCCCGAGATGGAGGCGAAAGGGGTGATTGACTCAACGAGGGAGTCTCTTATGTGTCTCGTACAAAGCCCGAGAGAGAGGCTAAACGTCTGCTTCCGCTGGGAAGAATCATTGTATAAAGCCCAAGAGGAGGCTATCGTAACTGATTTAGTTAAGTGACAGGTCCAGTATACTGATTTGAAAGAGAAAATCAGTTCTTATATGAGCAATACTGTACTCAAGGATTTGTTTCAAGGATTCAGGTTATTCCTGTTCTTTAAGGAAGCGGGAAATCCAAAGGGTATTGTGACTGTCCGAGTCTGCGGGTTTCTTTCCTATTCTTGAAGGGTGCTTGAGAATGTCTTTGAGACTCAAGGGAATTAGACTGTCCAAGTCTAGAGTTTTATCTTTTGTACTATGCTTTGAGAAACAGTAGTAGACTCTATGAAAGGATTGTTCTATGAGGATGACTAGGTTCTGTTCCTATACCTCTAGGAGGTCGTCGGGACAATTTGTACGAAGCCCAAGAGGAGGCTAGAATCTTTTAAGAAGCTGACGGGTCCTTGTACGATGCCCAAGAGAAGGCTATCATTCCTGGAGGAAGAGATCATTATACGAAGCCTAAGAGGAGGCTGTGAATACTTCAAAGAAGCCGTAGGGTCCTTGTACTAAGCCCAAGAGGAGGCGGGGTTGCTTTTAGGAAGCCTGTGAGTCCTTGTACGATGCCCAAGAGGAGGCCGATGCTTTTAAGAAGCCTGTGGGTCCCCAAACCCCGAAAAATTCAAGGCAAGCTATTCACAAGGAATAGATCAAGTCAGGAAAGTTCGAGAATTTGGAAGAAACTCAGAGATGCCATTCACGGAGAATACATTCATCTCTGGGAGTAGAGTTTCTTGACAATTCCTAATGAGGACAGCCGAAGAGAAGACTGTATCTGGTGATCCTATTGGGGATCTAGCTGTCTATTTCTACGAATAAACGAAACGGCGTCACCTAGTTCTAGACGTAGTTGTCGGGGAAACTCGAAATATCTATACTATTATTACACAGTTGATATGAGTTTATGAAAGAAGACTTACAGTGAAACAGCCCCACAATACAGTTATATGTATATGATAGCGGTAAATGAAAGCAATAACCACTTACTCGGTTGTAGAGCTTCCATGATGTTTGGTTAGTTGTTCAACAAAGAAAGATTGAAAACAACAGTATATACAAAATCAAAGGAGAAAGTGCTTTGAAAAAGAAAGATTTTGGGCTTACAGCTCAAGGAGAGGCCCAGGGTTTTATCAGTGAGCGCACTGTTTGAATTTATACAGAGGGACTTATACAAGTGACTGAGGCCCAAAAACATTTCTGTACAAGGGGGTTGGGTCTTACACTCTCTCAAGAGGCCCAAAAAGTTTTAAAGAAAAAGAGTGGGGCTTATAACACGAGGGTAGGCCCAGGTGATTTTTCGTTTAAAAATGGTGATCGCGCCGAGGTTTTCTTTTAACGCAGAGGGACTTATACAATAAGTGAGGCCCAAATGATTTGGTCAAAAAAGGGATTGGGTCTTACACTCTATTAGAGGCCCAAAAAGTTTTGAATGGGTCTTATAGCTCAAGGAGAGGCCCAAAAGGTTTTACTTAAAAGGGCGACGGTCGCACCGTTTGTTTTTGACGGATCGGGACTTATACAATACACTGAGGCCCAAAAATGATTTGGTCAAAAAAGGGATTGGGTCTTACACTCTATTAGAGGCCCAAAAAGTGTTTGAAAAGTTTGATGAGGGTTGAATTGATTCAAAACCCTAATTTGTTTTCAAAATGTATTTTTTTAATTGAACAAAAATTCAATTAAAATGATTAATATTTGTTAAATACATGAACACAAGTTATGATCTTGGACCAATGTTCCAAAAAATCAGGTTTCTTCCTTGATGCAAGCTGAAATGGTGCTTTGCCCAGATGGTGTTCCAGTCGTGAATTGATGATCCCTACAGCTTCAATGGATGTTATGGAGTGTGTTGCAAGCTTTGGAACACTTTGAAACTCTTTGGATCAAGCTGGAGACCTCCACCTGCAAAATTGAAGCATAATGGCTTGGTGGAAGAGTGATTTTGAGCCTGAGGTATTACAGTCAGTGTTTAAGTGTTTGGACACCTCAAATACATCATATGTGATGTGTTTGAGCAATTGGAATTGATTGCTTATGGCTGCAACTCAAAACCCGATAGTGGTTACTCAAAAACAAGAAAACTTGAGGTTTAAGAAAGAATGAGAGAAAGCAGTGCTGTAACTGGCTTTGGTGTGAGTTGAATGATCCATTGGGACCTCTATTTATAGGTGATCAACTTTTGTTTTGGAGGAATAGTGAATGGCTGCTGGATCAGATCAAATTTGCATGGATTGGCTTGGAGGATTTCTTCTCAAGCAAGGCAAGCTAGCCATTCCCAAGAGCAGGGCTATGCCTTGCCCAAAATCACATTCTTCAGATGCTTTTATTGTTGTTTAATCAGAGAATTTGACTGAGTAGAGTAGCTACCTTGACAATGCACTATTCCACATTAATGCACTTTGAATTCAAGGCAAAATGTGCCAAAGTGGATGAATTTCAAGTATAAAGATTCCTTGGCTATTTTACTCAGATTTATCAGTTGGATCAGTTGCATTGTGATTGGTTTGAACACAGGTGGCATGCTGATCCCTAGTTTTTGGTTCAAAATCGTGTGTGGCAAGCAAACATGCAAACTGATTTTTCCAAAACAGCTTGCAGCAGCATGACTTTGGGCATGGATTTCTCATGGTTTAAGTTAAATCAATTCATGCTGTTGAGCTCTTTGAATTCTTAGTAACATATGCAACAATATTGATGTTTAACTTTGGACTTGATTCAGCTTGCAACTATGTGAAAAGATCTCACAAGTTTTGGTGTTTCAACAAAATCTGTCTTGGACATAATTTTTCTAAGTGTTGGAAAATGGTATACTTTCATGTTTTCAGCCATTTTGGCTCACTCATAGCTCAAAATCCATAATGAATTGGAGTTAGGCCTAGTTGAAGTTTTTGTAGAGGGTAATGAGAGCTATAAATCAAGCTTTGGATGGGGCACAATGGCCTTGTGGTTTAGGAGTTATGGTCCTCCAAAGTTGGTGTATTAGTGGTACTTTTCCATAACTTAGAAAAATTTCTAAGTTTTATGGTTACCCCTTTTACAAGTCATCCCACTTTTCTTGATTTTTCTTGATGAATGATGATTCAAATCATACATAAACATCATTTTAGGGTTAAAAATCCATTTTGGTGAAAAATCTCAAAAAGTCAAAGTTGACTTTTGTGCACAGTTGACTTTTTATCAGATGAATTCCAAATTGTGCAATTCTTCAGGAAATCATGTCCTTGACCTAAATCAAACTTGATGGACATGTTACATGGGTGTCATAGGGTATATTGATGCATGCCATAGGGCTTGGAGCATGTCCTGGTCAAAAGTCAAAGTTATAGTTGACTTTTCCCTTAAAACCCTAATTATGGTGCAGATGAAATTGAGACTTGTTGCTCAAGCTTCTTGGATTAATCCATTGTTCCAAATGGATCAATATAGTTAATTAGAGACCCTCAAACCCTCTCTTGAGGTCTTGGCTCATGATTTGTCCCAAAAGTCAACTTAGGGGTGAATTAGGTCAAGAAACCCTAATTCCTGATTTTTGATGTATGCATCCCCTGAGGTCAAATTGACTTGATGTTTGGGTCCATGAGGTTCCATGGAGTATATTAGGTTATTTTTTGGATCATTGGCTTGTGCCCAGATGAAAATTTTCCATCTGGAGGCCCTGGTCGACCAAAACCCTAATTTGGTGACACTGTCGATCTTGAGACTTAATCCATCTAGAAGGGAGCAGCCTTGTGGTTAACCCTTAAAGTGGGAGTCCTTTTGATCCATTGTGAATGTTTGGGAGGTTAGACAAGTTAAAGATCATGTCATTCCTTGATTGATCCTTTGTCTAAGGCTCTAAGAGGGCTTGAAACCCTAATTTTGATTGTAGTGGATGCTCACCCATCTTTGGGGAGATTGATGAAATAGGATGGTTCCTCCATATTGTGATGATGATTTGCACAATGATGGGAAATATTAGTGGTCAAAATTTGGGGTATGACAGTTGTGTTTATTGATGATATCTTAATCTATTCTAAGTCTCGGGAGGAGCACGCAGAGCATTTGCGTATTTTTTTTGTAGGTTTTGAAAGAAAGAAAGCTTTTTGCCAAATTGTCCAAGTGTGAGTTCTGGTTGTCGGAGGTGAGTTTTCTTGGGCACGTGATTTCAGGTAATTCTATTTCTGTGGATCCATCTAAAGTAGAAGCAGTTCTACAATGGGAGGCTCCGAGATCCGTTACTGAAATTCGAAGCTTTTTGGGTTTGGCCGGATATTATCGAAGGTTTATTGAAGATTTTTCTAAGCTAGCACTTCCTTTGACCCAGTTGACTTGTAAAGGGCAAGCGTTCATTTGGGATATTCGGTGCGAGAAAAGTTTTAATGAGCTGAAGAGAAGATTGACGACAGCTCCGATTTTGATTTTGCCGAATCCTACTGAACCATTTGTAGTGTATTGTGATGCGTCTTTGATTGGTCTAGGTGGGGTGCTAATGCAAGACGGTAAGGTCGTGGCTTATGCTTCAAGGCAGTTGAGAGTGCATGAGAAAAATTACCCTACTCATGATCTTGAATAAGCGGCTGTGGTTTTTGTGTTGAAGATTTGGAGGCATTATCTCTACGGCGTAAGATTTGAAGTCTTTAGTGATCACAAAAGTTTGAAATATTTGTTTGATCAGAAAGAGTTAAATATGAGCCAGCGGAGATGGTTGGAATTTTTGAAGGACTACGACTTTGGCTTGAATTACCATCCTGGTAAAGCGAATGTGGTAGCCGATGCGTTGAGTCAGAAATCGTTACATATGTCCGCTTTAATGGTTAAGGAGTGGAAACTTTTGGAAGCTTTTAGGGACTTGAGTTTGGTGTGTGAGGTGACGTCTGATAGCATGAGGCTTGGAATGTTAAAGGTTACTAATGATTTTCTGATGACTGTTAGTGAGAAACAGAAGCTGGATGTGAAATTTGTCGATTTGATGTTGGTTGGAGAAAAAGATGTAAATAGTGATTTTAAAGTGGATGTTAATGGTGTTTTGAGGTCCCGAGGTCGAATTTGTATTCCGGATGATTCAGAGTTGAAAAGGATGATTTTAGAGGAAGGACACCGGAGTAATTTGAGTATACATCCGGGAGCGAATAAAATGTACCAAGATTTGAAGAAGATTTTCTGGTGGTCTGGATTGAAAAGAGATGTGGCTCAGTTTGTTTATGCATGTTTGACTTGTCAGAAATCAAAGGTAGAACATCTGAGGCCTAGTGGTTTGTTGCAACCGTTGGATATTCCTGAGTGGAAATGGGACAGCATTTCTATGGATTTTATGACAGGGTTACCGAATACGCTGAGGGGGCATAATGCTATTTGGGTGGTGGTGGACAGACTGACTAAATCGGCGCATTTTATTCCGATTGACATCAGTTTTTCTTTGGAGAGGCTAGCTGAGATTTATATCAGTGTGATTGTGAAATTGCATGGTGTTCCGTTGAGCATTATTTCTGATCGAGATCCTAGGTCTACCTCCAGATTTTGGGAAAGTTTGCAAAAGGCTTTAGGATATAAATTGAGGTTGAGTTCTGCTTATCATCCTCAAACGGATGGTCAGACCGAGAGAACGATTCAGTCGTTGGAAGATTTGTTGCGGGCTTGTGTTCTTGAACAAGGTGGTGCGTGGGATAGTTATCTTGCATTGATTGAATTCACGTATAATAACAGTTTCCATTCTAGTATTGGAATGGCACCTTTTAAAGCACTGTATGGACGAAGATGTCGAACACCGTTGTGTTGGCACGAATCTGGTGAGAGTTCGGTGGTTGGACCCGAATTGATTCAACAGACTACAGACAAGGTGAAGCTTATCCGTGAGAAAATAAAGGCTTCTCAGAGTAGGCAAAAGAGTTATCATGATCGTAGAAGGAAGGATCTAGAGTTTCAAGAGGGCGATCATGTATTTTTGAGAGTTACATCGGTAACGGGTGTGGGTTATGCATTGAAGTCGAAGAAACTTACTTCTCGGTTTATTGGTCCTTACCAGATATCCGCGAGAGTGGGTGCTGTGGCTTATAGGGTGGCGTTGCCGGCGAGTCTATCGAATTTGCATGATGTGTTCCATGTTTCACAGCTTCGGAAGTATGTTCCAGATTCGTCACATGTGATTCCGATGGATGAGGTAGAGGTAAAGGAGAACCTTACGGTTGAGGCATTACCAGTGAGAATTTTGATCGCGAGTTGAAGCGGTTAAGGGGAAAGGATATTGCACTTGTGAAGGTAGCGTGGGGAGGCGCTGCTGAGGGCAATTTTACTTAGGAGTTGGAGAGTCGAATGCGAGAGTCGTATCCAGAGTTGTTCGTCTCAGGTATATTTTCGAGGACAAAAATTTCTAAGTGGGGGAGAGTTGTAACGCCCCAGTTTTGTCCGTTTTATTTAATCAAGTCGTTTTGATTATTTTATTATTATATTATTTTGTTTTCCACTTTTATTTGGAAATATGTTATTTTTCATCGTGATTATATTTTATCGCGTTTTGGGAACGTTTGCGAGATATTTGAGTGTAGGGGTATTTTGGGCATTTCACCTTATTTTCCTTAAGTTAGTAAAAATAGAAAATAGAAGGAGAGAAAAATAGAGAGAAAGAAAAAGAGAAGAAGGAAAAGGGGAAGAAAAGAGAAAGGAAGGAGAAAGAGAGAAAAACTTGGAAAATCTAGAAATCGAAACAACCGACTTTCCAAACACGATTAAATCGGGTAAGGGTGCGAAACTTGATTATTATATACTTGTGTATGATTATGTATGTATGTTTTTGGTTGATATTGGATTGAAATTGAATATAGAGTGAAAAACCATAATATGTGGAAATTGTTACAATTCGATTAAATTGTGTCGGAAATCATGTTTTCAGGTCTCTCATTGTTGATACATGTTAGATACATGTTGTTAGGCATTGTATTTGTAATTTTTCTAGGGTATAGGTGAAAATTGGATTGAATTTGGGATGAAAACGCAGAAAAAATTCTGCAGAAAATTCTGGTTTTTCCACTGCCCATACGCGTATCACTCAAGGCAATACGCGTATTGGTCAAGGCAATACGCGCATGGCATTGGAGAAATATGGGAAATACGCGTATGGAGCTTCATTTTCTCGGCCATCTGCCCATTTCCGTAATGCTACGCGTATGAAGCAAGGCACTACGCGTATTGGATTTTTAATGGGAATTTTGGGGAAAATGGGTCTCTGCCCATACGCGTATGACCTTGGGCAATATGCGTATGGCTCAGGGCAATACGCGTATGGCCAGGAAGATTGCAAAATGTGGTTTGTCGCGATGTCTTTTCTTGTTTAGACCGTAACTTGTGTTCCGATTATCCGTTTTGAGCATTCTTGGTATCGTTGGAAAGCTATTGAGTTGTATTTTCTTATTATAATAATTTTGAGATTGTTAGCTGATTTAATTATGTCGGGAATTCGGAATAGTGTCTTTTTGTCGACTTTTGTCGTTATAATTGTGTGTAATTGGTGTGTATCATGCAATGTGCTGTTGATATGGATATGGTAAGACTTGCATGCTGTTGTATGGTATAAATGCATTGTTTTGGGCTTGAATTGCAAAGCATGATTAATGTTGAGTGAGATGATTGCATATATGTGTGCATTTGAATGTCATGAGTCATTGTATGCCAAGCATCATGATATACATTCTTGTGATGTCGTGTGCCCTAGTGGGTGTGAGGGACGAATCGATTCCAGAGGGAATCCGCTATAACGTCGTGTGCCAGTGTGGGGTGTGAGCGATGATTATAGACGATCGTGTGCCCGTGCCCGTGTGGGGTGTGAGCGATCGGGTCGTGTGCCCGTGTGGGGTGTGAGCGGTCCATAAACATCGTGTGCCCGTGTGGGGTGTGAGCGACGGGGAACATCGTATGCCCGACGGGGAGTTACATTAAGTAACGAGCGATGATTCCAATAGTTCCTGAGTGAACTAGTGTTGAGATGATGGATGGATGGTACCGCATATGCATTGCATAGAGTCGTTGTGTCGGTCTCTGTGCATTTGCATAATTCATGAATGGATTGATTTTGTGTGGAATTGTGATTGGAATTGATGAGTTGAGATATGTATTGTGTTGTGTTGTATTTGGATTCTGTTGTATGTTGTGGTGAGAATATTTTACGTGTGTAATGTGGTGTTATTATATAATTATATGCAATTATATTATGATTGTGTTTCTCACCCTTCTGTTATTTTATAATGCTCTACGAGGCATTGCAGATTAGATTGCTGGAGGTCTTTTGGGAAGCTTAGGTCTTCATTCTTTTGTCGGTCGGCTCTGATATGTGGCGCCGGGTAGTTAGGGAGACCGTTGGTGATTTGTGTGTACATGTATATGTTTCTTTTGAGATTGTACATATATAATGGTATTTGGCAGACAAACTTTTCATGATATATATATATACATATGAGATTTCAGTACAGATTTCTGCTTTTATTCTGTACCTGAATTGTGGGTAGTAGGAACTAAGTTCCTCTGTTAATTGCTACCTGATTGTTGCATATCTTTATGGGCAGGTTTATGTGTATTTTGTTTCAAATTAATGTGACCCCTCGGTCTATGCCGTGAATGTTTTAAATATACTCTGATGAAATTTTGAATTTTATTTATCGCTTTAATAGCTTGGGGGTATAGATTGGGGTGTTACACCTGCGCCCTTTTGCTATCCTACACAGAGTCCGAGATTTATACCGAGGTCAGACGTCGAAATGATATATGGAGATTGTGATCCAGAAGGATGTCGTGCTCCACCAAATTCATTAGAGGAAGACACTCTAATGAAGGACAACTTTGACCACGGTTATTATGGCCCAATGGATGGCCTGCCTATCTGGCAGCCGTACCCAGGAGACTTAGGGCAAGAAAATCAGCCAAACAATGAAAATCCGCTGAGCGTTATTGAACAGAATACCTGCGTCCCCACCATGTCATGGGATCAACACTCAGTTCATTCAGAACCTATCCAGTACGACGATGAATTTGCAAAGCTTTCCGGACTAGAATTCATCAATTATGCTTTTCCTGAGGTCAACGTCATCGAGAGAGATTACTCCTCCAGTTCCAAAGAAGTGTGGGACACCTTAGGACAACCGAGTGGAAAATTTGACTTTATGGTCAAGTACACCGCTCCTGAAGGCTCTCGTATCATTTTTGAAGATATCCAGCCTACTGGATGGGGAGATATACCTGAGAGCACAAATGCTATGCAAAATACAACAGAGGAATCCTCCTACGACAACTCTGCCTGGGAGACAGATTCCAATGATCCTGCTCCGCCAGAAATCAACGTCATTTCTGAAGACAAATCAAAGAAAGTGCCAAACTTTGTGATTCACCGAGGAGTTCGCCGCCAATGGGTTGCTGTCGATGTTTCGAAGATTGTTCACAAGTCAAAGTAATTGGCGTCTATAACTTTTCACCCTGCCCAGGTGAAACAGATGTTTTGATAGGGCTCGCTTTCTGTTATTATCCCTCTTCGCTTCGCCCAAAACGATATAGTTTTGTTTTATAGGGCTGTAGTTTCAAGAATCGACTTGTTCATAAATAAAATAACGCCATTCTGTAATCTCCACATTAATTGATGTTTTCTCTTTTCGCTTTTCAGGAAATGGTAATCCTAAAAAACAATTCAATAATAAAAACAAGCAGTTTTCCAAAGAAAATACACTGCACACACTCTTGCATTCTCTCTATCTCTTCTAAACACAAATCATCACGTCATGCAGATTGCTTGTTTTAAACCCCGTTGAATCATACGATCCGATGCCTTCTCCCGACTTTGAGTTCTCGGTATTTGGGGCTGAAGAAGAAGTTGACAACAAAATTCCAGAAGAGATCTCCCGATTACTCAGACTAGAGGCAAGGTCCATTGAACCTCACAAAGAGCCGTTGGAAACGGTCAACTTGGGTTCAGAAAAAGAGATAAAAGAAATCAGGATTGGGCCACTGCTCAGTCCAACTGCCAAAGAGAGTTTGACAAAGCTTCTCAGGGAATTTCCTGATGTGCTTGCTTGGTCCTACCAGGACATGCCAGGGTTGGATACCAGCATCATGGAACATCATTTACCATTGAAATCGGAATGTTCGCCAGTAAAACAGAGGTTGAGACGGACTCACACGGACATGGCTATCAAAATCAAAGAGGAAGTACAGAAACAGATTGACGCGGGTTTCCTCGCCACGTCAGAATACCCTCAATGGTTAGCCAATATCGTACCCGTTCCGAAAAAGGACGGAAAAGTCAGAATGTGTGTCGATTACAGAGATCTAAATAAGGCTAGTCCAAAGGACAACTTTCCTTTACCATACATTGACATGCTAGTAGACAGTACAATAAAGTTCAAAGTCTTCTTCTTTATGGACGGATTCTCGGGCTATAATCAGATAAAAATGGCACCGAAAGACATGGAGAAAACTTCATTCATCACCCTATGGGGTACCTTTTGTTACAAGGTAATGTCGTTCGGTTTGAAGAACGCCGGGGCAACCTATCAAAGGGCCATGACTACTCTGTTTTATGACATGATACACAAGGAAATTGAGGTATATGTCGATGACATGATTGCAAAATCTAAGACAGAAGAGGAGCATGTGGCCTACCTGTCAAAACTATTCGAGCGGTTAAGAAAATACAAACTCCGCTTGAATCCCAATAAATGCACCTTTGGTGTCCGTTCAGGGAAACTTTTAGGGTTCATCGTCAGCCAAAAAGGAATTGAGGTTGATCCTGCCAAGGTCAAGGCCATTCAAGAAATTCCTTCTCCGGAAACTGAAAAACAAGTCAGCGGATTCCTGGGACGTTTGAACTACATCTCCAGATTCATATTCCTCATGACCGAAACATGTGCGCCAATTTTCAAATTACTTAAAAAGAACCAGGACTGCGTTTGGACAGAAGACTGCCAAACCGCCTTCGACAGTATTAAAGAATATCTGTTGAATCCACCGATTCTATCACCTCCAGTGGAAGGAAGACCACTGATCATCTACCTCACAGTCCTAGAGGACTCCATGGGTTGTGTACTTGGCCAACAAGACGAAACAAAAAGGAAGGAGTCTGCCATTTACTATTTGAGCAAGAAATTCACTGACTGTGAGACTCGGTACACTATGCTTGAGAAAACTTGCTGCCCTTTGGCTTGGGCAGCCAAACGTCTTCGCCAGTACATGATTCATCACACTACTTGGTTTATCTCAGAGATGGATCCAATCAAGTATGTATTTGAAAAGCCTGCTCTCACAGGAAGAATTGCCCGTTGGCAGATGTTGTTACCAGAATATGACATAGAGTACCATGCTCAGAAAACCATTAAAGGAAGTGTTTTAGCCGATCATTTGGCTCATCAACTGATTAACGATTAGGAATAAGTCAGGTTTGACTTCCTAGATGAAGATGTCATGTATTTGAAAATGAAAGACTGCGATGAACCACTACCCAGTGAAGGGCCAGAACCAGGTTCCCAATGGGGACTTATCTTTGATGGAGCTGTTAATCATTATGGAAACGGAATTGGGACAATCATCATAACACCTCAGGGTATCCACATTCCTTTCACTGCCAGACTTACGTTCAAGTGCACGAACAACGAGGCCGAATACGAAGCTTGTATCATGGGTCTCGAAGAAGCGATTGATTTGAGGATCAAGAACTTGGATGTATATGGCGAATCAACTTTGGTCGTCAATCAGATCAAACGAGATTGGAACACATACCAATCTGGATTGATTCCTTACAAAGACTATGCGAGAAGGTTGTTACCATTCTTCGACAGAATTGAGTTTCATCACATCCCTCGTGAAGAGAATTACATGGCTGATGCCTTAGCCACCCTCTCTTCCATGATTAGTGTAGGTCAATGGAACGACTTACCTAAGATCGACATAATGCGCCTTGAACGGCCCGCTTACATCTTCACGATTAAAGCAGTCATAGACGAAAAACCTTGGTATCACGATATCAAATGCTTCCTTCAGAAACAAGAGTACCCACCCGGGGCATCCAGGAAAGACAGAAAAACCCTCAGGAGGCTGGCAGGCAGTTTCTTCTTGAGCGGTGATACACTTTATAAGAGGAACTTTGACATTGTCTTGCTCCGATGTGTAGACAGACCGGAGGCAGACATGCTTATGAAAGAAATTCACGAAGGATCCTTTGGCACTCATGCCAATGGGCACACAATGGCGAGAAAAATTCTGAGAGCAGGGTACTACTGGTTGACCATGGAATCCGACTGCTATAAGTACATAAGGAGATGTCACAAGTGTCAGATATACTCCGACAAAATCCATGTACCGCCAACGCATCTCAAAGTTCTTTCTTCCCCATGGCCTTTTTCAATATGGGGAATCGACATGATTGGCATGATCGAACCTAAGGCTTCGAATGGACATCGGTTCATCCTGGTAGCCATTGACTACTTCACCAAGTGGGTCGAAGCAGCGTCATACGCTAATGTAACCCGATAAGTGGTAGTCCGATTTATCAAAAACAATATCATCTGCCGTTATGGTGTTCCGAGCCAGATTATTACTGATAATGGATCTAACTTGAACAATAAGATGATGAAGGAGTTGTGTGTTGAGTTCAAGATCGAACACCATAACTCATCTCCCTACCGACCCAAGATTAACGGAGCGGTAGAAGCGGCTAACAAGAACATCAAGAAGATTATTTAGAAGATGGTTGTAACCTACAAAGACTGGCACGAGATGCTGTCCTATGCTCTTCACGGTTATCGCACATCTGTCCGCACTTCAACAGGGGCAACCCCTTTCTCTCTAGTATATGGCATGGAAGCAGTGCTCCCCATAGAAGTAGAGATCCCATCAATCTGGGTATTAATGGAAGCTAAGCTAACAGAGGCTGAATGGTGTCAAAGTCGACACGACGAACTCAATCTGATCGAGGAAAAATGAATAACAGCACTATGCCATGGTCAGTTGTATCAACAGAGAATGAAGAAGGCGTTTGACAAAAAGGTCCGACCTCGCGTCTTCAGAAAAGGAGACCTCGTGCTCAAGAAGATACAATCATTTCTCACTGATTCTCGGGGCAAATGGACTCCGAATTATGACGGCCCCTATGTGGTCAAGAAAGCTTTCTCAGGCGGCGCCTTGAGACTCGCAACCATGGATGGAGAGGAATTTGCCTACCCATAAATGTTGACGTAGTCAAGAAATACTTCGCCTAAAAAATAACAAAAAAACGTCTCGGTGGATTGAAAACCCGAAATGGCGGTCCAGGCAAAAATTAGAGACATAATAAAAAATCATCCCGGTGGGTTGGAAATCTCAAAGTACAATCCAGGCAAAAGTTAGGGATAATGGCAAGTAACTACGTCTGATCAGTTTAACTCCTTAGCAGTAATGCCATCCATCGAAAGAAAACTCCAGTCAAGGTCATCTTCGACCGAAGCTCAGGATGTCCCAAATTCAAAGTTGGTAGAAGGATAGTGGTCGTTATGTTTCAATGTAGCCCTTTTCCCTTAAATTACCATTTTCAAACTTTGTAAATACTCTATGGAATCACGCGCTTGGATGATTTCCATCCTATCAATAAAGTTTGAGCCCTTGTGCTTTTGTTTATAATTCTCATTTGTTTTAGCTTTATAGAACAACATTTTAACATGATCAACGGTTCTTGAAATAAAACAAAAATGAATTTACTTGCAAAATTTATCTGCTTTTAATAAAGATGGAAAATTCTTTTGACTGTTGAACATCGAAAGAATATCAATTGCTTCTCCCAAAAGCGGTTAAGCTTCAAAGTGCAGAATCAAAGTACTCCTTCTAAACCAGTGCACCTGAATGAAGGATCAGCTGTGTCAGAGACCATGGTTCATATGACACCCCCGACAGAGCTCTTGCCTCCTAAGCCCGACCAACGTAGCACCCCACGAGGACTACTTCTCCTAAGCAAGGCAGAATTGCTACTTCTGGACCAGTGATACTTTTCATCCCCTGCCGTGGCCGAGTATCCAGTCATGTTCATCTATTAGTCTGTATGTCGCGTCAATTTTGTCAGCATATACATACATACATCATGCATTATTGATTTACATTCATGATCATATTGCATCACTATCTCTCTAGTCGGTCATATCCCCTAGTGATAAAAGTCCTCTCAATCGAGTTGTCAGTTCTTTCCTCGTCAGGAAATGTTGCGTCTGAACAATCTCTCTCCTCCAGTTTATTTCTGGATTAGAGTTGGTTCCTCGACCACTTTGATAACTTGAACCTCTGAAAGACCAGAGAACTTTCGGCAAATGTCACTCTTCGCCATTGAAGATGATATCTTCGCTTTCCCGGATTAAGGAAAATCCCCAGAGAAAGCCTCTCAATCCGAGATTCGACAATACAGCAGTTTTTCTCCAGAAAATCCGCTGACGAAAAGGTCATCAGCACCTTAAAATTGGATCACATCATATGCCATTTCTCCGAGAAGATCCCAAGAAAAGTATGATGCAAAATACCCAAGCGGAAGCAGTCTCTCAAGAGACTCGTTTTCCCCAGATAGAGTCAACAAATGGCATCTCCAACAGAGAAGTTAGTACCCCTCTACAATTCAGACAGATGGGTTCCCCGGTAAGTCTGACATCAAAAGTTTTTCCCATCAAATGGCATCTCCCCAGGAAAATTCGGCGAGAAGTTTGAGGAAAATCGCTACGAACAATGTCCTTTGTCAAGAAAGCGTATTGACATAAGAAACTAAGACCAGTTCCTTGGTAGGAAACCAAGATCGAGGGGAAGTTTATATAAGAAAACTTAGACCAGTTCCTTTGTAGGAAACCAGGATCGAGGGGAAGTTTATTTCAGAAACTTAGACCAGTTCCTTGGTAGGAAACCAGGATCGAGGGGAAGTTTATTTCAAAAACTTAGACCAGTTCCTTGGTAGGAAACCAGGATCAAGGGGAAGTTTAGTTCAGAAACTGAAAGCAATCTTGGATCTCAAGCCTCCTTTGACAAAGAAGCAACTCCAATCTTTGTTGGGGAAGATAAACTTCTTGAGAAGGTTTATATCAAATCTAAGTGGCAAGACGAAGGTATTCTCGCCATTACTCAAAGCCAAGAAGGAAAGTGATTTCCATTGGGAACGGGAGCAGCAGGAGGCTTTCGACGCTATCAAAAAATATCTCACAAGGCCTCCCATTTTATTTCCACCTAATATGAATAAAAACATGAAGTTATACATCGCTACGTCGGATACGACCATAGGAAGCATGTCAGCACAAGAGGATAGTAGTGGCATCGAAAGACCCATTTATTACCTTAGTCGAATGTTAATAGATGCTGAAACTAGGCACACTATGATTGAAAAATTGTTCCTATGCCTTTACTTCTCATGTATGAAACTAACGCAATATATCAAACCAGTTGATGTTTATGTTTCGTCGCATTTTGATGTTATTAAGCATATGCTGTCTAAACCTATTCTGCATAGTCGAATTGGGAAATAGGCACTAGCATTGACTGAGTTTTCCTTGACATACGCCCCTCTAAGGGCTATGAAAGGTCAAATAGTGTCAGACTTTATTGTCGACCACACAATAGTCAAACCGTCGATATGTAGTGTCGACGTTGCCCCTTGGAAGTTATACTTCGATGGGTCGAGCCATAGAAACGGGGCAGGTATTAGAATTTTAATAGTATCCCCGCAGGGTATTCCAACTAAATTCAAATGTAAGGTTGACGAAAAATGCTCCAATAACGAAGCAGAATACGAAGCCTTAATTACTGGCCTCAAAATACTTAAGGATTTGGGTGCCAAGAGAGTTGAAATAAAGGGCGATTCTGAACCGGTGGTTAAATAAATCACGAGGGAATATAAGTGCGTCAAAGAGCATCTTTTGGTTCACTTCTCAATGGTGAAATGACTTTTGGAACACTTCGAAGTTGTCAGCATTACGCACATGCCCAAAATAGAGAATCAATAGGCTAACAATTTAGCGCAGATTGCTTCCGGGTACAAGGTGTCGGAGGAGAAGTTGAAAGACTTCATTGAAATTAAGGAGAAAATGGTGTCAAACATGCTACCACCATCAAGCTTGTCAATCCCAAAAGTTAGTGGGACAAATGCCACGACAAAAAGTTTAATCAAAAGTTTGGGAAATTATGAAGTTTTTGCTATCAGCAATCTATCACCGTCAGATTGGAGAAGACCAATCATCGAGTATTTGGAGAATTCGGTGGGCAACAGCGACAGGAAGACTAAATACAGAGCTTTAAGTTACGTCTTGATGGGAAATGAGTTGCTAGAAAAGACTCCAGAAGGAGTGTTGCTCGAGTGTCTGGGGGACACAGATGCATACCTAGCGATTTCTGAGGTCCATAGTGGGACATGTGGGGATCACCAAGTTGGCGATAAGATGAAATGGTTATTGTTTCGACAAGGCATCTATTGGCCAAGCATGCTCAAGGATTGCATGGACTTTGCAAAGGGATGCCAAGATTGTCAAATACATGCAAGCATTCAACACGTGCCAGCCAGCGAACTACATACCATCGTCAAGCCATGGCCCTTTCGTGGATGGGCATTGGATGTCATAGGGGAAATTCGACCAGCCTCGTCGAAACAACAAAAATCATCCTTGTGGGTATAGACTACTTCACAAAATGGATAGAGGCGTTGCCTCTAGTGAAAGTAGATCAGGAGGATGTGATCGAATTCATCCAGAATCATATTTTGTATAAATCCGGGATCCCTAAAACCATCACTATGGATCAAAGTTCCGTATTCGTTTTCCAGAAAATGCAAGAGTTCATAGCAGAAACGGGTTTCAAATTGGTTACTTTGACACCATATTATGCTCAAGCAAATGGTCAGGTCGAAGCAGATAATAAAGTAGTAATTGGGCTCATCAAAAAGCACGTGGCCAGAAAGCCAAAAAATTGGCACAAGACGTTAAGTAAAATTTTATGGGCTTGTCAAACATCACCCAATGAGTCAACCAACTCGACTCTGTTTCGTTTGACTTTCGGTCATGATGTTGTATTGCTAGCAGAAATATGTCTACAATCAGTTAGAGTGCAACGACAACATGAAATTCCATCCGAGCAATACTGGGACATGATGCTAGACGAAATCGTGGATTTAGACGAGGAAAGGATGGCATCATTAAATGTGTTATTATGCCAGAAGGCACGAGTTGCCAAGGCATATAATAAAAAGGTCAGAAAGAAGGCCTTTGCAGTTAACGACTATGTGTGGAAAGCAGTGTTGCCCATGGATCGACGAGATCGAACGCTAGGGAAATGGTCACCAAATTGGGAGGGACCATTCAAAGTAATCCAAGGGTTCAGCAACAATGCATACGAGGTTCAGGAAGTAGGAATGGACCAACGAGTCTTAAGGGTAAATGGGAAATATTTGAAAAAATATAAACCTATGTAACAAGAGATTCAAATTAGAAAGTAAGTTTTTATTAATGAGTGCCAAAATAGGCTAGGAAGGCCAAGATGGCTTACAAAATATTCAAATGAAGTTACAACAGTTTGACATACAAATTCAGAGGAAGTAGGGAATCTAGACTTAAAGTTTTCAAAAAGAGTCTTCTCGTGAACAACCTTGCTTTCCAGAAGAGCTTTCCTTTTTTGCATTTGACCAATAGTATCCTTTATCTTGAGAGCCGCTTCGATGTGAGAAATCCCTTGGGCGACTTCTTGATCAAATGCCTCTTGAGCATACAAAGGTTCAGCGGAATCCAAAGAGGCCTTTTGCTTTTCGACCTCGGCAACTTTTTTTGTAAGTTCAGCTATCTAAGCTTGGTAATCAGATATCTGTTGGTCAAAAGTACGATGCTTATCAGAGCGATCTTTCTTTTTGGCCTCGAAGTCCCCAAGTTTCTTCTCACAAAGTGAACTGAGATACCACTCACGGTTCATCTCGTTGTTTTTCAGCTTGATTTAAGGGTCGGCTTGTTTGCACATAGTAAGGTCCTTAGCCAGTTGCGTAAAGAAGGCCTCGAATTCAATTAAGTATGTGGCCATGGGAGCAAGAACTTGAAATTGGACCAGTTCATCCAATATTTTGAATACTTCACAAGCCACAACAGCTTCCTCGGCGACAGCCGCCAAAAATTCGTTCTCAAATAGGTATGTCTTCAATTGGTGGAGCTTGAGGGCGGAAGAAGCATCTACTTCTGGGGTTGGTATGGCCATCGAACTAGCAGGTTGAATGTCTCTAGACTCTTGGTGAAGCTTGTGCAGTGCCTTCAAAGTTGCTGCTGGATTTGTTTGTTTTGTAGCCAAAATCTCCTCTGGGGTAAGGACTTTGTCAACATTGGGCGTAGGCATGTTGGAGCCACCTTTAGCAGAAGCTTTAAGATTTGCGTCGACTTCAGCAGCGGTAGCAACAATCGAAGGATTTTCATTATCACTGGTGGTTGCACCATCCTTCCCAGCCTCAGTGTTGGTGTGTTGAAGTGGAGGCGTTTTCGCCACTAGATTCTCTTCTGTCGAGGTCATTTGAAACTCGTCGACTGTTTGAGGACTAAACACGGTAGTTGTCTCAGGCGAATTGACAATGGTATCCATTGCAGTGTCATCCTTTTCAGCAGTGGTCAAAGCGGCCACAGTTTCCTGCAAGAAAAGTTTCAGTGAGAAAATCTCCAAGTACCATATGAATCAATAGAGCAAGGATGATGAATACCTCAGCAGATTGTTTTGGAGGGCGTGCTTCAGCCTCGACAGGCTTGAATACTTCAGCAAGGTTTCTGGGGACAACAGGGTTCACGGTCGAAGCAACCGTTTTTGAAGGCATTTTCTTGATTAGGGGCCTTTTGTTCTTCACCAATGGAGTAGCTGGAGGGGATGATGGGGGCTTCAATAGGAAAGATCCAAGATTGGGTACTTTCATCCGACATGTCTCCCTCAGAAGATGGGATTTTCTCAGAATCCTGGCAAACAACAAAGTCAGATAAACAGCAAAGACAAATGCGAAGGAACGTGGAAACATGTTATACTTGTGGTTGCAGGATATTCGGTTTCTTTGCAAGCCTGGTGGAGGTCGATGCAGTAGCTGGTTCCCGTTTTCGACCCTGGGAGATAAGCACAAATGGTTAGCTAAAGACAACTAATAAAATAGAATTGAAGAGTTCAGGAGTTACCTTCTTTGGTGGGTCCTCTGTGGCATCAGCCTCTTGGGTGTTCTCGACAGGCACATTAACTGTCAGATTGGGAGCATCACTAGCAAGGGCAGCAAAAGCATCGTCCACGTTTTCCAGGAAAAGGTCACGTGCAAAAATTTGAGTCTGGTATTCTGACCACCAGACGTCGAAGTCTTCTGTAGTAAAGAAGAAGGGTTGGAACGCAAAGACAGACAACTCAAGACGTTTTGTCGACCTGGAAAATTTAAGGCAATCCTTGTGACCCGCCAAGTTCAGCCGTCGACCAGCCTGCACAATGTTAGAAGAATGTTTCACCAAAGACTTAGGCAGCATTTGGGCCACCAGGTTGGGCTGGTAGTTCATAAACCCATAACCTGTGTTTCCCGTCTCAATCTGAAAGGATAGCATGCTGGGAGTTAGAAATGCCCTCCATATAGAGTTCGACTGCGCTGCTGCCTTGGGAGAAACACTAGGAAACAGATTCTTGAACCATGTCGAACCAAATTTTCTAGCCACAAAAGGTGCCATGCTTGGGACGAAAGACGTGGTTTCCACAAACATATTAAGATACTTCATAAAGAGAGTTTTATTGGGGGTTTCTTGGGTGGTCATCAGAGCGAGTCGAATGCCCTCTATGGGATGCTCTTTGTTTAAATGCTCCATGGTTGCAAAGGCAGGGTAGCCCGGTTGGTGCTCGAAGGTGAAATTGAGCCAATGTTGCAACAACCATATAGGCCCTGAGATGTTTAAAGCTTTGGTAGTCGCATGGAGTAGTTTTAGCCGCAAGGCTGATAGACCAAGGGAGTCATAAAGGGAGGCTAGTAGAAGCTTACCCAAAGATACCTGTCGACCTTTGTGAATTTGGATCGCCAGGTTGATGTAACTTTTGGCTATTTACAAAGAGCCAGGGCAGAATAAATAATAAGATAACCACAGAGTTAGGAAAGCGATGTATTCTTCGTCGAACACTTCTTTGGAGCCTTTGTTGTGATGGTCTTCAATGTAGTTCTAGAAACCAGCACGCTCGAAGTCGAAGGTGTTAGTCATTTCCAGAGTTGGGTCGAATGTTTCTCCCAAGGGTGAAAGGCCAGTGATGGCCACCACGTCGAAGAGGGTCGGCGTGAACATGCCACAAGAGAGGTGTAATGTGTTGGTCGATCCTTCCCAGAAGTATATCAACGCCAACAGCAAACAAGGGTTGACCCTGTGAACGTTCCATGAGAGTTGAATGGCGTCGAAGATGCCATCCTCTTTCCATTGTTCCCGACATTGGCCTTCGACCTTGTTGAATCAAGAAATGTAGTCTTTATTGCCAGGTGTAGGCATCGATCGAAAGACTCTAGCTTTGGGCGCCATGAATTTGAGGTCCAAGGTACCACCTTTCTCAAATGCGGGTGGTATGGTAGGAGCGAAACAGGGAAAGAACTCTTGAAGTTCTTGGTGATTTGGTTTTTTATCCGGGTATGGACCGTGAAAAGCGTGGAGTTTTCCAGCCACCGCGAAGGGGATGACCATTTGATGTTGCCAGTTTGTTACCACCGCCTCATCAGCAGATGACGGTTGAGGGAGAGGTCTAAGTGATTCCTTTTCAGAGAGAACGAAAGCTATGGGGTTGTTTATGGGGTGTGCGTAGCGGAAGCAGTAACGGTTACAGAAGAAGCCATTGGAATGAAGGGTAAGTAAGCTTTTGAGAGCAAGAAAATCTGGAAGAAGAAGAAAACTGTGGGAAAGTGGCGAAAAAGAAAACCAGACGTGTTTAAGGAGTATTTATAAGGAAGACACATGCAACTGAAAGGGCAAAAACTGTTCTGATTCTGTAGTTAGTGGGGGTAGTTTCAAGACCCATAACTTAGGACGAGACTAGCCATCATGACGTTTCTTGGAAATCGTGGCGCATAAATGTACCATCATCACGTCAGACTGCGAGTGACATGTGGCTGAGATTCAACTGAAGACAAAACATTGGTTATTGGGTCAAAACCAAAGCGCCGTCAAAATCTTGCAGAAAATCAAAACGCCAGGTTTCTCAGTCGACACAATGCTCAGTCGAAACTGGCCTTTTGGGGGGCAATTTGTTAGCTGAGAGATTTTGACCAAACATGGGAAATGAAGAAATGATGAAAAAGCCATCAAGCAGTTCGACTTCAGGAGAAGGAATGGTGAGGAGACCGAAGTACAGGTCAACACAATCAAAGATGCGTTGGAAGAAGACGTAGAGGTAAGGCTATCGAAGGGTTTCGACTGGTGGCCTATGAAACCAACACCAAGCTAATAAGTCTTTGACCAGGAAAATTTGAAACGCCGAGAACATGGGAAGTTTTAAATATGGTGGGGCGACACATGTCACAACCAAGGCCAATCTTAGGAGGCGAATAGTTATTTTTTTGTCCTATTTAAAGCTATAGTTATTTCCGTTTTAGGGGTCGCATTTGTAATATTGCAGAAGGGAAACACTCTGAGTACCAAGCGTTAAGAGAAACGAGGTTACTCCCACAAAAATGTATAATAGCGTCCACACTTCTTTTTTAAAAGCAATTTACATAATCAAAATTTAAGTTATCTTGCAATTTACGTATCTGTTCTTTCCCTTTTTGTTTTATTCATAAATTCGCACCTTTTTTTTTATTTTTCAAGTTGTTTCCAATTCCCTCTAAATTAAAAGCCATCCTATCAACAAGACTTACACTTCGACCATTTGTTCTGGGATTCTGTGGCCGATCCCGCAAGTAAACCTGCGATAGGAGGCCAGCGGTTGTTCGCGCGAGAATCGTGTGCAAACAATAGTATGGGCTTCCGAGATGCTCATCTCGTGAAAGTCGATACGAGAACCTCGCTTAGAGTAGATTCCATTGAGGATATTGATGATCGTCAAGCTCTTGGCGTGTTTGATCAATGTTTTCTTGGGAATCCATGACTCTAAGGACCTTTTTACAACCCTAAACCATTGGCCAAATAAGATTGATGGTCACGTAGTATGGGTCCCCGAGAAGCTCTTCTTGCAAGGATCAATACAAATACCTCATTCAGAAGAGACTTTCGTGATGGATTTGTTGCCTGGCAATGACTGACATACGTAACAAGTAGTTCAGAAAGTCCATGACTCTGAAACCTTTGTATAGAACCCAGTGTCGATGGTCTTGTAGCATGGGTCCTCGAGAAGCTCTTCTCGCGAGGTTTGATACGAACATCTCACCCAAAAGAGGTTCATGTGATGGAGTCATCAATCAACATGCTCATGTCGTATGTGATAAACATTCGTGTGAACCTATGACTTTGGGTTCCCCACTAAATCGTAGATCACACCTTGTGAGAACCTTATTTAAGAAGCAATCAGTATTGGCCTTATCCATACCTCAAACTTGTGAACTCATGTGCTTGGAATCTATTCATGCATCCACTCATACATGCATACATCATAAAGCAGAGCTCTTCGTGTCTTGTTCTTGTTGGAGATAGAAGCATTTTCCAGAAGCAATCATGATAAATGTGAATTTGAGGACAATGAAGTTGAACAAGAAGACTGACAGAAAAAGCACCTTTACCTTCAAATACAAGGATCCTATAGTAGATAGTATGGAAGCTTTGAAAGGCAAGATTACCCCCATTAAGCATAAAAAATTTCAAGCTTCCTATGGGAGAATTCTGGCTTTGTTGATAGAAAAGACAGAATATGAAGCTCTCATAGCCTTGGCTCAGTATTATGATACTTCTCTTCGTTGTTTCACCTTTGCTGATTTCCAGATAGCTCCCACTTTAGAAGAGTTTGAGAAGATATTGAATCTCCCCATCAAAGACCGCAAGCTTTTTCCAAAACTCGAAGAAGAGTACACTTTAAATAAGGTAGATGCTGCCTTAGGGATTCCTACAGGAGATGTGGAATTGGGCACCGAAAGGGACCAAGGGTTTCTCGAGGAAGTTTTTATAGGAGCAAGCATGGAAGTATGCCAAGGAGGAGAAATGGGAGATATGTGGTGCGATTTTGGCGCTCTTGGTCTATGGAATCGTGATGTTTCCAAATGTGGAAAATTTTGTGGATCAAGTGACTATGGAAATTTTCTTGGCGGGAAACCCTGTGCCTTTCCTCCTAGGTGATCTCTACCATACACTTAACATCGGGCATGCAAAGAATGGTAGAACGTTCCTCTGGTGCGCCCCACTCTTACATAAGTGGCTAAGTGTCATACCCCAAATTTTGACCACTAAGATTTCCCATCATTGTGTCACTCATCATCACAATATGGAGGAACCATCATGTAACACCCCATTTTCTACCCAACGTTTATTAAAATCAGAGTGCAAAAATTTTCAAACATAAAACGGATGAGATGTCACATTTGCGACTTAACCAACAAATAAAATCTGTATTTCATTCAACATGGATACATAGCATTCGGAAAACCAAATTCAACTTCAACTTCATTCATATCTTTAATCAGTTGTCACAACTTTTAAATCATAAACCAGTCAACAACTTCATTCAACTAAACATTGTTCAATTTATACTATTCAACAATTAGTAGTAACAACAATTAGAAACAACAAGTCAAAAGTTATACCTCGTTTACTGACAGCTTCTCCAAAATCACAAAACCAGAATTTGAGGTTGATGAACATAAGTTCCATTTCCCTCTCTTGCTTCCAAGATCAACCAACATCCTCCTTTTCGTCCAACTACGAAAATCACTCAACTTTAATCTAACTATACTCAAGATATACAACTTACCGAATTAATCCACCAACTTATCATTCCATTCGGAATAATTCCTTAATTTCAATCATCTTTGATTCACCGTCCAGACTCTACGCACATCTCCAACTTGACTGATACGGATTCGCGAGTCCAACTCTCGCCGATCCGCAATAACATCGCTCCAACATATGCACTCTCGCAAGCAACATCACCTTGAAACAACTTCTACATACCAACAACACGTACGGGGAGCAAACTTCTCCCCCACTTAATTCAAACCAACACCTGTAGACAACGACCAGAAACTAACAAACAAGTACCGACAGTGTTTCCCACACATGTCGAGTACTAAGGAATGAACTACATTAGACAACATTGGCCGAACAGACCGACCTGCTCTGATACCACTAATGTAACACCCCATTTTCTACCCAACGTTTATTAAAATCAGAGTGCAAAAATTTTCAAACATAAAACGGATGAGATGTCACATTTGCGACTTAACCAGCAAATAAAATCTGTAATTCATTCAACATGGATACATAGCATTCGGAAAACCAAATTCAACTTAAACTTCATTCATATCTTTAATCAGTTGTCACAACTTTTAAATCATAAACCAGTCAACAACTTCATTCAACTAAACATTGTTCAATTTATACTATTCAACAATTAGTAGTAACAACAATTAGAAACAACAACATAAACAAAACGTCCCCCCCGAGTGCTACGTATCAGAGCAAGACCAACTCGAGCTAACAACATCTAAGACTTCACATTATACCTCAACTTCTGCAGCTACTCTTGAGTACCTGCTCAGTTACCCATAATAGGTAACATCATTACAGAAGGGGTGAGATATCGAAAAATATAAACAGAAATATGATAATTAATATATTAGGTCGGATTATACAATATCACTGCTTCACTGCTTATAATAACAACTAAACAACATAATCAACAATTAACAACAATTAACTATAACAACGATTAACAACGAACATGTATAATAATAATTATAATAACTGTTTTCACAACTTCCAATTAACACAACTTAATCACAACAGCAACTTATAACAACAACATTTCCAATCAACAACAACGTAATAATATTAACAACTCCAAACATGCAACTCAAATGCGACTCGGTAATGCACATGCATGTGGTACCATTTGGAGTAAACTCCCAACTTAAACATATGTCAGGTTATCGAGGCATTTCAACAAGGCATAAGCCTTCAACGTGGTGCCATCAAGGCCAACTTAAACAGGTGCCATCAAGGCCAACTTAAACAATGCAATGTATGCCATGCAACCTCAACTTCAACGATAAATTCACGACAACGAAAACAACAACTTAAACATGCATCAATTGCATCAACTTAATCCAACATTGGTCATGCGACCTACAACTTAAACAACAACTCAACTCAAACCATATTGGTCACAAGACCTGCAACTTAAATAATTCGCCCGTAAATCGAGACAATACAACTTATCCAACTGTACCTGCAAATCCACGCATTCAACTTAATTTAACAAAAATAAATACCATTCACGTATCTACTCGTATATACGAACTTCCCCAAAAATTTTCATTCGATTCCGGGTAACTAAATATACCGCTTAATTTTTTACCGGGCGACTAAAATTACCACTATTCTCAGCTTCCAGCATCTTTTCAACAAAATAAAATCAACCACACTACCTACTAATTATTATGAACTTCCCCAAAAATTTTCATTCGATTCCGGGTAACTAAATATACCGCTTAATTTCTACCGGGCGACTAAAACTACCACTATTCTCAGCTTCCAGCATCTTTTCAACAAAATAAAATCAACCACACTACCTACTAATTATTATGAACTTCCCCAAAAATTTTCATTCGATTCCGGGTAACTAAATATACCGCTTAATTTTTACCGGGCGACTAAAATTACTACTGGCTCTGCAACTAAAAACCATCCCTGCATTGACCCTGTGATTTATTAAATCTCTGCTATCTAATAACTCTTCTATTGCAATTATTCTGTTATTTTTTATAACTCTACTAAACATATATACTACTTATCTACTGCATCATATACTTATCTATTAAATAAAGAAGACAATTAGGCACTCCATTTACACCCCAAATGTACCGCCTGGGACTAACAAAAAAAAGATTTGTTTCTCTTCTTCTACTAATCACACTCCACCGCCCCCTTTCTACATATACATACATAAAAAAAATTAATCAATGCCTACACTACTAGACACCAACTGTAGCGCATGAATTTTGGAACAGTTGAGTTCCATTCTACACCGCCCCCTTCCCACGTTACATCATGCATATATACTGCAATTTTTCTTTTCTTCTATTCCTTGTTGTCTTCCATGTGAAACATATACACATTATATCAACTCCTCACTATTTCCATTATTATATATTAATTAACCAAACAAAAGTAACCAAAAGTATGCTACTAGTTTCCACTGTAGCGCATGGAGTAAGGAACAAAAAAATGGATTTCTACTATCAGGTTTCATATTACTCTATCAAATAACAATGGGTCTCTATAATATACCAATTTCAACCCAATAAATACCACACAGTGAAAATTTATATAAATCTCAATTCCTACATATTAACTATCATTCTCCCAATTATAAAATTCGAACCCCACCCTTACCTGATTGGATCGAAGATAGCTCGAATTCTTGATTTTTTTCCCACACCGGCAGCACTTTCTCGTCTTTCTCTCCCTCAAGCACTGTTCGCAGCTTTTCCTTTTCTTCTCCTTTAGGTTTTAGTTTCTTGCTTTTGCCAAATCTCTCGTGTAACTTCCCTTTTTCACTGATACCACAACACTAAACTTCTATTCCTTTTATTTTATTTGTTTTATTAAAATAATAATATTCATTTATAATAGCTAATGGGCCCAACACATACACCCCTAAATTGCTACTAAAAACCCCAATGTTGGCCCAATAGTACTATTTCTCACAAAATCAATTTAATAAAAATACAATATTAATTCTAGTGTTAATTTCTCGGCTAATTTTACCCGACTAACAATTTACCGACTTAACCACATAATCGACATATTCATAAATTATTCGGAAATTACTTAATAATATTTTAATTATATTATTTCTAATATAATTCTACGACCAAACCAACTTAAATACCAACTTATCGATTAAATCTCCTCAACACAAAATTAACCGAATAATCATAAATAATTAATTAAATATTTGATTAAATAAATAATTAAATATTCGGGGTGTTACAACTCTCCCCCACTTATAACATTTTCGTCCTCGAAAATTCATCCGATTCAACTACTCCAACTACTTATTCCATCCGACTAATCAACTCTCATCTCCGAAAGGCAACCCCACATATAATACAACAATTCATAACCTCAACGGCGACAATAACACGAATACTACTCAAGTGTTACACTTGGCAACTATCGTCACAACACAAGGAGTAGCCAACTTAAGAATTCACCGGTTTAAGAATTAGAACACAACCACATAGGAACACCGACTTAAACACAACATTAATACAACCAAACCACCAACATCGTTGTTACTCACGTATGAACAACTGCACTACACCACGCGTTCGCTGCGCACTCTGATTACTTGCAGTGCAACCGGCCTACCAAGTTTACCTCCAACTTCCAATCACCAAAACCGACATAGTAAAGACCTTCGACTTAACTCTTCGGAAATTCCGTTCCAACAGGTATTCTACGCTCTCGTAGTTACCGAATACTTCAAACTTAGATCCGTAAGACAACACCTCGGAACATTCAACATAATTACAATGACGACTACTTCCAAATCTTGGACGAGATATTCATATACTTCCATGAATTCCCAATTGTCATAAAACATAACTACAACTTTACCATCTCTTAATAACACATTCTCCAAAATCGTCTTAAACACATAACAACATTACAACCATATATGGTACATAGGTCCAACCAAATCCAACAAGATAACTCATATTCTTCACTTCCAACTAATTCAACATACCAAACCATCGATTCCTACTTATATTGACATAGTGCTCCATAAATTCTTGTCCGAACCAACACAACCGAGTAACTCCTCTTTTTCCAACCAAAATCTCACCTTAATAAACCAACTTATAATTCCACTCCTTTTAATAATCACAACTCAACCTTCAAATATTCTACGCGTTCTTCTTCTGATTTTATAACAGCTCAAAACATTCGCAACAAACACCAGTTCCAACTCATCCAAACAAATATGGAAGATACGCTTCATACTCCATACATACACCTTAAGGCATACTAGCCATTCGCTTCATCACAAACAACGACTCAAGTTATCTAGAACTCGACTGTGAGTCTCCATACTACTCATTAATCCAATCGCAACCTCATGCTATCATTCTTAAATTCAACTAATATGCTTACATGAATCTTCATCGACAAAATAAATAATGCTCAAGCGCTCGGCTTGACCTCAACCAATTCAACGTACATACTATACTAGTTGGCACGACACATCTATCTATCAATTATGATTCCGTCTACTATCAACAATAGATTAAGGGTGATCAGTTCCTCAATTTGTCAATAGACAGCCGACAACCATAACGGTGAAATAAATCATCAGTACCCAACACAATAGCGTACTTCAACTTGTGCCCAAAGTCCGTAAGCATAATGCTCCGCCAACTTTCTAAGGCTTACCAATGCCACTCTTAGTTTCTTTAGTTTCAACTTCGTCAACGATACAAAAACGTTCAAGATCCAATACACATTCTCATATACACGCTCATAGCACAAGCGCAACTATTAAATATTCTTCTAACATCGGAATTGCTACTACTTCAATTACTATCCAAATTGGTTCGCTCCAATTACAACTTTCATCCAAGTCAAGATTTCAACAACGCTAACCAACCAAACGTCTTTCTTTTATTCTCAGAACCTTTATAACCCACCTAGTTTCACACTTGGCCTCATTCAATCCACAACTCAACAATATTATCGCGGTCTCTCTTGAATTCGTTCTTCTCTCAACATCACCGTCTCATAACATCGCCACTATAATCATTCTCATTCGACATAAATTGCAGCTCTATGCATTTTCCAACACCGTCACATCCTTTCTAATACCAACATTTTATTCCTTATTAATATATCGCACTCGGCTTCATCTTTCTCAATTTTCAGCAATAGTCGCTCCACTTCAAACACATTTTTCTCATCCAATACAGACCTCCCAAACACAAAATCATATTCCAAAATGAAGAGAATTTCGTGTAGATTCCAGAACTTCAAGAATCGCTCAAATCCGATTTACGAGTAAAGAGTTATCATCCTTACAATGGGACTGGTCCAGAATTCCCGTATGCAGAATTTTCTAAAAATCAGCATCAGACCCAAACATTAAAACGCACTTTTCTCCCTCTTCACAAACTTCCTGAAGACAAATCTTATATGCAAACTGTAGGGAATTTCGTAAGCTTTCCAAAAAGTCCAGAATCGCTTCAATCTGAATCACGAGTCAAAAGTTATACCTCGTTTACTGACAGCTGCTCCAAAATCACAAAACCAGAATTTGAGGTTGATGAACATAAGTTCCATTTCCCTCTCTTGCTTCCAAGATCTACCAACATCCTCCTTTTCGTCCAACTACGAAAATCACTCAACTTTAATCCAACTATACTCAAGATATACAACTTACCGAATTAATCCACCAACTTATCATTCCATTCGGAATAATTCCTTAATTTCAATCATCTTTGATTCACCGTCCAGACTCTACGCACATCTCCAACTTGACTGATACGGATTCGCGAGTCCAACTCTCGCCGGTCCGCAATAACATCGCTCCAACATATGCACTCTCACAAGCAACATCACCTTGAAACAACTTCTACATACCAACAACACGTACGGGGAACAAACTTCTCCCCCACTTAATTCAAACTAACACCTGCAGACAACGACCAGAAACTAACAAACAAGTACCGACAGTGTTTCCCACACATGTCGAGTACTAAGGAATGAACTACATTAGACAACATTGGCCGAACAGACCGACCTGCTCTGATACCACTACTGTAACACCCCATTTTCTACCCAACGTTTATTAAAATCAGAGTGCAAAAATTTTCAAACATAAAACGGATGAGATGTCACATTTGCGACTTAACCAACAAATAAAATCTGTAATTCATTCAACATGGATACATAGCATTCGGAAAACCAAATTCAACTTAAACTTCATTCATATCTTTAATCAGTTGTCACAACTTTTAAATCATAAACCAGTCAACAACTTCATTCAACTAAACATTGTTCAATTTATACTATTCAACAATTAGTAGTAACAACAATTAGAAACAACAACATAAACAAAACGTCCCCCCCGAGTGCTACGTATCAGAGCAAGACCAACTCGAGCTAACAACATCTAAGACTTCACATTATACCTCAACTTCTGCAGCTACTCTTGAGTACCTGCTCAGTTACCCATAATAGGTAACATCATTACAGAAGGGGTGAGATATCGAAAAATATAAACAGAAATATGATAATTAATATATTAGGTCGGATTATACAATATCACTGCTTCACTGCTTATAATAACAACTAAACAACATAATCAACAATTAACAACAATTAACTATAACAACGATTAACAACGAACATGTATAATAATAATTATAATAACTGTTTTCACAACTTCCAATTAACACAACTTAATCACAACAGCAACTTATAACAACAACATTGCCAATCAACAACAACGTAATAATATTAACAACTCCAAATATGCAACTCAAATGCGACTCGGTAATGCACATGCATGTGGTACCATTTGGAGTAAACTCTCAACTTAAACATATGCCAGGTTATCGAGGCATTTCAACAAGGCATAAGCCTTCAACGTGGTGCCATCAAGGCCAACTTAAACAGGTGCCATCAAGGCCAACTTAAACAATGTAATGTATGCCATGCAACCTCAACTTCAACGATAAATTCACGACAACGAAAACAACAACTTAAACATGCATTAATTGCATCAACTTAATCCAACATTGGTCATTCGACCTACAACTTAAACAACAACTCAACTCAAACCATATTGGTCACAAGACCTGCAACTTAAATAATTCGCCCGTAAATCGGGACAATACAACTTATCCAACTGTACCTGCAAATCCACGCATTCAACTTAATTTAACAAAAATAAATACCATTCACGTATCTACTCGTATATACGAACTTCCCCAAAAATTTTCATTCGATTCCGGGTAACTAAATATACCGCTTAATTTTTTACCGGGCGACTAAAATTACCACTATTCTCAGCTTCCAGCATCTTTTCAACAAAATAAAATCAACCACACTACCTACTAATTATTATGAACTTCCCCAAAAAATTTCATTCGATTCCGGGTAACTAAATATATCGCTTAATTTCTACCGGGCGACTAAAATTACCACTATTCTCAGCTTCCAGCATCTTTTCAACAAAATAAAATCAACCACACTACCTACTAATTATTATGAACTTCCCCAAAAATTTTCATTCGATTCCGGGTAACTAAATATACCGCTTAATTTCTACCGGGCGACTAAAATTACCACTATTCTCAGCTTCCAGCATCTTTTCAACAAAATAAAATCAACCACACTACCTACTAATTATTATGAACTTCCCCAAAAATTTTCATTCGATTCCGGGTAACTAAATATACCGCTTAATTTTTACCGGGCGACTAAAATTACTACTGGCTCTACAACTAAAAACCATCCCTGCATTGACCCTTTGATTTATTAAATCTCTGCTATCTAATAACTCTGCTATTGCAATTATTCTGTTATTTTTGATAACTCTACTAAACATATATACTACTTATCTACTGCATCATATACTTATCTATTAAATAAAGAAGCCAATTAGGCACTCCATTTACACCCCAAATGTACCGCCTGGGACTAACAAAAAAAAGATTTGTTTCTCTCCTTCTACTAATCACACTCCACCGCCCCCTTTCTACATATACATACATAAAAAAAATTAATCAATGCCTACACTACTAGACACCAACTGTAGCGCATGAATTTTGGAACAGTTGAGTTCCATTCTACACCGCCCCCTTCCCACGTTACATCATGCATATATACTGCAATTTTTCTTTTCTTCTATTCCTTGTTGTCTTCCATGTGAAACATATACACATTATATCAACTCCTCACTATTTCCATTATTATATATTAATTAACCAAACAAAAGTAACCAAAAGTATGCTACTAGTTTCCACTGTAGCGCATGGAGTAAGGAACAAAAAAATGGATTTCTACTATCAGGTTTCATATTACTCTATCAAATAACAATGGGTCTCTATAATATACCAATTTCAACCCAATAAATACCACACAGTGAAAATTTATATAAATCTCAATTCCTACATATTAACTATCATTCTCCCAATTATAAAATTCGAACCCCACCCTTACCTGATTGGATCGAAGATAGCTCGAATTCTTGATTTTTTTCCCACACCGGCAGCACTTTCTCGTCTTTCTCTCCCTCAAGCACTGTTCGCAGCTTTTCCTTTTCTTCTCCTTTAGGTTTTAGTTTCTTGCTTTTGCCAAATCTCTCGTGTAACTTCCCTTTTTCACTGATACCACAACACTAAACTTCTATTCCTTTTATTTTATTTGTTTTATTAAAATAATAATATTCATTTATAATAGCTAATGGGCCCAAAACATACACCCCTAAATTGCTACTAAAAACCCCAATGTAGGCCCAATAGTACTATTTCTCACAAAATCAATTTAATAAAAATACAATATTAATTCTAGTGTTAATTTCTCGGCTAATTTTACCCGACTATCAATTTACCGACTTAACCACATAATCGACATATTCATAAATTATTCGGAAATTACTTAATAATATTTTAATTATATTATTTCTAATATAATTCTACGACCAAACCAACTTAAATACCAACTTATCGATTAAATCTCCTCAACACAAAATTAACCTAATAATCATAAATAATTAATTAAATATTTGATTAAATAAATAATTAAATATTCGGGGTGTTACAACTCTCCCCCACATATAACATTTTCGTCCTCGAAAATTCATCCGATTCAACTACTCCAACTACTTATTCCATCCGACTAATCAACTCTCATCTCCGAAAGACAACCCCACATATAATACAACAATTCATAACCTCAACGGCGACAATAACACGAATACTACTCAAGTGTTACACTTGGCAACTATCGTCACAACACAAGGAGTAGCCAACTTAAGAATTCACCGGTTTAAGAATTAGAACACAACCACATAGGAACACCGACTTAAACACAACATTAATACAACCAAACCACCAACATCGTTGTTACTCACGTATGAACAACTGCACTACACCACGCGTTCGTTGCGCACTCTGATTACTTGCAGTGCAACCGGCCTACCAAGTTTTCCTCCAACTTCCAATCACCAAAACCGACATAGTAAAGACCTTCGACTTAACTCTTCGGAAATTCCGTTCCAACAGGTATTCTACGCTCTCGTAGTTACCGAATACTTCAAACTTAGATCCGTAAGACAACACCTCGGAACATTCAACATAATTACAACGACGACTACTTCCAAATCTTGGACGAGATATTCATATACTTCCATGAATTCCCAATTGTCATAAAACATAACTACAACTTTACCATCTCTTAATAACACATTCTCCAAAATCGTCTTAAACACATAACAACATTACAACCATATATGGTACATAGGTCCAACCAAATCCAACAAGATAACTCATCTTCTTCACTTCCAACTAATTCAACATACCAAACCATCGATTCCTACTTATATTGACATAGTTCTCCATAAATTCTTGTCCGAATCAACACAACCGAGTAACTCCTCTTTTTCCAACCAAAATCGCACCTTAATAAACCAACTTATAATTCCACTCCTTTTAATAATCACAACTCAACCTTCAAATATTCTACGCGTTCTTCTTCTGATTTTATAACAGCTCAAAACATTCGCAACAAACACCAGTTTCAACTCATCCAAACAAATATGGAAGATACGCTTCATACTCCATACATACACCTTAAGGCATACTAGCCATTTGCTTCATCACAAACAACGACTCAAGTTATCTAGAACTCGACTGTGAGTCTCCATACTACTCATTAATCCAATCGCAACCTCATGCTATCATTCTTAAATTCAACTAATATGCTTACATGAATCTTCATCGACAAAATAAATAATGCTCAAGCGCTCGGCTTGACCTCAACCAATTCAACGTACATACTATACTAGTTGGCACGACACATCTATCTATCAATTATGATTCCGTCTACTATCAACAATAGATTAAGGGTGATCAGTTCCTCAATTTGTCAATAGACAGCCGACAACCATAACGGTGAAATAAATCATCAGTACCCAACACAATAGCGTACTTCAACTTGTGCCCAAAGTCCGTAAGCATAATACTCCGCCAACTTTCTAAGGCTTACCAATGCCACTCTTAGTTTCTTTAGTTTCAACTTCGTCAACGATACAAAAACGTTCAAGATCCAATACACATTCTCTTATACACGCTCATAGCACAAGCGCAACTATTAAATATTCTTCTAACATCGGAATTGCTACTACTTCAATTACTATCCAAATTGGTTCGCTCCAATTACAACTTTCATCCAAGTCAAGATTTCAACAACGCTAACCAACCAATCGTCTTTCTTTTATTCTCAGAACCTTTATAACCCACCTAGTTTCACACTTGGCCTCATTCAATCCACAACTCAACAATATTATCGCGGCCTCTCTTGAATTCGTTCTTCTCTCAACATCACCGTCTCATTACATCGCCACTATAATCATTCTCATTCGACATAAATTGCAGCTCTATGCATTTTCCAACACCTTCACATCCTTTCTAATACCAACATTTTATTCCTTATCAATATATCGCACTCGGCTTCATCTTTCTCAATTTTCAGCAATAGTCGCTCCACTTCGAACACATTTTTCTCATCAAATACAGACCTCCCAAACACAAAATCATATTCCAAAATGAAGATAATTTCGTGTAGATTCCAGAACTTCAAGAATCGCTCAAATCCAATTTACGAGTAAAGAGTTATCATCCTTACAATGGGACTGGTCCAGAATTCCCGTATGCAGAATTTTCCAAAAATCAGCATCAGACCCAAACATTAAAACGCACTTTTCTCCCTCTTCACAAACTTCCTGAAGACAAATCTTATATGCAAACTGTAGGGAATTTCGTAAGCTTTCCAAAAAGTCCAGAATCGCTTCAATCTGAATCACGAGTCAAAAGTTATACCTCGTTTACTGACAGCTGCTCCAAAATCACAAAACCAGAATTTGAGGTTGATGAACATAAGTTCCATTTCCCTCTCTTGCTTCCAAGATCTACCAACATCCTCCTTTTCGTCCAACTACGAAAATCACTCAACTTTAATCCAACTATACTCAAGATATACAACTTACCGAATTAATCCACCAACTTATCATTCCATTCGGAATAATTCCTTAATTTCAATCATCTTTGATTCACCGTCCAGACTCTACGCACATCTCCAACTTGACTGATACGGATTTGCGAGTCCAACTCTCGCCGGTCCGCAATAACATCGCTCCAACATATGCACTCTCGCAAGCAACATCACCTTGAAACAACTTCTACATACCAACAACACGTACTTAATTCAAACCAACACCTGTAGACAACGACCAGAAACTAACAAACAAGTACCGACAGTGTTTCCCACACATGTCGAGTACTAAGGAATGAACTACATTAGACAACATTGGCCAGACAGACCGACCTGCTCTGATACCACTAATGTAACACCCCATTTTCTACCCAACGTTTATTAAAATCAGAGTGCAAAAATTTTCAAACATAAAACGGATGAGATGTCACATTTGCGACTTAACCAACAAATAAAATCTATAATTCATTCAACATGGATACACAGCATTCGGAAAACCAAATTCAACTTAAACTTCATTCATATCTTTAATCAGTTGTCACAACTTTTAAATTATAAACCAGTCAACAACTTCATTCAACTAAACATTGTTCAATTTATACTATTCAACAATTAGTAGTAACAACAATTAGAAACAACAGCATAAACAAAACGTCCCCCCCGAGTGCTACGTATCAGAGCAAGACCAACTCGAGCTAACAACATCTAAGACTTCACATTATACCTCAACTTCTGCAGCTACTCTTGAGTACCTGCTCAGTTACCCATAATAGGTAACATCATTACAGAAGGGGTGAGATATCGAAAAATATAAACAGAAATATGATAATTAATATATTAGGTCGGATTATACAATATCACTGCTTCACTGCTTATAATAACAACTAAACAACATAATCAACAATTAACAACAATTAACTATAACAACGATTAACAACGAACATGTATAATAATAATTATAATAACTATTTTCACAACTTCCAATTAACACAACTTAATCACAACAGCAACTTATAACAACAACATTGCCAATCAACAACAACGTAATAATATTAACAACTCCAAACATGCAACTCAAATGCGACTCGGTAATGCACATGCATGTGGTACCATTTGGAGTAAACTCCCAACTTAAACATATGCCAGGTTATCGAGGCATTTCAACAAGGCATAAGCCTTCAACGTGGTGCCATCAAGGCCAACTTAAACAGGTGCCATCAAGGCCAACTTAAACAATGCAATGTATGCCATGCAACCTCAACTTCAACGATAAATTCACGACAACGAAAACAACAACTTAAACATGCATCAATTGCATCAACTTAATCCAACATTGTTCATTCGACCTACAACTTAAACAACAACTCAACTCAAACCATATTGGTCACAAGACCTGCAACTTAAATAATTCGCCCGTAAATCGGGACAATACAACTTATCCAACTGTACCTGCAAATCCACGCATTCAACTTAATTTAACAAAAATAAATACCATTCACGTATCTACTCGTATATACGAACTTCCCCAAAAATTTTCATTCGATTCCGGGTAACTAAATATACCGCTTAATTTTTTACCGGGCGACTAAAATTACCACTATTCTCAGCTTCCAGCATCTTTTCAACAAAATAAAATCAACCACACTACCTACTAATTATTATGAACTTCCCCAAAAATTTTCATTCGATTCCGGGTAACTAAATATATCGCTTAATTTCTACCGGGCGACTAAAATTACCACTATTCTCAGCTTCCAGCATCTTTTCAACAAAATAAAATCAACCACACTACCTACTAATTATTATGAACTTCCCCAAAAATTTTCATTCGATTCCGGGTAACTAAATATACCGCTTAATTTCTACCGGGCGACTAAAATTACCACTATTCTCAGCTTCCAGCATCTTTTCAACAAAATAAAATCAACCACACTACCTACTAATTATTATGAACTTCCCCAAAAATTTTCATTCGATTCCGGGTAACTAAATATACCGCTTAATTTTTACCGGGCGACTAAAATTACTACTGGCTCTGTAACTAAAAACCATCCCTTCATTGACCCTGTGATTTATTAAATCTCTGCTATCTAATAACTCTACTATTGCAATTATTCTGTTATTTTTTATAACTCTACTAAACATATATACTACTTATCTACTGCATCATATACTTATCTATTAAATAAAGAAGACAATTAAGCACTCCATTTACACCCCAAATGTACCGCCTGGGACTAACAAAAAAAAGATTTGTTTCTCTTCTTCTACTAATCACACTCCACCGCCCCCTTTCTACATATACATACATAAAAAAATTAATCAATGCCTACACTACTAGACACCAACTGTAGCGCATGAATTTTGGAACAGTTGAGTTCCATTCTACACCGCCCCCTTCCCACGTTACATCATGCATATATACTGCAATTTTTCCTTTCTTCTATTCCTTGTTGTCTTCCATGTGAAACATATACACATTATATCAACTCCTCACTATTTCCATTATTATATATTAATTAACCAAACAAAAGTAACCAAAAGTATGCTACTAGTTTCCACGGTAGCGCATGGAGTAAGGAACAAAAAAATGGATTTCTACTATCAGGTTTCATATTACTCTATCAAATAACAATGGGTCTCTATAATATACCAATTTCAACCCAATAAATACCACACAGTGAAAATTTATATAAATCTCAATTCCTACATATTAACTATCATTCTCCCAATTATAAAATTCGAACCCCACCCTTACCTGATTGGATCGAAGATAGCTCGAATTCTTGATTTTTTTCCCACACCGGCAGCACTTTCTCGTCTTTCTCTCCCTCAAGCACTGTTCGCAGCTTTTCCTTTTCTTCTCCTTTAGGTTTTAGTTTCTTGCTTTTGTCAAATCTCTCGTGTAACTTCCCTTTTTCACTGATACCACAACACTAAACTTCTATTCCTTTTATTTTATTTGTTTTATTAAAATAATAATATTAATTTATAATAGCTAATGGGCCAAAAACATACACCCCTAAATTGCTACTAAAAACCCTAATGTAGGCCCAATAGTACTATTTCTCACAAAATCAATTTAATAAAAATACAATATTAATTCTAGTGTTAATTTCTCGGCTAATTTTACCCGACTATCAATTTACCGACTTAACCACATAATCGACATATTCATAAATTATTCGGAAATTACTTAATAATATTTTAATTATATTATTTCTAATATAATTCTACGACCAAACCAACTTAAATACCAACTTGTCGATTAAATCTCCTCAACACAAAATTAACCGAATAATCATAAATAATTAATTAAATATTTGATTAAATAAATAATTAAATATTCGGGGTGTTACAACTCTCCCCCACTTATAACATTTTCGTCCTCGAAAATTCATCCGATTCAACTACTCCAACAACTTATTCCATCCGACTAATCAACTCTCATCTCCGAAAGGCAACCCTGCATATAATACAACAATTCATAACCTCAACGGTGACAATAACACGAATATTACTCAAGTGTTACACTTGGCAACTATCGTCACAACACAAGGAGTAGCCAACTTAAGAATTCACCGGTTTAAGAATTAGAACACATCCACATAGGAACACCGACTTAAACACAACATTAATACAACCAAACCACCAACATCGTTGTTACTCACGTATGAACAACTGCACTACATCACGCGTTCGCTGCGCACTCTGATTACTTGCAGTGCAACCGGCCTACCAAGTTTACCTCCAACTTCCAATCACCAAAGCCGACATAGTAAAGACCTTCGATTTAACTCTTCGGAAATTCCGTTCCAACAGGTATTCTACGCTCTCGTAGTTACCGAATACTTCAAACTTAGATCCGTAAGACAACACCTCGGAACATTCAACATAATTACAACGACGACTACTTCCAAATCTTGGACGAGATATTCATATACTTCCATGAATTCCCAATTGTCATAAAACATAACTACAACTTTACCATCTCTTAATAACACATTCTCCAAAATCGTCTTAAACACATAACAACATTACAACCACATATGGTACATAGGTCCAACCAAATCCAACAAGATAACTCATCTTCTTCACTTCCAACTAATTCAACATACCAAACCATCGATTCCTACTTATATTGACATAGTGCTCCATAAATTATTGTCCGAATCAACACAACCAAGTAACTCCTCTTTTTCCAACCAAAATCGGACCTTAATAAACCAACTTATAATTCCACTCCTTTTAATAATCACAACTCAACCTTCAAATATTCTACGCGTTCTTCTTCTGATTTTATAACAGCTCAAAACATTCGCAACAAACACCAGTTCCAACTCATCCAAACAAATATGGAAGATACGCTTCATACTCCATACATACACCTTAAGGCATACTAGCCATTTGCTTCATCACAAACAATGACTCAAGTTATCTAGAACTCGACTGTGAGTCTCCATACTACTCATTAATCCAATCGCAACCTCATGCTATCATTCTTAAATTCAACTAATATGCTTACATGAATCTTCATCGACAAAATAAATAATGCTCAAGCGCTCGGCTTGACCTCAACCAATTCAACGTACATACTATACTAGTTGGCACGACACATTTATCTATCAATTATGATTCCGTCTACTATCAACAATAGATTAAGGGTGATCAGTTCCTCAATTTGTCAATAGACAGCCGACAACCATAACGGTGAAATAAATCATCAGTACCCAACACAATAGCGTACTTCAACTTGTGCCCAAAGTCCGTAAGCATAATGCTCCGCCAACTTTCTAAGGCTTACCAATGCCACTCTTAGTTTCTTTAGTTTCAACTTCGTCAACGATACAAAAACGTTCAAGATCCAATACACATTCTCTTATACACGCTCATAGCACAAGCGCAACTATTAAATATTCTTCTAACATCGGAATTGCTACTACTTCAATTACTATCCAAATTGGTTCGCTCCAATTACAACTTTCATCCAAGTCAAGAACGCTAACCAACCAATCGTCTTTCTTTTATTCTCAGAACCTTTATAACCCACCTAGTTTCACACTTGGCCTCATTCAATCCACAACTCAACAATATTATCGCGGTCTCTTTTGAATTCGTTCTTCTCTCAACATCACTGTCTCATAACATCGCCATTATAATCATTCTCATTCGACATAAATTGCAGCTCTATACATTTTCCAACACCGTCACATCCTTTCTAATACCAACATTTTATTCCTTATCAATATATCGCACTCGGCTTCATCTTTCTCAATTTTCAGCAATAGTCGCTCCACTTCGAACACATTTTTCTCATCCAATACAGACCTCCCAAACACAAAATCATATTCCAAAATGAAGAGAATTTCGTGTAGATTCCAGAACTTCAAGAATCGCTCAAATCCGATTTACGAGTAAAGAGTTATCATCCTTACAATGGGACTGGTCCATAATTCCCGTATGCAGAATTTTCCAAAAATCAGCATCAGACCCAAACATTAAAACGCACTTTTCTCCCTCTTCGCAAACTTCCTGAAGACAAATCTTATATGCAAACTGTAGGGAATTTCGTAAGCTTTCCAAAAAGTCCAGAATCGCTTCAATCTGAATCACGAGTCAAAAGTTATACCTCGTTTACTGACAACTGCTCTAAAATCACAAAACCAGAATTTGAGGTTGATGAACATAAGTTCCATTTCCCTCTCTTGCTTCCAAGATCTACCAACATCCTCCTTTTCGTCCAACTACGAAAATCACTCAACTTTAATCCAACTATACTCAAGATATACAACTTACCGAATTAATCCACCAACTTATCATTCCATTCGAAATAATTCCTTAATTTCAATCATCTTTGATTCACCGTCCAGACTCTACGCACATCTCCAACTTGACTGATACAGATTTGCGAGTCCAACTCTCGCCGGTCCGCAATAACATCGCTCCAACATATGCACTCTCGCAAGCAACATCACCTTGAAACAACTTCTACATACCAACAACACGTACGGGGAGCAAACTTCTCCCCCACTTAATTCAAACCAACACCTGCAGACAACGACCAGAAACTAACAAACAAGTACCGACAGTGTTTCGCACACATGTCGAGTACTAAGGAATGAACTACATTAGACAACATTGGCCGGACAGACCGACCTGCTCTGATACCACTAATGTAACACCCCATTTTCTACCCAACGTTTATTAAAATCAGAGTGCAAAAATTTTCAAACATAAAACGGATGAGATGTCACATTTGCGACTTAACCAACAAATAAAATCTGTAATTCATTCAACATGGATACATAGCATTCGGAAAAACAAATTCAACTTAAACTTCATTCATATCTTTAATCAGTTGTCACAACTTTTAAATCATAAACCAGTCAACAACTTCATTCAACTAAACATTGTTCAATTTATACTATTCAACAATTAGTAGTAACAACAATTAGAAACAACAACATAAACAAAACGTCCCCCCCGAGTGCTACGTATCAGAGCAAGACCAACTCGAGCTAACAACATCTAAGACTTCACATTATACCTCAACTTCTGCAGCTGCTCTTGAGTACCTGCTCAGTTACCCATAATAGGTAACATCATTACAGAAGGGGTGAGATATCGAAAAATATAAACAGAAATATGATAATTAATATATTAGGTCGGATTATACAATATCACTGCTTCACTGCTTATAATAACAACTAAACAACATAATAAAAAATTAACAACAATTAACTATAACAACGATTAACAACGAACATGTATAATAATAATTATAATAACTGTTTTCACAACTTCCAATTAACACAACTTAATCACAACAACAACTTATAACAACAACATTGCCAATCAACCACAACGTAATAATATTAACAACTCCAAACATGCAACTCAAATGCGACTCGGTAATGCACATGCATGTGGTACCATTTGGAGTAAACTCCCAACTTAAACATATGCCAGGTTATCGAGGCATTTCAACAAGGCATAAGCCTTCAACGTGGTGCCATCAAGGCCAACTTAAACAGGTGCCATCAAGGCCAATTTAAACAATGCAATGTATGCCATGCAACCTCAACTTCAACGATAAATTCACGACAACGAAAACAACAACTTAAACATGCATCAATTGCATCAACTTAATCCAACATTGGTCATTCGACCTACAACTTAAACAACAACTCAACTCAAACCATATTGGTCACAAGACCTGCAACTTAAATAATTCGCCCGTAAATCGGGACAATACAACTTATCCAACTGTACCTGCAAATCCACGCATTCAACTTAATTTAATAAAAAATAAATACCATTCACGTATCTACTCGTATATACGAACTTCCCCAAAAAATTTCATTCGATTCCGGGTAACTAAATATACCGCTTAATTTTTTACCGGGCGACTAAAATTACCACTATTCTCAGCTTCCAGCATCTTTTCAACAAAATAAAATCAACCACACTACCTACTAATTATTATGAACTTCCCCAAAATTTTTCATTCGATTCCGGGTAACTAAATATACCGCTTAATTTCTACCGGGCGACTAAAATTACCACTATTCTCAGCTTCCAGCATCTTTTCAACAAAATAAAATCAACCACACTACCTACTAATTATTATGAACTTCCCCAAAAATTTTCATTCGATTCCGGGTAACTAAATATACCGCTTAATTTCTACCGGGCGACTAAAATTACCACTATTCTCAGCTTCCAGCATCTTTTCAACAAAATAAAATCAACCACACTACCTACTAATTATTATGAACTTCCCCAAAAATTTTCATTCGATTCCGGGGTAACTAAATATACCGCTTAATTTTTACCGGGGCGACTAAAATTACTACTGGCTCTGCAACTAAAAATCATCCCTGCATTGACCCTGTGATTTATTAAATCTCTGCTATCTAATAACTCTGCTATTGCAATTATTTTGTTATTTTTGATAACTCTACTAAACATATATACTACTTATCTACTGCATCATATACTTATCTATTAAATAAAGAAGACAATTAGGCACTCCATTTACACCCCAAATGTACCGCCTGAGACTAACAAAAAAAAGATTTGTTTCTCTTCTTCTACTAATCACACTCCACCGCCCCCTTTCTACATATACATACATAAAAAAAATTAATCAATGCCTACACTACTAGACACCAACTGTAGCGCATGAATTTTGGAACAGTTGAGTTCCATTCTACACCGCCCCCTTCCCACGTTACATCATGCATATATACTGCAATTTTTCTTTTCTTCTATTCCTTGTTGTCTTCCATGTGAAACATATACACATTATATCAACTCCTCACTATTTCCATTATTATATATTAATTAACCAAACAAAAGTAACCAAAAGTATGCTACTAGTTTCCACTGTAGCGCATGGAGTAAGGAACAAAAAAATGGATTTCTACTATCAGGTTTCATATTACTCTATCAAATAACAATGGGTCTCTATAATATACCAATTTCAACCCAATAAATACCATACAGTGAAAATTTATATAAATCTCAATTCCTACATATTAACTATCATTCTCCCAATTATAAAATTCAAACCCCACCCTTACCTGATTGGATCTAAGATAGCTCGAATTCTTGATTTTTTTCCCACACCGGCAGCACTTTCTCGTCTTTCTCCCACAAAAATGTATAATAGCGTCCACACTTCTTTTTTAAAAGCAATTTACATAATCAAAATTTAAGTTATCTTGCAATTTACGTATCTGTTCTTTCCCTTTTTGTTTTATTCATAAATTCGCACCTTTTTATTTTTATTTTTCAAGTTGTTTCCAATTCCCTCTAAATTAAAAGCCATCCTATCAACAAGACTTACACTTCGACCATTTGTTCTGGGATTCTGTGGCCGATCCCGCAAGTAAACCTGCGATAGGAGGCCAGCGGTTGTTCACGCGAGAATCGTGTTCAAACAATAGTATGGGCTTCCGAGATGCTCATCTCGTGAAAGTCGATACGAGAACCTCGCTTAGAGTAGATTCCATTGAGGATATTGATGATCGTCAAGCTCTTGGCATGTTTGATCAATGTTTTCTTGGGAATCCATGACTCTAAGGACCTTTTTACAACCCTAAACCATTGGCCAAATAAGATTGATGGTCACATAGTATGGGTCCCCGAGAAGCTCTTCTTGCAAGGATCGATACGAATACCTCATTCAGAAGAGACTTTCTTGATGGATTTGTTGCCTGGCAATGACTGACATACGTAACAAGTAGTTCAGAAAGTCCATGACTCTGAAACCTTTGTATAGAACCCAATGTCGATGGTCTTGTAGCATGGGTCCTCGAGAAGCTCTTCTCGCGAGGTTTGATACGAACATCTCACCCAAAAGAGGTTCATGTGATGGAGTCATCAATCAACATGCTCATGTCGTATGTGATAAACATTCGTGTGAACCTATGACTTTGGGTTCCCCACTAAACCGTAGATCACACCTTGTGAGAACCTTATTTAAGAAGCAATCAGTATTGGCCTTATCCATACCTCAAACTTGTGAACTCATGTGCTTGGAATCTATTCATGCATCCACTCATACATGCATACATCATAAAGCAGAGCTCTTCGTGTCTTGTTCTTGTTGGAGATAGAAGCATTTTCCAGAAGCAATCATGATAAATGTGAATTTGAGGACAATGAAGTTGAACAAGAAGACTGACAGAAAAAGCACCTTTACCTTCAAATACAAGGATCCTACAGTAGATAGTATGGAAGCTTTGAAAGGCAAGATTACCCCCATTAAGCATAAAAAATTTCAAGCTTCCTATGGGAGAATTCTGGGTTAGTTGATAGAAAAGACAGAATATGAAGCTCTCATAGCCTTGGCTCATTACTATGATACTTCTCTTCGTTGTTTCACCTTTGCTGATTTCCAGATAGCTCCCACTTTAGAAGAGTTTGAGAAGATATTGAATCTCCCCATCAAAGACCGCAAGCTTTTTCCAAAACTCGAAGAAGAGTACACTTTAAATAAGGTAGATGCTGCCTTAGGGATTCCTACAGAAGAGCAAGCATGGAAGTATGCCAAGGAGGAGAAATGGGAGATATGTGGTGCGATTTTGGCGCTCTTGGTCTATGGAATCGTGATGTTTCCAAATGTGGAAAATTTTGTGGATCAAGTGACTATGGAAATTTTCTTGGCGGGAAACCCTGTGCCTTTCCTCCTAGGTGATCTCTACCATACACTTAACATCGGGCATGCAAAGAATGGTAGAACGTTCCTCTGGTGCGCCCCACTCTTACATAAGTGGCTAAGTGTCATACCCCAAATTTTGACCACTAAGATTTCCCATCATTGTGTCACTCATCATCACAATATGGAGGAACCATCATACCTCATCAGTCTCCCCAAAGATGGGTGAGCATTCACTACAATCAAAATTAGGGTTTCAAGCCCTCTCAGAGCCTTAGACAAAGGATCAATCAAGGAATGACATGATCTTCAACTTGTCTAAACCTCTCAAACATACACAAAGGATCAAAAAGGACTCCCACTTCAAGGATCAAGCACAAGGATGCTCCCTTCTAGGTGGATCAAGTCTCAAGATCGACAGTGTCACCAAATTAGGGTTTTGGTCGACCAGGGCCTCCAGATGGAAAATTTTCATCTGGGCACAAGCCAATGATCCAAAACATAACCTAATATACTCCATGGGACCTCATGGACCAAATCATCAAGTCAATTTTGCCTCAGGGGATGCATTCATCAAAAATCAGGAATTAGGGTTCTTGACCTAATTCACCCCTAAGTTGACATTTGGGACAAATCATGAGCCAAGACCTCAAGAGAGGGTTTGAGGGTCTCTAATGAACTATATTGATCCATTTGGAACAATGGATTAATCCAAGAAGCTTGAGCAACAAGTCTCAATTTCATCTGCACCACAGTTAGGGTTTTAAGGGAAAAGTCAACTGTAACTTTGACTTTTGACCAGGACATGCTCCCAAGCCCTATGGCATGCATCAATATACCCTATGACATCCATGTAACATGTCCATCAAGTTTGGTTTAGGTCAAGGACATGATTTCCTGAAGAATTGCACAGTTTGGAATTCATCTGATAAAAAGTCAACTGTGCACAAAAGTCAACTTTGACTTTTTGAGATTTTTCACCAAAATGGATTTTTAACCCTAAAATGATGTTAATGTATGATTTGAATCATCATTCATCAAGAAAAATCAAGAAAAGTGGGATAACTTGTAAAAAGGGGTAACCATAAAAACTTAGAAAATTTTCTAAGTTAAAAATAAAGTGACAAGGGCACCAACTTTGGAGGATCATAACTCCTAAACCACAAAGCCATTTTTTTTCATCCAAAGATGGATTTGTAGCCCTCATTACCCTCTACAAAAACTTCAACTAGACCTAAGTCCAATTCATTAAGGATTTTGAGTTAGTGAGTGATCAAAATGGCTGAAATGTGAAAATATCACTTTTTCCAACACTTAGTGAAATTTTCACTAAGTCAGAATCTGCCTTCACTTTTTGCTAAATGTAGAGGGATTTTTCACTTGGATTCAAAAGAGATCAAAACCAAACATGTTCAAACAATTGTTTTATCATGTAAGGGCTTTCCAAAATGGTCAAGAGCATTACCAAATTCAACTTACACCATGAGTTATGACATTGGAAAGTTGCCTTGCTGAAATCTGTCAAAGGCAAGGCAGAATTTGTAACTTTACTCGATTTTCCAAAATCAGCCAAATTCAAATGCTCCTATCCACTTGGACACATCTGAGGATTGAATCTAAAGGGGACAATCACTGAGCCAAGCCTCCAAAGTCCATGGAACAAGAAATAGCATGTTGAACCTAGAATGGCCAAAATAGGGACAAGACTCCAAATTTGGATTGAAGCATTCAATGGAAGCATCAAGGTGGCATGGACTGAGCCATTCTCATCTGAAATCAGTCAAGACTTATCCAAGACCAAGGGAACCAAAGCTCTGTGCCCTAACCTCTAGTCAATGGCTAGAGGAGACTTGGATTTTCATTTGCCAACATTGGTCAAACCTACTTACTAGTTGCCATTCACTATTCCTTACAAAACAAACTTGCTCTACTATAAATAGAGCTAAATTGTGATCAGTTTGAGTACACCAAAGACATCTAACAGATGCTTTCCTCAAAATCTCTTTCTCTTGGCAAAAATTCCTTTCTTAGCAAGGTAGCTATCGGGTTTTGAGTTTGAGAGCTTTTCCAATCAAACCAATCACTCACACACCTCACATACATCATATAGAAGTGATCCAAAAACTCACATAACATCTGGAACACTGATTTCACAAAATCACCAGCCAATTACTCAAGTTCTTGACAGTTTTGCAGTTAAGGTGCCATCTTCAACTCCAAACCATTTCAATCCATTCCAAGCACTCAGACACATCACTTGGTACCTAGGGAAGCTATCCACATCATTGGAACCTAGCTGTAACACCTTCAACATAAATCACGATCACCAGCTGCAAGTGGTAAGCATGAGCTCTTCTAACTCTATGATCCATGCAATTTTTGCTGCACAATAATTTGGCCATATGTTCATAATCAAAATACAGCAATTACTGAAAGAGAAAGATGCTCTGATTGAAATTTTGGAGCAACATGCTGTAGAGAATCAAGATGACTAAAGGAATTTGCTCACTCCTTTCACCTGGCAAAGGAATGACAACCCGACAACAGCCCAAGAGCCCCGGTCAAAGAAAAGGAGGATACCAGAATCAGCACCCGATTTATCTTCAGAGAGGACTCGGGACCCATTAGCTTAGGTTTCTGTTTCTGCACTTTGTAATCTACTGTATTTCCATTTCTGTAATCCTTTGAATTCAATAAAAATGGGTTTCCCCACCGTTTGATATTTGCAATCTAATTGTCGAAGTTTATTTTTATTAAACCAAAAAACAATTAATATAATCATTGCATTCATCATTCTCACATCGCGTATTCTTCTTACCTACGAATCTCACGTTTGTGTCTCAGTTCTAGAGTCAAACTGTCTCATTCGTATAATACTCGGGCCAATCGTCAGAAAAAGATGGATGATCTTGAGGAAGAAAACAGAGAGTTGAAGGAAGAGATTGACGCTCTGAGAGAGGATATGAGAAAGCTTTGTAACGACATGCAAGCCATGGCGGAAGCTCAGCTACAACGAACTGTGATCTCAGATATCACCTCAACGCCCATAGTGGAGAAGTATGATCCTAGGTATCAGATTCCGAAAGATCGTCCCTGGGGCATGCCTGTTAACTATATCCCGGAAGGATATGTTCCGCCGATCACTGAGGATCAGGGAATCACAACAGAAGCCGCTAGGCCTGAAGGTTACAAACTTCGGGAAAGCGAAGATGCCAGGGGCATACTGAAGACTCCTGAAGGTTACAAACTTCGGGAGACGCCAAGACTCACTACCGTAGTTACGGTACCACCCCCTGTGGTGCACACTATCCCGGAAGGGCAGATTCCACAAACACCTTCTGGTAAGAAGGAAACTATGTTTGACAGAACGGAGGAATTCCAGGAACAGTTCTTGGAAATGCAGAAGGAGCTGCAAGCCATTCGCGGTCAGGATTTATTTGGAAAGGACGCCGCAGACCTTTGTCTGGTCCCAAATGTGAAAGTCCCGCACAAATTCCAAGTGCCCGACTTTGAAAAGTACAAGGGTAACTCTTGCCCTCAGAGCCATCTGGTGATGTACGCTCGGCGGATGTCAGCTCAGACGGAGAATCAGGACCTACTGATTCACTACTTCCAGGATAGTTTAACCGGTGCCGCATTAAAATGGTACATGGGTTTAAACCGTGCCACGATCAGCACATTCAGAGATCTTGGCACTGCCTTCGTCCAACAATACAAATACAATTTGGACATGGCACCCGACAGAGATCAACTCAGATCGATGTCGCAAAAGGACAAGGAAACCTTTAAGGAGTATGCTCAAAGGTGGCGTGAAATTGCCGCTCAAATTTGTCCACCTCTGGAGGAAAAAGAGATGACAAAGATCTTCTTAAAGACCTTAAGCTCATTTTACTATGACCGAATGGTTGCCAGTGTGCCCAGTGACTTCACCGAAATGGTCGGCATGGGCGTACGTCTTGAGGAAGCCGTCCGAGAAGGACGTTTGGTAAAAGACGCTGGATCGGCGAGCGGTACTAAAAAATATGGTAGTGCTCTCCCAAAGAAAAAAGGGCAAGATATTGGGAATATCTCTCTCGGAAAGCAAAGGCGACGTTATCAACCGGTAGCAGCTGTAACTCCTGCTATCAACCCTACGTCTATTCCTACGTATCAACCTCAGGTTGCGCAAAGCCAACCTGACCAACAAAGGACACAACAGCCTCTTCAGCAGGCTCGTCCTCCATATAACAACAACCGTACAACACGGCCACCAGGATTTGATCCTATACCCGTAACGTACGCAGAGCTGTTTCCATTACTACTGGCTAAGGGGCACATTCAGACTAAATCTCCTCTTACAGTACCGGAAAATCTGCCTTTTTGGTTTAAGGTGGATCAGACATGCCTTTATCATCAAGGAAGTCCAGGGCATAACATAGAGACTTGTCTCAATTTCAAGTCCGACGTGCAAAAACTTGTTAGGAGCGGGGTCTTATCCTTCAAGGATACGAATCCTAATGTTCTCACAAATCCGCTGCCTCAACACGAGAAGGCTGCAGTCAATTTGATAGAAGGAGAGACTAACGATGTCTATCAAATTCACGATGTACTTTTGTTGAAGACCAATTTGGTTAAGATGCATTGTAGACAGAGTGGATATGGCCATGTGCCACCTCATAACTATCATCAGTGTGATATCTACTCTAAAGACAATCAAGGATGTTCTGTAGTGCAAGCAGCTCTACAGGAACAAATGGATCTCGGATGGATCCAAGAGCACCGAGTTCGTGGAGTTAACATGGTCTACACAAACTCTAACATCATTCAGAACCACGACATCCGTGCAATGAATGTCAACTTGGTGGCGATGCACTCAAAGCAAAGCCAGTATCATAATCTGTCGCGACACAATTACAGTTCTTGTTTGACTTGCTCGGTAAACAAACAGGGATGCTCTTTCATACAAGAGGCCCTCCAGCGTCAGATGGATCTTGGATGGATCCAAGACTACCATGATAGGAACCCTTATCAGATCAACATGGTTCAGATCTTCGATATTCGCGTGATGAATACCAACCTGGTAGAGTTACATGCTGAGCAGGTCCGGCTCGGATTCTTAATGTCTCATGACTATCAAAGCTGTAAAGCGGGTTGCGAAAACGATCGAGGTTGTACCCTTGTCCAGGAGGCACTTCAGCACTTGTTAAATCACTTGTGGATGCCAATTTATATGGATGAAGATACTCAACAGATTAGTATCAATAACAGAAACCCCACTCGGCGTCAGAGTCAGGATGTCCGATCTGTGGAAGCTAACCTAGTGAGGTTATATTGTATTCAAAGTGGGCGTGGCCAGGTGCCACCGCACAACTATGAACGTTGCGATATCTGTTCGGAAAGTAACCAAGGGTGTTACTTTGTGAGAGCAGCTCTTCAGGGTCAGGTAGATCGTGGAGAAATTCGCCCATATCCGGGTTCTGGACCTATCAATTGGACGCCGAACTACCTCGCCGAGCAAGTTGAGGATGTTGTCACAATCTCTAGTCAGCACAGGACCAGGGATGTTTTTGCCATTATCCCTCTACTTGACGAATCTAAAGTTCCCAACCGGGAACGAATCGAGATCACTTATGATGGTCAGAAAAATCAGAAGGTTCCCATAATCATCTATCTACCGGGACCACTACCGTATGAATCAGCTAAGGCTATCCCTTACAAATACGGTGCAACGATAATTGAAAATGGAAAGGAAATTCCATTACCCTCTGTCGTGAATATTGCAGACATCAGTCGTGTAACACAGAGTGGTAGAATCTTCAACCGAGGAGTTGGGGAACATAACAAAGAAAAGGAACTTCAGACGGAAGCTCCCGATCCACCAGTCGGTCAATCCAGTAATCCCGACCTTTCGAAAAATGATGATGAGATGATGAAGCTCATCCAAAGGAGTGAATACAACATTGTTGATCAACTATTACAGACTCCTTCAAAGATCTCGGTATTATCACTGTTACTCAGTTCAGAAGCCCACAGGGAGGCTCTACAGAAAGTCTTGGAGCAAGCCTTTGTGGAACAAGATGTAACAATCAGACAGTTCGATAGTATTGTCTCTAACATCACTTCCTGCAACAATTTGGGATTTAGTGATGAGGAATTACCCGAAGAGGGTCGCCGTCATAACATGGCGCTCAATATCACAGTTAACTGCCAGGACGATGCTTTAGCCAGCGTACTGGTAGACACAGGGTCAGCCCTGAATGTTATGCCGAAGTCCACTTTGATGCAATTATCATTCAAAGGCCCTCCGATGAGAGTCAGCGAGGTCGTCGTCAAAGCGTTCGACGGATCCAGAAAAACAGTTATCGGCGAAGTTGATCTTCCCATAACTATCGGTCCTCACACTTTCCAAGTCACTTTCCAGGTCATGGACATCCGGGCAACGTACAGTTGTTTATTAGGAAGACCTTGGATACATCAGGCTGGAACGGTTACTTCGACCCTCCACCAAAAGCTTAAATTCGTCAAGGACGATCAACTTGTCACAGATTGTGGGGAACAAGCCTTGCTTGTAAGCAACTTGTCATCATCTACTGGTATAGAACCCGAGGAGGTTATTGGAACGCAGTTCCAAGCACTGTCGATGAGCGAGAACAATCAGTTCAGAGGAGGAACCTCGATTTCCTCATACAAAGATGTTATCAAAGCAGTCGAGAGTACCGATACAACCGGATGGGGACAACTTGTCGTTCCTACTAACAATAAAACAAAGAAGGGTCTTGGTTTTTCTACAACCTGTACCCAGACAGCTGCCAGCGATGAAAGTCTTCATCCCCTTCAAAACTTCTTCCACAGTGAAGGTTTCCTTCACCCAGTGTCTCAAGCAGTACATGCTATCAATGAGGAAGATCCCTCTGACACAGATGAAGAATGGAAGTCCTATCTTAATGAGGACGGTTATATGTCTCAGGAAGAGGTACCTATGCCTTTTTGCTTTCCCGCAGAAAGTCCGAGATTTATACCACGGTCAGACATCGAAATGATATACGGAGATTGTGATCCAGAAGGATGTCGTGCTCCGCCAAATTCATTAGAGGAGGACACTCTGATGAAAGACAACTTTGACCACGATTACTATGGCCCAATGGATGGTCTGCCAATGTGGCAACCTTATCCAGGAAACTTGGGGCCGGAAAGTCAGCCGAGTAATGAAAATCAGCTGAGCATCATTGAACAGAATACTTGTGTCCCCACCATGTCATGGGATCAACACTCAGGTCATTCAGAAACTACTCAACATGAAGATGAATTTGCAACATTTGCAGGACTTGAATTCATCAACTATACTTTTCCCGAGGTCAACATCATCGAGAGAGATGACTCCTCCAGTTCCAAAGAAGTTTGGGACACTCTGGGACAACCGAGTGGAAAATACGACTATATGGTCAGGTACACCGCTCCCGAAAGCTCTCGTATCAGGCTCGAAGATATCCAGCCTACTGGATGGGGAGATACAGCTGAGAGCACAAATGCTATGCAAAATGCAATAGAGGAATTCTCCTACGACAATTCTGCCTAGGAGACAGATTCCAATGATCCCGCTCCACCAGAAATCAACGTCATTTCTGAAGACAAATCAAGGAAGGTGTCAGACTTTGTGATTCACCGAGGAGTTCGCCGCCAATGGGTTGCCGTCGAGGTTCCGAAGGTCGTTCACCAGTCAAAGTAATTGCTGTCTTTAACCTTTCACCCTGCCCAGGTGAAATGAATGTTTTGATAGGGCTCGCTTTCTGTAAATATCCCTCTTCGCTTCGCCCAAAGCGACAGAGTTTTGTTTTATAGGGCTGTAGTTTCAAGAATCGACTTGTTCATTAATAAAATAACGTCGTTCTGTAATTTCCGCATAAATTACTGTTTTCTCTTTTCGCTTTTTTCAAAAAATGGTAATCCTAAAAAATAATTAAAAATAAAAGCAAGCAGTAAAAAAAAATATACACTGCACACACTTGCATTTTCCTCTATCTCTTCTAAACACGAATCATCACGTCATGCAGATTGCTTGTTTTAAACCCAGTTGAAACATATGATCCGATGCCTTCTCCCAACTTTGAGTTCCTGGTATTCGAGGCTGAAGAAGAAAATGACAACGAAATTCCAGAAGAGATCTCTCGACTACTCAGACAAGAGGAAAGGTCCATTGAACCTCACAAAGAGCCGTTGGAAACGGTAAACTTGGGTTCAGAAAAAGAGAGAAAAGAAATCAGGATTGGGGCACTGCTCAGTCCAAATGCCAAAGAGAGTTTGATAAAGCTTCTCAGAGAATTCCCCGATGTATTCGCTTGGTCCTATCAGGATATGCCAGGGTTGGATACCAGCATTGTGGAACATCACTTACCATTGAGATCAGAATGTCCGCCAATGAAGCAAAGGTTGAGACGCACTCACCCGGACATGGCCATCAAAATTAAAGAGGAGGTACAGAAACAGATTGATGCGGGTTTCCTCGCCACGTCAGAATATCCTCAATGGTTAGCCAATATCGTACCCGTTCCGAAAAAGGATGGAAAGGTCAGAATGTGTGTCGACTACCGAGATCTGAACAAGGCAAGTCCAAAGGACGACTTTCCTTTACCACACATTGACATGCTGGTGGACAGTACAGCAAAATTCAAAGTCTTCTCCTTCATGGATGGATTCTCGGGCTATAACCAGATCAAAATGGCGTCGAAAGACATGGAGAAAACTTCGTTCATTACCCCATGGGGTACCTTTTGTTACAAGGTAATGTCGTTCGGTTTGAAGAATGTCGGGGCAACCTATCAAAGGGCCATGACTACTCTGTTTCATGACATGATACACAAAGAAATCGAAGTGTATGTCGATGATATGATTGCAAAATCAAAAACAGAGAGTGAGCACGTTGAACATCTGTCAAAATTGTTTGAACGTCTAATAAAATTCAAACTCCGATTGAATCCCAACAAGTGCACCTTCGGTGTCCGTTCAGGGAAACTATTAGGGTTCATCGTCAGCCAGAAAGGAATTGAGGTTGATCCTGACAAGGTCAAGGCCATTCAGGAAATGCCTTCTCCGAAAACTGAAAAACAAGTTAGAGGATTCCTGGGACGGTTGAACTACATCTCCAAATTCATATTCCTTATGACCGCCACGTGTGCGCCGATTTTCAAATTATTGAAAAAGAACCAGGATTGCGTTTGGTCAGAAGATTGCCAAACCGCCTTCAACAGTATTAAGGAATATCTGTTGAATCCTCGGATTCTATCACCTCCAGTGGAAGGAATACCACTGATCATTTACCTCACAGTTCTGGAGGACTCAATGGGATGTGTACTTGGCCAACAAGACGAAACCAAAAGGAAAGAGTTTGCCATTTATTATCTAAGCAAGAAATTCACCGACTGTGAAACTCGGTACACGATGCTTGAGAAAACTTGTTGCGCTTTGGCTTGGGCAGCCAAACGTCTTCGCCAATACATGATTCGTCATACTACTTGGTTGGTCTCCGAAATGGATCCAATCAAGTACGTCTTCGAAAAACCTGCTCTCACGGGAAGAATTGCCCGTCGGCAGATGCTGTTATCAGAGTATGACATAGAGTACCACGCTCAGAAAGTCGTTAAAGGGAGTATTTTATCCGATCATTTGGCTCATCAACCGATTGACGATCAAGAATCAGTCGGGTTTGACTTCCCAGACGAAGATGTCACGTATCTAAAAATGAAAGATTGCGATGAACCATTACCCAGTGAAGGGCCAGAACCAGGTTCCCAATGGGGACTTATCTTTGACGGAGCAGTTAATCATTACAGAAACGGAATTGGGGCAATCATTGTTACCCCTCAGGGTACCCACATTCCTTTCACCGCCAGACTTACTTTCAAATGTACGAACAACGAGGCCGAATACGAAGCTTGCATCATGGGTCTCGAAGAAGCAATTGATTTAAGGATCAAAAACTTGGACGTATATGGCGATTCAGCCTTGGTTATCAATTAGATAAAAGGAGATTAGAACACATACCAATCAGGACTGATTCCTTACAAAGACTATGTAAGAAGGTTGTTACCCTTCTTTAACAGAGTCGAGTTTCATCATATCGCTCGTGAAGAGAATCACATGGCTGATGCATTAGCCACTCTCTCTTCCATGATAATGCGCCTTGAAAGGCCCGCTTACATCTTCACGATCGAAGCAGTCATTGACAACAAACCTTGGTATCACGATATCAAGTACTTCCTTCAGAAACAGGAGTACCCATCTGGGGCACTCAGAAAAGACAGGAAAACCCTCAGAAGATTGGCTGGAAACTTCTTCCTGAGCGGTGATACTCTCTATAAGAGAAATTTTGACATGGTCTTGCTTCGATGCGTCGACAGACCAGAAGCAGACATGCTTATGAAAGAAATTCATGAAGGGTCCTTTGGCACTCATGCCAACGGACACGCAATGGCGAGAAAAATTCTCAGAGCAGGGTACTACTGGTTGACCATGGAATCTGACTGCTACAAGTACATGAGGAGGTGTCACAAGTGTCAGATATACTCCGACAAAATTCATGTACCGCCATCACATCTCAAAGTTCTTTCTTCCCCATGGCCATTTTCCACATGGGGAATCGACATGATTGGCTTGATCGAACCTAAGGCTTCAAACGGACATCGGTTCATCCTGGTAGCCATTGACTATTTCACCAAGTGGGTCGAAGCAGCGTCATTCGCCAATGTAACCCGACAAGTGGTGGTCCGATTTATCAAAAATAATATCATCTGCCGTTATGGTGTTCCGAGCCAGATCATTACTGATAATGGATCTAACTTGAACAACAAGATGATGAAGGAGTTGTGTGCAGAGTTCAAAATCGAACACCATAACTCATCTCCCTACCGACCCAAGATGAACGGAGCGGTAGAAGCGGCTAACAAGAACATCAAGAAGATCGTTCAAAAGATGGTTGTAACCTACAAAGACTGGCACGAGATGTTACCCTTTGCTCTTCACGGTTATTGCACATCTGTCTACACTTCAATAGGGGCAACCCCTTTCTCTCTAGTGTATGGCATGGAAGCAGTGCTCCCCATAGAAGTAGAGATCCCGTCAATCCGAGTATTGATGGAAGCCAAGCTCACCGAAGCTGAATGGTGTCAAAGCCGACACGACGAACTGAATCTGATCGAAGAAAAGAGAATCACGACACTATGCCATGGTCAGCTGTATCAACAGAGAATGAAGAAGGCGTTCGACAAAAAGGTTCGACCTCGCATCTTCAGGAAAGGAGACCTCGTGCTCAAGAAGATAAAATCATTTCTCACTGATTCGCGAGGTAAATGGACTCTGAATTATGATGGCCCCTATGTGGTCACGAAAGCTTTCTCAGGCAGTGCCTTGAGACTTGCAACCATGGACGGAGAGGAATTTTCCTACCCCACAAATGTTGATGTAGTCAAGAAATACTTCGCCTAAACTAAAAAAAAGTCTCGGTGGAATTAAAACCCGAAAGGGAGGTCCAGGCAAAAGTTAGAGACAGAGAAAAAAATCATCCCGGTGGATTGGAAACATCACAGTACAATCCAAGCAAAAATTAGGGATAGTGGCAAGTAACTATGTTCAACAGAGGCAAGTCCCTCAGCAGCAGCAGTTACACCATCCATCGGAGGAAAACTCCAGTCAATGTCATCTTCGACAGAAGCTTAGGATGCCCCGAATTCAAAGTTAGTAGAAGGATAGTGGTTGTTATGTTTCAACGTAGCCCTTTTCCCTGTAAATTACCATTTTCTAACTTTGTAAATACTCTTTGGAATCACGTGTTTGGCTGATCTCCATCTTATCAATAAAATTTGAGCCCTTGTGCTTTTGTTTGTAATTCTTATTTGTTTTAGCTTTACAGAATGACGTTGTTAACATGATTAACGATTCTTGAAATAAAATAAAAATGAATTTATCTATTAAAACTTTTTTTGCTTTTAAAATAAAGTCGACAATTTCTTTTGACTGTTGAACATCAAAGGAACATCGGTCGCTTCTCCAGAAGTAAGCGAACTTCAAAGTGCAGAATCAAAGTACTCCTTCTAGGCCTAGTACGCCTGAATGAAGGGATCGACTATGTCAGAGACCTTGTTTCGTCTGACACACCTCGGCCGAGTTCTTATCTCCTAAGCCCGATCAACAGTGCTCCTAACAGGGACTATCTCTCCTAAACAAGGTGGAATTGCTATTCTGAACCAACATACTTCTTCGCCCCGCGATGGCCGAGTATCCAGTCGTGTTCACCTGTCGGTTTGTATGTCGCGTCAGTTTGGTCAGCATAAACATACACACATCATGCATTATTGATTTGCATTCACATTTTATATTGCATCACTATCACTCTAGTCGGTCTTGTCCCCTAGTGATAGAAGTTCTCTCAATCGAGTCGTCAGTTCTTGCCTCGTCAGGAAACGCTGCGTCTGAACATTCTCTCTCCTCCAGTTGATTTCTGGATCAGAATTGGCCCTTGACCACTTTGATAACTTGAACCTCTGAAAGACCAGAGAACCTTTGACCGATGTCACTCTTCTCCATTGAAGATGATATCCTTGCTTTCCCGGATTAAGGAAAATCCCCAGAGAAAGCCTCCTAAGCAGAGATTTGGCAGTACAGCTGCCATTCTCCAAAAAACCCACCGATGAAAAGGTCATCGGCACCTCAAAATTGGATCCCATCATATGGCATTTCTCCGAAAAGATCCCGAGAAAAGTATGATGTAAGCCCCCAAACGAAAACAGTCTCTCAAGAGACTCGCTTTCCCCAGTAGAATCGACAAATGGCATCTCAAACAGAAAAGTTTGTACACCTCTACAACTCAGACGACTGGGTTCCCCAGCAAGTCTGACATCAAAACTTTTTCCAGTCAAATGGCACCTCCCCAGGAAAATTCGGCGAGAATTTTGAGGAAAACCGCTACGAGTAGCGTCCCTTGTCAGTAAAGTTTATTGACAAAAGAAACTGAGACTAGTTCCTTTGTGGGAAACCAGGATCGAGGGGAAGTTTAAATCAGAAACTAAGACCAGTTCCTTGGTGGGAAACCAGGATCGAGGGGAAGTTTAAATCAGCAACTGAGACCAGTTCCTTGGTAGGAAACTAGGAACGAGAGGGATGTTGACAAAAGAAAACTGAGACCAGTTCCTTGGCTAAAGACCAGGATCGAGGGGAAGTTTACCTTTTCTAAGCATCATTGCTTAGCTAAAGAAGATGAATGTGCAAGCTACCATTCATAACCACCATCAAGACAGAATATGAAGCTCTCATAGCCTTGGCTCAGTACTATGATACTTCTCTTCGTTGTTTCACCTTTGTTGATTTCCAGATAGCTCCCACTTTAGAAGAGTTTGAGAAGATATTGAATCTCCCCATGAAAGACCGCAAGCTTTTTCCAAAACTCGAAGAAGAGTACACTTTAAATAAGGTAGATGCTTCCTTAGGGATTCCTACAGGAGATGTGGAATTGGGCACCGAAAGGGACCAAGGGTTTCTCGAGGAAGTTTTTATAGGAGCAAGCATGGAAGTATGCCAAGGAGGAGAAATGGGAGATATGTGGTGCGATTTTGGTGCTCTTGGTCTATGGAATCGTGATGTTTCCAAATGTGGAAAATTTTGTGGATCAAGTGATTATGGAAATTTTCTTGGCGGGAAACCCTGTGCCTTTCCTCCTAGGTGATCTCTACCATACACTTAACATCAGGCATGCAAAGAATGGTAGAACGTTCCTCTGGTGCACCCCACTCTTACATAAGTGGCTAAGTGTCATACCCCAAATTTTGACCAATAAGATTTCCCATCATTGTGTCACTCATCATCACAATATGGAGGAACCATCATACCTCATCAGTCTCCCCAAAGATGGGTGAGCATTCACTACAATCAAAATTAGGGTTTCAAGCCCTCTCAGAGCCTTAGACAAAGGATCAATCAAGGAATGACATGATCTTCAACTTGTCTAAACCTCTCAAATATACACAAAGGATCAAAAAGGACTCCCACTTCAAGGATCAAGCACAAGGATGCTCCCTTCTAGGTGGATCAAGTCTCAAGATCGACAGTGTCACCAAATTAGGGTTTTGGTCGACCAGGGCCTCCAGATGGAAATTTTTCATCTGGGCACAAGCCAATGATCCAAAACATAACCTAATATACTCCATGGGACCTCATGGACCAAATCATCAAGTCAATTTTGCCTCAGGGGATGCATTCATCAAAAATCAGGAATTAGGGTTCTTGACCTAATTCACCCCTAAGTTGACACTTGGGACAAATCATGAGCCAAGACCTCAAGAGAGGGTTTGAGGGTCTCTAATGAACTATATTGATCCATTTGGAACAATGGATTAATCCAAGAAGCTTGAGCAACAAGTCTCAATTTCATCTGCACCACAGTTAGGGTTTTAAGGGAAAAGTCAACTGTAACTTTGACTTTTGACCAGGACATGCTCCCAAGCCCTATGGAATGCATCAATATACCCTATGACACCCATGGAACATGTCCATCAAGTTTGGTTTAGGTCAAGGACATGATTTCCTGAAGAATTGCACAGTTTGGAATTCATCTGATAAAAAGTCAACTGTGCACAAAAGTCAACTTTGACTTTTTGAGATTTTTCACCAAAATGGATTTTTAACCCTACTTACCAGTTGCCATTCACTATTCCTTGCAAAACAAACTTGCTCTACTATAAATAGAGCTCAATTGTGATCAGTTTGAGTACACCAAAGCCATCTAACATATGCTTTCCTCAAAATCTCTTTCTCTTGGCAAAAATGCCTTTCTTAGCAAGGTAGCTATCGGGTTTTGAGTTTGAGAGCTTTTCCAATCACTCATACACCTCACATACATCATATAGAAGTGATCCAAACACTCACATAACATCTGGAACACTGATTTCACAAAATCACCAGCCAATTACTCAAGTTCTTGACAGTTTTGCAGTTAAGGTGCCATCTTCAACTCCAAATCATTTCAATCCATTCCAAGCACTCAGACACATCACTTGGTACCTAGGGAAGCTATCCACATCATTGGAACCTAGCTGTAACACCTCCAACACAAATCACGATCACCAGCTGCAAGTGGTAAGCATGAGCTCTTCTAACTCTATGATCCATGCAATTTTTGCTGCACAATAATTTGGCCATATGTTCATAATCATGCATGGAATGTTTTCCCTCAATTAATTGCATTGTTTAAATCGTGTATCAAAAATCCTGGCCTTCATGCAGAAATTAGGGTTCTTGAGGATTTTTCATGATTTCTTGTTATGTGTTTAATTTAAATGAAATTAATGGACATAGACATAATCGTGAGGTTGAGACGAGCATAATGATATATGGATTGCATGTTATAATCAAGTATTCAGGGAGATTGGATAGAAAATGCAAATCAGCCAAACCCAGAACACGCGCGTGTTCTTCAGCTGTTCTTGGCGCCTTTTTTGAATTTTCAAATATTTGAATTTTGTGATTTTTGTTTAATTGATTCAAAAATTAATTTCTCTCTGAGTTTTAATGATTTTGAGTTGATTCTTTTTTTAATAATTCACAAAAATGTTAAAATATTTTATTTTCCCAAAAAATCCCCAAAATATTATTTATTTCATATAATTGATATTTTTCCAAAGAATTAATATTTTAATTGTTTTTGACATTTTAAATATTTTTTCCACATTGATTTTGCAACTTTTAATGCTTTCTAATTATTTTGTAGGTCAATACTTAATTTTTGAAGCATTAATCCAAGATCACAATTTGTTTTTCACATGTTAAACAATTTTGATCATTTTAATTGAATTTTTATTCAATTAAATACATTTTTGAAAACAAATTAGGGTTTTGGATTAATTCAACCCTCATAAATCATTTTCAAAACACTTTGGGCCTCTAATAGAGTGTAAGACCCAATCCTTTTTTGACCAAATCATTTTTGGGCCTCAGTACATTGTATAAGTCCCGATACCTTCAAAAACAAACGGCGCGATCGTCGCCTTTTGAAAAATAACCTTTTGGGCCTCTCCTTGAGCTATAAGACCCATTCAAAACTTTTGGGCCTCTAATAGAGTGTAAGACCCAACCCCCTTTTAACCAAACATTTTGGGCCTCACTTATTGTATAAGTCCCTCCGCGTTAAAAGAAAACCTCGGCGCGATCGCCATTTTTAAACGGAAAAATCATCTGGGCCTACCCTCGTGTTATAAGCCCCACTCTTTTTCTTTAAACTTTTTTGGGCCTCTCCTTGAGCTGTAAGCCCCAAATCTTTCTTTTTCAAAGCACTTTCTCCTTTGATTTTGAATATACTATTGCTTTCAATTTTTCTTTGTTGAACAACTAACCAAACAGCATGGAAGCTCTACAACCGAGTAAGTGGTTATTGCTTTCATTTACCGCTTTCATATACATATAACTGTATTGTGGGGCTGTTTCACTGTAAGTATTCTTTCATAAACTCATATCAACTGTGTAATAATAGTATAGATATTTCGAGTTTCCCCGACAACTACGTCTAGAACTAGGTGACGCCGTTTCGTTTATTTGTAGAAATAGACAACTAGATCCCCAATAGGATCACCAGATACAGTTTTCTCTTCGGCTGTCCTCATTAGGAATTGTCAAGAAACTCTATTCCCAGAGATGAATGTATTCTCCGTGAATGGCATCTTTGAGTTTCTTCCAAATTCTCGAACTTTCCTGACTTGATCTATTCCTTGTGAATAGCTTGCCTTGAATTTCTCTGGGTTTGGGGACCCACGGGCTTCTTAAAAGCATCGGCCTCCTCTTGGGCATCGTACAAGGACCAACAGGCTTCCTAAAAGCAACCCCGCCTCCTCTTGGGCTTAGTACAAGGACCCTACGGCTTCTTAGAAGTATTCACAGCCTCCTCTTAGGCTTCGTATATTGATCTCTTCCTCCGGGAATGATAGCCTTCTCTTGGGCATCGTACAAGGACCGATCGGCTTCTTAAAAGTTTCCAGCCTCCTCTTGGGCTTCGTACAAATTGTCCCGACAACCTCCTAGAGGTATAGGAACAGAACTTAGTCACCTTCATAGAACAGTCCTTTCATAGAGTCTACTATTGTTTCTCAAAGCATGGTATAAAAGATGATACTCTAGACTTGGACAGTCTAATCTCCTTGAGTCTCAAAGACATTCTCAAGTGACCCCTTCGTTAAATAGGAAGGAAACCCGTAGACTCGGACAGTCTCAATACCCTTCGGATTTCTCGATTCCTTAAAGAACAGGAATAACCTGGATCCTCGGATCAAATCCTTGAGTACAACATTGCTCATATAAGAACTGATTTTCTCTTTTAAAATCAGTATACTGGACTTGTCACTCAACTGAGACAGTAACCATAGCCTCCTCTTAGGCTTTGTATAATGATCCTTCTCCAGTGAAGTTAGCCTCCTCTTGGGCTTTGTACAATGATCCTCCCCAGCGGAGTCAAACAACGTTTAGCCTCTCTCTCGGGCTTTGTACGAGACACATAAGAGACTCCCTCGTTGAGTCAATCACCCCTTTCGCCTCTTTATACGAGATACAAAAAGGTTCTTATTGAGCCAAACAAATTTTAGCCTCCATCTCGGGCTTCGTACGAGATACAAAAACTCTCTTGTTGAGTCAAATAGCCTCCATCTCGGGCTTTATACGAGATACCAAAAGATTCCCTCGTTGAGTCAAAAACCTTTTAGCCTCTCTCTCGGGCTTTGTACGAGACACATATTAGCCTCCTCTTAGGCTTTATATAAGAAAACCACTGGTTAATCCAATTAACCTTTTAGCATCAAAGTTGTGCCTCGTTCACAGTATACAAACATCAACAACTCCTTCCCTTTCATCTAATCGCTGTAAGCGGCAAGCCTCTGGATCATCTATATCCATGCCACTGTCCCTCTTTTAGCATGAGAAATTCCTAAGGAAAGATAGCATTGCTCTACACTGAGTTAAAGTCTTCTCCTTCAGGTTAAAATCCCTATAAAGGTAATTATGGCATTGCCGGATTCACAAATCTCGGTTAAAGTAATTCTCCTTTATAACCAGTCACCTAACAGTTGTGACAGACAAACCCTTCTTTAGAGATGACAAATTCTCTCTAAAGTTGAGACCTTTTAGCTTCATATCTTGGGTTTTGAACAAGATACAAATAGACTTTTCAGCTTCATATCTTGGGCTTTGAACAAGATACAAATCACCTTTCGCTTCATGTCTTGGGCTTTGAACAAGACACCAAAACACCCATTTCCTCCCATAGAATAGGAGGAACTACGAACGCTCTGATTTCCCTGTTTCGGTAAATGGGAATACGTAGGCATAAGATTGAAAGAAAAATCTTAGCGAGCACACTAAACAAAAAACCCAAATCCCATACTCTCATATCAAAAAGCATCAGTCCTAACATCCTAATCCTTGTTCCCCACCAGAAACCTTCTGTCTAGATAAAAAGAAAGAAACTGTATTGGCGAAAATACAAATAACCAGTACAAAGGCCCCCCACATTGATAGCATCCGTAACCTAACAGACCGATGTTTAAACTCAGTATGCAAAGCAGGGTTAATTGGAGACATCTATGTCCCTTCCTTCATTAGCTCACAATAGGATAAAAAATGAATCGACCTGTAGTTTAAGCTCAAACCGCAGAGAGCGACCAGTGCTTAAGAACCGCGTCCAAAATCGCTCGCTACACTAAGGACTCAAATGCCTCAAGAAGGTCCTTTTGTTTCCAAGAAACTCTCATGGCCTCAGAGATTTGCTTCGCTCAACGCCAGTTCCATCACATGGTATAAGAGGAAATGGGGAACCCAGGACATTATATTTTCTTGTGGAGAATTTCCCATTGTGCCTCTCTTGTGACCCGGTGTTACTCAAAAGACAATTTGGACACTCTGTGGATGGTCCTCCTAGGGATGAAGATCTTGTACCGTTCATTGTAAATGAGGTCGATCCAAAGGATCCATCCGTAAGGAAGGTGAGAAGAGCATGGACAAAAATAGTCAGAAGCAATCCAGATAATGGGAGGAAGAATATCATCGCTCGAGAACCTTATGTTCAGTGGGTGAAAGAAAGAGTACGAGAACTCAAGCTTCCTTTTGTCTTTGATGCCTCAGCTTTCCCACATAATCATGAGCTTGAACCGATCTTGCCCGAAGACGTGGAGAAGCTCAAAACCAAAATCCAAGAACTCGAAAACGAGAACACTCAGCTCCGAGTCCAGCTCGGTCGAACCCAACTGAAAAATGAAACTTGGGAAGACAAAAGCAAGGAGTTGAACGAATATTTTGAGGATAGCAAGGAAAGGGCTAGGGAAGAGAAAGGAAAGAAAAAATGGGTTAGTGGCGCACTTAAAGGTGCTAATTCAGAGTTGGATTATTGAAATGACGAATTGGAGCAAGTTTGGCGAAGGGTCGGGGACCTAAAGAATGATGTAAGGGTAGCCACTCAGATGAAGAAAGATGAAAGGGAAAAATTTGAATCTCAGATTCGCAAGTTGAAAGACACTATCAAAGGCTGGAAAGATCAGCTAGCTCGCGAGTAGTTGGAAAAAAAGCAGGCACGGTGAGAGCTCTTGCAGGCAAAGTACAAATTGAATAGGAATGTTGAAAAGATCAAGAGGTTGAAAGATGGAATCTATGATGAGTTTTACCTAGAGCTGCAGGATAGTTGCCAGTATTAAGAGGAAAGCTACCGCAAAGCAAAAGCTGAGGTACTCCAGAGGGATGGCATCATCAACAATCTCCAAGTCCTCTATGCTGAATGGAAGAACAAATATGTAAACATGGTTGGATTCTCCAACTTTGTGCTTCAGCAAATCCCTGAAAAATTGAAGATTGTCGATTAAGTCATGACTCAAGAAAACACTCGTGTCCATATGTTCGACTTTGTGAAGTTTTGCAAGAGAACAATGGAAAAGCTTGTCACTAATTTAGAGGCGGTTGGCAGAGGCCCGGGCATCACTTTTAGAATTAATTTGTAATTTGTTTAAGAAGTTTATCTTCCATATTTTGCTTGTATTTGAACTTGGCTTCAAGCCTTAATGAAATGAAAGTTTTTGTTCTATTATGTCTCTTCAGATTAATTGCAATGGAAAATGTTTAAATTCTTAGCGATAACTAAGAAGGTTACTAAGAGCTTTGCGCACAACATAATAACACCATACACATGCATGCATCATTCTGTATTCCATGAAGCATAAACCAACTTACAAAAACTTGGCCCTCTGCAGTAGAAAAGCTGGCTTATGGAGATGCGAGCTTAGATGATGGCCCAGATGGGGAAGTTCATGGATATGATTCAAATCATGGTTCGTGGTCAAGAAGAGTTGAGGGAGCTTGTGTAGAGACCCGTTGTTGTAGTTAACGAACATGGGGTTGAAGACCCAGGTCAATCTGATGTTGGTAATCCTCCTATTGGAGGTGTGAACCCACCACGCGTTGTTGAACCTCCTCGAAACAATGTTGGTACAATTCCTACCCCTGAAGAGTTTCTGGCGCAACAAAGAAAGAGGACCGTTGAGATTCCTACTCATTAGTTGGAAGTTAATGCTCATGATGATGTGTTCTCTATGCATGATGCCGACATGGATTTTCCAACTGAAGCGGAAAGAAAGTTCAGTATGCTCGAAGAAAGGATGAAGGCATATGAGAATCAGAATACAAGGGAACCACTTGCCCTAAGACCCACATCAGAGCCTACTACAGGAAGATGTCCACCTATTCAGACGATGAGAAGTTATTAATGCATTTCTTTCAAGATAGTCTGGTTGGGGCTTCATTAGAATGGTACATGCAGTTGGAAAGGACCTACATTCGAAGTTGGAGGGAACTTGCCGAGGCTTTCGTTAAGCATTACCAATATAACACTGATATGGCACTCAATAGGACTCATCTTCAGAGTCTTGCTCAAGGGTCCAACGAAAGTTTCAAAGAGTACACCCAGAGATGGCACGAATTGGAAGCATGAGTTCAACCTCTAATGTTGGAGAGAGAGCTTGTCGACATGTTTATAGGTACACTGCAAGGACCTTACTATGACAGACTAGTGGGGAACACTTCTGTTGCATTTTCAGACTTAGTCATGGCTGGAGAAAGAGTGGAGAACGGAATTAAGTTGGGAAAAATTCAAGTTGTTGCTAGTTCCTCGGGAGGATGAAAGAAACCGTATGTGGGATTCCCTAAGAAGAGGGAAGGAGAGACTAATGCCATGTCTTCCTATCAAGGCCAAGGACGAGCTTATAGGGAACCATGTCAGCAGGTGGCCGCTGTGACCATTCCAACCAATGTTCAGCAACGTCAGTAAACCAGACAACCATATGTTCCACAACAGAATTACCAATAAAGGCAGAGAAGGTCTGAGAGGAACTTTGATCCAATCCCGATGACATATGCCAAATTGTTACAACATCTGCGACAACTTCAACTTGTTGAACTTCGTACTTTAGGACCCCCTCCTGCGAAGCTTCCCTACGGTTATGACGCTAATGCAAGATGTGACTTTCACTCTAGGGCACCCAGCCATAGTGTGGAAAATTGTAAATATTTCAAGTTCAAGGTTCAAGATTTAATCGATTCCAAAGCTATTAATTTTAACCCAGACAACATTCTAAATGTTATTCAGAATCCTGTGCCGCTACACAAGGGGCCAACTGTGAATGCCATTGAAAGAGATAACGGTCTAAATTTGATCACCGATGTGAATATGTTAAAAACTCCTCTACTGTTTGTAAAAGAGAAACTGCTGAAAGAAGGTGTGTTCCCAGGTTGTTCCCAAGATTGCAAGAATTGTGTTATTCAGCCTAAGGGTTGCGATTTTCTAAGAGTCGATATTCAGAAGATGATTGATGAAGGATGTCTTCAATTTGATAAAGTTCATGTTGACAAGAAGGTGGTTAGCAGTGATGTTTCTGTTATTTCTATACTGTTTACTCTTGTTCAGATTCTGACACCAGTTAGGAAACCTCCCATGACTATTACAATTCTAGGTCCAATACCTTAAGAAAGTACAAAAGCAATAACGTGGCATTATGGTGCTGAAGTATACTATCAAGGGCAAAAGCAAGAAATTGAGCCTCATATGATTGATGGGTTAGATGTGGGTAATATTGTTGGTGGTGGCCGCTGTAATACCTCAAAATTTACCTTCTTTGTTTTCTTAATAAATTGGTCTATGCTTTACTCTTTTTGCATTCAGTAGGTCATATTCATATTCATATTCATATCATTTGTATTAGGTTCCTAAGACATGGGATCGAGGGGTTTTCTTGTTATTGGTATTCAGAGGTGCAGAGGTTTTCTTATTTAGTGGAGGCATCAAAAGCATCGGGCCTGGATTTCATTTGTGTGAATCAGGGTGTACGTCTCAAAGAGAATTAGAGTTCTTGTTCAAAGTTGAGCTTGTGGATTGTCTATCAGTTGAGATTCTTCAGTGGATCATGTGAGTGGCCAGATTGTTCAGTGGTAGCTGTGACCATTTTGTCAGAGGCTTGTGGAAAGTTGGCGATTGGTTTGAATTCAGTTGGTTATCCATTTTCTATCCATAATCCATATCCAAACTAGTTATTTTTAATCCACCTATCCTTTTCTTTTGACCATCTTCATTTTTCTATCCATAATCCATATCCAAACTCATTGTTTTTTAATCCATCAACCATTTTCATTTTTTTATCCACTTACCTTTTCTTTTATTCATAAACCATTTCTAATTTCTAAATCCATTTTATCATATCCACATTTCCAAATATCCATTCAAATGTCCATATCCATTTCTATTAGTTTCTAATTCACATCAAATTATCCTCATTGAACCATTTGTTTCAAATCTACATTACAAAATTCCATTCATTAACCATTCTTTTTTTAATTACATTACCATTGTCCAAAATTCAATTCCAACCAAAATTCACATCTATTTCGATAATCATTCTTTTATCCAATTAAACAACTCTTTTTTTTTCCACATTCAATTTTAAAATTTTTTTTATCAAAAACCAATCCAAACACATTTCATTCAATTCATCTTCATTTTGAATTCAGACTTAACCATTTTAAACTAAATTCCCACTTTCTCATATGTTGGTTCGTTACAAAAGGCCCATCATCATTGCAATAATAATTGCCTTGTTTTTGGTTTGTGAATAAATAACAGGAAATGAAAAAGAGCTAGCAGAAAAATACAAAAAGAAACAATTTCATAGCAGTGCAAAAATTGGTGATTACGTACAAAACTCGTGACATCAAACCACAACCAATTCAAGCCCAAAACTCGTGATCATTTTCACGTAACCCTTTCAACAGAATTCACCTCAAATATCCATTCTACCCTCCCAAATTTCAGATATAAAAGCAGTATATTCTTCATCCCTGGCTCACGATTAAATTCCCAGTTCAAGAACCAACACCTTTTCCATCCTTCATCCGCAAGCTTCAGAGAAAAATTCAGAGAGCTTCATTTCCATATTCATCTTCAAAACCTTCATCACCAGCTCTCCAACCTTCTGCTAAACACCTAAATTTAAAACCATAGAACCGGCAGAAAATCATACAGACAAAACACCAAAACCAGCCGAGAATAAAGAAGAAGAAGATTGAGAAATTGCAGGAGATCTTCAAACCTCATGACCACCAATCTCTCATAACAAACTGCGACATTGTATCATCATCGTCAAGTCTCCATCTCAGATTCAGCATCAACAACAACAATTTGAAAGATGCCGAAATCAAAGATAGTGATTCACAATTCAAATCAGCGTAGCAGAATTAAAGAAGAGTAAACAAGAGTAGATCGTACAAGGAGAATAAGCAATTCCAGCAGAAGAAAGAAGGTGCGAGATACCTGAAGAATAGCTTCTAATTTTCTTGTTATCGTCGAAGACGCCATCGGAGCGACTCCGATTCGTAAGTATTCCTCTCCTTCACGTAACTGTTGATCGTTTTCACTTAGGATGATTTATTTGCTATCTGCTTGAGCTTTGATATGAGTTGTGTCGCGGCGATGAATCGTTACGCTGATGAGTCCGTACGTTCTTTTCTGAATGTGGTGAGGGTTTCGTGCGAGCTTTAGAGTTCGTTTTGATTTGTCAATTCCATTAAGCTCAGAGGTGGTGGCCGGCGAAACAGCGGACGAAGGAGAAGTGGTTGGAATGGTGTGAACGGGGAAAGAAGGTGAGACGGACGGATTTCGTGGCGGTAAGGTTTGGAGATGTTGAAGCTTGTCATGAGGAAATGGCGAGAAGAACAGCTGAGAGTGAGGAGATGAGTTTGAAACAGGGAGAAAGAGAAGGTTGAAGGAGCTCCGTCGAAGTTGAGATGTGTTGGAAACAAATGGAGAAGTTTGAAGGAGAGGTTAAGGCACGGTTTGTAGTGACGAACGGGGGAGTCGATGTGAATGGAGAAACGGCCGATGGAGAAGGAGGAACGGCGGGGAGGATTGTGAAATGGAGTATGAAGATGATGGCTTAGGGTTTATTAAGAAACTCATTCTGTTTGGTTGTGGACCGGGTCAAGAGGCCCATGTTGCTTTTCATTGCTGTTCACATCTCCAAAACACAACTCGCACCCCCTGTGGCTGTAAGATTTCTCGGGACTAAAGCCTGCAAGCCCAGCGCCTGCTTTTCCAAACCACACCCCCTGAAACGATGTCTGCACCTCCCTTTGGATTGACAAAGACCTTGGGCCTGAACTACTAAGCCCAGACGCCTTATCTTCTTTTCCCCACCTCACTTTTGCTGTTCACCCCCCTTGGTTTTTTTATTTAGTTTTAGTTTTTGTTTTAGTTAATTAAATATTAATTAGAATTTAAAACTTTTCTTAGTGACTAATTTTAGAACTTGATTAGAGTTTTTTTTTTAATTAGTTAGATTAATTTTAGATTTAATTTTTCTTTAGAATTAGTTTTCTTTTAATTAGAAATTAACTTTAGTTAATTTTAATATTAGTTCTCATTTTAGATTATTTTTCTTTGCTTAGAATTTAATCTTGCTTAATTAGCATTTTATTCCTCACTTGGATAATTTTTGTTAACTTTTAATATTGCTTTTAATTAGCACTTCATTTTAGTTTGGATATTCTTGATTAATTTCCAATTAATTCATGATTACTCTTTCTTCTCTCTCACTCTTTCTCATCCTATGAATCTCAAGACTTGTTTAAGTCTTGGATTCTTTCCCTTTAGAGCTACCTAGTCCAACTTAATTTTCGATTAAGCTTGGAGTAGGATTAGCATTAGGTTTTAGGTAGTCCTTCCTCCTAAACCTCACTAACCATGGGACATCCATGCATGATAACATTAGGACTCTTAGTTTCCCTTTAGAGTTTCCTTTGTGTCGTCTCTCTTCTCATCTCAAAACTTCTTCAAAACACTTAATAAAGATTAACGTGTATTGCGCTTGAGCCTTCTATGTGGGAAGTGAGGAATGAGGGGCTTCCTCTCATTCTTCTAGGATACCTAGTGTACGTCCTGTTGGGGACGATGCGCGAAGTATCCGTTCCTGTATTTAAGACTTTGGTTCAATGCAAGTTACAAATAACTGTAAAAAACACTTCTTGCTTAAAAAACTCCAAACCAACAATAACGTCTTTCCTTCGGGAATTATTTTCTCATCTCACTCACTCTCGACATACGAACGTGCTTCTTCTCGTTCTCTTGGAAGACGGTAATGCCTAAGTCTCCATACAGCGAGCTGCGACACCTGAGCTAGAACATAAGTCGTTCCCTAAAAAACACATTCCACCCCTAGTGAGGGGAACTACGTCGCTCTGATTCTCATGCTCCCGATGAGATACGTAGGCAGTGGGGTAGGGCCCATGCGAGCACTTCTTTTATTTTCCCTACATTTGTTTCTTGTTCTCTCTCCTTTCTTCTTTTCCCCTTTTCAGTTCCTTTCTCTTCCGGTCCAGTAGTAGTGGAGCTCCAGTTGACGACACCCTTTGATCGAGACAAGCAAGCGTAGATCCCATCAGGTACGATGGACGCGTGGGGATGCCAATACCTTCCTCACGCGTAACCGACTCCCGAACCCAGATCGCTTGGTCGCGAGACCATGCTCTATCCTTTCCCTTCAGGTTTACGCAGTGTTTCCTTTCCCTCTCTTGGGATAAATACACATTGCTGGCGACTCTGTTTTCTGCGCCACTCTCGCATTTGTACCATTGGATGCGAATCTTTCGGGAGCGACAGCTGGCGACTCTACTGGGGACTCTGGTTGACCTCTTGCTGGTCCATCCCCTTTAGCGAGTCAATCCTAGCGCTTGTCTGTTTCTTTTCATTGGGTGTTTTTATGGTGCTTTGTTTTGTTGTATATTACTGTATTTGTTGTTTTATTTGTTTTACTGTATTTACAGTTTTTATTGCATTACATTGCATTTTATTACTGTCCTATTGGATATTACTGTACTGTGCTGGCTGGTTTTCTATTTGGCGGGTTGGGATGTTCTGAGAGATAAGCCCACTACCCAGGCTTGAGCATACACACAGGTTTTAGAGTGGATAGTCGTGACGCTTGCATAGGGGTGGCCATGTATTGTCGTTCATGAGACCCACAACCATATGAGGTTCTATAAGGAGCTACCTGCTACTGTGCGTTGGTACAGGCCAGTAGGTATTCTCTTGAGGGATTGTCGACTCTGGAGACCATTCCCGAGGACTCAGTTGCGGCACTCCTCCCGGGATGTGGCAGTGGCAGACCACGCTCTGTGGCAAACTCATTGCACATTCTCGATCCGAGGACCCAATGCTGGGAACTTGCTATAGGTTTCCCTTTTGAGGTGAATCAGCGGACGACCTCTTTGATTGCCGGAAGCATTGTATCCTTCGGGCTGAATGTGCTATTGCTTCTCAAACCTCTGAAGCTGGGGATCTTTCGTTTTTGTGAATCAGTTGAGGCCTTCTCGATTGGTGATGATGCCAAACCATAAGTGGTGAACGTATCATCATTTCTCGACCTGAGAGCCCGGGATACTGAGGATCTTAGTACCCACATGTGAGAGGGATGGGTGTTTGCAGGTTTGCAGACAACCGAAACCTTCAGCCTACCCGGTGTTCTGGATTTCTCGACAGTGTATAGTTATTTACCTGGTTTTCTGGTTATCTCAGTGGTCCGATGTTCTGGTATTCTGGTATTCTCTTCAGAGCAGACCTTTGAACTTATCCATTCAGCAGCACAACAATATTGGGCCCAATGGAAGCCTTGATCCCATGTCTGTTGCATCTGCATCATCATTTTTGCATACGTGTTCTTGTATTTCCAAGGGATACTGACTTTGAGACTTGCTACTGAGCATTTCCATCTATTTCTTGTGGTTAGCGTAAGGGAAAATTTTGAATCAAAGCATAAGGATTCCTTGGAAATATTTGAACATGGCATTCTGCATTGCATTCTCATACTCATTTGCATAACAGGTGTTTGAAGCTGGTTGTTCTCATCCTGATCTAGTTCTCTTCAGAATTTCAGTCTTAACTTTTCAAGGAAGCTGGAAGTTGACCATGGATCAAGTCCAGGCAGAGTTGAGGGAAATGCGAAGCCGAATGGGGCAGGTTATGGGCGACATGCAATCCTTGATTCAAGACCAGAAAATGTTGAAGGAGGAGGTCAACCAAATGAAGATTCAGATGAGTCTGGTTATGGAAGTTGTGAGAGGTGTGTTAAGCAAAGATAATACTCTCAGGCCTGAGGCCGTGGCTGGAATTGTCTCTCCTCCATTGTTTGAAGGATCCCTCCCAAAGAATGATGTGCCTCACATGTTTTCTGTACAACCTGGGTTTCCGGAATTTCTTCGTCAGCAGCTACCTCTCGTCTGCCAAGACAACCCCAAGGCTAATAGGTACCCACCAAAGTCGAAGAAAGCTGACAGGATCTTTGATCCAATTCCTGTGTCTTCTGCTCAGCTGTTGAGGTATTTACTTAAGCTCCAATTGGTTGAACTTCGGACGGTAAATCCTCCTCGTGGAAAGCTCCCATTCGATTACGATGCAAATGCCCATTGTGATTTTCACTCTGGCGCACCGGGGCATGATGTGGAAAAATGTAAAGCCTTTCATCATGTGGTTCAGGATCTGATTGACTTGAAAACAATTGAATTCATGACGGGCGGCGTAAGCGTACAAGGTGGTCTTACTCCTGTTGCTGCGAAAGAAGTGAATATCCCGGTTCGCCCTCATGAAGTTGCACCAAGTCAGGGGCAGTTCTCGCAACCTGTGGTCTTGGAATCCTCTCATCTTCAACTGTTGCTTGTTCCTAAGCCAAGTTTAAGGAGGAAAGAGCCCGAACGAGAGGAAGGCACAAGTAGGTATCGGCAACAGAGCTACCATATGAAGAGTCAACAAAAGCCCAGAAGGCAGGAGAGGAAGTTTGATCCCATTACTGTTCCTTACAGTTATCTGCTTGCCCATTTACTTCAAGGCTCTTTGATCGAACTAAAGGAAGCTTCTCCTGTTCCGTATCCTATTCCTCTGAATTATGACAAGAGTGCTAGATGCGAGTATCACTCGGGGACACAGGGGCATGCCATTGAAGATTGCAAGGTGTTTAGACACAAGGTGCAAGATCTCATTGACGTGGGGTTTATCATTTTCACTGAAGAGGGTCTGTACATTAACTGAAGTTCCCCAAGTGAGCACTTGAGACCACAAAGACATCTCCTGAAGCAATGAGTCCAGATGGAGTCAAGTCTCCTCAACAATGGCAATCATTAGTTTCTTTATTGCATTTTCATATGTAGCTTTCCTTTATTTGTTTAAACATTGTCTGCATGTAAAAACTTGTTTGTGCTTGAATGTTGGTTTTAATGCAATGATGTGTTGTTCCTGAAGTATCATACTTTTATGCACTCATGTCATGTTTATATGCACTGCAATACCAACCTTTCTTATCTAGACTCTTGGAGGGAGGATGACGAAATAAGAACGCAGATTTCTAATGGTACGCTTTTGGATAAAACCCTGTTGAGGATGTACAGGCATTGCTTCAAATTCCCAAACACCGGAGATATAAGGGAGATAGACCCTCGTCAACCCCTTTGAGCCTTGAAGTAAGAGTTTCTTTTCATTCGAAAAAACCCTCACATTTTAACCCAGGGGCAGAGTATGCGTCAGTTAGTTTGACCAAGTGTTCAACTTTCAGAAGGAGTGTACATCTGAGGATCCATTACCTTCCATTCCACCGTCAAGAGGTCAAGAAGTGTAGAACCACAATGGTTACTCCTCACCAACCGAAGAGTGGAACAGTCACGACCCTTTCAAACAAGTCAGGCAAAACGGTGTCACACGACTTGTTCAAAAAAAAGAAGAAAAAAAAAAGAAAAAAGCCTGCTAAGTCAAAAAGCTTGAAAGAAAGTGGCTTAGGCAAAAGTTAAGGCATCCCGCTGGACTTCAAAATTGAAAACTCAAAAGAGTCAGTCCATGCAAAAATTAGGGAACAAAAAGCAAAAGAACGAGAAAGTGAAAAACAAAAGAATTACAAAAGAAAATTCTCGAGAAAGAACAAAGTCGTGTGACTACAAACACAATGGACAAAAGGGGTGACTGTTGCTCCAAAACCTCGTCAGGTCTCGAACCATCAATTGCATGGGTTCCTTAAAGACCACAAAATCCTTTTGAGAGACGAGCGCTTGTGTCAAATTAGCTGAACATAGGACTGGAGAATATCATGAAGAGTGGGTAGGTACCAATAAACTTTGAACCATAAATCCTTTTTTCTCAAAACCGTGAACCAGGCCACGTTACAACCCTTAAAAGTCCTAATTGAAACAGGGTTTAGTCTGAAGGCGTACTTCAATGAGACAGAGTTCCTGACTCCCATGAGTTGTGCTAATAAGATTTTTGTTGGTGTTGCATGTGCGTATTGCTTTCCTTTCAAAAATAAGTGTCGTAACTCGGTTGTGCGACATATTTTCAATAAAACTTCAAGGATAACATGGGTGTTGCATTAGATTTGTCATTCTCATAATAAACAATTTCTGCTTGCATGTGTTTGACATCAAACAAGCTTACACGATGAACATCAGTCGAGAAGCTTAAACTGGCCAAGTTGAGGTGCCTGAGACCCCAGAGGACATACTGTTGAAAGATTATATGGGAAAAAGGCGTTCCCAGCCGTTTGTGTTGAGATGTAACCAATATGGGACAATCACACTGGGAAATCTCTTCAAAATGTAGCCAAGCTGGGGCATTCAAGTTGAGAAGGTCTTTTCAGAATACAATCAACTGGGGCATTCATGTTGAGAAAATTTCTTCGAACTGGGGCAATTATGTCGAGATCCGATATATCTCTCCACAGGCGTGTAACTGGGGGCAATCACGTCGAGACTCGGTAAATCTCTCAAAGACTAGTCAGTCTGAGACAAATGTACTGCAAGGCTTGTACTGGGGCAGGTCACTTCAAGGGCGCGAGAAGTTTTTCCCTTTCAGAACACAGTCAATCAATAACACCTCTGCAAGGTTCAGAATACTGTGGCAGAACATTTCAGGTCATTACGAACCCTCTCGAGGTGGTTTACTTCACGAGTCATGAAGTATGGGACAGTTATGTCCAGACCAGATACATCTCTAAGAGTTCGAAAACCCTGGGGCATTGTTGAACGCCAGGTTTTCTGTAAAATCCTCTTAAGATGATTGCTTCAAGTAGACCACGTGGTCTGGGGCAAGGTGAGTGTGGGACTTTTGGAGTCTTTTCCCTCCAGCAAAGAGCCAGATGGTATCTTTTTCCAGCAAGGTGTGGGAATTGTTATTCTTCCCCAAGCAAAGATGGTTCCTCAGCAGGAAAGTTATTATGGAGGTTGTCATCCCCAACGTATTTACAGAGCTTCATGATCCCCGGCAACGTTGTCAAATTGGTAGTATTGTATTTGGCTAAATCGATTCTCTCATTCAATACTTCCAATAGCTACAAGCTTTTCTGTGTCGATAACGGTTGTAAACTCCCCAGTAGAGTTGCTTCACGCGCCTTACAGTTAATGTTCAAGACTCAGTGAGTGTCCAGGAGTTTGGAGATGTCGAATCTTCTGTAAAATCCTCTTAGGACGTTTTCCCCAGATCAGACTTGTACCCTGGGGCAAAATCAAGTGGTTGACCATTCCAAGCATGGAGCATCATGAAATCCCCCGGCATGAGTATTCCAGATCTATTATCCCCAACAGAGTGGCCTCCCAACTACTGCATCCTAGCCCAAGTCTCGGTATTAGTTTAAGAGTTGGAAGATGTTGGATCTTCTGTAAAATTCTCTTAAGAAACATTCCCTGGCAGGAGACACTTTGAAGTGATTCTCCCCAGCAGAGTTTGTTGTAAGCTTATTTCCCCAGTAGAGTTTGAAGAGGCGTGGTCTTCTGTAAAATCCTCTCAAGGGACATCTCCCCAGCAGAGTTTGTTGTAAGCTCATTAATCCCCAACAGAGTTCTATGGTTGTAGTTATTCCCTAAGCAGACTGGTTCAGATGATGCCTCCACAGCAAAGTTATCATTTCCTACAGTAGCCTTAACAGGTTTGTCAGGTCAGTGCCCAGATCAGGAGATCAGGCCAATTTGTCTTCCCCAATACGGTTTGCGACCGCGAAGTCAATCCAGCTAGTTATCCCCAGCGGAGTTGCCTTCCTTTCCTCAGCATTTATTTTGCTGAGGACCTCTTTGCATTTTGCATATAGTGTGCATAGCATCCTCAAAACGCGTAGCATTTCCATTGAGATGGAGCATTACGCCATGGAAAAATTCAAACATATGCATGTGAAGCATAGGCCAGTTTTGATGACTCGTGCGAGGGTCCAAAATTTTGCTCCTCATATCATTGACAAAGCCAGAAAGAATGCCTCGTTCATTCCTCAATAGACATTTCAAAGCAGTACAAGGGTTTCATCATTTTTCTCCCCACAGAGTCATATTTCTTAACTTGCAAGTTTCTTGGAACCATCCCCGATAGGATTACTGCAGCCGTTCCTGACCGCCCCTTTGAGTTTTAACCATGCCAGTTCCCGATAGGCCCCGTTACCCATTCCCGATAGGTAAGCTTTGGTTATAAACTGCAGCCGTTCCCGACCGCTACCTTTGAGTTTTAACCATGCCAGTTCCCGACAGGCCCCGTTACCCGTTCCCGACAGGTAAGCCATAGGTTTTAACTTTAGCCGTTCCCGACAGGCGCCCTTTGAGTTTTAAACCTAGCCGTTCCCGACAGGCCCATTTACCGTTCCCGACAGGTAAGCCATAGGTTTTAACTTTAGCCGTTCCCGACAGGCGACCTTTGAGTTTTAAACCTAGCCGTTCCCGACAGGCCCATTTACCGTTCCCGACAGGTAAGCCATAGGTTTTAACTTTAGTCGTTCCCGACAAGCGACCTTTGAGTTTTAAACCTAGCCGTTCCCGACAGGCCCATTTACCGTTCCCGACAGGTAAGCCATAGGTTTTAACTTTAGCCGTTCCTGACAGGCGACCTTTGAGTTTTAAACCTAGCCGTTCCCGACAGGCCCATTTACCGTTCCCAACAGGTAAGCCATAGGTTTTTAACTTTAGTCGTTCCCGACAGGCGACCTTTGAGTTTTAAACCTAGCCGTTCCCGACAGGCCCATTTACCATTCCCGATAGGTAAGCCATAGGTTTTCAACTTTGACCGTTCCCGATAGGCACATTGACCGTTCCCGACAGGTAGTTCACCAGTTCCCGACAGGTTTCCTATGGGGTCCAATGGTTCCAATTTCTCTCTCACAACTTTTCTTCCTTACCATTTCTTTGTTTACAACATTTTTCTTTGTCCACACAGTGCAAATTTTCTCGGTTATTTTTGTATTCAATCCCTATGTATCTTGAATTCCTGATAGCCGTTGCTTTCATCCATTCAGATTCACAGTTGATTGAATAGGGGCAGCTGTAATACCTCAAAATTTACCTTCTTTATTTTCTTAATAAACTGGTCTATGCTTCACTCTTTTTGCATTCAGTAGGTCATATTCATATTCATATTCATATTCATATCATTTGCATTGGGTTCCTAAGACATGGGATCGAGGGGTTTTCTTGTTATTGGTATTCAGAGGTGTAGAGGTTTTCTTATTCAGAGGAGGCATCAAAAGTATCGGGCCTGGATTTCATTTGTGTGAATCAGGGTGTACGTCTCAAAGAGAATTAGAGTTGTTGTTCAAAGTTGAGCTTGTGGATTGTCTATCAGTTGAGATTCTTCAGTGGATCATGTGAGTGGCCAGATTGTTCAGTGGTAGCTGTGACCATTTTGTCAGAGGCTTGTGGAAAGTTGGCGATTGATTTGAATTCAGTTGGTTATCCATTTTCTATCCATAATCCATATCCAAACTAGTTATTTTTAATCCACATATCCTTTTCTTTTGACTATCTTCATTTTTCTATCCATAATCCATATCCAAACTCATTGTTTTTTAATCCATCAACCATTTTCATTTTTTTATCCACTTACCTTTTCTTTTATTCATAAACCATTTCTAATTTCTAAATCCATTTTATCATATCCACATTTCCAAATATCCATTCAAATGTCCATATCCATTTCTATTAGTTTCTAATTCACATCAAATTATCCTCATTGAACCATTTGTTTCAAATCTACATTACAAAATTCCATTCATTAACCATTCTTTTTTTAATTACATTACCATTGTCCAAAATTCAATTCCAACCAAAATTCACATCTATTTCGATAATCATTCTTTTATCCAATTAAACCACTCTTTTTTTTTTCACATTCAATTTTAAATTTTTTTTTATCAAAAACCAATTCAAACACATTTCATTCAATCCATCTTCATTTTGAATTCAGACTTAACCATTTTAAACTAAATTCCCACTTTCTCGTATGTTGGTTCGTTACAAAAGGCCCATCATCATTGCAATAATAATTGCCTTGTTTTTGGTTTGTGAATAAATAACAGGAAAAGAAAAAGAGCTAGCAGAAAAATACAAAAAGAAACAATTTCATAGCAGTGCAAAAATTGGTTATTACGTACAAAACTCGTGACATCAAACCACAACCAATTCAAGCCCAAAACTCGTGATCATTTTCACGTAACCCTTTCAACAGAATTCACCTCAAATATCCATTCTACCCTCCCAAATTTCAGATATAAAAGCAGTATATTCTTCATCCCTGGCTCACGATTAAATTCCCAGTTCAAGAACCAACACCTTTTCCATCCTTCATCCGCAAACTTCAGAGAAAAATTCAGAGAGCTTCATTTCCATATTCATCTTCAAAACCTTCATCACTAGCTCTCCAACCTTCTACTAAACACTTAAATTCAAAACCATAGAACCGGCAAAAAATCATACAGACAAAACACCAAAACCAGCCGAGAATAAAGAAGAAGAAGATTGAGAAATTGCCAGAGATCTTCAAACCTCATGACCACCAATCTCTCATAACAAACTGAGACATCGTATCATCATCGTCAAGTCTCCATCTCAGATTCAGCATCAACAACAACAATTTGAAAGATGCCGAAATCAAAGATAGTGATTCACAATTCAAATCAGCGTAGCAGAATTGAAGAAGAGTAAACAAGAGTAGATCGTACAAGGAGAATAAGTTATTCCAGTAGAAGAAAGAAGGTGCGAGATACCTGAAGAATAGCTTCTGATTTTCTTGTTATCGTCGAAGACACCATCGGAGCGACTCCGATTCGTAAGTATTCCTCTCCTTCACGTAACTGTTGATCGTTTTCACTTAGGATGATTTATTTGCTATCTGCTTGAGCTTTGATATGAGTTGTGTCGCGGCGATGAATCGTTACGCTGATGAGTCCGTGCGTTCTTTTCTGAATGTGGTGAGGGTTTCGTGCGAGCTTTAGGGTTCGTTTTGATTTGTCAATTCCATTAAGCTCAGAGGTGGTGGCCGGCGAAATAGCGGACGAAGGAGAAGTGGTTGGAATGGTGTGAACGGGGAAAGAAGGTGAGACGGACGGAGTTCGTGGCGGTAAGGTTTGGAGTTGTTGAAGCTTGTCGTGAGGAAATGGCGAGAAGAACGGCTGAGAGTGAGGAGATGAGTTTGAAACAGGGAGAAAGAGAAGGTTGAAGGAGCTCCGTCGAAGTTGAGATGTGTTGGAAACAAATGGAGAAGTTTGAAGGAGAGGTTAAGGCGCGGTTTGTAGTGACGAATGGGGGAGTCGATGTGAACGGAGAAACGGCCAATGGAGAAGGAGGAACGACGGGGAGGATTGTGAAATGGAGGATGAAGATGATGGCTTAGGGTTTATTAAGAAACTCATTCTGTTTGGTTGTGGACCGGGTCAAGAGGCCCATGTTGCTTTTCATTGCTGTTCACATCTCCAAAACACAACTCGCACCCCCTGTGGCTGTAAGATTTCTCGGGCCTAAAGCCTGCAAGCCTAGCGCCTGCTTTTCCAAACCACACCCCCTGAAACGATGTCTGCACCTCCCTTTGGATTGACAAAGACCTTGGGCCTGAACTACTAAGCCCAGACGCCTGATCTTCTTTTCCCCACCTCACTTTTGTTGTTCACCCCCCTTGGTTTTTTTATTTAGTTTTAGTTTTTGTTTTAGTTAATTAAATATTAATTAGAATTTAAAACTTTTCTTAGTAACTAATTTTAGAACTTGATTAGAGTTTTTTTTTTAATTAGTTAGATTAATTTTAGATTTAATTTTTCTTTAGAATTAGTTTTCTTTTAATTAGAAATTAACTTTAGTTAATTTTAATATTAGTTCTCATTTTAGATTATTTTTCTTTGCTTAGAATTTAATCTTGCTTAATTAGCATTTTATTCCTCACTTGGATAATTTTTGTTAACTTTTAATATTGCTTTTAATTAGCACTTCATTTTAGTTTGGATATTCTTGATTAATTTCCAATTAATTCATGATTACTCTTTCTTCTCTCTCACTCTTTCTCATCCTATGAATCTCAAGACTTGTTTAAGTCTTGGATTCTTTCCCTTTAGAGCTACCTAGTCCAACTTAATTTTCGATTAAGCTTGGAGTAGGATTAGCATTAGGTTTTAGGTAGTCCTTCCTCCTAAACCTCACTAACCATAGGACATCCATGCATGATAACATTAGGACTCTTAGTTTCCCTTTAGAGTTTCCTTTGTGTCGTCTCTCTTCTCATCTCAAAACTTTTTCAAAACACTTAATAAAGATTAACGTGTATTGCGCTTGAGCCTTCTATGTGGGAAGTGGGGAATGAGGGGCTTCCTCCCATTCTTCTAGGATACCTAGTGTATGTCCTGTTGGGGACGATGCGCGAAGTATTCGTTCCTGTATTTAAGACTTTGGTTCAATGCAAGTTACAAATAACTGTAAAAAACACTTCTTGCTTAAAAAACTCCAAACCAACAATAACGTCTTTCCTTCGGGAATTCTTTTCTCATATCACTCACTCTCGACGTACGAACGTGCTTCTTCTCGTTCTCTTGCAAGACGGTAACGCCTAAGTCTCCATACAGCGAGCTGCAACACCTGAGCTAGAACGTAAGTCGTTCCCTAAAAAACACAATCCACCCCTAGTGAGGGGAACTACGTCGCTCTGATTCTCATGCTCCCGATGAGATACGTAGGCAGTGGGTTAGGGCCCATGCGAGCACTTATTTTATTTTCCCTACATTTGTTTCTTGTTCTCTCTCCTTTCTTCTTTTCCCCTTTTCCGTTCCTTTCTCTTCCTGTCCAGTAGCAGTGGAGCTCCATTTGACGACACCCTTTGATCGAGACAAGCAAGCGTGGATCCCATCGGGTACGATGGACGCGTGGGGGTGCTAATACCTTCCTCACGCGTAACCGACTCCCGAACCCAGATCTCTTGGTCGCGAGACTATGCTTTATCCTTTCCCTTCAGGTTTATGCAGTGTTTCCTTTCCCTCTCTTGGGATAAATACACATTGCTGGCGACTCTATTTTTCGCGCCACTCTCGCGTTTGTACCGTTGGATGCGAATCTTTCGGGAGCGACAACCGCTTCACTCGCAGTGGCCGGATTTTCTCTCCCCCGCAAACTTCTTAAGACAATGGTGCTGGCGCTTTAGCAAAGGCTAAAGGAAAACAGGTAGCAAGTGATGACACAGTACAAAATTCGACACCAAGAACATCTTTTTCCAAGGATGTCGAAGAGTTGATGAGGATTATCAAGAAAAGTGATTATAAGGTGGTCGACCAGTTAAATCAAACACCTTCCATGATCTCAATCCTGTCACTTTTGCTATGTTCCAAGGCTCATCAAAACGCTCTATTGCAAATTCTGGATGCCGCGTATGTGCCTCAAGAGATAAGTGTCAATAAGCCCGAAGGGGTTGTTGCTAATGTTAATGCCAGTAATGGTTTGGGGTTCACAGATTTTGACCTGACTCCTGATGGAAGAAATCACAATAAAGCCTTGCACATTTCTATGGAATGCACTGGTGCTATTTTATCTCATATGTTGATTGATACTGGGTCGTCTCTCAATGTATTGCCCAAGAAAGCGCTGATAAGGTTGAATACAAAAGGAGTGATGCTTAGGCCCAGTGATCTAGTAGTCAAGGCTTTTGATGGTTCGAAGAGGTCAGTTGTCGGTGAAGTGGAATTTCCAATCAAGGTGGGCTGCAGGTTTTCAACACTACTTTCTTTGTTATGGACATCCAGCCGGCTTACAATTTTCTCTTAGGGCAGCCATAGATTCATTCAGTGGGTGTTGTGTCCTCCACTCTCCATCAGAAGTTTAAGTTCGTGGTCGATGGCAAAGTTCTCACCATCTGTGGTGAGGAAGATATCATAGTGAGTCACTTGACTTTATTCAAGTATGTAGAAGTAGAAGGCGAGATTCATGAGACTCTCTGTCAAGCATTCGAAGTTGTGAAGATTATGAAGACTCCTCCGCATGAGGTTAAGAAGCCTGATATTTCTATGATGTCTTGGAAGAAAGCTAAAGTTGTAGTTGAAGCCGGTCAGTCTGAAGGATGGGGTCAAGTGCTTGATCTGCCTATAAAGCATGATTACTTTGGTCTTGATTACAAGCCTTTTCAGATACCTCAGAAGGGAACAACTTTGAAGACTCAAGGTCCTATCAAGTTTTCCAGTGCGAGAATTATTCATGATGGTCAGATTCATGCTGTGAAGGACGATGTTGACAATGACTGTGACATGGATAATTGGATCCGCCCATGTGTCTCAGGTCAAGAGCTCGCTAATTGGTCATCCGTGGATATCATACAAGTCACTCTAGCTCAAGAGTAATTCTCCTTTGTTTAATCGCTTGTGTTAATTCCTACGCTCTGCCCAAGGCATAATGAACTTTTTGTAAGGCCTCATTATGCCATTTGCAATTTCTATCATCAATAAAGGACGTTTTGCATTCAAAGATTTTGCTCGTTGTCTTTATTTTTTTACTTTATTATATTTTCCAAAAAAATGGCAATGTTTTATTTTCTTTTTCTTTTGTTTTCATCACCCACATTCTAAAATAAAAGCATGAACCCACATTCATGCAAATCCATCACTGTAGATTCCATTGATAACGATACTGTTATGGCTTATTATGACTTAAAAAATACAATTTACCATGCTGAAGAGGAGTGTGAAGAAGATTGTAAACTCCCTGAGGAGTTAGCCAGATTGTTAAAGCAAGAGGAAAAGGTTATTCTACCACACCAGGAATCCGTGGAAGTTGTGAATCTTGGCACTGAGGACGTAAAGAAAGAAGTCAAGGTTGGGGCTGCTTTAGAAGAGGGTGTGAAGAATACATTAATAGAGATGCTACGAGAGTATGTGGATGTATTTGCATGGTCATACCAAGACATGCCTGGACTTAATACAGATATTATTATACATCGTCTGCCTCTCAAAGTGGGTTTTCATCCTGTAGTGTGCGATTTTTGTCGATGACGCGACCACCTTATCGCCATGGGTTTCTCCTCACCGCAATGGTGGGAGTTGGGTGCTACTTTCTGATTTCTTATTTATCCTGTGAAGCTGGAAAGGAAAGGGGAGCTATCTCAAACTAACCTTGCAGGCAAATGTTTAACTGAACAAATGCTTTAAAGAGATCGGGGAGTTCGGGGTCAGGTTATACAATGGAGAGTTGTCAATTACCCATCCTATATATGGTTATCCACAAGTTGTTAGCAATTTTCCTTACTGCTTTCTACTTACTGGTGTTTATCTGTTGATTGGGAAAGTTTCTTCTTTGGGAATGTTTGAGAGAGAGAGAGAGTTTTTGTTGATTTTGGGTTTTCCGAGGTTTTTGATGAGTATGTGAAGGTACTGGACCTAAAGTTTTTGATTGGTGTGCTCTCTAAGATTTCGCAATCTTATGCCTACGTATTCCCGTTAAATATAAACAGGGAAATCAGAGCAATCGTAGTTCCTCTTATTCTATGGGAGGAAAGATATATTTTGGTGTCTTGTTTAAAGCCCAAGATTGAAGCTAAAAGGATATTTGTGTCTTATTCAAAGCCCAAGATTGAAGCTAAAGATTTGACTGAGAGAGAATTTGTTATCTCAAAAGGGAGACATCTCGTCTGCTTATCACAACTGTTGGGTGACTGATTATAAAGGAGAATTACTTTAACTGGGATATAAGAATCCAGCAATGCCATAATTTCCTTTATGAGGATTTGTCTTGAAGGAAAAAATTTTAACTCAGTGTAGAGCAATGCCATTTTTCCTTAGGAATCTTTCATGCTAAGAGAGGGACAGTGGCGTGGATGTAAATAATCCAGAGGCTTGCCGCTTACAACAATTAGATGAAAGAAGGGGATTTACCAGGATAAGAGATGGACTACAGCTTAGATTCTTGAATCAACAAGTGTGCCACTTATAGCAGTTATCTGGGATTAAGGTTTATTTTGATTTATCTATTTTGATATGTGATATACAAAGAAATGTCTTCCTACAGAGAGGCTTTGATTTCCTCTGAGGGGATGTTGATTTTTGTGTGCCTTGATCAAAGCCCAAGGTTGAAGCTAAGAGATTGATTGACTCCACTGGGGCGATTATTATCTGTATTGTACAAAGCCTAAGATTGAGGCTAAAAAGAGACTGACTCTTTGGGGGATATCATTATACAAAGCCTAAGAGGAGGCTGAAAGTTGACTTTTCTGAGGAAATATTTTGTTTATCTTGTACAAAACCCAAGATTGAGGCTAAAAAAAATATTTTTGACTCCACTGGGGAATATTTGTATGTGTCTTGTACAAAGCCCAAGATTGAGGCTAAAATGAAATTTGACTGACTCAGCTGAGAATATCTTAAGTGTCTTGTACAAAGCCCAAGATTGAGGCTGAAAGAAGATTGTCTCTGCTGGAGAGTATGATTTGTCTTAGACAAAGCCCAAGATTGAGGCTGAAAAGAGGATTGACTCTGCTTAGGGAAATTTATATGGTGTCTTGTACAAAGCCCAAGATTGAGGCTAAAAAGAGACTGACTCGACAAGAGAGTTTTTTATGGTGACTTGTACAAAGCCCAAGATTGAGGCTGAAAAGAGGTTGACTCAACAAGAGAGTGTTTATGTGGTGTCTTGTACAAAGCCCAAGATTGAGGCTGAAAAGAGGTTGACTCAACAAGAGAGTGTTTTTATGGTGTCTTGTACAAAGCCCAAGATTGAGGCCGAAAAGAGACTGACTCAACAAGAGGGTGTTTTTATCTGTCTTGTACAAAGCCCAAGATTGAGGCTGAAAAGAGACTGACTCAACAAGAGAGTGTTTTTATGGTGTCTTGTACAAAGCCCAAGATTAAGGCTGAAAAGAGACTGACTCAACAAGAGAATGTTTGTATCTGTCTTGTACAAAGCCCAAGATTGAGGCTGAAAAGAGATTGACTCTACAAGAGAGTGCTGAAAAAGTTGTTTGACTTAACAAGAGAATGCTTTTGAGGATAACTTTGCTGAGGAAAATCATTATACAAAGCCTAAGAGGAGGTTGTCTTCTGCTGAGGATTATTGAGATCCAGAGGTAGGTCCAAGTCGGGGAATCAACTCTTGCTGAGGATAGAAGAGTTGAGGTATAAGATGCCTTGAGGTTCTGATTTGGGATAGTGTTATACTGATGATAAGCTGACCCTAGTTGGGGAAATTTGGGATGAAAGACTGAGTTTTAGATCCTATGAGGGTTTTAACTCTACTGGAAATTGGTTGAATGACCAGGTTTTTTCCTATGTTTGTAGGGAACTTGAGAATTTCTTTGAGATCCAAGAGGAGATTAGACTGTCCAAGTCTACTGGCATGGAAGAGTTTATCTTTGTAAGATGCCCAAGAGGAGGTCTGTGCTTTAAAGGATGAGAATCAACCCTTAAATTGGTCAGAGGTTTTGACTCTTCGGAAAAACTGCTCTAACAAAGGATGACTAAGTTCTGTCCTATACCTTTAAGAGGTTTTCAGGGTCCTTGTATTAGCCCAAGAGAAGGCATGAGAACTTCTAAGAAGCCGGAGGGTCCTTGTACAAAGCCCAAGAGGAGGCTGGGATGCTTTTAGGAAGCCTGTGGGTCCAAACTTAAGAAAAGTTCAAGAAAAGTTTCACTGGGAATAATCTTTTCTTTAATGAACAGTTCTAGGGTTTGAAAAAATTCAAGAGAGGTTTCACCGGGAATTAATCCTCTCTGGGGAAATGAACTTCTTTTACAATTTTCTATTAGTGACAGTCTAAGAAAAGTTTCACCGGGAATAATGCCTTTCTCTTTGTTCCATATTGTATAAGCCCAAGAGGAGGCAAGACTGTATCTGGAATTCCTATGGGGAACTAGTTTTGACTGTGTTGAAAGAGTGGCCACTGGCTTTATCTAATCTTAGACCTAATTGCTGGGGAAAACTCTAAGCAGATCTATACAAGCATATATATATATATACAGATGAAATATATACTGTATGTAAAAGAGGGTAGGAGGACTTACAGGTGAGCAAGCTTCCAGTACAAACAAATATATATATGTGCAAGTATGTAAAAGAAAGTTGTTTAAAACTTACAGGTGAGCAAGCTTCCATTGTAACAACTGTATGGTTAGTTGTTCAAGAAATTAAAGAAAAGTTTTGATAACAACTATGAATTTGAACCTAAATCAAAGGGGAAGTTGTTTTGAAAAGATTGTTGGGGGCTTATACTCAAGGAGAGGCCCAGATGAAAAACAGTAATCGTATCGTTGATCAGAGAATTATATCGGGACTTATATAATGACTGAGGCCCAAATTATTGTATTTACAAAGAGGTTGGGTCTTATACTCTATTAGAGGCCCAAAAGTTTATTTGTGTACAAGATATGGGGCTTACAACTCAAGGAGAGGCCCAGAAACAACAGTGATCGCACCGTTGTTTTTGAAAACTGCATTGGGACTTATACAATGACTGAGGCCCAAAATTATTTAAGTACAAAAGAGAGTTGAGTCTTACACTCTATTAGAGGCCCAAAGTATTTGAAAAAGAAAAGAAATGGTACTTACAACACAATTTTTGTTTGGAAAACGGCGATCGCGCCGAGATTTTTGAAACCGTGTCAGGACTTATACAATGAATGAGGCCCAAATTATTTATTTGCAAAGGTATGGGACTTACACTCTATCAAGAGGCCCAAAGTGTTTCTTTCAAAATTTAAAATCAATAGGAAACCCTAATTTTAAATTAAAATGACATTTTTCAAAGGAAATTTAAATAAAAAATGATAAAAATATCAAATATATTCAAAAACAAATTGTATACTTTGAAAAATATTTTGAAAAATCATGTTCAATTACATGAAACTTTGAAATTAATTTGGAATGAAAAATCAAAATGGAAATTTCATTTTAAAATGTTTAAGAACAAATAAAAATGAAATTAATTACAAAAATTCTAACTACATTAAAAAATATATAAATTGGATTTTTTTGTAAAATAAAATATTTAAACATTTTTGTGAATTTTGAGAAAAAGAATCAATTCAAAAACACAAATATTCAGAGAGAAATTACTTTTTGAATCAATTAACAAAAATATCAAAATATTCAAAAATTCAAAAATTTGAAAAAAGGCGCCAAGAACACTAAGTTCTTGCCCGCGTGCCCTGTTTCTGCATATTTACATTTTCTCACTTTTCTCTATGATTTCTCAATGGTTTTGCACGATTCAAGTACCAATCTTGTTCGTTTTTGCACAAGGATCACAACCATATAGTTTAATTGCATTTATATTAAGTATGGAGGAAGAAATCAACAGAAACCTCAAGAATCCTAATTTCAGCATGAACACAGTGAAATTCCATACACGATGGATTCATGGCAATTGATTGAGGGTTATTACTCTACATACATGCATAAACAAGATGGTAACTCAAAAATTCATTCATGATGCATGGATCATAGAGTTTGAAGGGTTCAGGCTTACCTCTTGCAGCTGGGGATCGAGTTTGATGATGAAGGTGTTGCAGCTAGGTTCCAATGATCTGGACAGCTTACTTAGGTGCCAAGGAGTGTGTTTGAATACTTGGAGTGGATTGAAATAAGCTGGAACTGGTTGTGGTACCTCAACTGCAACTCTGTCAAGAACTTGAGCAATTGGATGGTGATTTTGTGAATTTGATGTTCCAGATGTGATTTTGTGTTATGGGTCACTCATATATGATGTTTATGAGGTGTGTGTATCATTGGTTTGGTTGGAATCACTCTCAATCTCAAAATCCGATAGTGACTTGAGTTAGAAGGCAAAATTGGAGTGAAGAAAAGATTTTAAGTAAAGCATCAGTTTGGGTGTTTTGGTGTACTCAAATTGATCACAAATGAGCTCTATTTATAGTAGAGCAAGTTTGCTTTGGCTGCAATAGTGAATGGCAACTGCAATAGGTCTGTTGGCAAATGGTGATCAAATGGAATCTCAAGTCTCCTCTAGCCCTTGACTTGAGGTTAGAGCACAGGCTAGGGGTTCTCTGATTCAGAGATAAGGCTTGACTGAACTTGGATAACATTGTCTTGATGAATTCCACCTCTATGCATCAATTAAATGCTTGGAAACAAAATTGACCATTTGAAGCATCTTGAATTTTAGGAGTGTCATGCCTAAACATAGATCCATGGACTTGTGAGGTTGGTGGATCAGTGTTTGTCCCTTGCTTGTTCCCCCTTGAGGTGTGCAGATGGATAACCATGCTTGTCATGGCACAAATTGATTAATTTGAGCAACAAAGCACAAATCTGCCTTGCAAAAATCAGTGAAAAGTGCCATTTTCAATGGATCATATCTCCTTGCTCAGGTTGAGTTATGGGAGGCTCTTGTACTTTTTAAAGAGCCCTCATATGGTACTATCCATGTATGATCATAGTTTGTTTTGAAACTATTTGGATTCCATTGAAAAATCCTCATGAACATTGATGTTCAGGGCTGGTAAATTAGGCAAATTTTTACTAAGTGTTGAAAAATGTCATTTTCTTCATTTTTGTCATTTTGATCACTCCATAACTTAAAATTCATGAAGAATTGGAGTTTGAGGTAGTTGAAGCTTTTGTAGAATGTAGGAAGACCTACAAATCAAGCTTTGGATCACCCAAAATGGCTGCTTGGATCACAAGTTATGATCCTTGGAAGTTGGTACCAAAATCATTAAATTTAGTAACTTAGAAAAATTTTCAATTTTTCAAGATTACCCCTTTTACAAGTTATCTTGGTTTCTTGACCAATTCTTGTTCAAATGACATTATAAGTCATATTTTATGAAATATGAGTCATAAGGATCATTTTTGCCAAAAAAGTCATGTTTTGACTTTTGGCTCCTGAGCGATTCGGCGCGTAAAAACCCTAATTCCCGACTTTTGGGGAATGTAACCTCTGAGGGTACCTTAGCTTTGCAAATGGATCCTTAGGGTTATTTTGAGCATATTGAGTCACATGTTGAAGGCTTGGCTCATCCTCTTGTGAAAATCTCACTCTGGAGGTCCCAGTCGTCTAAAACCCTAATTTGGCGACATCGGTGTAGCGAGGCTCAAAACACTTGGAATGTCACAACTGTGTGCTTAATTTTTGATGTGTGGGTCCTCTTATTCCTTTGTGATGTTTAGACAAGTTGAAGATCATGTCATTTCTTGATTGATCTTTTGTCTAAATGTTCTGGGAGGGCCCAAAACCCTCATTCTTTGATTGTGGTGGATGCTCAACTATCTATGGGAGATTGATGAGGCATAAAGGTACATCCTTATTGTGGTGATGATTTGCACAATGATGGGAAATCTTGGTGGTCAAAATTTGGGGTATGACAGATGCCCCTATTTAATCTTCTTGGACCCGAAGGTGTGAATGGCGAAGATATTCGGACATTCAGGGTGCAAGAGGATTAAATATCAGAATACACGAAATTTTGACGGTGGTTATGAATGGCAGTTTGCTCATCCATCTTCTTTTACTAAGCAATGATGCTTAGAAAAGGGTAAAAATTTCCCTCGATCCTGGTCTTCAGCCAAGGAACTGGTCTCAGTTTCTGATATAAACTTCCCCTCGATCCTGGTATTCAGCCAAGGAACTGATCTTAGTTTCTTCTTGTCGAGTTTCTTCCTTGACAAGGGATGCTATGTGTAGCGGTCTTCATCAAACTTCTCACCGAGTTTCCTACTGGGGAGACGCCATTTGATGGAAAAGTTTTGAGGTCAGACTTGCTGAGGGTACCCATTAGTCTGAGTTGTATAGGTGTGCAAACTTCTCTGTTTGAGAGACGCCATTTGTTGACTTTACTGGGAAAAATGAGTCTTTTGAGAGACTATTTTTCGCTTGGGGATATTACAACATAATTTTATTTGAGATCTTCTCGGAGAAATGCCATGTGATGTAATCCAATTTTGAGGTGCTGATGATTTCATTAACATTGACTTTCTTGGGAGAAAAACCAATGTGTTGCTGAGAGTCTTCGGTTGAGAGGCTTTCTCGGGAAAGCGAAAATATCATCTTCAATGGTGAAGAGTGACGTTTGTCGAATGTCTTCTTGCCTTTCAGAGGTTCAAGTTATCAAATTGGTTGAGGACCGTCTCCAATCCAGAAATAAACTGGGGAGAGAGATTGTTTTAGATGATACATTTCCTGACGAGGAAAGAACTGACAACTCTATCGAGAGGACTTTTATCACTTGGGAGATGAATATGACCAAAGTGATAGTAATGCAATATAATTATGAATGTGAATCAAATATGCAAGATGTATGTATGTTTATGCTGACAAAACTGACGCGACATACAGACTAATAGATGAACACGAGTGGATACTCGGCCACGGCGGGGGATAAAAAGTATCACTGGTTCAAAATAGCAATCTTGCCCAGCTTGGGAAAGACGGTCCCCGTGGGGAGGAGAGAATCGTCAATCGGTCTTAAGAGATGCAAACTCTGTCGGGGATCTCAGATGAAACATGGCATCTGAAACAGTTGATCCTTCATTCAGGTGCACTGGTTTAGAAGGAGTACTTTGATTCTGCACTTTGAGGTTTAATCACTTCTGGAGAAGCTATCGATGTTATTTTCGATGTTCATCAGTAAAAAAGAATTGCCATCTTTATTTTAAAAGCAGAAAAATATTTTGACAAGTAAATTCATTTTTGTTTTATTTCAAGAATCGTTGATCATGTTAAAATGTCATTCTGAAAAGCTAAAACAAGTGAGAATTGCAAACAAAAGCACTAGGGTTCAAATTTTATTGATAGAATGGAAATCAGCCAAGCGGATGATCCCATAGAGTATTTACAAAGTTTAGAAAATGGTAATTTTAAGGGAAAGGGGCTACATTTAAAACATAACGACCGTTATCCTTCTACCAACTTCGAATTCTAGACATCCTAAGCTTCAGTCGAAGATGACCTTGACTGGAAGTTTTCCTGATGGATGGCATTACTGCTAAGGAGTTGAACTGATCAGACGTAGTTACTTGCCATTAATCCCTAACTTTTTCCTGGATTGTACTTTGAGATTTCCAATCCATCGGGATGATTTTTTTGCTTATGTCTCTAATTTTTGCCTGGACCTCCCTTTCAGGTTTTCAATCCACCGAGACGTTTTATTTATTTATTTAATATTTAGGTGAAGTATTTCTTGACCACATCAACATTTGTGGGGTGGGTAAACTCCTCTCCATCCATGGTTGCGAGTCTCAAGGCACCGCCTGAGAAGGCTTTCTTGACCACATAGGGGCCGTCATAATTCGGAGTCCATTTGCCCCGGGAATTAGTGAGAAATGATTGTATCTTCTTGAGCACGAGGTCTCCTTTTATGAAAACACGGGGTCAGACCTTTTTGTCAAACACTTTCTTCATTCTTTGCTGATACAACTGACCATGGCATAGAGCCGTTATTCACTTTTCTTCTATCAGATTCAGTTCATCGTGTCGACTTTGACACCATTCGGCTTCTGTTAGCTTAGCTTCCATCAATACCCGGATTGATGGGATCTCTACTTCTATGGGGAGCACTGCCTCCATGCCATACTCTAGAGAGAAAGGGGTTGTCCCTGTTAAAGTGCGAACAGATGTACGATAACCGTGAAAAGCAAAAGGCAGTATTTTGTGCCAGTCTTTGTAGGTTACAACCAACTTTTGAACAATATTCTTGATGTTCTTCTTAGCCGCTTCTACTGCTCCATTCATCTTAGGTCGGTAGGGAGATGAGTTATGGTGTTCGATCTTGAACTCAACACACAACTCTTTCATCATCTTGTTGTTCAAGTTGGATCCATTGTCAGTAATGATCTGGCTGGGAACACCATAACGGCAAATGAGATTGTTTTTGATAAACTGGACCACCACTTGTCGGGTTACATTGGTGTATGATGCTGCTTCGACCCACTTGGTGAAGTAGTCAAGGGCTACCAAGATGAACCGATGTCCGTTCGAAGCCTTAGGTTCGATCATGCCAATCATATCGATTCCCCATATGGAAAAAGGACATGGGGAAGAAAGAACTTTGAGATACGTTGGCGGTACATGGATCTTGTCTGCGTATATTTGACAGTTGTGACATCTTCTCATGTACTTGTAGCTTTCGAATTCCATGGTCTACCAATAGTATCCAGCACTTAGAATTTTTCTCGCCATCGTGTATCCGTTGGCATGAGTGCTAAAGGATCCTTCGTGAATCTCTTATACCAGCATGTTTGCTTCTGGTATGTCTACGAATCGAAGCAAGTCCATGTCAAATTTTCTCTTATAGAGTGTATCACCGCTCTGGAAGAAGTTTCCTGCCAACCTTCTGAGGGTTTTCCTGTCTTTTCTTGATGCCCCAGGTGGGTACTCTTGTTTCTGAAGGAAGCACTTGATATCGTGATACCAAGGTTTGTCATCTATGACTGCTTCAATTGCGAAGATGTAAGCGGTCCTTTCAAGGCGCATTATGTCAATCTTAGGTACGTCGTTCCATTGACCTACACTAATCATGGAAGATAAAGTGGCTAGTGCATCAGCCATGTGATTCTCTTCCCGAGGGATGTGATGAAACTCGATTCTGTTGAAGAATGGTAACAACCTTCTCGCGTAGTCTTTGTAAGGAATCAGTCCTAATTGGTATGCGTTCCAATCTCCTTTGATCTGATTGATAACCAGGGCTGAGTCTCCATACACATCCAAGTTCTTGATCCTTAAGTCGATCGCTTCTTCGAGACCCATAATACAAGCTTCGTATTTGGCCTCGTTGTTTGTGCACTTGAATGTCAATCGAACAGTGAAAGGAATATGGGTACCCTGAGGTGTAACCATGATTGCCCCAATTCCGTTTCCATAGATGTTGACAACTCCGTCAAATATTAGTCCCCATTGGGAACCTGGTTCTGGCCCTTCACTGGGTAGCGGTTCATCACAATCTTTCATTTTAAAGTACATGACATCTTCGTCTGGGAAGTCAAATCTGATTGATTCCAGATCATCAGAGCAGGCTTTTCAAAGACGTACTTGATTGGATCCATTTCTGAGATTAACCAAGTAGTGTGGCAAATCATGTACTGGTGAAGACGTTTAAGGTGTGAAAAATGCAAGAAAGGGGGGTTTGAATTGGTTTTTCAAAAATAATTGTTTCTTTGAGTAACTTTCTTTGTTAAAAACTTTTCCCTTTTTCTAAAGAACAACGGCTTAGTTAAACAAAAATATAAACATGTTATGTTTATACTAGTTCACTTGAGAATCTCTCAAGTTAGTCTAGTCCACCCGCCAAGGTGATTTTGCCACTCTCAACGAGGTCTTAATCCACTATTCAACAAAATAGTACACTGCACGAGCTACACAGCTGGTGACTAACAACAACCTCTAGAACATACACGTTCTAGACTTCTCAAGTAATCCAACCACTCAGGTCTTACTCAAGGCACAACCTCTAAGACACTCATCCTAGACTTCTCAAGAGATCTAATCACTAAGACTCTCTTAAGGAATACAACTTTAAGTTTTAACACAGTGAGTTTACAGAGAATTGCTTCTTATCAAGTTGATAATGTAAACAAGCTTTTAGACTAGAAATGACTTAAGAAAGAATGGAGTTAGAAAGTATGTCGTTGTTCGCATGTGTATCTTTCTTCAAGTCTTTGAGCTTCCTTTTATAGCCGAGTGAAAAGAGCCGTTGAAATGAAATCATGATAGCTAAGTAGGCTTACGGCTTGGATGCGTGAAGACAGGTACAAAATCTTCTGCATGCAGCGCGTCCTGTCTGTGTCAGATTGTCTTGTTTATATTACGCACAGTCTTCAAGAATTTTAACGTTGTAATGTGGTACAGCTGTACAGTGTGGCAGTTATTCTTGGCTTCTCAACTTCAGAGGCTTTTTGTGAGCGTGAGTAAGAAGGGAAAACATTGTATGGTTCTTGTGATTATCAAGTCTTCGACTCATCAGAACTTGTCTTTTGAACCTTGTTCTCTAAATCCACTTTCTTCATATCCAGAGGCTTCTGATGTTAATTTGATGAAGAATGAGTGGAATCTTTATAGCAGAATATCTGATGCTTCAAGTCTTCCGTTGATGGAAGAAGTCCATTAGGAATCAGTCTTCAGAACTTCAGCACTTGGCCTTTAAGAGCGTTGTCCTTTTCTGCTTTAAGTCTTCCGAATCTTCAGAGCCTGTCTTCGAAGTCTTCAGAACTCCTTGTTTAAAAATTGTGAGGCTTCAGCAATTTGACTTTGTTCCATCATAACCCTTGTCTCATCTTCGAATTGAGTTATGTTCTTCGAAGCATCTTACATTAAGCATTGCGCTAAATTATAGAAGCAGAACCTGTTTGCTAGGTTCTCACACATAACAACATTAGTTTCACAAAATTGTTCATACAAATATTCATCTGTTATCATCAAAACTTTAGAGATAATATTGCAGAACCAAATCTTGTTCTCACAATTTCCCCCTTTTTGATGATGACAAAACTATATAACTTGATGACACAATTTTGATATATATAACACAAAGAAGATGAAAAGGTTTTTAGGGTAGCTTATCCTTTTTATGAAGTGCTCCCCCTGAGTATTAGACTAAGGTTCTTGCAAGGGCTCCCCCTGACTTTATTAACCTTCATCATCAGAACTCTGAGTATTAGACTAAGCAGCATTGTTTTTCAGAGAATGACTATAATCAAAATTATCACATTCATACTCTCCCCCTTTTTGTCATAAATCAAAAAGATTAAAACAGTGATGTCCAAGGGTGAAAAACACATAACTAAAGCTTAAAAGAAAACAGAGATTTATTTGTTGTCAGAGGAAAGTTTGTCCCAGATTTTCTTCATCATGATCTGAAGATTTTCATTGATAGTATCTTACTTGTCAAACCTTTCTCTGAAGTTCTTCTGTTCTGTTCTGATTTCATCAACGGCATCTCCCACATGCTTGATAACAGGATCAGAGGTGGAAGCAATCATAACACTTTCTTTAGCTCTTTCAGCCTCTACAGCTTCTTGTGCCTTTCTAGCAGCTTGCTCTTCGGCTTCTTTAGCAGCTTTTTCTTCAGCTTCTTTCTTCTTAGCAGCTAAGAACTTGAGTACTCTGACTCTTGCTTCAGCTTCTGCTCTCTCCTAAGCTTTTGCTAGTTCAGCAGTTATGGTTGTGTTTGAAAAACTTGTAATTCTTGTAAGTTCCATGTCTAGCCATTTTTGAAAACTTTGACATGCACTTTCAAGCTCCATGAGCTTTGTGCTTGTACAAAGTTCCGCTCTTAACCTAGCAAACTTCTCAAGTGCTTTGTCATGAAATTGACTTGTACATTCTTCAAAGGAAGTTAGAGGTGGAGTATTGTAGACAACCAGAGCAAGGTTGGATTTATCAGAGTTGGTTTCTGATGGTGGTTGCTGAGATAAGTTAATCTCAATAGCAGCGGGTTCTGGTGGTTGTTGTTGATTGTTAGGAGAGGTGACTTCTAGATTGTCAAAGTTCATGAGGTTTTCAGGTAAGATAATTTCTAGAGACTCATAGGAGGTTCCCTCAGAACTAGATTCAGTAATGGGAGCTAGAGATTCAAAGATTTGGTTTGTTGGTTCTAGTTCATTTGGCTGAATTGTTGAGGTAGTTGTCGTTGAAACAATCTCGGACAGGATTGGGGTAGTTATTGAAGGACTGCTGGTTGATTGATTAATGGTTGGTAAAGGAATAGAGAAAGATGGAGGTTTAAACTTTACTTGTGGATTGGAGGTAGAGGTGATTGATTGTGCAGCAACAGATGGATTTGCATCAACTTTATTGATTTTCTCAAGAAGAAGGGCTTCTTTTCTGGAGATTACATTTTCATCCTTTTTCTTCTTTTTACCCTCTGCATTCTCTTCAGCAAGCTTCCTCTTACTCCTGGTAGTATAGGGACAACTTCTTCAATTTTGGATTTTGCTTCTCTCATTATGGCAATGTAAGAGGCTATTGCTGTTGGATTATCTTCTTTGCGGTAGAATGGATAGTTTCCCACTGGATTCCTAATCTTTTTCACCGTGTCAGGAGAAATAGGTGTTGGTTTCACCTCTACATTTGCAATCATCTTCATATGTTTAAGATTTACAGCATTGAAAACTTCTCCAACTCTTTTATTCAGATACTCCGTGAAATTTGCTTCCTTGGTCAGATAATCCTCTAATCTGCATTCAACCAGGATGTCAGAGATAAGTCTTCCAAAGGGAATGTAATTGACAATCTTCTTTTCTGGTGAGGCCGTTGTTCTGGTTTTCCGTACCATATCCCTTAAATAGTAGAATAGAATGGAGGGAAGGCACATTTTCTCATGTTTGTGCAGGTAGTACAGCATGTGTTTTTGATTTGCGTTGGCAAAATCTGTAGCACTCATTGTCGGTCTTGGATTGATGCATCCAATAATGATCTTGTGCCAGATCCTTAGGTTGTCACGCAAGTTTTTACTTTTGTAATCCGTTGTTCCTGATTGACAACTCTTGAAGATGGCTTTGTTGATGGCTGACTCATATTTCTCAGTTTTTTCGTACACCCTCTTTCCTTCCAAGAACTTTAATCCTAGTAATTCGGAGATAGATCTTTCAGTGATGATGATTTTCTGCTCCAGAATAAAAGATACCACATGGAATTCGTCTGTATCTGCATGTCTCTAGAATCCTTTCACTAGATCATCAAAGCATGGACCTCTTAGTCTATCAAATTAATTCTTCCATTCTTGAGCGCCCAATTGATCAATTAGGTTAAACCCATTATCAGATAGGTTGTCGAAATCAACATCTAGTTCTTTCAGAACAGTTAGGTCATTTGCATGAGTCACACATGTCACAGAGCGAGTTCTCTGGGTGACATGGTTTGCATTAATTGAGGGAAGATTTAATGGATCTGAACCAACTGGTTCAGCCGTTGATAGAGTAGTAGTGTGTGTGATTGATGAGGATGGTAGTTCTCTGGAGATTTAAACAGTGTCTTGTTGATGAGTGTTCATCCTTACGGTGGTAAGAAGGAATGAGGATTGATCTTTGAGTTGATTTTGAGGGAGTGATAGACAGAGAGAGAATTAGATGAGAGTTGATTAACTTTTTAGGGTTTGTGAGAAGAAAAGAATTTTTCGAGGGTTTAAGGGACAGATACACTCTTGAGGGGATAAGCTAATAAATGTGATAAAGTTGAGTCAATCTTGAGAGAAATGTTGTTCATTTAATTTGAATAGTTAAAATGACTTAATTTTACTTAAATCACGTGCAAAAATATTTTTCGAAAATATGACATGTGACAAAATTATCAGAACTTGAGATGCGTTAAGAGAGTGGTTCTGATGAAAAATGTTTTTCTCATGAGGTTCTGAATATGTTTTATTCTGAACAGTATTTCATATTCAGGTGTGTTAAAATGATTAGAAATCTATCTTCAGTTAAGGGTTTTGTGAAAATGTCAGCCCACTGATGGTCTGTATCAATGAATGTTAAGTATAGAATTCCCTTCTGAACATAATCCCTAATAAAGTGATGTTTTATTTCAATGTGTTTAGCCCTAGAATGAAAAATTGGATTTTTACTTAAGCAGATAGCAGTAGTATTATCACAGAAGATAGGAATGTTACTCTCATATATCTGATAGTCTTCCAGCTGATTTTTCATCTATAGCATTTGAGTACTGCATAAGGAAGCTGATATGTATTCTGCTTCAGCTGTTGAGAGAGCAATTGTAGATTGTCTCTTGCTTGACCATGAGATTAAATTGCTTCCTAAGAACTGACAGTTCCCTGATGTGCTCTTTCTTTCTAATCTGTCTCCGGCATAATCTGCATCGCAGTAACCAGAAAGAGTATACTCTGATGTTTTCTTATACATCGGGCCAAGGTTAGTTGTTCCTTTCAGATACCTTAGAATTCGCTTGACAGCGGTTAAATGTGATTCTCTTGGATCTGATTGGAATCTAGCACATAGATGTACACTGAATAATATATCAGGTCTAGAAGCAGTTAGATATAAGAGAGAACCTATCATACCACGATGGAGTTTTTGACAAACCTTAACTCCTATTTCTTCCTTTCCCATGACACACGTTGGATGCATTGGTGTTTTAGCAATGTTGCAATCCGTCATATTGAACTTCTTCAGAAGTTCTTTTGTGTACTTGGTTTGATGAATGTAAGTGGCCTCTGATCTTTGATCAATCTGAATTCCAAGAAAGAACTTTAGTTCTCCCATGAGGCTCATTTCAAATTCGGCCTGTATTAACTTTGAAAATTCTTGAGATAAAGCAGAGTTAGCAGAACCAAAAATAATGTCATCAACATAGATTTGAACAATGAGAATGTCATTCTTATATGTCTTGCAGAAAAGTGTTGTGTCAACCTTTCCTCTAGTAAAATTGTTTTCTAGTAATAACTTGCTCAATCTTTCATACCAAGCTCTGGGAGCTTGTTTTAAACCATAGAGTGATTTTTTAAGTTTAAAAACAAAGTCTGATTTTTCTGAATTTTCAAAACCAGGAGGTTGTTTGACATAAACTTCTTCTGATATATAACCATTTAAGAATGCGCTCTTAACATCCATTTGATATAGAGTGATGTCATGATTTACTGAAAAGGATATTAGCAAACGTATTGCTTCAAGTCTTGCAACTGGAGCAAATGTTTCATTGTAGTCAATTCCTTCCCGTTGACTGTATCCTTGAGCAACAAGTCGTGCTTTGTTTCTGACAACTTCTCCTTTTTCATTTAGCTTGTTCCTAAATACCCACTTGGTTCTTATGACATGAACATTCTTGGGTTTAGAAACTAGATCCCAAACATCATTTTTGGAGAACTGGTTGAGTTCATCTTCCATAGCCAGAACCCAGTCTTTTTCCATGAGAGCTTCTTCAATTGTGGCTGGTTCTATCAACGATACTAGTCCTACAAGTGTTTCTTCTGATGGTCTAAAGGCTGATCTGGTCCTGATAGAAGCATCTTTGTTACCCAGAATTAGTTCCTCAGGATGTGATGTGGACAATCTTCTTCTTCGTTGAGATGGGGTATTTGGAGTTACTTCAGTGGTTTCTGGTGTAGGATCTTGCTGTTCTTTGACTTCCTCTACCTTTTCCTTAGGTTCAGAGAATCTGATCTCTAAATCTGCAAGTTTCTCAACTAGCTCTGAGTTTTCTGAGTCAGGCTTGTCATTGAATCTAACATGAATGGATTCCTCCATAATTCTTGATTCTGTGTTGTAAACTCTGTAGCCTTTCGAGCGTTCAGATTATCCCAACAACAGACACTTCTGTGCTTTGGAATCAAATTTGCTAAGATTCTCTTTAGTGTTAAGCATAAAACAGACACATCCAAACGGATGAAAATAGGAAATGTTGGGTAATTTATTCTTCCACAATTCATATGGAGTTTTATTCAAGATAGGTCTTATAGAGATTCTATTTTGAATATAGCATGCTATGTTGATTGCTTCTGCCCAGAAATGTTTAGTTATGTCAGTTTCTTGGATCATGGTGCGAGCCATTTCTTGGAAAGTTCGATTCTTTCTTTCTACAACTCCGTTTTGTTGTGGACTTCTAGGGCAAGAAAAATCGTGAGATATTCCATACGAATTAAAAAGTTACTCAAAGTTTTTATTTTCAAATTCTCCACCATGATCACTTCTCACTTTGACTATTTTACAATTTTTCTCATTTTGTACTTGAGTGCAGAAGGAAGCAAACACAGAATGTGATTCATCCTTGTGTTTTAAGAATTTTACCCATGACCATCTGCTGTAATCATCAACGATGACTAGTCCATATTTCTTACCATTGAGAGAGGCCATTTTTACAGGACCAAACAAATCAATGTGAAGAATTTCCAACGGTCTGGAGGTGGAAACAACATTTTTAGCTTTGAAAGAGGTTTTTGAAAACTTTCTTTTCTGACATGCTTCACAAAGAGCGTCTGAAGAATATTTCAGATTTGGCAAGCCTCTAACAAGACCAAGCTTGTTAAGCTGAGAGATTCTTCTCAGACTGACATGGCCAAGACGTTTGTGCCAGACCCATTGCTCTTCGTTTACAGAAAGAAGACATTTTACATTTTGATGTTTTAAATCAGATAACTTAATTTTGTAAGTGTTGTTTTTCCTCTTTCCGTTGAATAGGACAGATCCATCCTTCTGACTTACAGCTTTACAAGATGTTTGATTAAAAATGAGATCATAACCACTGTCGCTAAGTTGGCTTATTGACAACAGATTATGCATTAGACCTTCTACTAACAGAACATTTTTAATGGAAGGAAGCTTACCATTTCCAACGGTTCCGGAGCCAATGATTCTTCCTTTCTGATATACTCCTAAACCGACAACGCCTCCATGTTTAAGTTTCAGATCTTGGAACATAAGCCTTTCTCCCTTCATGTGTCGCGAGCACCCACTGTCCAGGTACCATGACTGGTGTTTCAATTGAGCTATTAAGGATATCTGCAACATAAATTATCTTGTTTTTAGGTACCCATTTTGTGGGTCCTTTCACATTAGTTTTTCTAAAGGTTCTGACCCCTTTAGATTTCCTTACGTTATCAAAACGGTGTGGAGTTTGTGCATAGTATTTGTGTTTAGAGTACTTCTTTAGTGGATGTGTTCGTGTAATCCTAGAGTTTTAACCTTTTGGTTCTGAATGCTTAAGATTAGTACCAAAGGGAGTAAACTGTTTGGACAGAGGTATTATTTTGATGTTTTTGGTTTCATCATATGGTTGAGATGGTCCTGAATATCCTAGACCTCTACTACCATTTCTACTGACTCCATAGATTAGTGAAGCCATTTTGCTTCTATCTACGCTTTTGGCAAGAAAGTTTTTAAATGCGTTATCATATTTGTCTTCTTTACTAGTGTTAGCTGAGTTTGAGACCATTTCTTCTTCTACCTTAGATAATTTACATTTCAGGACAGAATTTGAGTTTTCTAAGACAAATATTTTCTCATTTTGCTCAGGGATGATTTTCTTAGTTTTAGTAAGATCTTCTGAAGAAACTATAAAACTCTTTTTCAGGATTTTGAATTTGCTTTGAAGATTTTGATATCTTTTGATAAGTTCAGTTAATCCTAATTCAAGTTCAGAACGTGATAAGGAAGAAAGTACCTCTCTTTCATCATCGGAGTCTGATAGTTCTTCCTCTGACGAGTTGCTTCTGGTTTCTGCCATGAATGCCATGTTGACCCGACTTTCATCAGCATCATCTTCAGATTCTGAGTCATCCCAGGTTGCCATGAGACCCTTTTTGGTTTTCTTAGGTCTTTCTTCTTTCTTGGCCTTTGGACATTCATATTTGAGATGTCCAGGTTCTTTGCATTCAAAGCACGTAACATCTTTTCCATAGTTTCTTCTTTGACCAGATGTAGATTCGAATCTTCTCCTTGGTCCTTTGAACTTGTTCCTTCTGTACTTCCAAAGTTGACTTATCTTTCTTGATATGAGTGATATATCCTCTTCTTCTGAATCTTCTTCAGATTCTTCCATCTCTTCTTCTGCCTGATACGCCTTCTTCTTTTCTGGCTTTTCTTTTAGTGCAATGGATTTGTTTTTCTTCTGAGGTTCATCTCCTTGAAGCTCTATTTCATGACTTCTTAAAGAACTGATAAGTTCTTCAAGACTGGTATTATTCAAATCCTTTGTAACTTTCAAGGCAGTCACCATTGGTCTCCATTTTGCTGGAAGACTTCTGATGATTTTCTTGACATGATCAGCAGTAGAATAGCTTTTGTTTAGAACTCTGAGTCCGGCAACAAGCATTTGAAACCTTGAGAACATGGTTTCAACAGACTCATCTTCTTCCATTTTAAAGACTTCGTATTTCTGGATTAGCGCAAGAGCCTTTGTCTCCTTGACTTGAGCATTTCCTTCGTGAGTCATACGAAGAGAGTCAAAGATGGATTTTGCAGTTTCTTTGTTTGTGATTTTCTCATACTCGGTATAAGAAATTGCGTTCAACAGAATGGTTCTTGCTTTGTGATGATTTTTGTAGGTTTTCTTCTGAGCATCTGTAAACTCACTTCTTTCAATCTTTTTACCTACAGAATCTACTGGATGACTGTAGCCATCAAGTACTAGATCCCATAGATCTAGATCAAATTATAAGAAATAACTTTCAATTCTATCTTTCCAATAGTCAAATTTTTCACCATCAAAGATAGGAGGTTTTGTAGTGTAAGATTCTCTTTCAATGACATTTGTTTCAGAAGTTGTTGGTGGTGGTGTAGTCATTGTTTTTCACACTTGGATCGGTGCTGAACACTGTTAAGTGCTTGATAAAAATTCTATCTTTTTATCACTTCAGAACCGGAGCTCTGATGCCAATTGAAGGTGTGAAAAACGCAAGAAAGGGGGTTTGAATTGGTTTTTCAAAAATAATTGTTTCTTTGAGTAACTTTCTTTGTTAAAAACTTTTCCCTTTTTCTAAAGAACAACGACTTAGTTAAACAAAAATATAAACATGTTATGTTTGTACTAGTTCACTTGAGAATCTCTCAAGTTAGTCTAGTCCACCCGCCAAGGTGATTTTGCCTCTCTCAACGAGGTCTTAATCCACTATTCAACAAAATAGTACACTGCACGAGCTACACAGTTGGTGACTAACAACAACCTCTAGAACACACACGTTCTAGACTTCTCAAGTAATCCAACCACCCAGGTCTTACTCAAGGCACAACCTCTAAGACACTCGTCCTAGACTTCTCAAGATATCTAATCACTAAGACTCTCTTAAGGAATACAACTTTAAGTTTTAACACAGTGAGTTTACAGAGAATTGCTTCTTATCAAGCTGATAATGTAAACAAGCTTTTAGACCAGAAATGACTTAAGAAAGAATGGAGTTAGAAAGTATGTCGTTGTTCGCATGTGTATCTTTCTTCAAGTCTTTGAGCTTCCTTTTATATCCGAGTGAAAAGAGCCGTTGAAATGAAATCATGATAGCTAAGTAGGCTTACGGCTTGGAAGCATGAGGACAGGTACAAAATCTTCTGCATGCAGCGCGTCCTGTCTGTGTCAGATTGTCTTGTTTGTATTTTGCACAGTCTTCAAGAATTTTAACGTTGTAATGTGGTACAGCTGTACAGTGTGGCAGTTATTCTTGGCTTCTCAACTTCAGAGGCTTTTTGTGAGCGTGAGTAAGAAGGGAAAACATTGTATGGTTCTTGTGATTATCAAGTCTTCGACTCATCAGAACTTGCCTTTTGAATCTTGTTCTCTAAATCCACTTTCTTCATATCCAGAGGTTTTTGATGTTAATTTGATAAAGCATGAGTGGAATCTTTATATCAGAATATCTGATGCTTCAAGTCTTCAGTTGATTGAAGAAGTCCATTAGGAATCAGTCTTCAGAACTTCAGCACTTGGTCTTTAAGAGCGTTATCCTTTTCTGCTTTAAGTCTTCCGAATCTTCAGAGCCTGTCTTCGGAGTCTTCAGAACTCCTTGTTTAAAAATCGTGAGGCTTCAGCAATTTGACTTTGTTCCATCAGAACCCTTGTCTCATCTTCGAATTGAGTTCTGTTCTTCGAAGCATCTTACATTAAGCATTGCGCTAAATTATGGAAGCAGAACCTGTTTGCTAGGTTCTCACACATAACAACATTAGTTGCACAAAATTGTTCATACAAATATTCATCTGTTATCATCAAAACTTTAGAGATAATATTGCAGAACCAAATCTTGTTCTCACAATCTCCCCCTTTTTGATGATGACAAAACTATATAATTTGATGACACAATTTTGATATATATAACACAGGGAAGATGAAAAGGTTTTTAGGGTAGCTTATCCTTTTTATGAAGTGCTCCCCCTGAGTATTAGACTAAGGTTCTTGCAAGGGCTCCCCCTGACTTTATTAACCTTCATCATCAAAACTCTGAGTTATCTGCACACAAAAATACAAAGAAACAATCTAATAGACATGATGGATTTTATCTGTTAGCATGTAAGCAGCATTATTTTTCAGAGAATGACTATAATAAAAATTATCACATTCATACTCTCCCCCTTTTTGTCATAAATCAAAAAGATTAAAACAGTGATGTCCAAGGGTGAAAAACATAGAACTAAAGCTTAAAAGAAAAACAGATGTTTATTTGTTGTCAGAGGACAGTTTGTCCCAGATTTTCTTCATCATGATCTGAAGATTTTCATTGACAGTATCTTGCTTGTCAAACCTTTCTCTGAAGTTCTTCTGTTCTGTTCTGATTTCATCAACGGCGTCTCCCAGACGCTTGATAACAGGATCAGAGGTGGAAGCAATCATAGCACTTTCTTTAGCTCTTTCAGCCTCTGCAGCTTCTTGTGCCTTTCTAGCAGCTTGCTCTTCTGCTTCTTTAGCAGCTTTTTCTTCAGCGTCTTTCTGCTTAGCAGCTAAGAACTTGAGTACTCTGACTCTTGCTTCAGCTTCGTCTCTCTCCTTAGCTTTTCCTAGTTCAGCAGTTATGGTTGTGTTTGAAAAACTTACAATTCTTGTAAGTTCCATGTCTAGCCATTTTTGAAAACTTTGACATGCACTCTCAAGTTCCATGAGCTTTGTGCTTGTACAAAGTTCCACTCTTAACCTAGCAAACTTCTCAAGTGCTTTGTCATGAAATTGACTTGTACATTCAAGTTGGAGGTGGAGTATTATAGACAACCAGAGCGAGGTTGGATTTATCAGAGCTGGTTTCAGATGGTGGTTGCTGAGATAAGTTAATCTCAGTAGCAGCGGGGTCAGGTGGTTGTTGTTGATTGTTAGGAGAGGTGACTTCTAGATTGTCAGAGTTCATGAGGTTTTCAGGTAAGATAATTTCTAGAGACTCATAGGAGGTTCCCTCAAAACTAGATTCAGTAATGGGAGCTAGAGATTCAGAGATTTGGTTTGTTGGTTCTAGTTCATTTGGTTGAATTGTTGAGGTAGTTGTCGTTGAAACAATCTCGGACAGGATTGGGGTAGTTATTGAAGGACTGTTGGTTGATCGATTAATGGTTGGTAAAGGAATAGAGAAAGATGGAGGTTTAAACTTTACTTGTGGATTATAGGTAGAGGTGATTGATTGTGCAGCAATAGATGGATTTGCATCAACTTTATTGATTTTCTCAAGAAGAAGGGCTTCTTTTATGGAGATTACATTTTCATCCTTTTTCTTCTTTTTACCCTCTGCATCCTCTTCAGCAAGCTTCCTCTTACTCCTGGTAATATGCTTTGACTGAGGGACAACTTCTTCAATTTTGGATTTTACTTCTCTCATTATGGCAATGTAAGAGGCTATTGCTGTTGGATTATCTTCTTTGCGGTAGAATGGATAGTTTCCCACTGGATTCCTAATCTTTTTCACCGTGTCAGGAGAAATAGGTGTTGGTTTCACCTCTACATTTGCAATCATCTTCATATGTTTAAGATTTACAGCATTGAAAACTTCTCCAACTCTTTTATTCAGATACTCCGTGAAATTTGCTTCCTTGGTCAGATAATCCACTAATCTGCATTCAACCAGGGTGTCAGAGATAAGTCTTCCAAAGGGAATGTAGTTGACAATCTTCTTTTCTGGTGAGGCCGTTGTGTAACACCCCAAAATTTTCCCTCTTGTTGTTACCTAGCTTATGTTTCATTGCATTGCATTTATATCTCATTTCATCTCATATCTCATACATGTTGCAAGGGGCATGTGATCAGCGAATTTCAGAGCATTGATCATCCAAAGCAAGAGAACAAGACATAATGGTCTTCAAGCAAGCCTCAAGAGTCTCTTACATCATATATGATCTCAATTGATCCCACAAGTCATTGGAAGAAGAGAATTCACCAAGAAGTTGGACAATTCATCATCTCCTAGTAAAAGCAGTCCAAATTAGGGTTTTGAGTTCAAGCAGTCTCCTGATGAAATTCTGGTTCAAACTTGATCTCAATGTTTTCTACATGATGTCAAGTATCTGAGGATGGAGGATTTCCCATTGGTTCATTTCAGAAGAGGTTCAATTGATCAATTGCTTGAGAATCAAGAAATTGGGGAAAAAGTCAACTATGCAAAGGAAAAAGTCAACTCCTGACCTTTTAAGGTCAAATTCATGAAATTCAAGTCACATATGTTCATTGGACAAGATTTGATCAAGAAATGTCAAGAGGTTCATGGAAAAATCAATAAATCACAAAACTGCCCAAAATAGAAACTTAGGGTTTCTAAAAATGGAAAGTTTAGGCCATTTTGCACTCTACTTCAAGGCATTCTTTCTTCAAGATAAAAGCTTCAAACTTCAGGCCCAAGTTGAGCCAATCAAAGATCACATTCTAAGCTTCAAATCCATACCAAGAACTCTTCCATTGGATCAAAATTGAAGGAGTTATGATCAATCAAAGTTTGGTAAAATCAAGGCAAATTTCAAGTCATGGCAAGGCAAGTTCAGGCCTCCAGGCCATAATTTCGTCAAACACTTGGCGTGCCAAATGTCAAGCTGGTTTTCTCCATTAAGAAGGCTTCAAATGAAAAATTGTTGAACATCAAAGTTGTTCATCTCCATGTCCTCTTTAACTTTGATGTTGGACATTTTCTCATTTGAATAAGTTATAGAGGTCATATGAGAGCTCAAACATGGTGGGGTCACACTGAAACTCCATAGTGTAATACCCTAAAATTTTCCCTCTCATTTCTTCATATCATTTAGCATGAGCTTTCATTTCATTGCATTGCATTCAAGCATAGAAAAATAAAACATCAAGCATTTAGCATTGCATCTTGCATAAGGGCATGGGATCAGTGATTCTCAAAGGTGTTGATCATCCAAAGCAAGGGATTAAGGGCCAAGAGTCTCTCACAAGCCTCAAAGGTCTCTCATGTCATACATCATCTCAATTGATTCCACAAGGCATTAGAGAAGGAGAATTCATCAAGAAGATTGGATGGTGCATCATCTCCTACACAAGACAGTCAAAAATTGGGATATGACCCCAAATGGGCAAGCTCTTTGAGTTTTTATCATCTCCAAATGGCATATCTCATCATTGTTTGAGAGGATATACATCATGTTCAGAGGAATTTGGATTTGGAGGATGTGTTATTTCCTCCTAACTAGAGGGTGCCAAAATTAGGGTTTGACCTAAAATCAGTTTATCTCTGATTTTTTGGACAAAACTTGATCTCATGGTATTCCTCATGTTCTTAAGTGTATATGGATGGAAAATTGCTCATCAATTGGTTTCAGAAGGGTTTCAAGTGATCAGTGCTTGATAATCAAGAAATTGGGGAAAAAGTCAACTGTGCAGTGAAAAAGTCAACTCCTGACTTTTTAAGGTCAAATTCATGAAATTCATGTTATATATGTTCAATGGACAAAATTTGATCAAGAAATGATGGAGGAATAATGAAAAATCAAGAAATCACAAAACTGCCAAAAATAGAAACTTTAGGGTTGCCAAAAATAGTAAGTTTGGACCATTTTGCACCCTACTTTGAGGCTTTCTTTCTCCAAGATAAAAGCTCCAAACCTCAGTCCCAAGTTGAGCCAATTAAATTTCATGTTCTAAGCTTCAAATCCATATAAAGAACTCCTCCATTGGGTAAAAATTGAATGAGTTATGATCAACCAAAGTTTGGCAAAAGTAGGTCCAAAATCAAGTCATGACCAAGCGTGACCAAGCCCACCGGCCATCATTTTGACAAACACTTGGTGTGCCAAAAGTACAGCCACTTTCCTCAATGATGGAAGCTCCAAATGAAAAAATGTTGAACATCAAAGTTGTTCATCTCAATGTCCTCTTCAACTTTGATGTTGGACAAATTTTCATTTGATCAAGTTATGAGGTAGTTATGGTGATCCCAAGTTGGTATGCTCATGCTGAAGTTTTGCAAGTCATGTTGCCATGTCTACCAACCATGTGCCACGCCCATGTACCAGTTTTAAGCTTTGATGTTTTAAGCCATGTTCCATCATCTTAAAGGCTTCATTACAATTTCATGCCAACATCAAATTCATTCTCTTATGTGTTCTCTTTATAATGATACCAAAACCATGTCATTCCCTCCATTATGCATAAAGAATTGTCTTGCCAAACATCATCTTTTTCACCCTGCTGTGAGCCACTACAAAACCAGAAAATAATATCGTTGGTGTTGTTATTTCATACAAGCCACACGCATGTCCATCATTGCCTCATTTGGACAAACATTTCACCTGTCATGCATACACATACATAGAGTCATACATGAAAAAGAAAAAGATGAGAAAGCTTGCACGATAAGTTTCTGCCACACCAGAACCACATCACCACCACTGATTCACTTCATCCTCACCATAAACACCATAAACCTCAGCCTCACTACATCACAACCCTCAATGACTCGCCCCTAACTAACTTGACTCAGTTAGTTAGGGTGCACTCACCTTAACCCAAGCAACTCAGTAAACTCACTCAATTAACCAGTGGAGTTAACTTCTAAACTACACATATAAATAGAAATTTCACTCACAAATTCATTTCAACTCTCATTTTTCTAATTTCACTCCAAAAACAATTTAAGTTCTCTCTCCAAACTCTTTCTCTGTGCGCACGATTTTGTCATCACTTTCATCTACTCCATCTCTATCATCATCAATGGCGCATGATTGAAGTAAGAGCCATCATAATCCACACGAATTCTTCAAGTGTATTTCAGAAAATTTTGAATCTCTCTCTGCTCTCAAGATATCAAACTCCAACAGCATTTATTTTGCTTAAATTGAAGCTCCAAAGTTGAAGATCAAGTGTTTTCTCTGGTTTTCTCAAGAATCTCAAGGAACTGCAAGTTCAGGTTCCAAAACACTCAAACATTTCTCACGCATTTTATTGATTATTTTTTTATTTTCATGTTGATATGAGCTCAATAGGAGCATTTGAACAATCCAGCTAGTGATAGGCACTTATGTGCTTAGATCTGAAAATCTAGGGCTTAATTGTTGGCTTCGTTTCTCTGTGTTTGCTTGTTATTTGTGGATTTGAATGTTGAATATGGATTGTGCATGAGCTCAGCTTTCTTTTGGTATACGACTTGTTAATTTCTGAGGAGGTTGAAGTTTGCAGACGGTGGAGAAGATGACCGGAGTCTTCTCCGGCTGGTGGTGGTCTGGTGGCTATTTTTTTTTGTTAGGGTTTAGGGACTTTATAACATGACCGTCCGATTGGTATGATCTGAGGGCTCATGTGATGCCAACACATAAATGAGAGAGCCTCTCTCTCACGTGACTCAACTTTTGGACCTGAGGGATTCCACGTGTGTGTGTGTTTGTTTGTTATCATATGCTTGCATTGAGATTCATAGGATCTGCATACTTCCATGATAATCTCCTTTTGACTGCATCCAATGGACATGATTGGGTCAAATGATTGACTGATTTCCACAATAATATCGTGTGCCACGTGCTTAATGGACCTGAACTAAATTTTCTTTTTGCACACCCTTTATCTGAGCCCAATTATGTTGAAACGTGCCTTTTACTTATTTTGCACCCCCACTCCATTCTCTTTTGTTTTTTAATTTCTTTTTCATATCATTTTGTTTTTTGATTTTTAAAAATAGTAAAACACTTCTAAAAATTATAATAAAAATCAGGGATCATCTTCATACTTTTATAAATTTTCTAAAAATTTTATTTTCCATTTTTCTATTATTTTTTGCATCTGAATTAATTGTTGCTTGAATTTCTTTTTGAAATGTTTCATTTGTGAACACCTTGCATTGCTGATTTTGTTTCTCATCAGTAGTACATAGTTTGCATCCCATTCTTTTTTCATATTTCAGAGGACACTTTTAATCATTTAAAAACATTTTTGTTACATTTTTAAGATCATCTTTGAATCTTATTTGAGCTATTTCTTTGTGCATGATCATGTGAAACCTTAATGACTTTGCCATGCTTGTTTGATTGAGTTTATTTGTGATTCTTTGCATGAGCTTTTGGTATGATATTTACCTCTGGTTGAGGTATCTTGAGACCTAATTTGATTTTTTTTCCAATCATGTTTGGTATTTTTTTGATGACTCTTGTTTGAAGTCTCTTTTTGTGAACTTCTTTGATCATAATTGTTTACTTGCTTGAGAAGGCACTTGTGCCATTATATGAGATCATTATTTTTGACTTCATGAGCCATGTTTAGATCATTATAGGTCTTTTGATTGAATTTATAGGTCATTGGTTTGAATTTGATGTCTTTTTGGTGTACATGTTCAATACTTGTTTCACAGGTTTCCTTTTGACCTAATTACTCACTTTTTTCATCTAAGTGCCAACTTGACTTGTAATTGGTTTGTTTATGCCATGTCATACTATTCATTTGCATTTCATATGATGTATGCCTCTGACTTTAAAGTGTTGCATTCATTCCACATGCCATTTATGTTTTACTTTGCATACTTGAACATGTTTCATCCAAATGTATGTTTCTTTTTCTTCTAGCTTCTAAATGACTTGTAATTGCTTGAATGTGATTGGCTTGTGCATCTTATATTCATCCTAATATGTCATACCACTTCTGACTTGGATACTTAAGTTTCATCTTGAATTTTTGTAGGTTTGACTTATGCCATGAATGTTTTCTTTCCATGTTAAATTCATGTTCATATCTTTTCACTTCTTCTCCTAATCACTCTTAATGTTTGGATACTTGATTGCTTGCCTCATATGAAATTTGTACATCATGTTTAGGCACATATTTAGGTCATCCACATTCTGACTTTGACATTACTTGAAGCATTATTGCATGATCACTTTGCATATCCACTCATTCTTCATCTATTTCTTCCATGATGCACTTCTTTAATGATTAGTGCTTTGCTTGTGCATAATTCATTTGTGTTTGATACCTTAATATTAGAGATCACTCTTATTGTTTAGATTCTGACTTTTATTAGTTTGTATCTCTTAAGATTTTTATTCCTTATTTCTTAATTGATTTGATCATTACTTGTTGTTTCTCCCTTTATTTCCTACTTGTAAATAATTTTGTGAGCTAACCTTTTCATGTAGGTGCATGGTAAGTAAGGGTGTGGACTTAGTTCCACCTACACTCCTCTCTCATCTTCTCCTATTGCTTTTAATAATTCAACTTGTGATTTTGATGAGCATTTATATGCTTTCTTTGAATAACTTCTTCTTTATCCCTCTTTAAGATCAACTTAACTTTCATCTTGGAAGTAAGTTGCTTCTTTTGCTATTCTTCTTCTTTCTTTTAGAAGTAGGTTTCTTAAACCACATTAACCATAGGATCACCATGTATGATAACATTAAGGTTAAATCTTAGTCTCCCTCATTAGATTTTCACCTTTGATCCGCTTTTGAGTCTTTCTTCTCTCATCTCAAAACAAAGAGTAAAAAAATACTTAATAAAGGCATAACTAATATTGTATTTGAGCCTTTCATGTAAGAATGAGATAGTGAGGGATCTTCTCTCATTTTCTTAGAATGTTTAGCATACGTCCCGTCTGGGGACGATGTGCGAGGCATTCGATCTCACATGAAGGACTTAAATACAATGTGAGTTACTAAACACCAATAATCAAAACAATTCTTGCTTAAAAGATAAAAACAAACAATAACGTCTTTCCTTCGGGAATTCTTTTCTCATCTCACTCATTCTCAACGTACGAACGTGCTCTTCCTCGTTCTCTTGCAAGATGGTAACGCACTTGGTCCAGCGAGCCTGCAACACCTGAGCTAGAACGTTAGTCGTTCCCTAAAAAACACAAACAATCCATCCCTAGTGAGGGGAACTACGTCGCTCTGATTCTCATGCTCCCGATGAGATACGTAGGCAGTGGGGTAGGGCCCATTCGAGCACTTCTTTTATTTTCCCTACATTTGTTTCTCTTTCTCTCTCCTTTCTTTTTCCAGTTCTCCAATTAGTAGTTCCTTTTCCAGTATCCTTTCCTTACACCCTTTGATCGAGACAAGCAAGCGTGGATCCCATCGGGTACGATGGACGCGTGGGGGTGCTAATACCTTCCTCTCGCGTAACCGACTCCCAAACCCAGTTCTTTTGGTCGCAAGACCATGCTTTTCCTTCCCTTCAGGTTTATACAGTGTTTCCTTTCCCTCTCTTGGGATAAATACACATTGCTGGCGACTCTGTTTCGGTGCCACTTTCGCGTTTGTACTTGGATGAAAATCCTGGGAGCGACACATAGGTACCAAGGCCTTGCTTGCAGACCAAGCCACATACCCATACACCATTTGTGATTCCTTGTTTTCCAAGCATCTCCACCTTTGGACGTTGAAATTCACCTTGGGATTATTACCGAGTTGATCCTAACTAACCGAGTTAACTACCTTGAGTCGGTGAGTTGAGTCTAACAAACTCCGACCCTAGCTCCAAACCCAAAGCTAATCCCAAACCTCCCACACCCCAAACCTAAAGTCTATATAAGAAATCCTTCACTCATTTTTAGGGGATTCACCATTTTTCACCAAATTTCTCACATTGCACTCTCAATTCTCTCTTCCAAACCCTCACAAAAGGCTCTTATTTCTTGAAGGATAATCACTTTTCACATCGAAAAGTGATTAATTATTTAGCTCAAACTCCATCATTTGGCTTTTTTGTTCGGATTTCTGGAAGTTCAGATTATTCTACTTCAATCTAAGGGTTTCACACCATTTATTTTGGTGCAAGTTCGATCTCGTTGATTTTTCGCGACTTTGCTCGGTTTCAACGCATTTCGGCTACTAATCGAGGAATCTCTGGTTTTCTTTAATTTTCTGCACCAAGATCACTTTGCAACCATTAACAAAGCAAATCTCCGCTTTGTAGGTTGGTTTTCTGCAAATCTACACTTGATTTAGCTTATTTGCAACTTATTCGATGTAGATTTTTGGTGATTTTTGGTTTGGATCCATGGCGCTTGAATTTGATTCTTGACCTTGATGATTGTTGGATCTAATTGACGTTTGGTTGCTATGATTGAACTTAATTTTCGTGCATGATTGTTTACATGATCATTTGGATATTTGGATAAGTGATTTGTTGCTGAAAAGTGCTTTTCAAAGCTGAATTTTTGCCTCTGTTTCAATGGTAATCGATTACTCTAACAGGGTAATCGATTACTCTGCCTTATTTTCACGTTTTTAGCCAATTTTCAACTGAGTAATCGATTACCCTATGTGAGTAATCGATTACCACTGAAGCAGATTGTGTTTTTCTTGCATTTTCTTTCTTGTTTGGGATCTCTTGCATGTCTAACTTCATGGATTGATACGTTGATGATTCGTGGACTATTCTTGAGTTGTTTCACTTCACACTATTGCATGAGCATGTTTTTTCGATGCGCGGTTCTTGATTGTTAATCGATGAATGTTTATGTTTGCGTTATTGATTAATTGATGTAATGATCACATAGTGCACACACATGGAGCTTGTTAATTGTTAATTGATGCTTGGGTTGCTGGAATTGTTATGTGCATGTTCATTTGCTTTCTATTTCAATAGGTGCACATTTGTTTTAATTTGTTCATATGCTTAATAATGTGTATTCTCTTACAATGTGCATTATTCCATGGTGTTTTCAAGAATTGTTTACCATGATTTATGGTGTGATTGTGATCATGTTTGATTGAATAATGTGCAAGGCTTAAAGCATGTTTGTTCTTTTATGAATGAATCATTTGTGAGTGCATGCTGCCCCTAATTTTTTCATTGCTTTCTATACACATATATGTTGTTGTATGTGCTGCTATTTGCTTTTTACACCCATTTTGTAGGCTGAACATGTGCTGTTAATTGCTGTTTGGTACATGATGATAGATTTTACTGCTGCATTGCACTTATGAGTTGTAATTGTTGCTGTTTTTATTGTTTCCTTCCATTTTATTTTCTTATTTGGATAGCATGATATGTTGTTTTGTGTAGAATATTCTTCACACCTTTAGGATCCTTCTTCCTTAGTTCCTAACTTGTTTGATCCTTACTTGTTCTTCTCTCCTTATTCTTTACTTCTAAGTTGTTTTGCTAACATTTTTAGGGGATAATGGTAAGTCAAGTGTGTGGGTGTGCACCCACATACAACTTCTTTTCTTATCTTTTAAAGCTTTCAATGTGTGATTGTGATAAGCATATTATGCTTCTTTGACACTTCACTTCTTTCACCCCTTTGAGTTCTTAACTTAACTTCAATCTTTGAAGTAAGTTAGAACTCACTCTTCTTCTCTTTTCTTTTAGACCTAGGTTTCTAAACCACACTAAACCATTAGGAACATCCAAGCATGGTAACTCTTAGGATTATTGGTCTCCCTTTAGACTTTTACCTTTCTTAACCGTTGAGTCCTTCTTCTTCTCATCTCAAAACAAAAGCAAAAAGCGCTTAATAAAGGATTAACGCGTATTGCACGTGAGCCTGGAGCATGGGAAATGGAAGGAGGGGAGTTTCTCTCCGCCTTTCTAGAATGTCTAGCATACGTCCTGTTAGGACGACCATGCGACACATTCGATCTTATGCAATAGACTTGAATGCAATACGTGTTACTAACACAAAAAAGATCAAAACACTTCTTTCTAAAATACAAAAACAAACAAACAAATTCTCTTCTCATCTCTTCACTCCTTTCTTAAGGATTCGTCATGTCCGTTCTACCACAAACAGGTAACGCCTAAGTCTCCCTACAGCGAGCTGCAACACCTAACTGCTGGAATGCGCACTCTGACGTTTCCATTAAAAAATACAAACAAAGCAACCCTTGTTGAGCCGAACTATGTTTGCTCTGATTCTTCTTTCTCGTCCGATTGAAGATACGTAGGCACGAGATGCGATATCTTGACGAGCAACCTTTCCCCGTAGTCCGTCGAACTACGTTGACTCTGACTTTCCCATTGCACTGAGGGAATACGTAGGCCTAGGACAACGATAATGTCCTATCGAGTCACTTCTTTCCTCTTTCCCCTTCTCTTTTCTACCTTTCATTTCTGGTTCTCCAGTTAGCAGTTGATATACAGTTTCCTACACCCTTTGATCGAGACAACAAGCGTGGATCCCATCGAGTACGATGGATGTGAGGGGGTGCTAACACCTTCCCTTCGCGTAACCGACTCCCGAACCCCTTTCTCTTGGTCGCGAGACCTCGTCTTTTCCTTCCCTCAGGTTTACGCAGTGTTTCCTTTCCCTCTCTTGGGATAAATACACATTGCTGGCGACTCTGTTTCCGCGCCACTTTCGCATTTGTACTTGGATGAAAATCCCAGGAGCGACAGCTGGCGACTCTGCTGGGGACCCTGAGAGACCAGAATCTCTGGTTTCCTAGGCGATTCAATCCTAGCGCTTGTTTGTTTTCTTTCATTGGGTGTTTACTTGGATGCTGTATTTTGCTGTATTTACTATTTAACTATATTGTTGTTTATCGTATTACCGCTTTACTGTACTTTACTGTATTTATCGCATTTATTGCATTGCACGTCATTACATACTGGATTGTGATGTGCTGTTGTTTTCTGTTTGGTGGGCAGGGTGTTCTGAGAGATAAGCCCACTACCCAGGCTTGAGCATACCCATAGGTATTAGAGTGGATAGTCATGACGCTTGCGTGGTGGTGACCATGTATTGTTGTTCATGAGTTCAAACATCATACATCAAAATAGCGGATTCATCAACAAGCCTGATGATATCCATCAACAAAAACTACATTAAGAGAATGAGAGAAAAAACTGTCAATCTGACAACTCCAAATCCTTCAACTTTTCGCTGGAATACTTGACTTCCTTGAAGAGTATGCGAGTACGCTGGTGATTTGGTCTTTCGATTAACTCCTTAATCAGAACATCTCTTTTCGTGAGAGCTTCAGTCAGCGAATCCATATGCATCAGGAGAGCTTCATCATCACAGACCCCTTTATGCCTTTTCACGCCGGCTTGCATTTTGAGTTTCCCCATATCTATCATAGCCTCTTCAAGCTCCTTCTTGGAAGTCTTCAGCTCCTCTCTGGCGCTTTCCAATTGCTCTTGACTTTTGCCAAGGTTGTCCCGATACTTCCTCCGTTATTCATGTGCCTTTTTAAGCTCGTCATCCTTGATCTTTAGTTGTTCCTGCAACTCTGCGTTTTCGATTCTAACCTTATCCCAGGCTTGCTAAAACCTGGCTAGCGTGTCTTTAGTCTGGGCTAAGGCCTGCTTGGTCTTCTTATGAGCTTGAGTGGAAGCATCGGCACCCTTACTAATTTTTTGGAAATGTTGAGCTCTTTCGGCAAAATCCCTTTCTCTTGCTGCTAACATTTTTTCGGCGTCTTGGGCTTTCTGTTCCAATCTTTTGTTGGTATGTAGCGCTTCTTGAAGACGGCTGCTCAGCTCAGAATTCTCTCCACGAAGCTTTTTCACCGAGGCTTGCAATTTGTCGAATTCTTCCATAGCGGCAGTATTTCTTTCTTTCTCATCCTCAGGATACAACAGAGGTGCCCTATCAAAAGGCAAATGAAAATCTTCAACTCTCTTCTTTACCCACTCTTCATATGCTGGGTAAGCCCGATTGTTGGTTTGCCTAGAGCGACTTTTCCTTTCTTTAGCACGCTAACCCAGCTCTCAGAGACTTTTTGTGCTGTTTCCAAACCATCTGATGCGTGGAAATACAGTGACTCTTCCACATCCTTCTTAATGGACGGACCCGTCAGAGCGTACCCAAATTGCCTAATGGCCAAAGAAGGATTGTAGTTGATTCCCCCCTTTCTTCCTATCAGTGGAACATTAGGGAACTCACCACAGCTATGGATAATGTTCTTGCCGATTAGCCCATGATCTATCCATATGATGTCTTTGGCAACTAGTCCCATTAAGCGCTGACTCCATTCTAGAGAACCTTTAGAAGCCACGAAAACCCCTAATTGTGGTAAGCGGTTTGCGAACCACTTATAGAACAAAGGTGCACAGCAGCGAACTACCCCACCTCTTTTCTTTTCGTTTCTATTGTATAAGGCGTAATGAAGATCTCCCAATAGTGTCAGTACTGGATTTTTTATCATGAATATCCTAATGGCGTCCGTATCAACAAAATCGGGCTCGTTGGGGAACAATACAATACCATATACACAAAGGGCTAGCAATGCATTAAAAACAACCCATTTCTCGTCTTTCGCTGCCTCCTGAGCTTTCTTTATTAGATACCCCAGCTTATAACCACGAAGCTTTCCTTTGTTAGAGATATTGGCTTCTAACTCTGACTTGCTCAAATAAAGAGCACCAGCCACCTTCCCTAAATCCAGATCACCCTTAGACCCAAAGAAAGGAGGCTCCTCCTTGATAGCAATCCCTAGCATGTTGGAATACTCCTCTAAAGTAGGTACCAACAAATAATCTGGAAATAGAAAACACCTCAGAGGAGGATCGTAGAACTGCATCAAAGTATGAAGACCCCTGTATTCGTAATCACTGACATTGCAAACAAAAGATAAAATCCACCCATACTTTTCTTTGAAAGCTTCAAACACCTCAGGGCTCGCCATTCCTTTTAGGACAATAATAGGGCCTAGAGTAGGCGTGAGGAATTTGTAACTGATGATGTTCTTCTTCTCTTTAGTATTCATCCTGGTGAAATCCTGATGACTGGAATCGAGGGTAAAATATGCACCTGGAAATGAGTAAACATGTATGTTAGGATATGTAAATGCAATGCAAAAGGCATGGTATCAAGGTGCCAAGTGTCTGTGCTGGACTATGAACGGTGTCAGTGTAGCTCTGAGAATAATATAGAACCATAGATAGGAACCATCTGAATACAATAGGATGAATTCTTCTTTTGTGTAATGACCACAGAAAACCGGGTATGTAGGAGGTTATGGTTACCTGCAAACCTGTAAACAACCCGCCCCTCTCACATGTGTGTGCTAGGATCCTCAATATCCCGGGCTCTCAGGTCGAGAAATGATGATACGTTCACCATTTTTGGTTTGGAATCATCATCAATCGAGGAGGCCTCAACTGATTCTCCAAAACGAAAGGTCATCAGCTTCTAGCACTGAGGTCGAGAAGCAATAGTACATTCATCCCTCGGGGTACAGTACTATCGCCAATCGAGGAGTGCCTCCACTGATTCTCTTTCAAAAAAGGATATCCTATAGCGAGTTCCCAGCATTGGGTCCTCGGATCGAGAATGTGTAATGGGTTTGCCATTTCTGGTCTGCCATTATCACATCTCGGGAGGAGTACCGCAACTGAGTCCTCGGGAATGGTCACCAGAGTCGACGGTTCCTCAAGAGAATAACTACTGGCCTGTATAAACATACAGTAGCAGATAGCTCCTGATAGAACCTCGTCTGGTTGTGGGTCTCATGAACAACAATACGTGGTCACCACCACGCAAGCGTCATGACTATCCACTCTAATACCTATGGGTATGCTCAAGCCTGGGTAGTGGGCTTATCTCTCAGAACACCCTGCCCACCAAACAGAAAACAACAGCACAGCACAATCCAGTATGTAATGACGTGCAATGCAATAAATGCGATAAATATAGTAAAGTACAGTAAAGCGGTAATAAGATAAACAGCAATATAGTAAAATAGTAAATACAGCAAAATACAGCATCCAAGTAAACACCCAATGAAAGAAAACAAACAAGCGCTAGGATTGACTCGCCTAGGAAACCAGAGATTCTGGTCTCTTAGGATCCCCAGCAGAGTCGCCAGCTGTCGCTCCCGGGATTTTCATCTAAGTACAAACGCGAAAGTGGCGCGGAAACAGAGTCGCCATCAATGTGTATTTATCCCAAGAGAGGGAAAGGAAACACTGCGTAAACCTGAGGGAAGGAAAGGATGAGGTCTCGCGACCAAGAGAAAGGGGTTCGGGAGTCGGTTACGCGAAGGGAAGGTGTTAGCACCCCCTCACGTCCATCGTACTCGATGGGATCCACGCTTTTTGTCTTGATCAAAGGGTGTAGGAAACTGGATATCAACTGCTAACTGGAGAACCAGAAATGAAAGGTAGAAAAGAGAAGGGGAAAGAGGAAAGAAGTACTCGATAGGACATTATCGTTGTCCTAGGCCTACGTATTCCCTCAGTGCAATGGGAAAGTCAGAGTCAACGTAGTTCGACGGACTACGGGGAAAGGTTTCTCGTCGAGATATCACATCTCGTGCCTACGTATCTTCAATCGGACGAGAAAGAAGAATCAGAGCAAACGTAGTTCGGCTCAACAAGGGTTGCTTTGTTTGTGTTTTTTAATGGAAACGTCAGAGTGCGCATTCCAGCAGTTAGGTGTTACACGTTGTTCTGGTTTTGCGCACCATATCCCTTAAATAGTAGAATAGAATGGAGGGAAGGCACATTTTCTCATGTTTGTGCAGGTAGTACAGCATGTGTTTTTGATTTGCGTTGGCAAAATCTGTAGCACTCTTTGCCGGTCTTGGATTGATGCATCCAAGAATGATCTTGTGCCAGATCCTTAGGTTGTCACGCAAGTTTTTACTTTTGTAATCTGTTGTTCCTGATTGACAACTCTTGAAGATGGCTTTGTTGATGACTGACTCAGATTTCTCAGTTTTTTCGTACACCCTCTTTCCTTCCAAGAACTTTAATCCTAGTAATTTGGAGATAGATCTTTCAGTGATGATGATTTTCTGCTCCAGAACAAAAGATACCACATGGAATTCGTCTGTATCTGCATGTCTCCAGATTTCTTTCACTAGATCATCAAAGCATGGACCTCTTAGTCTATCAAAGTAATTCTTCCATTCTTGAGCGCCCAATTGATCAATTAGGTTAAACCCATTATCAGATAGGTTGTCGAAATCAACATCTAGTTCTTTCAGAACAGTTAGGTCATTTGCATGAGTCACACATGTCACAGAGCGAGTTCTCTGGGTGACATGGTTTGCATTAATTGAGGGAAGATTTAATGGATCTGAACCAACTGGTTCAGCCGTTGATAGAGTAGTAGTGTGTGTGATTGATGAGGATGGTAGTTCTTGGGAGATTTGAACAGTGTCTTGTTGATGAGTGTTCATCCTTACGGTGGTAAGAAGGAATGAGGATTGATCTTTGAGTTGATTTTGAGGGAGTGATAGACAGAGAGAGAATTAGATGAGAGTTGATTAACTTTTTAGGGTTTGTGAGAAGAAAATAAATTCTCGAGGGTTTAAAGGACAGATACACTCTTGAGGGGATAAGCTAATAAATGCGATAAAGTTGAGTCAATCTTGAGAGAAATGCTGTTCATTTAATTTGAATAGTTAAAATGACTTAATTTTAGTTAAATCACGTGCAAAAATATTTTTCGAAAATATGAGGATATTCTGAGGTGGCGAGGAAACCCGCGTCAATCTGTTTCTGCACTTCCTCCTTGATTTTGATGGCCATATCTGGGTGAGTCCGTCTCAGCCTTTGTTTCACCGGCGGACATTCTGATCTTAACGATAGATGATGTTCCACGATGCTGGTATCCAACCCTGGCATGTCCTGATAGGACCAAGCAAATACATCGGGAAACTCTTTGAGAAGTTTTATCAAGTCTTCTCTGACAGTTGGATTAAGCAGTGCTCCAATCTTGACTTCTTTCCTCTTTTCTTCTGAACCCAAGTTGACTGTTTCCAACGCTCTTTGTGAGGCTCAATAGACCTTGCCTCTTTCTTGAGTAGTTGTGAGACCTCTTCTGGAATTTCTGCGTCCTCTTCTTCTTCAGCTTCAAATAACGGGAATTCAAAGTTGGGAGAAGGTATTGGATCGTATGTTTCAACGGGGTTTAAAACAAGCAATCTGCATGACGTGATGATTTGTTTTTTAGAAGAAATAGAGAGAAATGCAAGAGTGTAGTGTAGTGTATTTTCTGAAAAATGCTTGTTTTTATTTTGATTTGTTTTTAGGATTACCATTTTCTGAAAAAGCGAAAAGTGAAAACAGCAATAAAATGCGGAAATTACAGAATAACGTTTATTTATTTATAATTTTGTCGATTCTTGAAACTACAGCCCTATAAAACAAAACTCTGTCGCCTTGGGCAAAGGGAAGAGGGATATTTACAGAAAAGTGAGCCCTATAAAGACATCCATTTCACCTGGGCAGGGTGAAAGGTTAAAACAAAGATAGCAATTACTTAGACTTATGGACAACTTTCGGGACATTGACAGCAACCCATTTTCGACGAACTCCTCGGTGAATCACAAAGTCTGGTACCTTCTTTCTTGGTTTTCCCTCAGAAATGACGCTGATTTCTGGCGGGGAAGGATCATTGGAGTCTTCCTCCCATGCAGAGTAGTCGTAAATGAACTCTTCTGTTGTATCTTGCACAGGGTTTTCACTCTCATGCGGATCTCCCCATCCAGTTGGCTGGATGTCTTCGAGCCTGATACGAGAGCTTTCAGGAGCGGTGTACTTGACCAAGAAGTCGTACTTGCCACTCGGTTGTCCTAAGGTGTCCCATACTTCTGCGGGACTAGAGAAGTCATCCTTCTCAATGACGTTGACCTCAGGAAAAGCATAGTTGATGAACTCTAGTCCTGAAATCTTTGCAGATTCTTCGTTGTGCTGGATATCTTCAGAATGTCCTAAGGAGTAATCCCATGACTTGGTTGGGATGCAGGTATTCTTTTCAATATTGCTCAGCTGATAAGCGTCATTTGGCTTACTCTTTTACCCCAAGTCTTCTGGGTATGGCTGTCAGATAGGCAAGTTATCCAGTGGGTCATAATAGTCGTAGTCGAAATTGTCTTTCATCGGAGTGTCCTCCTCTAATGAGTTTGGCGGAGCACGGCATCCTTCCGGATCACAATCTCCGTACATCATCTTGATGTCTGATCTTGGTATATATCTCGGATTCTGCGTGGGAAAGCAAAACGGCGTATGTGTCTCTCCCTGAGACATATAACCATCCTCATTGAGATAAGACTTCCATTCCTCATTCGTATCGGAAGAGTCACCCTCGTTGATGGTGTGTACTTCTTAAGACACTGGGTGAAGGAAACCTCCATTGTGGAAGAAGTCCTGAATGGGATGAAAGTTTTCATCTTTAATAGTATTCTGGGTACAGGTTAAGGAGAAACCAAGACCTTTCTTTGTCTTGTTATCCGTATGAATGACAAGCTGTCCCCATCCTTTTGCGTTATTACTCTCGATCACTTTGAGAGCATCTTTGTATGAGGAAATAGATGTCCCTTTCTCTGATTGATTCTCATTGCTCACCGAGAGTGCTAGAAACTGGGTTCCAATAACTTCCTCAGGTTCTACACAGGAGAATGATGATAAGTTGCTCACGATTAATGCCTGCTCTCCACAAACTATGACTAGCCTGTCATTATTGACGAACTTTAGCTTCTGGTGAAGTGTCGAAGTGACTGGCCCAACTTCGTGTATCCAAGGTCTTCCTAATAAACTGTTGTATGCTTCCCGGATGTCCATGACCTGGAAAGTGACTTGGAAAGTGTGAGGACCGATGGTTATGGGAAGATCAACTTCGCCGATAACATTTTTCTGGATCCGTCAAAGGCTTTGACGATGACTTCGCTACCTCTCATCGGAGATCCTTGAAATGATAGTCGCATTAGAGTAGATTTTGGCATAACATTCAAAGATGATCATGTATCTACCAGTACGCTGGCTAGAGCATCGTCCTGGCAATTGACTGTAATGTTAAGCGCCATGTTGTGATTTTTGCCTTCTTCTGGCAGTTCTTCATCACTGAATCCTAAAAATTGTTGCAGAAAGTGATGTTGGAAATGATGCTGTCAAACTGCCTTACCGTCACATCTTGTTCTACGAAAGCTTGCTCTAAGATTTTCTGTAGAGCTTCCCTGTGAGCTTCGGAACTGAGCAAGAGAGATAGCACATAGATTTTCGAAGGAGTTTGCAACAGTTGGTCTACAATGTTGTACTATCTTTTCTGGATGAGCTTCAGCATCTCATCGTTGTTTTTTGTAAGTTCGGGATTACTGGATTGCCCGACTGGTTAATTAGGAACTTCTGTTTGAGGTTCCTTTTCCTTGGTGGGTTCTCCCACTCCTCTGTTGAAGATCCGACCGCTCTGAGTGACTCGACTGATGTCGGCAATGTTTACGACAGAGGGTAATGGAGTTTCCTTTCCATTTTCGATTGTTGTTGCACCGTACTTGTAAGGGATAGCCTTATCGGATTCGTACGGTATTGGCCCAAGCAAGTAGATAACCACAGGAGCTTTTTTATTTCTCTGGTTGTTATAAGCAACCTCGATCAGTTCCTGGTTGAGAGCCTTTCTACTGTCCAGAGGAATTCTCAATTCATCGAGTAGAGGGATTACGGCACAAACGTCTTTGGTCTTCCCATGATCAGAGATTATGACAACGTCCTTGCTTTGATCAAGGAAATAGTATGATATCACGTTGATCGAACCAGAACTTGAACATGGTTGAATTTCTTTCCGGTCTAACTGATTTTGAAGAGCTGACCATACAAGATAACATCCTTGGTTGTTCTCTGAACAAACTCTACAGCGCTCATAGTTGTGTAGTGGCACCCGGCCATGCCCGCTTTGTATGTAGTGCATCTTTACTAGATATGTTTCCATTGAGCGGACATCCTGACTTTGATATCTGGTAGGATTCCTATCAATCATACTGATCTGCTGTGTAGCTTCGTCCAAGTATATTGGAAACCACTAGTGGTCCAACAAGTGTTGAAGTGTTCTTTGGACGAGTGCACACCCTTGATCGTTCTTACGGCACTTTTCACAGTCTTGATAAACATGTGAAGCCAGAAAACTGAGCCTGACTTGCTTAGCGTGTAATTCTACCAGACTGGTATTCATTGAAGATGGCTGATTTATACCTGAGTGAATCGTACACTCAAAGATAACACAGAGTCGCCACCAAACTTTATTTAGTCTCGTAGGACAGGGAAAATATCGATAAAACCCAAGGGGAAGAGAAACGGGAACGGGGTCGGTTATGCGAAAGAAAGGTACTAGCACCTTACGCATCCGTCGTACTCGACGAGAACCATTTCGCTTGCTTCTAGGCTTGGATGGGTTATCTATCTAAAGGCTTCTAGTCAAAAGAAAAGAGGAAAGAGAAGAAAAGAAAAGGAAAAGAAAGTGCTCGCAGAGGATTAGGGCCCTCGTGCCTACGTACCATCATGTCTCTTGAACTGCTCAAGCTCTTCTTACATTGCGTTAATCCAGAATTCATCTGTCAAGGCTTCCTTAACATTCTTTGGTTCCATCTTTGATACAAAGCAGGCGCTTGCCACCACATCACGTGATCTAGTCATCCTACCTCCATTTGGATCCCCTATTATGAGTTCCTTGGGATGATCCTTCTGTATTCTGATGGAAGGTCCTTTGTCAACTCTCTCTGACACAATAGACTCATGATTGTCATCGTTGGGTACTGCAATATCTTCAGTGTCATCTTGAGGTGTTTCAACATCTTTTGTGACATCTTCCTCCTCCATTGGGAAGAATGCTCCAATGTCATTTGTAGCTTCAACCTCAATAGGAGAGTCATCAACCACAACATTTATGGATTCCAATACAAGTTGAGTTCTTGGATTGTAGACACAGTATGCTCTGCTATTTGTGGAGTAACCTAGGAAGATTCCTTCCTCACTCTTGGGATCGATCTTTCTCCTCTGCTCACGGTCTGCCAGAATATAGCATTTGCTTCCGAAGACATGGAAGTATTTCACCATTGGTTTTCTACCCTTCCATAATTCATACAAGGTAGCAGAAGTTCCCGACCTGGTGGTTACCCTGTTTAGAATGTAGCATGTTGTGTTCATTGCTTCAGCCCAAAAACTATATGGAAGTTTCTTTGCATGGAGCATGACCCTTGCACACTTTCGAATTATTCTATTTTTTCTTTCAACCACACCGTTCTGTTGAGGAGTGATGGGTGAAGAGAACTCTTAACTAATTCCTTCTGAGGAGCAGAACTCATCAAACTTACTGTTTTCAAATTCCCTCCCATGATCACTTCTGATTCTGATTATACCACAGTCCTTCTCTCTTTGAAGTCTCTGGCACAATTCCTTAAAAACTTCAAACACCTCTGATTTCTCCTTGATAAAGTGCACCCAAGTGTATCTAGAAAAATCATCAACAACTACATAAGCATACCTTTTTCCTCCAAGATTTTCAACTTGCATAGGTCCCATTAGATCCATGTGAAGAAGCTCTAAGTTTCTTGATGTGGTTTATTATTGAAGCCTTTTGGGTGACATTCTAGTTTGTTTCCCAATCTGGCATTCTCCACATATCTTTCCCTCATCTATCTTAAGATTTGGAATTCCTCTGACAGCTTCCTTGGATATGACTTCTTTCATTCCCTTTAAGTGTAAATGCCCCAGTTTCTGATGCCACAGCTTTACTTCATCCTCCCTAGACACTAAACAGGTGGAGGGACTATGAGTTTCGTGAGGAGCCCACAAATAGCAGTTATCCTTGGATCTGGCACCTTTCATAATGAATTCTTCTTTATCATTTGTAACCAGGCACTCAGATTCAGAGAAGTTTACCTTAAAACCTTGGTCACACAGTTGGCTGATGCTTATTAGATTAGCAGTCAATCCCTTAACATACAAAAATTTATCAAGGCAGAGCTGACCTTCATACTTCAGTTTGCCAACACCTTTGATTTCTCCTTTTGAGCTATCTCCAAAGGTGACATGACCATTGGGATGAGGTTTAATGTCAGCCAAGAACTTCTTTACACCTGTCATGTGTCTGGAGCACCCACTGTCAAAGTACCAGTCTTCTTTGGCTGAGGCTCTAAGAGAAGTATGGGCAATGAAGGCTACAGTTTGACCCTTAGGTATCCATTTCTTCTTTCCTTTGAGAGTCTTCCTTCTTCTTCTTCTGGATTGTTTTGAATATTTAGGATATCCATTCAACTTGTAGCAGTGAGCCTGTATATGACCAAACTTCCCGCAGTAGTAACAATGTCCTATTTTTGTTTTCCTGGAGAGTTGTTCTGAGGCCTTTGATGATGTTGAGACATCCTTCTTGACATCACTTGGGCTGATTTCCCTCCAGTCCTATGTCCTTTGATCTCAACTTGATCATTATAGCCCAGACCCTTTCCACTTCCGGTATTTCTTCCTGACATAAGGATTTCATCTAGCATGTCTGAACCATTGTTCATCATCCTTATATACTTGGTCAGGTTATTGAGTTTGGAGTTTAACCACTCCACTTTATCCTCCAATTCTGAGATCGTTTCCAGATGGTTCCGTCTTTCATCACACAGTTGTGAGATAAGATTCTGCTGATCTTGTCCTAGTTGAAACAGTTCAGCCAAGCCATTTGAGTTGACCGATACATTATCTGACTCCTTGTCAGAATCATATACTCCAGCCATTGCAGACACCTTCTTAGTAGTCTCTCCATCGCTTGAGGAGTCGTCTTTTGACCATGAAGTTGACAGGCCTTTCTTCTCCTTCTTGTGGAATGTGGGACACTCACCTCTTGTGTGTCCAAAACCTCCACACTCAAAGTAACTCCCTTCCCTCGGTCGAGTTTCTTGTCATATCTAGGTCTTCTCCCAAAGTTTCTAGATCTGTAGATGTCAGAAGTCTGAGCCTTGACATTTATATTAGACTTCTCATCCAATTGCTTTTCCAGTTGATGATATTGTTTTTCCAAGAACCCTACAGCTTTGGACAAATCCTCTTTGGTGTCTCCCTCTTCTTGGTTGGTCACCAAAGCAAGACTTTTCTTCTTTTCTTCCTTTTCACTAATTGCCATCTCAAAGGTTTGGAGTGATCCCATAAGCTCATCTACCTTCATGGTATTAATGTCCTGAGCTTCTTCAATAGCTGTCACTTTCATATCAAACCTCTTGGGGAGAGACCTCAGAATCTTCCTGACTAACTTGGCTTCAGGAATTTTCTCTCCAAGATCACTAGATGTGTTGGCAATATCAATAATATTCATATGAAAGTCATGTATACTTTCATCTTCTCTCATCCTTAGGTTCTCAAATTTAGTAGTGAGAAGCTGAAGCCTTGAGGATTTGACATGAGAGGTCCCTTCATGTGCAGTCTTCAGGATTTCCCATGCATTCTATGCAACAGTACAATTCTTTATGAGTCTAAAGATGTTCTTGTCCACCCCATTGAACAAGGCATTCAAGGCTTTAGAGTTTCCTTGAGCAAGCTTATCATCTTCATCGTCCCAATCTTCTTCGGGTTTTAGCTCCTCAGTGAACTTCCCATCTTTGTCTTTGATCTTTGGTGGATCCCACCCCTTGACCACGGACTTCTAAGCCTTTCCATCCATAAACTTGATAAACGCCACCATGCGAGCTTTCCAATAATCATAATTGGAACCATCAAGTATTGGTGGTCTACTTAGTATTCCTCCTTCTTTATCCATCGTACCAGAAAGTATCTCCCTGAATCTCACCCAGATACAGAGAAGGATGCCTGCTCTGATACCAATTGAAATTCTGGTTAAGCAGATCACGAAGATGTCAGACAGGATGTCGTGACAATTGATCTCTGTTTCTCACAAGGATCTAAGGAAGAACAAAAGTAAACAGCAGAAAGTAAACAACACCAGAATTGTTAACCCAGTTCGGTGAACAATAACACCTACGTCTAGGGGCTACCAAACCAGGAATAAAATCACTATGTCGAATTGGTTCTAAGCTAAACTCCAATGTTTACAACTTATCACCTAGAAACTACCCTTCCTAGATTTCTACCTAAGACTCTCCTAGGTATGAGACCCTTCTCAATTCCCTTTCAATCACAGCAGTGACTCAAAATATTATAACTCAATAAGAACGTCCTTCTCAAGTATTCACACAATACACGAGAGGCTCAAAAGTACAAACCCTAGTACTTCTAAACAGCTGTAACAACCAACCACAAACTAGGTTAATTCTAACCTATTTATATTGCAAACCACGACTGGACTTGGGCTTCTAAAACGCAGCAGAAATCTTCCTCGGAATTAGCAACCTAATTCTTTCTTCAATCCCAAGTTACCAAAAATGTCTCCTTCACAAGAAAACCGTAAATCCAATTAGAATCAAAATCTCTGATTCCACAATCTCAGATGCCACCTGGAATCCTAGTCATATTCCAATCACACCTGTTACCAAAAACAGTTAGTTCAAAACTGTAACAGACAAAGATGTTGAATCCTCTTGATAGGACATCTTTTCAAACATCTCAATCTGCAGTTAGTCTAACATGTTAGGACATCTTGTCCAACATCTTTCTGCTAAGTTAGTTTTACCAAAATTAATGCCAACCTCAAAAGCAGGGACTCAACAATCTCCCCCTTTGGCCGATTTTGGCTAAAACTAACTTCCATTAACCTGCATAAACATATCAGGGAAACCACTATCAGAGCAGTAGCAGAATCAAAACATGTCTCCCCCTTAATCAGTTCAGATCTACTCCCCCTCAGTAGTTAGTAGATCGTCAGCAGTCAGCAGTGGTTAGTGATGTTAGTAATTCTCCCCCTTTTTAGCCACAATATGACAAAGGTAGAAAGACTAACCCAAAAACCAGTAAACCAGGTCAAAGTAAAATTTTACACACCCAACAAAAAAGAAAAAACTATCCTGGGCATTCAGTCCTTACACAACAAAACAAAAAAAAAACAAGAATAAGAGAGAATACTGAAAAATCCTCTCACTATGGTGAGAATACATATTCAGAGACCAGAATATTATTCCCATCCCAACCATTAGAAATTTATGCCTCATCAGAAAGGCAAGCTCCAAGCTTGCCTCTCAATGTCTCAAATTGATTTGCATCCAGAGCTTTAGTGAAGATGTCAGCTAATTGATTTTCCGTGGCCACATGTTCCAGAGTGATGACTTTATCTTCCACCAGATCTCGAATGAAATAATGCCTGATGTCAATGTGTTTAGTTCGGCTGTGCTGGATGGGTTTCTTAGAAATATTTATAGCACTTAAGTTGTCATAGAAGAGTGTCATAACATCCTGTGGGACATTGTATTCAATTAGCATTTGTTTCATCCACATCATTTGAGAGCAGCTACTCCCCGCAGCAATGTACTTAGCTTCAGCTGTGGACAGGGAAACACAGTTTTGCTTTTTGCTAAACCAGGAAATTAGATTGCTTCCTAAGAAGAAGCATCCCCCTGTGGTACTTTTTCTATCATCTGCATTCCCAGCCAAGTCAGCATCACAGTATCCTATTAATACAGAGTTAGAGCTGTGTGTGTAGAGTAAACCATAGTTGTATGTCCCATTCACATACTTCAGAATCCTCTTAACTTGATTAATATGACTAGCTTTGGGTTCAGCCTGATACCTTGCACAAACTCCTACAGATAACGTTATATTAGGTCTACTGGCTGTAAGGTATAGGAGACTTCCAATCATGCTTCTATAGAGACTTTGATCAATGCTTACACCATTCTCATCTCTTGTCAATTTTAAGTGTGTAGGGGCAGGAGTCCTCTTGTGTTTTGCATTTTCCAAGCCAAACTTCTTGACAATATTCTTGGCATATTTCCCTTGACAGAGAAAAATGGAGTCTTCCATTTGTTTGACTTGGAGACCAAGAAAGTAGCTTAAATCTCCGACTAAACACATTTCAAACTCTGACTGCATTTACTTAACAAAATGTTGGACCATTTCTTCCGACATTCCACCAAAAACAATGTCATCAACGTAGATTTGAGCTATCATAAGGTTACCTTCTTGTTCTCTGACAAAGAGAGTTTTTTCAATTCCTCCCTTTCTGTAGCCATTTATAACAAGGAACTCAGTTAGCCTTTCATACCAGGCCCTTGGTGCTTGTTTCAACACGTATAAGGCTTTCTTCAGCTTGTAAACATGATCTGGAAATGTTGGATCAACAAAGCCTTTGGGTTGTTCCACATAGACCTCTTCGCTGAGATATCCGTTCAAAAAGGCACTTTCGACATCCATTTGAAAGAGTTTGAACTTCAGAAGACAAGTTATTCCAAGGAGCAGTTGTACAGATTCCAGTCTAGCGACAGGTGCAAAAGTCTCATCAAAGTCCACTCCATCTATCTGGGTATATCCCTGTGCGACGAGTCTGGCCTTGTTTCTTGTGACAACTCCATGTTCATCAGATTTGTTCTTAAAGACCCACTTAGTGTCGATCACATTTGATCCTTCGGGCCTGGGTACCAGATCCCAAACATCATGTCTCTTGAACTGCTCAAGCTCTTCTTGCATTGCATTAATCTAGAATTCATCTGTCAAGGCTTCCTTAACATTCTTTGGTTCCATCTTTGACACAAAGCAGGCGCTTGCCACCACATCACGTGATCTAGTTATCCTACCTCCATTTGGATCCCCTATTATGAGTTCTTTGGGATGATCCTTCTGTATTCTGATGGAAGGTCCTTTGTCAACTCTCTCTGACACAATAGACTCATGATTGTCATCGTTGGGTACTGAAATATCTTCAGTGTCGTCTTGAGGTGTTTCAACATCTTTTGTGACATCTTCCTCCTCCATTGGGAAGAATGCTCCAATGTCATTTATAGCTTCAACCTCAATAGGAGAGTCATCAACCACAACATTTATAGACACGGTATGCTCGGCTGTTTGTGGAGTAACCTAGGAAGATTCCTTCCTCACTCTTGGGATCCATCTTTCTCCTCTACTCACGGTCTACCAGAATGTAGCATTTGCTTCCGAAGACATGGAAGTATTTCACCGTTGGTTTTCTACTCTTCCATAATTCATACAAGGTAGCAGAAGTTCCCGACCTAATGGTTACCCTATTTAGAATGTAGCACGCTGTGTTCATTGCTTCAGCCCAAAAATGATACGGAAGTTTCTTTGCATGGACCATGACCCTTGCACACTCTTGAATAGTTCTATTTTTTCTTTCAACCACACCATTCTGTTGAGGAGTGATGGGTGAAGAGAACTCTTGACTAATTCCTTCTGAGGAGCAGAACTCATCAAACTTACTATTTTCAAATTCCCTCCCATGATCACTTCTGATTCTGATTATACCACAGTCCTTCTCTCTTTGAAGTCTCTGGCACAATCCCTTAAAAAATTCAAACACCTCTGATTTCTCCTTGATAAAGTGCACCCAAGTGTATCTAGAAAAATCATCAACAACTACATAAGCATACATTTTTCCTCCAAGACTTTCAACTTGCATAGGTCCCATTAGATCCATGTGAAGAAGCTCTAAGTTTCTTGATGTGGTTTGTTGTTGAAACCTTTTGTGTGACATTCTAGTTTGTTTCCCAATCTGCCATTCTCCACATATCTTTCCCTCATCTATCTTAAGATTTGGAATTTCACTGACAGCTTCCTTGGATATGACTTCTTTCATTCCCTTTAAGTGCAAATGCCCCAGTTTCTGATGCCACAGCTTTACTTCATCCTCCCTAGACACTGAACAGGTGGAGGGACTATGAGTTTCGTGAGGAGCCCACAAATAGCAGTTATCCTTGGATCTGGCACCTTTCATAATGAGTTCTTCTTTATCATTTGTAACCAGGCACTCATATTCAGAGAAGTTTACCTTAAGACCTTGGTCACAAAGTTGGCTGATGCTTATTAGATTAGCAGTCAATCCCTTAACATACTAAACTTTATCAAGGCAGGGATGACCTTCATACTTCATTTTGCCAACACCTTTGATTTCTCCTTTTGAGCCATCTCCAAAGGTGACATGACCATTGGGATGAGGTTTAATGTCAGCCAAGAACTTCTTTACACCTGTCATGTGTCTGGAGCACCCACTGTCAAAGTACCAGTCTTCTTTGGCTGAGGCTCTAAGAGAAGTATGGGCAATGAAGGCTACAGTTTGACCCTTAGGTATCCATTTCTTCTTTCCTTTGGGAGTCTTCCTTCTTCTTTTGGATTATTTTGAAGATTTAGAATATCCATTCAACTTGTAGTAGTGAGCCTGTATATGACTAAACTTCCCGCAGTAGTAACACTGTTTGTCCTGTTTTTGTTTTCTTGGAGAGTTGTTTTGAGGCTTTTGATGATGTTGAGACATCCTTCTTGACTTCACTTGGGCTGAGTTCCCTCCAGTCCTATGTCCTTTAATCTTAACTTGATCATTATAGCCCAGACCCTTTCCACTTCTGGCATTTCTTCTTGACATAAGGATTTCATCTAGCATGTATGAACCATTGTTCATCATCCTTATATACTTGGTTAGGTTATTGAGTTTGGAGTTTAACCACTCCAATTTATCCTCCAATTCTGAGATCGTTTCCAAATGGTTCCGTCTTTCATCACACTATTATGAGATAAGATTCTGCTAATCTTGTCCTAGTTGATACAGCTCAGCCAAGCCATTTGAGTTGAGCGATACATTATCTTACTCTTTGTCAGAATCATATACTCCAGTCATTGCAGACACCTTCTTAGTAGTCTCTCCATCGCTTGAGGAGTCATCCTCTGACCATGAAGTTGATAGACCTTTCTTCTCCTTCTTGTGGTATGTGGGACACTCACCTCATGTGTGTCCAAAACCTCCACACACAAAGCACTGAACTCCCTTCCCTCGGTCGAGTTTCTTGTCATAGCTAGGTCTTCTCCCAAAGTTTCTAGATCTGTAGATGTCAGAAGTCTGAGCCTTAACATTTATCTTAGACTTCTCATCCAATTGCTTTGCTAGTTGATGATACTATTTTTCCAAGAACCCTACAGCTTTGGACAAATCCTCTTTGGTGTCTCCCTCTTCTTGGTTGGTCACCTGTAACACCCCAAAATTTGCCCTCTTGTTTCTAACTTTGCACGATTCTTTCAGGCATGTGATCAAGGTATTTTCCAGCAGCTCATGGCGTCACTGGTTCCAGTATCATTCCAACAATGTTCAGAGCCAAGCAGATAGCTTTCAAAGGCTTTTCAAGGCTTTATTTTGCTCATTAGATGATTTGATAATCAAAAGCTCCGGCAGTCATTTTTTCTATCAGCAATTCAGCACCAGACGATTATTTTCAGCAGTATTTCGAGCACGAAACGGAGTTCACAGCATATTTCAAGAGTGTTTCAATGTTAATATCAAATGGCAAGTTTCAGAGGTCTAACATGGCTCAGAACAAGTGGAATCAGGCAATTCTCCAATTTTCCCTCCAAAAGGCGCCAAAATTCAAATCTTGAACTGAGTAACCGGTTACAGCATATCTGTTAACCGGTTACTCCTTTATTTTTCTGCGCATTTTTCAGTTTTTTGAACTGAGTAACCGGTTAGCATATATGCTGTACCCGGTTACTCTGGGAAAAATTTGAAAAAATCAGTTTGCATCATTTGTGATCATGTGCTTGGCTTGTGCATGTGTGGGAAGGATCTAGAACTGATATTTTCATCATTTTCCACCCAAAATTCAAATTCCTTCCAACATTTTCCACTCTAATTCCTCATTTCCTTTCCTAATTCATTTTTCACCCCAATTTCCACCCACTAAACCTCACTCCAAACCCAAACTTAACTCCTAACCTAGGGGTTATTTAAATCAATTCATTCCAAACCTCTCACAACCTTGATTCATTTTCTGAATTTTCTACACATCTCATTCCATTTTCTCTCAACTTTTCTCTCATTTCAAAACCCTCACTCAAAGTTTCCTTCATCAAAGTTCAACAAATTTTGCATTGAAATTTGTTGATCTTGGAACTAAACCTTCATCCATTCATTAATTCTTGAAAGAATCTTGAATTTGCTACTGTTTTACTCTTGGATTTGAGCTTTTGGAACTGTCTATGGAGAAAGCTTGAAGCAAAATCATCACATTGTTTGGATCTTGAAGTTTCTTGCATAGATCTTGGATTTCTTGCTTGGATTCATCAATTTTCGTTTGCAGCAATCACCAAAGCAAATCTCAGCTTTGTAGGTTGGTTTTCCTTAGATCTATACTTGATTTAGCTTATTTACAACTTATTCGATGTAGATCTTTGGTTGTTTTTTATTTGGATCCATTTTGCTTGAATTTGATTCTTAATGTTGATGATTATTGGATCTAATTGATGTTTGATTACTGATAGTCGATGTGAATTTCGTGATTAATCAATTGCATGATCATTTGGATGTTTGAAGAAGTGATAAGCTGCTGAAAAGTGATTCTGAACACTTATTTTTGAATTTTATTGCAGAGTACCCGGTTACAGCATATCTACTAACCGATTACCCTATTGTTTTCTGCGTAATTTTTTGCTGTTTTGAACTGTGTAACCGGTTACAGCATATCTGCTAACCGGTTACCACTATTGCAGAATGTGATTTTCTAGCGTTTTCTTGCTTGTTTGAGATCCCTTGCATGTCTAAACTTCATGGATTAATATGTTAATGATTTGTGGATTATTCTTGAGTTATTTCACCTCACACCCTTGCATGAACACGATTCTTCGACACGTGACCTTTTTATTTCCATTGATGAATGTTCATGTTTACATTAATGCTTTCTTGATGTGATGAACACCTTGTACACACTCCTTGAGCATGATTAACTGTGGAGTATTGCTGGTGTTGCTGGAGTTGCTGTGTTGTGCATGCTTGCTTGCATTTAATTTCATGAGATACGTACTTGATTTGACTTGTTCATGTGCTTAACAATGTGAATTCTTTCATGATGATTTCAAGAATTGTTCACCATGGTTTGTGGTGTGATGGTGATCATGTTTGATTGATTAATGTGCAATGTTTGATGCGTGTTCGTTATGCCATGATTGCATCGTTTCAAATGCATCGTGTGCTGCCCTGTTTTCACTGTTGTTCCTTTGCATATGTGTTGTTGTATGTGCTGCTGCTTGCCTTTTTTACACCTATTTGTGTGCTGGAGCTTGAGCTGTTAAAGGCTGTTTGGTGTATTGGCTGGAATTTACCGCTGTACAGGTGCTGGAGCACTATTGTAGCCGCTGTTTTTTTATCGCTTTGGTTTTTGCCTTGCTTTTGCTTGCTCCCTTAGGCTCCTAGTCCAACTTAATTTCTGATTAAGCTCGGAGTAGGATTGACATTAGGCTCCCATCCAAGCATGCTAACTTAGGTAGATGTTTCCCCTTTGAACTCAACTGTAGGGCCACTCTTGCATGACAACATTAGGATAGATTTCCCCGTAGCCTTTTCTTTTCGACTTGAGTCTTCTCTTCTCATCTCATAACAATTCTAAGACACTTAATAAATGTGACGTGTATTGCGCATGAGCCTTGTATGTGGGAAATGCGGAATGAGGGGTTTTCTCTCATTTTTCTAGAGTGTTTAGCGGACGTCCTGTCTTGGGACGATTTGCTATGCATTCGTTCCTACGTTATAGACTTCGGTTCAATGCAAGTTACGAACTAACTTCAATCCACTTCTGTCTAAAAAACACAAAAACAAATTTAAATCTTTTTCATCCTTCGGGATTGTTGAGTTTCAAACCATTTTCAGAAAAGAGCTCGTCGCTCACGTAAAAAACACTTACCGACCTCGTTAGGTCGAACTACGATTGCTCTGACTTCCTCTCTCTCGTCCGATTGAGGATACGTAGGCACGAGATCGATATCTCGACGAGCAACCTCCCCCCTTTAGTGCGTAATCCGTCGAACTACGTTGACTCTGATTCTTCGTTCTTCCACAAAGATACGTAGGCATCGGATTGCGATAATCCTTGCGAGTCCGTCTTAGTCTCCCCCCTCCCCGTTTTTTCTGTTTAGCCGTAGACTTTAGGATAACTCACCCTCTGTTTAGACAACAAGCATGGATCCCATCGAGTACGATGGACGCGTGGGGGTGCTATTACATTCCCCTCGCGTAACTGACTCTCGAACCCGGACTATGGTTGCGATGACCATGTCTTTCCCTCTTTCAGGTTTTCTTCGATCGTTTCCTTTCCCTGCGTAGGGATAAATAATGTTTGGTGGCGACTCTTCTGTTCTAGTTTCTCGCCGGTTGTTTTTTTCGCAGGTTGCGACAGCTGGCGACTCTGCTGGGGACAGGTTGACCTCTTGCTGGTCCATCCCCTATGCGAGTCAATCCTAGCGCCTGTTTGTTTATATTCATTGGGTGTTTATTGTTATGCTTTATTTGTTGTACATTACTATTTTTACCGCATTTATTGCATTTCATTGTTATCATATGCTGGACTGTGCTGTGCTGTACCGGTTTCTCTGTTTGGCGGGTTGGGATTCTTTGAGAGATAAGCCCAATACACAGGCTTGAGTATACACCTAGGACTAGAGTGGAAAGTAGTGGGACCTACGCGCCATCTTGGTACGTTTGGTGTTCACGAAATTCACATCTAGACTGGGCTATCTAGGGAGATATTCTGACGTGCGTGTCTTGCGCATTTCAGGGTGTTGATCTAGAGAGCTGTCGACTCTGGCGACCATTTCCCCGAGGACTCAGTAGAGGCACTCCTCCCAAGTGGTAGTAATGGCAGACAAGAAATGGCAAACCCATTATACTTCTTGATCCGAGGACCCGAAGCTGGGATCTTACATAGGATGACCTTATTTTTGGGTGAATCAGTGGACGACCTCTTTGCTTAGCGATAGTATTGCACCCCGAGGGATGAATGTACTATTGCTTCTCAAATTGAGAATCCGACGCTGAGGATCCTCAGTCTTCTAGAACCCACATGTGAGAGGGGATGGGTGTTTGCAGGTTTGCAGGTGACCTTAACTTTCAACCTACCTGGTTTTTGGATTTCTCGTCAGTGTGTAGTTATCTACCTGGTTTTCTGGTTATTTCAGTGGTTTGATGTTTCGGTATTCTGGGTTTCTGGGTTTGAGGTCTTTGATCAGTTAACAGCACAGTAGATGTTCAGAGCAGTTTGATACCTTGATCCCATGTTTGCATTTACATCATTTCTTGCATTTTACCATGTTTGACATTTTCCAGGGCTTGCATCTTACCCTTGATTCTGGTTGCTGAGGTTTTCTTGTCATGGATGCTCAGAGGAAGAAGACTGTAGCTTACACGTTCCCAGACCCAACTCTGAAATTGATTCACAGGATGATTGGTATGGTTGACCCTGGGGTTCGCGCTGAGTTTAGTGATGAGTATGGGAGGTTACTGAAGTTTGTCTGTAACATCTCCAAGTACGAGCACGATGCAATCCACACACTCTTACAGTTCTACGATCCTCCGTTGCACTGCTTTACTTTCCCAGATTACATCTTGGCTCCAACATTGGAGGAGTTCTCATTTATTTTGGGAATTTCCATCAAGCAAGATATACCTTTCTTCTCTGAAGAACGCCCAGAATTGGAAGAGCTTACTGCTGCTCTTCACATAGGTGAATCCACCTTGAGTGATAACATTGTTGACAAGCAAGGATTTAAGGGCTTCCTGTTGAAGTTTCTGTTTGATCAAGCTAGCATGTACGCTAAGGAAAAGAGTTGGACTATCTTCAACGCCATTTTGGCTCTGTGCATTTATGGAATTGTTCTATTTCCTAACGTCCCCGATCTTGTTGATATGCACGCGATTCGGATATTTATCTTGAGAAACCCTGTGCCTACTCTTCTTGGTGATGTATACCATTCAGTCCACTACAAGAACGAGAATAGGCGAGGAAGGACTGTAAGCTGTGCGCGCCACTTCTATCTACATGGTTTTTGAGTCATCTTCCTGAAACTGGGGCTTTCATTGATACGAGGGATTCCTTGAAGTGGTCTAAGAGGTTGATGGGATTGACTGCTGATAACATTGTTTGGTTCAATCATAGTCTGCTGGGAGTAGAGCTCATCTTCAACTGTGGAGAATTCCCAAATGTACCTTTAGTGGGGAGGAAAGGCGGAATTAATTATAACCCTTCCCTCACTATCAGGCAGTTTGGGTATGCATTGAGAGATCCCCCTGAGGATCAAGATATCACAGAGTCCCTGTTTTTCAATGGTACTAAAGACCAAGAGATGTTAAGGAAAGCTGTGACTTCTTGGAAACAAGTTTTTAAGAAAGGAAAGACCTTCTTTGGGAAGTGTAACAACAAGGCTTTTTCTCCGTATGTGGAGTGGATCCAGAAAAGATCGGAAGAGGAGCTCCTTCCTTTCCCAGTGGAGCCACCCTTGTACCCTCTGATGATTGAGCCACCTACCACAGTGGATATAGAAAGGTATAATAAACTATGGGCTAAGACAGAGAAGCTGCAAGAAGAGAATATGGAATTGAGTAGAGAAATTAGCCAGCTGAAGCATGAGCGAGGTGAGGCTATATATACTGCCAAGATGAAGACAGAGCTTCTCGCTAAGAAGGAAAAAGAGCTAGCTGACGAGGTCACGGCCAGACAGAAGATAGGGCAAGCTCTAAAGGGTGTCAGTAGGGTTCTCAAATCTAAGAAAGAAGACTTGGCCAAGGCTTTGTTAAAAATTCACAAGTTCAGCTCTTACCGAAACACAACAATCACCGTCAACAAGCAGAAAGAAGATAAGTTTCTGGAGCAGATTGAGGGTCTGAAATTGGAACTCAAAAAGAAAAATAAAGAGATCTTATCAGGGATATGCGAGAGAAGAGCAGTCGAAGACAGACTCAATACGGCCATAGCTACCATAGAAGAGTTAAATATTCAAGCTGAAGTGAAGAGACCTAGAAATGAGGGTCCCAGTATGGATGGTGTTTTTGAAGAAGATGCATGGGAGTTACACTGTCGATACCTAAAAGGGATCCTACACAGAAGAGATGTCCTCATTCAAGAGTTGATCCAGAGACCGAAGCATCCTGATACCAAGAAGCTGTTCAGAGAAGCACAAGAGTGAAGCAAAGAGCATAATGGATGGGGAGGACTAGCACTTATGGATTTTGGTGGCCTGCCATAGTTGGTTTTTTTTCTCTTTTATTGTGTTTGGATCACCGCCAGGCTTGTTGGTTGGGATCTGTGATTTTTGTATCCGGACCTCTATTTGTATCTTGGGTTGTAATTGTTGACAAATGATTATCCTCTGGTTTCTTAATATATGAGCAGAAGTTTCGTTCTATCTTATTATCGAACTAGAATCAAGGGGTGGATCGCCCTGCGAATATTCAGACATGTTCATTGGCATTTGCATATTCATAATCATTGTGCATAACAGGTGTTTGTCTCCGATTTTCTTATCTTGCTCTTTTCTTCAGACAGGATTGTTGACCAACACATTCACCGGTATTCAACCAGACAAAATCAAAAGAAAGCCATGGATCAGGTGCAAACTGAGTTGATTAAGATGCGGACTCGCATGGCCCAGTTTATGGAGTTGATGCAAGGCGTTTCTCAGGGGCAAGAACAGCTGAGGACCCTTGTCCAACCTTTGGTTGCAAGAGTTGACGAAGACGGTGTCCTTCATGGTGGCCTTCATAACGATGTTGTTCCTCTGGACGGAGGTATTGTTGGTAATGATGTTCAAGGTGGTCCCGTTGCTGGTGTTGTTATCCCTCTGGGCGGAGGAGAGAATGTGATTCCTTCTATAGTATGAGGAGACAACAGTGTCTGTGCGGTGCACGGTCGTCGCTATGATGATCATCAGGATGATATATTTTCTATGTTGGGTGGGGATCCTGACCCCCGGCTCGATAATGATCAGAGAATCAGGATAATTGAAGAGAAGTTGAAAGGGTTTATGAATCAGAATTCCCTGGGTTTGGATATGGATGACTTGGGACTAGTCCCCGGCGTCAAAATTCCGCACAAGTTTCAGGTGCCTACTTTCGAGAGGTATAATGGAGTTACTTGCCCAAAGACTCGCGTCCGAGCCTATGCAAGGAAAATGGCTGCCTATTCTAATGATGAAAAGTTATTGATGCATTTCTTCCAAGATAGCTTGGCTGGGCGTCTTTGGAATGGTACATGCAGTTGGAGAGGTCCCATGTTCGCAACTGGAGGGAATTGGTGGAGGCTTTTGTTAAGCAATATCAGTATAATACTGATATGGCTCCTAATAGGACACAGTTGCAAAATTTGTCGTAGAAATACAATGAGAGCTTTAAGGAGTACGCCCAGAGGTGGTGAGAGTTGGCAGAAAGGGTACAGCCTCCCATGTTAGAGCGGGAGATGATAAATATGTTCATGGCTACCCTGCAGGGTCATTATTATGAAAAGCTGGTACCTTGTATGCCCGAAAAGTTTGCGGACTTGATCTTAGTTGGAGAAATGGTAGAAAGCGGGATCAAAGCTGGAAAGATCTCTGGTAGTGAAGGGTCCTCATCTGGAGGAGGGAAGAAACCGTATGCAAATTCTAAAAGGAAAGAAGGAGATACAAATTCTATTTCATCGTACAATGGTAGGGGAGGAACACGACAGAATTACAATCAGCAAGTTGCCTCTATAACTATTCCGGCTGCACCTCAGCAGCAGAGGAATAATCCTAATCAGTATCAAAACAGACAAAGTAATGCTGAAAGACATTTTGATCAGCCGCCCATGTCATATGCTCAATTGTTGCAACACTTGTTACAGCTGCATTTAGTTGAGCTCTGCACACTGGCTCCACCCACTGGGAGGCTACCTCTGGGCTATGATGCCAACGCACATTGTGATTTTCACTCCGGTGCTCCAGGGCATACGGTTGAAGGGTGTAGGGTGTTCCATCATAAAGTACAAGATTTGGTAGACTCCAAAGCCATCAACTTCTCTAATGACGTGCCAAATGTCATTCAGAACCCAATGCCAAATCACGGTGGGCTAAGGGTTAATGTCGTTATTAAAGATGATGAATCCTTGAATTTGGTTTTAGATGTGGACGAGTTGAAGACTCCGTTGTTTATGGTAAAAGAAGGTTGCTGAAGGGAGGGGTATTCCCTAGTTGTGATGAGGGCTGTTTTGAATGTGGGCTGCAATCCAACAGTTGTGATTTGTTGAGATCAAGAATTCAGAGATTGATTAATGAAGGGCAGTTACAGTTCGACAGATGTGATCAGCAGAGAAAAATTACTGACAAAGAGAATGATGTTTCTACTATAACAATCCCTTTCAAGACAATAACTATATCAGCACCGATGAAACCAGCGTCGGTCATCATTATAGTTCCTGGTCCAGTCCCATATGAAAGTACCAAAGCCGTCCTGTGGAACTATGGGCTGAGGTATTTGTTGATGGAAAGAAGCAGGAATTGGTAGGAACATCAGCTGCGAATTCAGAGGTTGACAATTCTATTGGCGCAGGAGCTATCACCAGAAGTGGTACGGTCTTCATTCCGGCTGATAATCAGGTTGGCAGTTCCAAATAGGATAAAGGGAAACAAGTGATTGATGATTCTGTACAGAAGCAGATCGTAAATGATTCCGCAATGAAACAAGTTGACACTTCCTTCTCAGAAAATGTGGAAGAGTTTATGAGACTAATCAGGAAGAGCGATTACAAAATTGTTGATCAGTTGCATCAAACGCCATCCAAAATATCCATCTTATCTCTGTTGTTGTGCTCTGAGGCACATCGGAATGCATTGCTGAAGGTTTTGAACACAGCCTATGTACCTCAAGAAATATCTGTTAATCAGTTAGAAGGGGTTGTGGCTCACGTGAATGCTGGTAATGGCTTAGGGTTCACAGCCCTAGATCTGACTCCAGCTGACAGGAATCACAACAACGCTCTGCATATTTTAGTGGAATGTCGAGGCTCTTTAATGGCACATGTGCTAGTTGATATTGGGTCATCTTTAAATGTGTTGCCGAAGAAGGCTCTGATGAAGTTAGATACCCGTGGGCTTATTTGCACGCCGAGTGACTTGGTGGTGCATGCTTTCGATGGTTCTAAAAGGTCTGTTTTTGGAGAAATTGTATTGTCGATCAAGGTTGGTCCTGAAATTTTTTAAGCCATTTTCTACATCATGGACATTCAGCCTGCCTATAGTTGTTTATTGGGTCGTCTATGGATCCATAGTGTTGGGGCAGTAACGTCCACGCTGCATCAAAAGCTGAAATACATGGTGGATGGACATGTTGTGACAGTCTGTGGTGAGGAAGACATCATGGTGAGTCACCTATCAACCTTCAAGTATGTGGAGATAGATGGTGAAATACATGAGACTCTGTGCCAAGCCTTCGAAGCTGTGAAAATTCCTGAAGAACCTCTAACAGAAGTTAGTACGCCTGAGGTAGTAAATCAACCCGAAGTGGTCAATCAGCTGAAAGTTTCGATGTCTTCTTTCAAAGATGCACGCGCTGTAGTTGAAGCTGGTGGTTCCCAGAAGTGGGGCCAAATCATTGATGTTCAGGTGAAGCAGAATACTTATGGACTGGGATATAAGCCACCCCAATGAGCTCAAGAGCCACCCAAGTATGCCGGCCCAATTCAATTCACAAGTGCTGGTGTCTTCTTCAATCGGGTTAATGCCATTGATGATGAGGGGGATAGTGACTGCGACATGGATGAGTGGATCTGCCCATGCACTCCCGGTCAAAGTCTATGCAATTGGTCGTCTGAGAAAGTCATCCAAGTGACCCGTCAAGAGTAATTGCCTTTGTTTTCTGTTTGTGTTAAATCCTATGTTCTGCCCTGCCCAAGACGTAGTGATGCTTGTCTGTAGGGCTTTGATGTTTTTGTTTGCTTACTTTGTCATTAATAAAGGACATTTTCGCACTCAAATGTTTTGATCCCTGTTTTTCTATTTTTACTTTTTGCATTAACTCATATCAAAATGGCAATGTGTTTTCTTGTTTGTTGCATTCATAATAAACATATATCATCAATCATGTAGGTTTCTTTGTTAAGATGCCACCAATAATGATTCAGCTATGGCTCGGTATGACTTCGACAATCCTATCTATCAGGCTGAAAAAGAGACTGACGAAGATTGTGACTTACCGGAAGAATTGGCCAGATTGCTGAAACAGGAGGAAAGGGTCATTCTACCTCATCAGGAGGAAATTGAGACTGTCAATCTGGGAATCAAGGACGCTAAAAAGGAAGTAAGGATTGGGGTTGTTTTGGAAGACACTGTCAAGGGAAGATTGATTGAAATGCTTCGAGAGTATGTGGATATCCTCGCCTGGTCTTACCAAGACATGCCTGGGCTTAACACTGATATTGTGGTACACTGGCTGTCGTTCAAAGAAGGTTGTACTCCGGTTAAGCAGAAACTGAGAAGGATGAAACCGGATATGGCTGTCAAAATCAAGGAAGAGGTTCAGAAACAGTTGGATGCTGGGTTTCTCGCTGTGACAAATTATCCTCCGTGGGTTGCTAATATTGTGCTTGTACCTAAGAAAGATGGGAAGGTCAGGATGTGTGTTGACTACAGAGATTTGAATAGAGCAAGCCCGAAAGATGATTTCCCGCTCCCCCACATTGACGTGTTAGTGGACAACACTGCTCAATATTCGGTATTTTCCTTCATGGATGGTTTCTCTGGGTATAACCAAATCAAAATGGCCCCAGAGGACATGGAGAAGACTGCGTTCATAACACCGTGGGGAACGTTTTGCTACAAAGTAATGCCCTTTGGATTGAAAAATGTTGGGGCAACCTATCAGCGGGAAATGGTGACTCTCTTTCATGATATGATTCACAAAGAGATTGGGGTCTATGTTGATGACATGATTGCGAAGTCACAAATGGAGGAAGAGCATCTGGTAAATCTTCAGAAGCTATTTGAGAGGTTGAGGAAGTTCAAGCTGAGGTTGAATCCGAACAAGTGCACCTTCGGGGTGAGATTTGGAAAATTGTTGGGGTTCATTGTTAGTGAAAGAGGTATCGAGGTTGATCGTGCTAAAGTAAAAGCCATACAGGAAACGCCTGAGCCGAGAACAGAAAAAGAGGTTCGTGGTTTCCTAGGGAGGTTGAACTACATTGCTAGATTCATATCTCATCTCACAGCCACGTGTGAACCGATATTCAAATTGGTAAGAAAATATCAAGAGGTCAGGTGGAACGAAAATTGTTAAAAGGCGTTTGAAAAGATAAAAGAGTATTTGCAGGAGCCTCCGGTCCTCATGCTGCCAGTGCCAGGAAGGCCATTGATTATGTATCTTATGGTTCTTGAGAACTCAATGGGGTATGTGCTCGGTCAACACGACGAGTCAGGTAGAAAAGAGCATGCCATCTACTACCTGAGTAAAAAGTTCACTGATTGTGAGTCGAGGTACTCTATGTTGGAAAAAACATGTGTGCACTCGCTTGGGCAGCCAAGCGTTTGAGGCAGTATATGTTAAACCACACAACCCTGTTGATTTCGAAGATGGATCTGATTAAGTACGTGTTTGAGAAGCAGGCGCTTTCTGGGAGAATAGCTCGTTGGCAGGTTGTCTTGACAGAATACGATATTCAGTATGTTTCCCAAAAATCCATTAAGGGAAGTGTTTTGTCAGAATACCTTGCCGAACAACCGATTGAAGATTATCAACCGATGAAGTTTGAATTTCCGGATGAGCATATTATGTTCCTGAAGATGAAGGACTGTGAAGAGCCTTTGCCTGAAGAAGGTCCCGACATTGGATCTCAATGGAAGCTAGTCTTTGATGGAGCCGTCAACTCATATGGTAACGGAATCGGGGCAATCATTACAACTCCAAAGGGTTCTCAGATACCCTTCACTGCCCGGTTAGCGTTCGTATGCACCAACAATGAGGCAAAGTATGAAGCATGCATCATGGGGTTAGAAGAAGCGATTGATTTGAGAATCAAAAACCTCGATGTTTATGGTAATTATGCGCTGGTGGTTAATCAGATTAAAGGAGAACGGGAAACCCGTCAGGCAAATCTGGTGCCTTATAACAACTATGCCAGAAGGTTGTTACCTTTCTTTGACAGAGTTGACTTCCATCATACACCTCGAGTGGAGAATCAGATGGCAGATGCGTTGGCAACATTGTCTTCAATGTATCAAGTGAACCGTTGGAATGAGATTCCCTCCATCAGAATCATGCGTCTAGATAGACCAGCTTTTGTGTTTGCAGTTGAAGACGTATCAGATGGTAAGCCCTGGTATCATGATATTAAGTGTTTTCTGAAGAGTCAGGAGTACCCAGCTGGGGCATCTACCAAGGATAAGAAAACTCTAAGGAGGTTGGCAGGAAACTTCTTTTTGAATGAAGACGACGTGTTGTACAAGAGGAACTTTGACATGGTCTTGCTACGTTGTGTTGATGAACACGAGGCAGGCCTGTTAATGGAAGAAGTTCACGAGGGATCTTTCAGTACTCATGCCAATGGGTATGCTATGGCTAGAAAATTGTTGAGAGCAGGGTATTACAGGATGACTACGGAGTCTGACTATTTCAAATACGCCCGGAAATGTCATAAATGCCAGATTTATGCTGATAAGGTGCACGTACCGCCTACTCCCCTGAATGTACTGTCATCTCCTTGGTCGTTTTCCATGTGGGGCATTGATATGATTGGAAAGATTGAGCCAACTGCTTCCAATGGCCATCGTTTCATATTGGTTGCCATTGATTACTTCACGAAATGGGTGGAAGCAGCCTCGTATGCCAACGTCACCAAACAAGTGGTAGCCCGGTTTATAAATAAGGACATCATCTGTCGTTACGGAGTCCCGGAAAGAATCATTTCTGATAATGGTTCAAATCTAAATAACAAGATGATGAAGGAGCTGTGTCAGAGCTTTAAGATTGAACATCACAATTGTTATCCCTATTGTTCGAAGATGAATGGGGCTGTTGAAGCAGCAAATAAGAATATCAAGAAGATTGTGCAGAAAATGGTGGTGACGTATAAAGATTGGCATGAGATGTTGCCCTATGCCTTACACGGTTATCATACTTCTGTGCGTACATCAACTGGGGCAACTCCTTTCTCACTGGTATATGGTATGGAAGCAATCCTACCATTAGAGCTTGAGATTCCTTCTTTGAGAATTCTGGTAGATGTAAAGCTTGATGAAGCTGAATGGGTATATGCCAGGTTGAATCAGCTAAGCCTTATTGAAGAGAAGAGATTGGCAGCCATTGCACATGGCCGGTTGTATCAGAGCAGGATGAAGAAAGCCTTTGATCAGAAATTGCGTCCTCGATGTTTTCAGACAGGCGAGTTGGTTTTGAAAAGGATCCTTCCTCCTCAGACAGATCATAGGGGCAAGTGGACTCCAAACTACGAAGGGCCATATGTGGTAAGAAAGGTTTTCTCTGGTGGAGCCTTATTACTCTCAACTATGGATGGCAAAGATTTTACATCCCCTGTGAACGCAGACGTAGTCAAAAAATACTTTGCATAAAAGAGACCCGCTGGACATAAAAAGAAGATCCAGGCAAAAAAAGGCATCCCGACGAACCATAAAAAGAAAAGGTTCGGGCAAAAGTTAGGGATAAAAATAATTTAAAAAAAGAGAATAAACCCGCAAGGTTGAAAACCTGAAAAAGGCAACTATGGCAAAAAGGGGTATCCCGGTGGATTGAAAACCCGAAAAAGGCGATCAGGGCAAAAGTTAGGGATTTGAAAGCAAGAGGCTACGATATGCGTTCAATTTGTGAGCACTTTTGATACTTGGGAATTTCGAAAGAAAGGAATCAGTCCAGTCAGTCTCTCCGAAGGTCAAAGCATTTGTGGATAAGCAAGGCATATGAGTCATAGCTGAATTGAATCATGGTGGATATCTGTTCCCACATTGCCGACATGTGTATTTTCTATTTTACTTTTGCGCAATTACCTCTTTTCAGGAATTTCCTCCGGTTGTAAATGCCTATTTACAGGCCAATCCATTCAATAAAATTTTCATTTCACTCAAAGAGCTTTCCATTTTTGTTTTTACTTTTACTGCTTTGTTTGTGAAAACGTCCGATATTTTGATAAACATTGCATGTGAAAATTGTAAGCTTTGTGGAGCATATCGGAAAACAATGGAAATTGCTCAGGTAACGGATATTGTGGATGGTAATCGAGGTAGCCATTTTTGCATATAGGATATTCTGTTGTTGTTGTGCGCACGGTAGCATAGTTTCTCCCCAGTAGAGTTACTCTCCCCAGCTTCGAAATTTCATCATCCTCAGTAGATCGTTGCTCTCCCCAGCCAGAGTCATGATTGATTTATTACTCCCCAGCAAGCATTCAGAAGTTGGTGTTGTTGTATCCCCAGCAGAAGACTAGTGGAATATCTTCTCGGGCAAAGATGTTATCTTCCCGACAGAGTCATGGTGTCTACTTTCCTCGGTCGGTCAGGAAGTATAGTCTCGTCGACAACGGCTTGAGCTAATCCCTAGTAGGGTGAGGGTAAATTCATTTCCCCCCAGCAGCAGTTTAAGCTCAATGGTATCCCCAAGCAGAGTTGGTAGTAATCTTCGCAGCAGTTTGTTCAACGGTGGTTGACATCCCTAGCAGGTTTTAAGTCCAATGGTTATTGGCACCGTATTCCGTAGCAGATCTTTGGGTTCCATCTTCAGTAGTTATTTGTATTCATCCCCAACAGAGTGGAAGTTCTCTTGGAGTTTTCATCTCCAGTAGAGGTTGTTGTTCGGTGTGTCTTTCCTCAGCAGGGTTTTGTTCTCGGAGACAATTTAGTTTGTCATCCCCGGTGGAGTTGCCTTCGTCTTCAGTGTAACACCCCATTTTTAATTATTTAATCGTCTGATTTTATTTTAATTGTTTGGCCTTGTTTAGGGGGGGTGTGTCCTTTAATAGCAATATGAAGTTATTATTATTATTATTATTAATAGTATTATTTCATATTATTATTATTATTATGGTTATTATTATCATTACTATTATTATGGTTAGTAAAATAAAATAAAAAAGCTGATTTAATTAATTAGATAATGGAATGATAGAAATAATAAGGGCAGTTTGGTAATTAGAGGTTAATTAGTGAAAATTGGTGGAGGTTTAGGATAATCAGAATTTTGAGAGATAGAAGGAGAAAAACTAAGAAGAGGAAGAACAAGGGCTAGGGCAAGTTTTCTTCTCAATTCCTTTGCAGGTTTCTGAACAAATTCGAGGTAAGGGGGGAGAATTGTTTAATATTTGGTGAATTGATCGTATAAGGGTAGTGGGGAGTCCTTAACCACGTAAGAAATTATTTGATTATATGTTGTGGTATGATTGAGGTGTACACTTGTGAATCTGTGTTGAAATTCGTGTTGTTGAACTGTCGAATCGTTGATATATTGATGTTGTTGATGCTGTTTGATCTTGACTGTTGTAGACCCTAATTTTGGTACAGTTTAGGGAGAGGAAATTAACTCTAAGACCTGTAATTCTTGATTAGTAATAATAAGTACACGAGAGAAGATGAACAATAGGACCTAAAATCAATGTAGAATCAATTTTAGGACTGGTTTGGAGTGAAAACTAGTGAAATTCGTAGAAGAACATAGTCTGGTGTGGAAAATTGTAAATTGCGTAATGGATCTGGCCATACGCGTATGAGGGGTGTTGTTACGCGTAAGGCTGGCAGGAGAAGGAGTCATTACTCATAAGGAGAGGCCACGAGGAGGAGTTGGCACGACCCTCTGCCCATACGCATAAGGATACGTGTATGGTGGCTTGGCAATATGCGTATGGGGTAGCTATACGCGTATCCAGATCTGAAGATGGAATGGTGAGGGAAATGGCTCTCTGCCCCTACGCGTATGAGGTTGGGCAATACGTGTATGGCAGGGCGAGGCAGGAATCCTTACGCGTCTTATACGCGTAGGAATGGGCGAGGGGACTGGGCAATACGCGTATGGCCCAGGGCAATACGCATATGAGCAGTGAGTGTGCAGAATTTCACCGTTTCGCGATTTCTTTCCCGTTTTCGCTTCTGATTCGGTTTCCCTTGGTTTGAGAGGTTGGGATTAGGTGTCAGAAGCTGAGAAATATAATTTCGGAGATGAAACTAATTAATTTGATAATTTTTAGGAATTAATTAGTATTTTATGAATTATGATGACTTGCGAGAATTCTTTGATTATGGTGTAAGTGAGAATGAATGTAAATCCCATGTGTGATCGGTAGGATCGTGTAGATGTATGAATGTGTCATACATGTGTTGTTATGTGCATTGAGTCATGCATACACATTATTGGTGGGATGGATCATTTCTCAGGAGGAGTGTATGTGATTCGTCCGAACTCCCTTGAGGAGTGTGGTGGGATAAATCATTGCCAAGTAGGGGTGTATGTGATTTATCCGGGTTCGATTGAATGAACCATGGTGATGTTGGTACCACATGCATTGTGTCCGTGTCGTGTCGCATTGCATTTATTATTTGTTGATTGATGGTGATTGAATATGACAGTAGGTCGTGATTGCATGTTGTTGATTTATGTGAGATGCTACTTCTTATATGTATTATTCACCTTTTTATATTGAATGTAGTTCTCACCCCTTTGTTGTTGTTGTGTCTGTGCTTCTTCAGAAGTACAGATAATCCAGGTACTTAGGTTGCTGGGGTGCGTGTTGTTTGTTCGAGTCGTAGGAGTCGCTCTGATACGTAACACGGGATATTTTGGGGATTTTAAATCATTTGTTATTTGTTATTCTTTCATTTTGTTACGTATCTGTTTTTTTATTAATTTTACGGTGAACCACGATGTTATGTGGAGTTTTCTTGAAGTTGTTGGCATGTGGCCGTAAAATGAATAAATAAATTATTTTCCGCTGTTTATTTCATTCAATAAAAGGAGTTTTGATGTTTTTTTCATGAATGTGACATCCTACTTTATTTTTGGTGTAAAAACTCTGATTATTTTCATGGAATTTTATGTATTTTTCATCAATGGGAAAGTGGGGTGTTACAATTGGTATCAGAGCAAGTCGGTCCATCCGGCCATGTGTAGTAGTTGAGTCTGTCCTTAGTATAGGAGTCGTTGTGTGTTCTGACCATATGTTAATTGTTGAACAGTATGGCAGGAAGGAATGATGTTGCTCTTGCTGGTGCTATGCAAGCCATGGCACAAGCGGTGGAGAACGCCAATCAGGCTGGAGGTGCTCAGTTTCGCGACTTAGCACAGTTCCAGAGCAATAAGCCGCCTGCATATGAGGGAGGTATATTGGATCCAGAGGCTGCACAGAAATGTTGAGGACTCAGATGCCTTGAGGTTCTGATTTGGGATAGTGCTATACTGATGATAAGCTGACCCTAGTAGGGGAAATTTGGGATGAAAGACTGAGTTTTAGATCCTATGAGGGTTTTAACTCTACTGGAAATTGGTTAAATGACCATGGTTTTTTCCTATGTTTGTAGGGAACTTGAGAATGTCTTTGAGATCCAAGAGGAGATTAGACTCTCCAAGTCTACTGGCATGGAAGAGTTTATCTTTGTATGATGCCCAAGAGGAGGCCGGTGCTTTAAGGGATGAGAATCAACCCTTAAATTGGTCTGAGGTTTTGACTCTTCGGAAAGACTGCTCTAACAAAGGATGACTAAGTTCTGTCATATACCTTTAAGAGGTCTTTAGGGTCCTTGTATTAAGCCGAAGAGAAGGCATGAGAACTTCTAAGAAGCCGGAGGGTCCTTGTACAAAGCCTAAGAGGAGGCTGGGATGCTTTTAGGAAGCATGCGGGTCCAAACTTAAGAAAAGTTTCACCGGGAATAATCTTTTCTTTATTGAACAGTTCTAGGGTTTGAAGAAATTCAAGAGATGTTTCACCGGGAATTAATCTGCTCTGGGGAAATGAACTTCTTTGACAATTTTCTAATAGTGACAGTCTGAGAAAAGTTTCATCAGGAATAATGCCTTTCTCTTTATTCCATATTGTATAAACCCAAGAGGAGGCAAGACTGTATATGGAATTCCTATGGGGAACTAGTTTTAACTGTGTTGTAAGAGTGACCACTGGCTTTATCTAATCTTAGACCTAATTGTTGGGGAAAACTCTAAGCAGATCTATACAAGCATATATATATATACAGATGAAATATATACTGTATGTAAAAGAGGGTAGGAGGACTTACAGGTGAGCAAGCTTCCAGCACAAACAAATATATATATGTGCAAGTATGTAAAAGAAAGTTGTTTAAAACTTACAGGTGAGCAAGCTTCCATTGTAACAGCTGTATGGTTAGTTGTTCAAGAAATTAAAGAAAATTTTTTATAACAACTATGAATTTGAACCTAAATCAAGGGGAAGTTGTTTTGAAAAGATTGTTGGGGGCTTATACTCAAGGAGAGGCGCAGATGAAAAACAGTAATCGTACCGTTGATCTGAGAATTGTATCGGGACTTATACAATAACTGAGGCCCAAATTATTGTATTTACAAAGAGGTTGGGTCTTACACTCTATTAGAGGCCCAAAAGTTTATTTTTGTACAAGAGATGGGGCTTACAACTCAAGGAGAGTCCCAGAAATAACAGTGATCGTACCGTTGTTTTTTAAAACTGTACTGGGACTTATACAATGACTGGGGCCCAAAATTATTTAAGTACAAAAGAGAGTTGAGTCTTACACTCTATTAGAGGCCCAAAGTATTTGAAAAAGAAAAGAAATGGGACTTACAACACAAGGGTAGGCCCAGATGATTTTTGTTTTGAAAACGGCGATCGCTCCGAGATTTTTGAAATCGTATCGGGACTTATACAAACACTGAGGCCCAAATTATTTATTTACAAAGGGATGGGACTTACACTCTATCAAGAGGCCCAAAGTGTTTGTTTTAAAATTTAAAATCAAGAGGAAACCCTAATTTTAAATTAAAATGTCATTTTTCAAAGGAAATTTAAATAATAAATGATAAAAATATCAAATATATTCAAAAACAAATTGTATACTTTGAAAAATATTTTGAAAAATCATGTTCAATTACATGAAAGTTTGAAATTCATTTGGAATGAAAAATCAAAATGGGAATTTCATTTTAAAATGTTTAAGAACAAATAAAAATGAAATTAATTACAAAAATTCTAACTATATTAAAAAATATATATATAAATTGGATTTTTTTGTAAAATAAAATATTTAAACATTTTTGTGAATTTTGAGAAAAATAATCAATTGAAAAACACAAATATTCAGAGAGAAATTAATTTTTGAATCAATTAACAAAAATATCAAAATATTCAAAAATTCAAAATTTTGAAAAAGGGCGCCGAGAACACTAAGTTATTGCCCGTGTGCCCTGTTTCTGCAGATTTGCATTTTCTCACTTTTCTCCATGATTTCTCAATGGTTTTGCACGATTCAAGTACCAATCTTATTCGTTTTTGAACACGGATCACAACCATATAGTTTAATTGCATTTATATTAAGTGTGGAGGAAGAAATCAACAAAAAACCTCAAGAACCCTAATTTCAGCATGAACACAATGAAATTCCATACACGATGGATTCATGGCAATTGATTGAGGGTTATTACTCTACATACATGCATAAACAAGATGGTAACTCAAAAATTCATTCATGATGCATGGATCATAGAGTTTGAAGGGTTCAGGCTTACCTCTTGCAGCTGGTGATCGAGTTTGATGATGGAGGTGTTGCAGCTAGGTTCCAATGATCTGGACAACTTCCTTAGGTGCCAAGGAGTGTGTTTGAATGCTTGGAGTGGATTGAAATGAGCTAGAACTGGTTGTGGTACCTCAACTGCAACTCTGTCAAGAACTTGAGCAATTGGCTGGTGATTTTGTGAATTTGATGTTCCAGATGTGATTTTGTGTTAAGGATCACTCATATATGATGTTTATGAGGTGTGTGCATCATTGTTTTGGTTGGAATCACTCTCAATCTCAAAATCCGATAGTGACTTGAGTTAGAAGGCAAAATTGGAGTGAAGAAGAGATTTTGAGTAAAGCATCAGTTTGGGTGCTTTGGTGTACTCAAACTGATCACAAATGAGCTCTATTTATAGTAGAGCAAGTTTGTTTTGGCTGCAGTAGTGAATGGCAACTGCAACAGGTCTGTTGATAAATGGTGATCAAATGGAATCTCAAGTCTCCTCTAGCCATTGACTTGAGGTTAGAGCATAGGCTAGGGGTTCTCTGATTCAGAGATAAGGCTTGATTGAACTTGGATAACATTGTCTTGATGAATGCCACCTCTATGCATCAGTTAAATGCTTGGAAACAAAATTGACCATTTGAAGCATCTTGAATTTTAGGAGTGTCGTGCCTAAACATAGATCCATGGACTTGTGAGGCTGGTGGATCAGTGTTTGTCCCTTGGTTGTTCCCCCTTGATGTGTGCAGATGGATAACCATGCTTGTCATGGCACAAATTGATCAATTCGAGCAACAAAGCACAAATCTGCCTTGCAAAAATCAGTGAAAAGTGCCATTTTCAATGGATCATATCTCCTTGATCAGGTTGAGTTATGGGAGGCTCTTGTACTTTTTAAAGATCCCTCATAAGGTACTATCCATGTATGATCATAGTTTGTTTTGAAACTATTTGGATTCCATTGAAAAATCCTCATGAACATTGATGTTCAGGGCTGGTAACTTAGGCAGATTTTTACTAAGTGTTGAAAAAAGTAATTTTCTTCATTTTTGTCATTTTGATCACTCCATAACTTAAAATCCATGAAGAATTGGAGTTTGAGGTAGTTGAAGCTTTTGTAGAATGTAGGAAGACCTACAAATCAAGCTTTGTATCACCCAAAATGGCTGCTTGGATCACAAGTTATGATCCTTGGAAGTTGGTACCAAAATCATTCAAATTTAGTAACTTAGAATTTTCAAATTTTCAAGATTACCCCTTTTACAAGTTATCTTGGTTTCTTGATCAATTATTGTTCAAATTACATTATAAGTCATATTTTATGAAAATATGAGTCATAAGGATCATTTTTGCCAAAACAGTCATGTTTTGACTTTTGGCTCCGGAGCGGTTCGGCGCGTAAAAACCCTAATTCCCGACTTTTGGGGAATGTATCCTCTGAGGGTCCCTTAGCTTTGTAAATGGATCCTTAGGGTTATTTTGAGCATATTGAGTCACATGTTGAAGTCTTGGATCATCCTCTTGTGAAAATCTCACTCTGGAGGTCCCAGTCGTCCAAAACCCTAATTTGGCGACATCGGTGTAGCGAGGCTCAAAACACTTGGAATGTCACAACTGTGTGCTTAATTTTTTATGTGGGTGTCCTCTTAATCCTTTGTGGATGTTTATACAAGTTGAAGATTATGTCATTTCTTGATTGATCTTTTGTCTAAATGTTCTGGGAGGGCCCAAAACCCTAATTTTTTTATTGTGGTGGATGCTCAACTAGCTTTGGGAGATTGATGAGGCATGAAGGTACATCCATATTGTGGTGATGATTTGCACAATGATGGGAAACCTTGGTGGTCAAAATTTGGGGTATGACACCTCCAGTCAAGCAGAAACTTAGAAGGACCCGATCAGACATGGCCGTCAAAATCAAGGAAGAGGTTCAGAAACAACTTGATGCAGGTTTTCTACCCGTCACCGATTATCCTTCGTGGGTGGCGAACATTGTGACTCTGCCTAAAAAAGATGGTAAGGTACAGATGTGTGTCGATTATAGGGACTTGAACCGAGCAATCCCTAAGGATGAATTTCCATTCTCACACATTGACGTCTTAGTCTACAATACCGCTCAATTTTTAGTCTTCTCCTTCATGGATGGTTTCTCCGAGTACAACCAGATCAAAATGGCTCCAGAAGATATGGAAAAAACAACGTTTATTACTCCGTGGGGAACCTTTTGCTACAAGGCAATGCCCTTGGTTTAAAGAATGCAGGGGCAACGTATCAGCGTGATATGGTGACGCTCTTTCATTATATAATTCATAAAGAGATCGAAGTGTATGTTGATGACATGATCGCGAAGTGCCTGGATGTGGAAGATCACATTGTTAACCTTCAAAAGTTGTTTGAAAGACTGAGGAAGTTCAAGATGAGGTAGAATCCAAACAAGTACACCTTTGGGGAAAGATCTGGCAAGCTGTTGGAGTTTATCGTATGTGAACGAGGAATTTATGTTGATCCAGCCAAAGTAAAAGCCATACAAGAGATGCCCGAGCCAAAAACCGAGAACGAGGTTCGTGTTTCTTGGGAAGACTAAACTACATAGCCAGGTTCATCTCTCATCTCATAGCCACTTGTGAACACATATTCAAGTTGTTACGAAAAGATCAAGCAGTCAGGTGGAATAATGATTGTCAAAAGGCCTTCAACAGAATAAAAGAATATTTGCAAGAGCCTCTTATCCTTATGCCTCCAGTACCTAGAAGACCTCTGATAATGTACTTGACGGTCCTCGAGAATTCTATAGTTTGTGTACTTGGCCAGCATGACGAGACAGGTAGGAAAGAACATGCGATCTACTACCTAAGCAAGAAATTAACCGACTGCGAGTCTAGGTACTCTTTTCTTGAGAAGACATGTTATGCACTTGCATGGGCTGCCAAGCGTCTGCGTCAGTACATGTTGACCCATACTACTCTCCTGATATCCAAGATGGACCCAATTAAATACATTTTCGAGAAGCCAACTCTCACCTGAATAATTGCCCGATGGAAGATGGTTTTGACAGAATATGAAATCCAGTATGTAACTCAGAAAGCCATCAAGGGTAGTGTCTTGTCACATTACCTCGCTCACCAGCCCATTGAATACTATCATCCGATGAGATTTAATTTTATAGACGAAGACATCATGTACTTGAAGGCCAAAGACTGTAAGAAACCATTACCAGATGAAGGACCTGAGCCCGGATCTCGATAGGGATTAATATTTGATGGAGTTGTAAATGCTTATGGCAACGGGATTGGGGCAATCATCATCACCCCTAACGGTTCTCATATCCCTTTCACGGTGAGATTGACATTTGATTGTACAAACAACACAAAGGAGTATGAGGCTTGTATCATGGGGCTGGAAGAGGCTATTGATTTAAGGATTAAGATCCTTAATGTCTTCGGTGATTTAGTTTTGGTTGTTAACCAAATCAAAGGGGAATGGGAGACTTGTCAGGCCAACCTAATACCATATAGAGACTACGCAAGAAGGTTGATGCCTTTCTTTGATAAGGTTGAATTTCATCACGTACCCCGGACAGAAAATCAAATGGCAGATGTGCTAGCGACCTTGTCATCCATGTATAAAGTGAGTCTTTGGAATGAAGTTCCCACAATCAGAATCATGTATCTTAACAGACCCGCTCACCTATTTGCAACAGAAGAGGTGGTGGATGATAAGCCCTGGTTCTATGATATCAAGTGTTTTCTCAAAAGTCAAGAGTACCCCTTTGGGGCATCCAACAAAGACAAGAAGACCTTGACAAGATTGGCTGACAACTTGTTCCTGAATGTCAATGTTTTATATAAGAGAAACTTCAACATGGTCCTACTGAGATGTGTAGACAAACATGAGGCAGACCTGTTGATGCAGGAAATTCACGAAGGCTCCTTTGGCACTCATACCAATGGACACACAATGGCCAAGAAGATGCTAAGAGTTGGATACTACTGGTTAACTATGGAATCTGACTGCTTTAAGTATGCAAGGAAGTGTCACATGTGTCAAATTTATGCAGACAAGATGCATGTGTCACCTGCTCCGTTGAATGTCCTAACTTCTTCATGGCCCTTTGCTATGTGGGGCATCGACATGATTGGACGAATTGAACTAACTGCTTCCAATGGACATCGTTTCATTCTTGTCACCATTGACTACTTCACCAAATGGGTAGAGGCTGCTTCATTTGCAAATGTTACGAAATAATTGGTTGCCCGCTTTATAAAGAAAGAAATCATTTGTCGTTATGGGATACCTAAAAGGATCATTAATGACAATGGGTCGAAACTTAATAACAAGATGATGAAGGAGTTATGCCAGAGCTTTAAAATTGAACATCACAACTCTTCTCTGTATCGTCCGAAGATGAATGGTGTTGTTGAGGCAGCTAACAAGAATAACAACAAGATTGTGCAGAAGATGGTGGTGACGTACAAAGATTGGCATGAGATGCTGCCCTTTGCTCTACATGGATATCTTACTTCGGTGCGCACTTCGACAGGGCAACCCCGTTCTCTCTTGTTTATGGTATGGAAGCAGTTTTACCAATAGAAGTGGAGATCCCCTCTTTTAGGGTCATGACAGACGTGAAGCTTGATGAAGCTGAATGGGTTCAAATAAGGTTTGATCAGTTGAATCTTATCGACGAAAAAAGAATAGCAGCCATTTGTCATGGGCAAGTGTATCAAAGAAGGATGAAGAGGGAATTTGATCAGAAAGTGCGTCCTCGGTGCTTCCAAACTGGTGAGTTGGTTTTAAAGAGGATCCTACCTCCTCAAACAGATTCCAGGGGAAAATGGACTCCAAATTACGAAGGACCATTTTTTGTGAAGAAGGTTTTCTCCAGAGGAGCCTTGATACTCTCAACGATGGATGGTGAAGAGTTTACGCCCCCTGTGAACGCAGATGCAGTCAAAAAGTACTTCGTGTAAAATAGACCCGGTGGACCGCAAAAAGAATGGGTCCAGGCAAAAAAGGGCATCCCGACGAACCATCAAAAAGGGAAGGTTCTGGCAAAAATTAGGGATAAAAGAATAAAATAAATGAACAAACCCGCTAAGTTGAAAACCTGAAAGGGCAACTTAGGAAAAAAAAGGTATCCCGATTGACCGAAAACCCGAAAGGGCTGTCCTGGCAAAAATTAGGGATTTGAAAGCGATAGACTACAGTCTGCATGGAATATATACATCTCATAAGAACTTCAAAGAATAGGTATCAATCCAATCATTCTCCTCAGCAAGCGAAGAATTGAAGCATTTGAAGATATAAGAGCCATAGCAGAGTCGGAACTCGATGGAAATCTATTTCTACATTGCCAGCATTGTACTTTATTTTGCTTTATATATACAATTACCTATTTTTAGGAATTATTTCCTGATGTGAATGCCTATTTACAGGCCAATTTCCATCAATAAAATTCACCTTTACTCAAAAATCTTTCATTTTGTTTTTTACTATTTTGTTTGCTAAAAAGTCCGACATTTTTTATAAACATCGCATTTGGAAAAATTGGAGAACATGCTAAAGATTTGAAATTACTCGAGGTCTTGAATGTTCTAGTTGGTAAACAAGGTTGGCATACTATATTTGGGGCACAATCTGTTAAAATTGCAGGAACCGTAATTCACTTCTCAGCCAACAGCACTAAGCATGGTCACAAATTAAGATTTCAAATTTCTTTGTTCCCTGGCAAAGTGCAAGAAGTCAGCTTCTTACCAATGATGAGTTAGAGGTTCTTTTTCCCCGAGCAAGGATCTACCTTCCAGCAAACAAGAGTTTCTTTCCTAGGATCTTTCGTATCCCCAGCAGTATTGGAGATCTTATCATTCTCATGTAGTAATCATCATTGCATTGCATCTACCCAAATGCATAGCATTTCCATTCGATATAGAGCATTACGCCATAGAAAAATTCAAACATATGCAAATGAAGCATAAGCCAGTCGTGATACCCAGTACAAAATCTTGAATTAATCTTTAGACACAACACATAATATATCCGCACAGAGAATGCCGAGTTCATTCCTCAGCAGATATTTCAACCAACTCCCAAGGCCATAGATCTGATGATCTTACCTTCTGTTTACCCTTTGTTCCCCTAGAGGAGTCATCCTTCTACGTACAGTTTCTCAGGATTGTGAATCCGTTGATTTTGCTTTCTGCATTGAGATCAGTTGATCTTGTCACTCTTTTTCAGAATGTGGATCTGTTGATATTACTCCTTGTCACAATTTCTTGGGTTGTAGATCTGTTGATCTTCCTTTGAGTTACAAATTCGTTTTTTATGTTGTTTCTCATCATTTCTTGGGTTGTAGATGTGTTGATCTGACTTCCTATTTATAGATTCATTGATCTCCTTTTGAGTTACAAATCTGTTGATGTTGTTTCTATTCATTTCTTGGGTTGTAGATCCATTGATCCTAATTTTTATTTATAGATCCTTTGACTTTCCTCTGAGTTACAAATCAGTTGATGTTGTTTCTCTTCATTTTGTGGGTTGTAAATTCATTGATCTTACTTCCTATTCCCCAGCTGTTGAGTCGTAAGTCCGTTGATATTACTTCTTTTTACCTTCTGGGTTTTAGATTCGTTGATCCTACTCCCTTTCTATAGATCTGTTAATCTTTTCTTTTGAGTCATAAGTCCATTGATATTACTTCTCTTCATCATTTGGGTGGTAGATCCGTTCATCCTGCTTCCTAAATTCGTTGATCTTTTTTCTTATCACCAAAGTAGTAGATCTGTCGATCTTACTTCTCTTTACCTTTTAGCTTGTAGATCTGTTGATCCTAATTCCTATTTATAGATACGTTGATCTTTCTTTGAGTTACAAATCCATTATTTACAAATCCATTGATGTTGTTTCTCTTCATTTCTTGGGTTGTAGATCTGTTGATCCTACTCTCAATTCACATATCCGTCGATCCACTCTTTTCATCCATATTCTGTTACCAGATCACCATTGATAAACTATAATCACTCACCATAATCTTTTCACCAAAAAACAAAGATATTACATTACCATTTCCATCTTTTACCCCAGAGTGCAAATTTTATGGTTCTTTTGTATTCAATCCCCTTGTACCTTGAATGTTTGAAAGTTGTTGCTCTTCACACCTTCAGGTTTAAGTCGATTGAATAGGAGCAGCTGTTGCACCCCAAAATTTGCCCTCCTATTCCTAACCCTAGCTGGTATATGCTTCTCATTCATATGCATCTCCATTAAATCATGACATCCATAATCATGCATTTCATTAGGATCCTAAGGCATAGTATCAAGGTATTCTATACAAGCTAAGGTTTCTCTATTCCTGTGAAACCCTCTTCCTCATTTAGGGATGATTCAATTTTCTTCTTCATTTGTCACGTGTGAAAGCTAGGTTTTGGATTCTTGATCAGGTGCAGCTCACTATTCCCCCAAGCTGCGAGTTGCTCTGCTATCAAGACTCCCTAAGAACAATTGGATTAGGTTTTTCCCTGGTTAAAACTATGCAATTGGAATTCATCGGATTTAGGGTTTACATGATCCTGTACCCTTCAATGTCACTTACTTTAAAGTCTTCAATATCACCAAGTGATCCGGGTTTCAGTATTAGTTTAACCAAGAAGGCTTTGAATTAGATTTTTCAAGCCATTGTTTCATCTATGGGTATTCAAGACATGAAGGTTATGGTTTCTCACCTTTGGTATTTGAGCTTGATAAGTGTCATTCAGTTGAGTTTCATTACAAAGTATAAGTTGATTTGGACTTGAGAGTGAAGTTTGGTTTGGATTATTTAAAGAGTAGTGAGTCTTTTGAGTCTATTCTAATCAAGTTTGTCAAGAATTGATTGAAGGATGCCATTAAATTAACTTTTGGGTAAGCGATCTACTTGAAGTTCAAAGGTGTGATCACCTGGTTTCAAGTTTGATTTTAAGTCATATCTCAAGAGATTTAAGGCCATGATACAAGTTTCTTCTCAAGAAATGCTTCAAGTGATTCAAGTTAATTTTGTTGCCAAACCTTTTCAAAAGTGGCGAAAAATTAAAGGATCACCATAAAAAAAATTCATTGATAAAAGATAATCGTTTCCAAATTAATCTAAGATCCAAGGTTTACAAATTGAATATGATGCTACAAGGTTGTCAAATTCAATATTCAATTTCCTCATTCAAAACCTCAATTCAAGAGACACTTTCTATGACCATTTTGAATACATAACTACTTCAAGTTTCTCTTCCATACCACATTTTGTTGCAACCCTAATTCAAGTATTTATATCCATCAAAATTCATGCCCAAAGTTCAAAATCTCCAAATAAAGACCTCACGTCCCATTTTATATTAAGGATCCTTACATCATTTTAAGGCATGTGCTTTCATTTCAAAATAAACAAGATTTGTATTATAAGAAGTTATCATGAATCACCATGTTCATTCAATCAAGCTACATTCAAAGGTTACACGGAACATGGGATAAAAGTTAATAAAGGTTACAAGTTTTGTTTGAACCTAAGACTAAGAAGTTACAACAAGAACAAAGGCTTAAACATGGTGTTTCGTATGATCTTCGTGATAAGCTCCATCATCCTTTGCGTTAACCAACTCAAGTCATCCTCGCCCTTAAGTCAAACCATGTTATCCTACAAGACATACCAATATCAAAGTCATGTCAAAACTCAATTCAAAGGATTTGCCAAAACTAAGTTCAAAACTTGCCAAAAACAATCCATATTCATCATCACAATCAAACCCAAAACAATTTCAATTAAATTCCTCATTCAATTCGTGCCAAGATTCAAAATAATTCATATCCCATCCAAATCATCTTTCACAAACTCATTTCAATCCATGCCACAATTCAAAGTTCAAATCATCAAGTTCGTACAACCAAGCCACAGCAAATTCATCATGATTCATAACCAAAATCAAGTTTTTTTTCAAGACCAATTTATGACTTTTCATCAGACCAAATCACATTTCATACATAAACTCACCCAAGTCATAATTCACATGGTATACCTATTCATTTTCGTGCAAGATTCTAAGAAAACTCATGTCACATTTTTAAGAGCATACCAAAACCATTCACCTTCCAAATGCATCAATTCAGAGTTTTCAAATGACACTGGGACCACAAGAATAGTCCACACACAAGTAGACAGAAAATTCAGACATAGCAGTGCAGAGAAATTCAGAAACAACAGATTCACAAAAATGGAAAAAACATCTTTTTAGCATCAAAAGAAACAACGGGCATACCAAAATGGAGATTCAACAACAAATTTTCAAATAAGAAAACCCTAATGTCCTACTATAAAAATCATGTTTCATTCATCAGATAAGACCAAGAACCCTAGCAGCCATAAAATTCAAAATCTATTCAAACTCATTCAGAAACAACAACAAAAATCAAAAGAAAGAGGAAGAGACAGAATCACGAACGGAAAAGAAAGTTAAAAGAGAAAAGTTCGAGTTGCTTGCCTGAGTACGTTGGCCTTCAAGGGTGAGTTTCCTTCACTTCAAGTCTTTCATCTTTATGCGTTTCTTGGTTGCCCGTATGTGATTTTTTTTTCTTTTTCGCAACGTTTCATTGAAGTTGTGGGTTTAGGGTTTAGGAAAAAGAGCGTTTCGATTCGTCCTTTTGGTTGGGGTTTTGAGGAAACTAGCCACTGATCCGTATTCAGGAAGAAAAATAGGTGAGGGTTAGTGTTGGAGCTTTTGGTTTTTGCGTAGTCGTCGCCGGAGGTGACGGCGATTCTTCGCCGCGAACTATCGCGGGTTCGTCTTCTCCGACAGTTTCTTTTAGCTCTCAGGCAGTTTCTCTTTTCTTGTTTGGGTTTGTTCGTTTTGCTGAGAAACATGTTATGAGAGAGGGAGGGACGAATGAGGAGAGTAAAGAGGAGATTTGTAACGCCCGTATTTAATTAAATATTTTAATTAAATAGTATTGAGTATTTTTCCGAATATTTGTTGACTATGTTGAATATGTTGGTTGATGCTAATAAGTATTAATCGGGTAATTAGTCGATTTAGTCGGGAGAAATTAATATTAGCAATAATATTTATTTTCGTAGAATATTAATTAATTTAATTGATTTAAGTTGTGTTGGCTTTAGTAGGATAATTTAATTAAAAATGATTTAAGTCGTAGAAAATAATATGGTGTTAACTTAGTAGAAGTATAAGAAAATATTGGGCTTAGTTAGATGGTAGTAATAGTGGGGGTGTAGTAGTGAGGCCCAATAAGAAAATAAAATAATAGAATTATTATATTAGGTTTTTAGAAACAAGGAGGAGTTAGAAAGTGGCTGTAAGTGGGAGTTGCAGAAAAAGAGGAAAAATGGGAGCAGAACGTGGAAGTTATGGAGAAGAGGAAAAGAGGAACAAGGGCTTTTGAGAGAGAATTCGTAGAGGCTGTTAGAGCAAGTTTTCAACCGAAAAATAATTTAGAGCAACCTTCAATCCAAGGTAAGGGTGGGGTTCGAATTTTATAACCGGGTATATGATAATTGATACGTGGGATTGGGATTTATATAATTTTCTACTGAATGTGTTGAAGTGTATTGATGAATTGGTTTTGTTTTTGTGGAATTTGATGTTTGCTAGATTGTTTGGTTGTTGTTCTATAGTGTTAAACTTAGGTTGGAATTTGGTTAAATCGATAGAAACCGATGTTTTCGCGGACAAAAGTCGGAATAGATTGCATAGTTGTGTCGAGAAATGTTAGGCCGTGATCGAGTATGATTGTTTTATCGAATTTGGTTGATTTTGTAAGTTTTTGCATTTTTGGAGATTTGGGGGTTTAAGATTCGGATTGAAATCGAAAGTCGTAGAATTCACGTTTGATGGTTCCAAATCACTACTATATGTTTGGTATGAATGAGTATGTGATTGTTTCGAAGAAAATAATTGAATCGGTCAGATTTTCGGACGAAAATGCAAAATCCCGTAGGGCTGTTATGCAGAAAAATTCTGGTTTCGGAAAGTTTGGAAAATTCATATCTTTTGATCCGTAAGTCGGTTTTGACCCCCATTCGAAGCGTTGGAAAGCTAACGAGATGTTATTTCTAGGAAAAATGGTTTTGAGGTCTGTATCTGGTTCAATTATAGCAGAAAATTGAAACCGTATCGTTGTGTTGATTTTTACCATCGTGAATGTGTGCGATTGAGGTGTTATCGTGCAATATGCCTCAACAATGTTAACCGATTAATAATGCAGAGGAATAGCAATAATGTGGGGACTTAGAAATGATAGTAGTAGGTTTTGTATCAGAGTTGAATTTAATGGCAGTATAGTTTGGTAGCAAAAGTATGTTTGTATCCGTAAGTTAAAATTTAACCGTATCGGTAAAATTATCTAGTAGTAATAGTAGTGGATAAAATAGTACCGATTTAGCCGACTTAGCCGAGTCAAGCGGAAAAATTAGTCGTCCAGAATTAGTCGAAATTTGTCGAGGTAGTTCGTATAAATTAGTAGGTAATTTTAGTTGGTTTATTTTGTTGAAATCATGATGAATACATGGATTCGTAGGTACAGATGAGTAAGTTGCTTTGTCCCGATTTATGGGCATATTTAAGTTGCAGGCCTTTGGCCAATGTTGATTTGCAGTTGTTGTTAAGTGGCAGGCATTTGGCCAATGTTGATTTGCTGTTATTGATAAGTTGCAGGCCTTTGTCCAGTGTTGAGTTGAAATTGTTGTTAAGTTGCAGTTGTGTTGTGTTGAATAAGTTGATGTTGTGGTTGTTGTCGCATGCATAGCATAGCATTATTAAGTTGGCCTGGATTGGCAATTTTTAAGTTGGAGCTAATGCTCAGCACGTTGGCCTGGATTGGCAAATGATTAAGTTGAAGGCTTATGCCTTGATGCCTCGATAACCTGGCAGTTTTTAAGTTGGGAGTTCTGCTCCAATGGTACCACATGCATACGCATAGTTGAGTCGCATTTTGTGTTGCATTACTTTTGTTGATAAAGTTGTTGTTGTATTATGTTGATAAAGTTGTGGTTGTATTATGTTGATAAAGTTGTTGTTGTATTATGTTGATAAAGTTGTGGTTGTATTATGTTGATAAAGTTGTTGTTGTATTATGTTGATAAAATTGTTGTTGTATTATGTTGATAAAGTTGTTGTTATTGTTGTGGTAAAGTAGTGAAATTGTATGATTTTAATCTAATGTATTGTTTATCATACTTCTGTTTATATTGTTCGATATCTCACCCCTTCTGCTGATATTTCCCCTACCATGGGAAATGGGCAGGTACTCAAGATTTGCAGTGGAAGTTCGAAGTAACTTTATGAAGTCTTTTGTTGCTCTATGGCAAGTCAAAAGGGTCTTGCTCTGATACGTAACACTCGGGGGATGGACGCTTGTTGTTTATTGTTGAATATGTTTTATGTTGCTGAATTTTTAAGTTGAAATTATTAAGAATTATGTTGTTTTGAAGTTGTTTTAGTCGAACAAAAATGTTTAGTGAATCAAAGTTGAATATTCATATCTTGAAGTCGTTTTGCTTTGAAAAGAAGATATATATGAATTTTGTTGTTATCGATTCATCCGATCAAAGTGTTATATATCTGTTCATATGAAATTAATCGAAGTTGTTTTTAAGATGAAAGTGTAGCATCCTATTTGAATGTTAAAATTTTATAACTCTGATTTTACTATTATTCGCCGGGTAGAAATGGGGTGTTACATAAGTGGTATCAGAGCCTGGTTGGTATGTCCGGCCATGTTGTCTAATGTCGTTTATCCCTTAGTACGCGACAAGTGTGTGGAACACTGTCGGTACTTGTTTGTTTTCCTAATCGATGGTATGCAGGAGTTGGTTTGAAACAAGTGGGGAGAAGTTTACTTCTCAGAGATGTTTGTAGTATGTGAAGTTGAATCAAGGTGATATTGATTGCAGAAGTGCAAGTGTTGTCAGAACTGTGTTGTTGCGAATCGACGAGAGTATGGACTCACGATTTTATCTGTCGGTCCAGTTGAGACATTTGAAGGAGGACGAGTCAGTATGATTGAGGTTTGCTTCTCGGAGGAGAGAGGGCAACGTGACGAATAGTGATATGCAAGTGGAGTATAGTTGGAGTAAATTCGGATGATTTTCAGAGTTGGGTGAAAAGCAAGGATAGTCGGAAGAGTTTGGAAGCAAGAGAAAGAGGTAGAACTCATGTTCACCAATTTCGGTTTTTATTTTCGTATTTATGGAACAGCCTTCAGTAAAAGAGGCATAACTTTCTACTCGTAACTCCGATGAAAGCGATTCTGGACTTTTCGGAAAGTTTACGAAATTCCCTACAGTTTGCATATAAATGTTGTCTTCGGTATGTTTTTGAGGAGAGAGAAAGACACGTTTGAATAGTTGGGTCTGATGCTGATTTTGTTTGGTGGAAGTTTGTATACGGGATTTCTTGACCAGTCCCATTGCAAGGACAATAACTTTTTACTCGTAATTCAGATTTGAGCGATTCTTGAAGTTCTGGAATCTACACGAAATTCCCTTCATTTTGGAATATAATTTTGTGTCTGGGAGGTCTGTATTGAAGAAGATAATCATGTTTGAAGTTGGACAATTCTTGCTGGAAATAGTAAGATGAAGTCAAGTATGAAATGTTTAGTAATAAGAAGAATATCGGAGAAGCACATGGAAGTGTGGCGTATGATAGTTGAGAATGATTAAAGTATAGAAATCTTTGAGGAATGTTAAATAGTAAAGTGAATTGGGTGTTGTTGGCGAGATGTGTCGACATGAGTCGGAAATTTTTGGAAGTTATATCACCAACCAGATGACGAGATGGTATTGTTGAGATTGTGATTGGAATGAGAATCAAGTGTGAAACTATACGGATCATCGAAGTCGTGAGATTAAAAGGAAAGACGAAGGATTGGTTAGGGTTGTCAAAAGTTTTGGACTTGGATAAATGTTTCGATTGAAGTGGGCCGATTTGGATTGTACTTGATGTATCAGAAGGATATTCGATAATTAGGTTGTGCAACAAGTGTGTATAAGGATATATGTGTTGGATTTTGTGCGTTCTTGGAAATAAGGATATTAAGAAAAACGTTTGTGAGCCTTAGAGAAATGGTAGAGCAGTATGCTTAGATAACGTTGAGCACGAGGAGGAAGACGCTATTTTAGTTGGATAATGATGATTTATGCCACCATTATGGTTGTCGGCTGTCTATTGACAAATTGAGGAACTGATCACCCTTAATCTCTTGTTGATAGTAGACGGAATCATGTGGATGGAGTAGACGTGTCTTGCCAACTAGAATAGTATGCACAGTGAATTGTTTGGGGTTGAGCCAAGTGCTTATGAATTGTTTGAGTTGTCGATGCGGATTCCTATATAGGGAAATGAGGCGGACTTGAGGATGTTAGTATGAGGTTCCGAGTTGATCAGTGAGTAGTTTGGAAACTCACTGTTGTGTTCTGGATAACTGGGGTTTTGATTCGTGGTGGATCGAGAATTCGATTGACTTGAGACTTGAAGAATTGTAGAGATAAACCAAGGAGGAAGTAAATGGAAATGTAGGACCAAGATTTGACCAAGGAGGTCGGATAAAGAATGGCGGTGGCTGGTATGCCTTAACGTGTATATAGGAAATATGAATTGTATTTTCCACACTTATTCAGATAATGTTATAACTGGTGTTTGTTGTGGATGTTCTGAGATGCTATGTAATCAGAAGGAAGGCGCGTAGGGTATTTGAGAGTTGAGTTAGCAAGGTGTGAATTATGATTTGTAAGATGAGGTTGCCTTGTTGTGTTAATTCAGATGAAGTTGTATGGAGAATTGTGCTAGTATGAGTAGGACTTGATGAATTAGTCTGTTTGATTGGTTTGGTTAATATGCCATGTTAAGTGTAGGTTATTGAGGCTAAATCTATGGCTATTGGGTGTTAAGCTCTGTTTGGAAGATGATTTTTCTTGTTGAGATTAATTGGACACATGTATCCTTATGTTGTGGTAATGTTGTTATGCGTTGAGATGAATTTTGATGATGTGTTAATACGAGGTGGTGAAGTTGTAGCTTATGTTGACGATAATTGGGAATTCTTGAAAGTATCTATCCTATTCAAGATTTGGAATTGGCTGCAGTTGTAGTTGTGTTGGATATTCGGAGGTATTATTTACGGATCTAAGTTCGAAGTGGTCGGTAATCAAAGTGTAGAATACCTGTTGGTCGGAATTCCGAAGAATTAAGTCGGGAGTCTTTTCTTACGTCTTCTTTGCTAGTCGGAAGTGGATGTGAACTTGGTAGATTTGATGGTTGCAAGTAATCAGAGTGCGCAGCGAAAGCGCGGTGTAGAGCAGTTGGTTCTTATGTAAGTAACAACGATGTTGGTGGTTTGATTACGTTGATGTTGTGTTATGACTCTTGTGCTCTTATCCTTGTTGTTGCCTCGTTACCTAGGGTGATGGTTCGAGTGCAAGTAGTTAATTCCTATGATGGAGGATTAGGGAAGTGTTGCCTACGGCGATGGTAACGATCGTGTTGTGTTCTGACCCGGAGTGAACTTGTGTGTTCTTAACTTGGTTATTCTTTGTGTCTTGAGTTAGTCGTTGGGGGCGTTGCGTAAGCATTGTTTCGTGTTGTTGTCGTTGATGTGATGTATTGTTGTTTGGTGTTAGACGTGGGGTTGCCTTTTATGGCAGGGAAGTTGATTTGTTAGCTGAGATAACATATCTGGAGTGTGGTTCATCGAGTAAATTTTCGAGGACGAAAATATTCTAAGTGGGGGAGAGTTGTAACGCCCGTATTTAATTAAATATTTTAATTAAATAGTATTGAGTATTTTTCCGAATATTTGTTGACTATGTTGAATATGTTGGTTGATGCTAATAAGTATTAATCGGGTAATTAGTCGATTTAGTCGGGAGAAATCAATATTAAAAATAATATTTATTTTCGTAGAATATTAATTAATTTAATTGATTTAAGTTGTGTTGGCTTTAGTAGGATAATTTAATTAAAAATGATTTAAGTCGTAGAAAATAATATGGTGTTAACTTAGTAGAAGTATAAGAAAATATTGGGCTTAGTTAGATGGTAGTAATAGTGGGGGTGTAGTAGTGAGACCCAATAAAAAAATAAAATAATAGAATTATTATATTAGGTTTTTAGAAACAAGGAGGAGTTAGAAAGTGGCTGTAAGTGGGAGTTGCAGAAAAAGAGGAAAAATAGGAGAAGAACGTGGAAGTTATGGAGAAGACGAAAAGAGGAACAAGGGTTTTTGAGAGAGAATTGGTAGAGGCTGCTATAGCAAGTTTTCAACCGGAAAAAAATTTAGAGCAACCTTCAATCCAAGGTAAGGGTGGGGTTCGAATTTTATAACCAGGTATATGATAATTGATACGTGGGATTGGGATTTATATAATTTTCTACTGAATGTGTTGAAGTGTATTGATGAATTGGTTTTGTTTTTGTGGAATTTGATGTTTGCTAGATTGTTTGGTTGTTGTTCTATAGTGTTAAACTTAGGTTGGAATTTGGTTAAATCGATAGAAACTGATGTTTTCACGGACGAAAGTCGGAATAGATTGCGTAGTTGTGTCGAGAAATGTTAGGCCGTGATCGAGTATGCTTGTTTTATCGAATTTGGTTGATTTTGTAAGTTTTTGCCTTTTTGGAGATTTGGGGGTTTAAGATTCGGATTGAAATCGAAAGTCGTAGAATTCACGTTTGATGGTTCCAAATCACTACTATATGTTTGGTATGAATGAGTATGTGTTTGTTTCGAAGAAAATAATTGAATCGGTCGAATTTTCGGACGAAAATGCAAAATCCCGTAGGGCTGTTATGCAGAAAAATTCTGGTTTCGGAAAGTTTGGAAAATTCATATCTTTTGATCCGTAAGTCGGTTTTGACCCCCGTTCGAAGCGTTGGAAAGCTAACGAGATGTTCTTTCTAGGAAAAATGGTTTTGAGGTCTGTATCTGGTTCAATTATAGCATAAAATTGAAACCGTATCGTTGTGTTGATTTTTACCATCGCGAATGTGTGCGATTGAGGTGTTATCGTGCAATATGCCTCAACAATGTTAACCGATTAATAATGCAGAGGAATAGCAATAATGTGGGGACTTAGAAATGACAGTAGCAGGTTTTGTATCAAAGTTGAATTTAATGACAGTATAGTTTGGTAGCAAAAGTATGTCTGTATCCGTAAGTTAAAATTTAACTGTATCGGTAAAATTATCTAGAAGTAATAGTAGTAGGTAAAACATTACCGATTTAGCCGACTTAACCGAGTTAAGCGTAAAAATTAGTTGTCCAGAATTAGTCAAAATCTGTCGAGGTAGTTCGTATAAATTAGTAGGTAATTTTGGTTGGTTTATTTTGTTGAAATCATGATGAATACATGGATTCGTAGGTACAGATGAGTAAGTTGCTTTGTCCCGATTTATGGGCATATTTAAGTTGCAGGCCTTTGGCCAATGTTGATTTGCTGTTGTTGTTAAGTGGCAGACATTTGGCCAATGTTGATTTGCTGTTGTTGATAAGTTGCAGGCCTTTGGCCAGTGTTGAGTTGAAATTGTTGTTAAGTTGCAATTGTGTTGTGTTGAATAAGTTGATGTTGTGGTTGTTGTCGCATGCATAGCATAGCATTATTAAGTTGGCCTAGATTGACAATTTTTAAGTTGAAGCTAATGCTCACCACGTTGGCCTGGATTGGCAAAATATTAAGTTGAAGGCTTATGCCTTGATGCCTCGATAACCTGGCAGTTTTTAAGTTGGGAGTTCTGCTCCAATGGTACCACATGCATACGCATAGTTGAGTCGCATTTTGTGTTGCATTACTTTTGTTGATAAAGTTGTTGTTGTATTATGTTGATAAAGTTGTTGTTGTATTATGTTGATAAAGTTGTGGTTGTATTATGTTGATAAAGTTGTTGTTGTATTACGTTGATAAAGTTGTTGTTGTATTATGTTGATAAAGTTGTTGTTATTGTTGTGGTAAAGTAGTGAAATTGTATGATTTTATTCTAATGTATTGATTATCATACTTCTGTTTATATTGTTCGATATCTCACCCCTTCTGCTGATATTTCCCCTACCATGGGAAATGGGCAGGTACTCAAGATTTGCAGTGGAAGTTCGAAGTAACTTTATGAAGTCTTTTGTTGCTCTATGGCAAGTCAAAAGGGTCTTGCTCTGATACGTAACACTCGGGGGATGGAGGCTTGTTGTTTAATGTTGAATATGTTTTATGTTGCTGAATTTTTAAGTTGAAATTATTAAGAATTATGTTGTTTTGAAGTTGTTTTAGTCGAACAAAAATGTTTAGTGAATCAAAGTTGAATATTCATATCTTGAAGTCGTTTTGCTTTGAAAAGAAGATATATATGAATTTTGTTGTTATCGATTCATCCGATCAAAGTGTTATATATATGTTCATATGAAATTAATCGAAGTTGTTTTTAAGATGAAAGTGTAGCATCCTATTTGAATGTTAAAATTTTATAACTCTGATTTTACTATTATCCGTCGGGTAGAAATGGGGTGTTACATAAGTGGTATCAGAGCCTGGTTGGTATGTCCGGCCATGTTGTCTAATGTCGTTTATCCCTTAGTACGCGACAAGTGTGTGGAACACTGTCGGTACTTGTTTGTTTTCCTAATCGATGGTATGCAGGAGTTGGTTTGAAACAAGTGTTGAGAAGTTTACTTCTCCGAGATGTTTGTAGTATATAAAGTTGAATCAAGGTGATATTGATTGCAGGAGTGCAAGTGTTGTCAGAACTGTGTTGTTGCGAATCGACGAGAGTATGGACTCACGATTTTATCTGTCGGTCCAGTTGAGACATTTGAAGGAGGACGAGTCAGTATGATTGAGGTTTGCTTCTCGGAGGAGAGAGGGCAACGTGACGAATAGTGATATGCAAGTGGAGTATAGTTGGAGTAAAGTCGGATGATTTTCAGAGTTGGGTGAAAAGCAAGGATAGTCGGAAGAGTTTGGAAGCAAGAGAAAGAGGTAGAACTCATGTTCACCAATTTCGGTTTTTATTTTCGTATTTATGGAACAACTTTCAGTAAAAGAGGCATAACTTTCTATTCGTAACTCCGATGAAAGCGATTCTGGACTTTTTGGAAAGTTTACGAAATTCCCTACAGTTTGCATATAAATTTTGTCTTCGGTATGTTTTTGAGGAGAGAGAAAGACGCGTTTGAATAGTTGGGTCTGATGCTGATTTTGTTTGGTGGAAGTTTGTATACGGGATTTCTTGACCAGTCCCATTGCAAGGACGATAACTTTTTACTCGTAATTTAGATTTGAGCGATTCTTGAAGTTCTGGAATCTACACGAAATTTCCTTCATTTTGGAATATAATTTTGTGTCTGGGAGGTCTGTATTGAAGAAGATAATCATGTTTGAAGTTGGACAATTCTTGCTGGAAATAGTAAGATGAAGTCAAGTATGAAATGTTTAGTAATAAGAAGAATATCGGAGAAGCACATGGAAGTGTGGCGTATGATAGTTGAGAATGATTAAAGTATAGAAATCTTTGAGGAATGTTAAATAGTAAAGTGAATTGGGTGTTGTTGGCGAGATGTGTCGACATGAGTCAGAAATTTTTGGAAGTTATATCACCAACCAGATGACGAGATGGTATTGTTGAGATTGTGATTGGAATGAGAATCAAGTGTGAAACTATACGGATCATCGAAGTCGTGAGATTAAAAGGAAAGACGAAGGATTGGTTAGGGTTGTCAAAAGTTTTGGACTTGGATAAATGTTTCGATTGAAGTGGGCCGATTTGGATTGTACTTGATGTATCAGAAGGATATTCGATAATTAGGTTGTGCAACAAGTGTGTATAAGGATATATGTGTTGGATTTTGTGCGTTCTTGGAAATAAGGATATTAAGAAAAACGTTTGTGAGCCTTAGAGAAATGGTAGAGCAGTATGCTTAGATAACGTTGAGCACGAGGAGGAAGACGCTATTTTAGTTGGATAATGATGATTTATGCCACCATTATGGTTGTCGGCTGTCTATTGACAAATTGAGGAACTGATCACCCTTAATCTCTTGTTGATAGTAGACGGAATCATGTGGATGGAGTAGACGTGTCTTGCCAACTAGAATAGTATGCACAGTGAATTGTTTGGGGTTGAGCCAAGTGCTTATGAATTGTTTGAGTTGTCGATGCGGATTCCTATATAGGGAAATGAGGCGGACTTGAGGATGTTAGTATGAGGTTCCGAGTTGATCAGTGAGTAGTTTGGAAACTCACTGTTGTGTTCTGGATAACTGGGGTTTTGATTCGTGGTGGATCGAGAATTCGATTGACTTGAGACTTGAAGAATTGTAGAGATAAACCAAGGAGGAAGTAAATGGAAATGTAGGACCAAGATTTGACCAAGGAGGTCGGATAAAGAATGGCGGTGGCTGGTATGCCTTAACGTGTATATAGGAAATATGAATTGTATTTTCCACACTTATTCAGATAATGTTATAACTGGTGTTTGTTGTGGATGTTCTGAGATGCTATGTAATCAGAAGGAAGGCGCGTAGGGTATTTGAGAGTTGAGTTAGCAAGGTGTGAATTATGATTTGTAAGATGAGGTTGCCTTGTTGTGTTAATTCAGATGAAGTTGTATGGAGAATTGTGCTAGTATGAGTAGGACTTGATGAATTAGTCTGTTTGATTGGTTTGGTTAATATGCCATGTTAAGTGTAGGTTATTGAGGCTAAATCTATGGCTATTGGGTGTTAAGCTCTGTTTGGAAGATGATTTTTCTTGTTGAGATTAATTGGACACATGTATCCTTATGTTGTGGTAATGTTGTTATGCGTTGAGATGAATTTTGATGATGTGTTAATACGAGGTGGTGAAGTTGTAGCTTATGTTGACGATAATTGGGAATTCTTGAAAGTATCTATCCTATTCAAGATTTGGAATTGGCTGCAGTTGTAGTTGTGTTGGATATTCGGAGGTATTATTTACGGATCTAAGTTCGAAGTGGTCGGTAATCAAAGTGTAGAATACCTGTTGGTCGGAATTCCGAAGAATTAAGTCGGGAGTCTTTTCTTACGTCTTCTTTGCTAGTCGGAAGTGGATGTGAACTTGGTAGATTTGATGGTTGCAAGTAATCAGAGTGCGCAGCGAAAGCGCGGTGTAGAGCAGTTGGTTCTTATGTAAGTAACAACGATGTTGGTGGTTTGATTACGTTGATGTTGTGTTATGACTCTTGTGCTCTTATCCTTGTTGTTGCCTCGTTACCTAGGGTGATGGTTCGAGTGCAAGTAGTTAATTCCTATGATGGAGGATTAGGGAAGTGTTGCCTACGGCGATGGTAACGATCGTGTTGTGTTCTGACCCGGAGTGAACTTGTGTGTTCTTAACTTGGTTATTCTTTGTGTCTTGAGTTAGTCGTTGGGGGCGTTGCGTAAGCATTGTTTCGTGTTGTTGTCGTTGATGTGATGTATTGTTGTTTGGTGTTAGACGTGGGGTTGCCTTTTATGGCAGGGAAGTTGATTTGTTAGCTGAGATAACATATCTGGAGTGTGGTTCATCGAGTAAATTTTCGAGGACGAAAATATTCTAAGTGGGGGAGAGTTGTAACGCCCGTATTTAATTAAATATTTTAATTAAATAGTATTGAGTATTTTTCCGAATATTTGTTGACTATGTTGAATATGTTGGTTGATGCTAATAAGTATTAATCGGGTAATTAGTCGATTTAGTCGGGAGAAATCAATATTAAAAATAATATTTATTTTCGTAGAATATTAATTAATTTAATTGATTTAAGTTGTGTTGGCTTTAGTAGGATAATTTAATTAAAAATGATTTAAGTCGTAGAAAATAATATGGTGTTAACTTAGTAGAAGTATAAGAAAATATTGGGCTTAGTTAGATGGTAGTAATAGTGGGGGTGTAGTAGTGAGACCCAATAAAAAAATAAAATAATAGAATTATTATATTAGGTTTTTAGAAACAAGGAGGAGTTAGAAAGTGGCTGTAAGTGGGAGTTGCAGAAAAAGAGGAAAAATAGGAGAAGAACGTGGAAGTTATGGAGAAGACGAAAAGAGGAACAAGGGGTTTTGAGAGAGAATTGGTAGAGGCTGCTATAGCAAGTTTTCAACCGGAAAAAAATTTAGAGCAACCTTCAATCCAAGGTAAGGGTGGGGTTCGAATTTTATAACCAGGTATATGATAATTGATACGTGGGATTGGGATTTATATAATTTTCTACTGAATGTGTTGAAGTGTATTGATGAATTGGTTTTGTTTTTGTGGAATTTGATGTTTGCTAGATTGTTTGGTTGTTGTTCTATAGTGTTAAACTTAGGTTGGAATTTGGTTAAATCGATAGAAACTGATGTTTTCACGGACGAAAGTCGGAATAGATTGCGTAGTTGTGTCGAGAAATGTTAGGCCGTGATCGAGTATGCTTGTTTTATCGAATTTGGTTGATTTTGTAAGTTTTTGCCTTTTTGGAGATTTGGGGGTTTAAGATTCGGATTGAAATCGAAAGTCGTAGAATTCACGTTTGATGGTTCCAAATCACTACTATATGTTTGGTATGAATGAGTATGTGTTTGTTTCGAAGAAAATAATTGAATCGGTCGAATTTTCGGACGAAAATGCAAAATCCCGTAGGGCTGTTATGCAGAAAAATTCTGGTTTCGGAAAGTTTGGAAAATTCATATCTTTTGATCCGTAAGTCGGTTTTGACCCCCGTTCGAAGCGTTGGAAAGCTAACGAGATGTTCTTTCTAGGAAAAATGGTTTTGAGGTCTGTATCTGGTTCAATTATAGCATAAAATTGAAACCGTATCGTTGTGTCTATTTCTACCATCGTGAATGTGTGCGATTGAGGTGTTATCGTGCAATATGCCTCAACAATGTTAACCGATTAATAATGCAGAGGAATAGCAATAATGTGGGGACTTAGAAATGACAGTAGCAGGTTTTGTATCAAAGTTGAATTTAATGACAGTATAGTTTGGTAGCAAAAATATGTCTGTATCCGTAAGTTAAAATTTAACTGTATCGGTAAAATTATCTAGTAGTAATAGTAGTAGGTAAAACATTACCGATTTAGCCGACTTAGCCGAGTTAAGCGTAAAAATTAGTTGTCCAGAATTAGTCAAAATTTGTCGAGGTAGTTCGTATAAATTAGTAGGTAATTTTGGTTGGTTTATTTTGTTGAAATCATGATGAATACATGGATTCGTAGGTACAGATGAGTAAGTTGCTTTGTCCCGATTTATGGGCATATTTAAGTTGTAGGCCTTTGGCCAATGTTGATTTGCTGTTGTTGTTAAGTGGCAGACATTTGGCCAATGTTGATTTGCTGTTGTTGATAAGTTGCAGGCCTTTGGCCAGTGTTGAGTTGAAATTGTTGTTAAGTTGCAGTTGTGTTGTGTTGAATAAGTTGATGTTGTGGTTGTTGTCGCATGCATAGCATAGCATTATTAAGTTGGCCTAGATTGGCAATTTTTAAGTTGGAGCTAATGCTCACCACGTTGGCCTGGATTGGCAAAATATTAAGTTGAAGGCTTATGCCTTGATGCCTCGATAACCTGGCAGTTTTTAAGTTGGGAGTTCTGCTCCAATGGTACCACATGCATACGCATAGTTGAGTCGCATTTTGTGTTGCATTACTTTTGTTGATAAAGTTGTTGTTGTATTATGTTGATAAAGTTGTTGTTGTATTATGTTGATAAAGTTGTGGTTGTATTATGTTGATAAAGTTGTTGTTTTATTATGTTGATAAAGTTGTGGTTGTATTATGTTGATAAAGTTGTTGTTGTATTACGTTGATAAAGTTGTTGTTGTATTATGTTGATAAAGTTGTTCTTATTGTTGTGGTAAAGTAGTGAAATTGTATGATTTTATTCTAATGTATTGATTATCATACTTCTGTTTATATTGTTCGATATCTCACCCCTTCTACTGATATTTCCCCTACCATGGGAAATGGGCAGGTACTCAAGATTTGCAGTGGAAGTTCGAAGTAACTTTATGAAGTCTTTTGTTGCTCTATGGCAAGTCAAAAGGGTCTTGCTCTGATACGTAACACTCGGGGGATGGACGCTTGTTGTTTATTGTTGAATATGTTTTATGTTGCTGAATTTTTAAGTTGAAATTATTAAGAATTATGTTGTTTTGAAGTTGTTTTAGTCGAACAAAAATGTTTAGTGAATCAAAGTTGAATATTCATATCTTGAAGTTGTTTTGCTTTGAAAAGAAGATATATATGAATTTTGTTGTTATCGGTTCATCCGATCAAAGTGTTATGTATCTGTTCATATGAAATTAATCGAAGTTGTTTTTAAGATGAAAGTGTAGCATCCTATTTGAATGTTGAAATTTTATAACTCTGATTTTACTATAATCCGCCGGGTAGAAATGGGGTGTTACATAAGTGGTATCAGAGTCTGGTTGGTATGTTCGGCCAAGTTGTCTAATGTCGTTTATCCCTTAGTACGCGACAAGTGTGTGGAACACTGTCGGTACTTGTTTGTTTTCCTAATCGATGGTATGCAGGAGTTGGTTTGAAATAAGTGGGGAGAAGTTTACTTCTCAGAGATGTTTGTAGTATATGAAGTTGAATCAAGGTGATATTGATTGCAGGAGTGCAAGTGTTGTCAGAACTGTGTTGTTGCGAATCGACGAGAGTATGGACTCACGATTTTATCTGTCGGTCCAGTTGAGACATTTGAAGGAGGACGAGTCAGTATGATTGAGGTTTGCTTCTCGGAGGAGAGAGGGCAACGTGACGAATAGTGATATGCAAGTGGAGTATAGCTGGAGTAAAGTCGGATGATTTTCAGAGTTGGGTGAAAAGCAAGGATAGTCGGAAGAGTTTGGAAGCAAGAGAAAGAGGTAGAACTCATGTTCACCAATTTCGGTTTTTATTTTCGTATTTATGGAACAGCCTTCAGTAAAAGAGGCATAACTTTCTACTCGTAACTCCGATGAAAGCGATTATGGACTTTTCGGAAAGTTTACGAAATTCCCTACAGTTTGCATATAAATTTTGTCTTCGGTATGTTTTTGAGGAGAGAGAAAGACACATTTGAATAGTTGGGTCTGATGCTGATTTTGTTTGGTGGAAGTTTGTATACGGGATTTCTTGACCAGTCCCATTGCAAGGACGATAACTTTTTACTTGTATTTCAGATTTGAGCGATTCTTGAAGTTCTGGAATCTACACGAAATTCCCTTCATTTGGGAATATAATTTTGTGTCTGGGAGGTCTGTATTGAAGAAGATAATCGTGTTTGAAGTTGGACAATTCTTGCTGGAAATAGTAAGATGAAGTCAAGTATGAAATGTTTAGTAATAAGAAGAAGAATATCGGAGAAGCACATGGAAGTGCGGCGTATGATAGTTGAGAATGATTAAAGTATAGAAATCTTTGAGGAATGTTAAATAGTAAAGTGAATTGGGTGTTGTTGGCGAGATGTGTCGACATGAGTCAGAAATTTTTGGAAGTTATATCACCAACCAGATGACGAGATGGTATTGTTGAGATTGTGATTGGAATGAGAATCAAGTGTGAAACTATACGGATCATCGAAGTCGTGAGATTAAAAGGAAAGACGAAGGATTGGTTAGGGTTGTCAAAAGTTTTGGACTTGGATAAATGTTTCGATTAAAGTGGGCCGATTTGGATTGTACTTGATGTATCAGAAGGATATTCGATAATTAGGTTGTGCAACAAGTGTGTATAAGGATATATGTGTTGGATTTTGTGCGTTCTTGGAAATAAGGAAATTAAGAAAAACGTTTGTGAGCCTTAGAGAAATGGTAGAGCAGTATGCTTAGATAACGTTAAGCACGAGGAGGAAGACGCTATTTTAGTTGGATAATGATGATTTATGCCACCATTATGGTTGCCGGCTGTCTATTGACAAATTGAGGAACTGATCACCCTTAATCTCTTGTTGATAGTAGACGGAATTATGTGGATGGAGTAGACGTGTCTTGCCAACTAGAATAATATGCACAGTGAATTGTTTGGGGTTGAGCCAAGTGCTTATGAATTGTTTGAGTTGTCGATGTGGATTCCTATATAGGGAAATGAGGCGGAATTGAGGATGTTAGTATGAGGTTGCGGGTTGATCAGTGAGTAGTTTGGAAACTCACAGTTGTGTTCTGGATAACTGGGGTTTTGATTCGTGGTGGATCGAGAATTCGATTGACTTGAGACTTGAAGAATTGTAGAGATAAACCAAGGAGGAAGTAAATGGAAATGTAGGACCAAGATTTGACCAAGGAGGTCAGATAAAGAATGGTGGTGGCTGGTATGCCTTAACGTGTATATAGGAAATATGAATTGTATTTTCCACACTTGTTCAGATAATGTTATAACTGGTGTTTGTTGTGGATGTTCTGATATGCTATGTAATCAGAAGGAAGGCGTGTAGGGTATTTGAGAGTTGAGTTAGCAAGGTGTGAATTGTGATTTGTAAGATGAGGTTGTCTTGTTGTGTTAATTCAGATGAAGTTGTATGGAGAATTGTGCTAGTATGAGTAGGACTTGATGAATTAGTCTGTTTGATTGGTTTGGTTAATATTCCATGTTAAGTGTAGGTTATTGAGGCTAAATCTATGGCTATTGGGTGTTAAGCTCTGTTTGGAAGATGATTTTTCTTGTTGAGATTAATTGGACACATGTATCCTTATGTTGTGGTAATGTTGTTATGCGTTGAGATGAATTTTGATGATGTGTTAATATGAGGTGGTGAAGTTGTAGCTTATGTTGACGATAATTGGGAATTCTTGAAAGTATCTATCCTATTCAAGATTTGGAATTGGCTGCAATTGTAGTTGTGTTGGATATTCGGAGGTATTATTTATGGATCTAAGTTCGAAGTGGTCAGTAATCAAAGTGTAGAATACCTGTTGGTCGGAATTCCGGAGAATTAAGTCGGAAGTCTTTTCTTATGTCTGCTTTGCTAGTTGGAAGTGGATGTGAACTTGGTAGATTTGATGGTTGCAAGTAATCAGAGTGCGCAGCGAAAGCGCGGTGTAGAGCAGTTAGTTCTTATGTAAGTAACAACGATGTTGGTGGTTTGATTACGTTGATGTTGTGTTATGACTCTTGTGCTCTTATCCTTGTCGTTGCCTCGTTACCTAGGGTGATGGTTCGAGTGTGAGTAGTTAATTCCTATGATGGAGGATTAGGGAAGTGTTGCCTACGGCGATGGTAACGATCGTGTTGTGTTCTGACCCGTAGTGAACTTGTGTGTTCTTAACTTGGTTATTCTTTGTGTCTTGAGTTAGTCGTTGGGGGCGTTGCGTAAGCATTGTTTCGTGTTGTTGTTGTCGTTGATGTGATGTATTGTTGTTTGGTGTTAGACGTGGGGTTGCCTTTTAGGGCAGGGAAGTTGATTTGTTAGCTGAGATAACGTATCTGGAGTGTGGTGCATCGAGTAAATTTTCGAGGACGGAAATATTCTAAGTGGAGGAGAGTTGTAACACCCGTATTTAATTAAATATTTTAATTAAATAGTATTGAGTATTTTTCCGAATATTTGTTGACTATGTTGAATATGTTGGTTGATGCTAATAAGTATTAATCGGGTAATTAGTCGATTTAGTCGGGAGAAATTAATATTAGAAATAATATTTATTTTCGTAGAATATTAATTAATTTAATTGATTTAAGTTGTGTTGGCTTTAGTAGGATAATTTAATTAAAAATGATTTAAGTCGTAGAAAATAATATGGTGTTAACTTAGTATAAGTATAAGAAAATATTGGGCTTAGTTAGATGGAAGTAATAGTGGGGGTGTAGTAGTGAGACCCAATAAGAAAATAAAATAATAGAATTATTATATTAGGTTTTTAGAAACAAGGAGGAGTTAGAAAGTGGCTGTAAGTGGGAGTTGCAGAAAAAGAGGAAAAATAGGAGCAGAACGTGGAAGTTATGGAGAAGAGGAAAAGAGGAACAAGGGTTTTTTAGAGAGAATTCGTAGAGGCTGCTAGAGCAAGTTTTCAACCGGAAAAAAATTTAGAACAACCTTCAATCCAAGGTAAGGGTGGGGTTCGAATTTTATAACCGGGTATATGATAATTGATACGTGGGATTGGGATTTATATAATTTTCTACTGAATGTGTTGAAGTGTATTGATGAATTGGTTTTGTTTTTGTGGAATTTGATGTTTGCTAGATTGTTTGGTTGTTGTTCTATAGTGTTAAACTTAGGTTGGAATTTGGTTAAATCGATAGAAACCGATGTTTTCGCGGACGAAAGTCGGAATAGATTGCGTAGTTGTGTCGAGAAATGTTAGGTCGTGATCGAGTATGCTTGTTTTATCGAATTTGGTTGATTTTGTAAGTTTTTGCCTTTTTGGAGATTTGGGGGTTTAAGATTCGGATTGAAATCGAAAGTCGTAGAATTCACGTTTGATGGTTCCAAATCACTACTATATGTTTGGTATGAATTAGTATGTGTTTGTTTCGAAGAAAATAATTGAATCGGTCGAATTTTCGGACGAAAATGCAAAATCCCGTAGGGCTGTTATGCAGAAAAATTCTGGTTTCGGAAAGTTTGGAAAATTCATATCTTTTGATCCGTAAGTCGGTTTTGACCCCCGTTCGAAGCGTTGGAAAGCTAACGAGATGTTCTTTCTAGGAAAAATGGTTTTGAGGTCTGTATCTGGTTCAATTATAGCAGAAAATTGAAACCGTATCGTTGTGTAGATTTTTACCGTCGTGAATGTGTGCGATTGAGGTGTTATCGTGCAATATGCCTCAACAATGTTAACCGATTAATAATGCAGAGGAATAGCAATAATGTGGGGACTTAGAAATAACAGTAGCAGGTTTTGTATCAGAGTTGAATTTAATGGCAGTATAGTTTGGTAGCAAAAGTATGTCTGTATCCGTAAGTTAAAATTTAACTGTATCGGTAAAATTATCTAGTAGTAATAGTAGTGGGTAAAACAGTACCAATTTAGCCGACTTAGCCGAGTTAAGCGGAAAAATTAGTCGTCCAGAATTAGTCGAAATTTGTCGAGGTAGTTCGTATAAATTAGTAGGTAATTTTGGTTGGTTTATTTTGTTGAAATCATGATGAATACATGGATTCGTAGGTACAGATGAGTAAGTTGCTTTGTCCCGATTTATGGGCATATTTAAGTTGCAGGCCTTTGGCCAATGTTGATTTGTTGTTGTTATTAAGTGGCAGGCATTTGGCCAATGTTGATTTGCTGTTGTTGATAAGTTGCAGGCCTTTGGCCAGTGTTTAGTTGAAATTGTTGTTAAGTTGCAGTTGTGTTGTGTTGAATAAGTTGATGTTGTGGTTGTTGTCGCATGCATAGCATAGCATTATTAAGTTGGCCTGGATTGGCAATTTTTAAGTTGGAGCTAATGCTCACCACGTTGGCCTGGATTGGCAAAATATTAAGTTGAAGGCTTATGCCTTGATGCCTCGATAACCTGGCAGTTTTTAAGTTGGGAGTTCTGCTCCAATGGTACCACATGCATACGCATAGTTGAGTCGCATTTTGTGTTGCATTACTTTTGTTGATAAAGTTGTTGTTGTATTATGTTGATAAAGTTGTTGTTGTATTATGTTGATAAAGTTGTTGTTATTGTTGTGGTAAAGTAGTGAAATTGTATGATTTTAATCTAATGTATTGATTATATACTTCTGTTTATATTGTTCGATATCTCACCCCTTCTACTGATATTTCCCCTACCATGGGAAATGGGCAGGTACTCAAGATTTGCAGTGGAAGTTCGAAGTAACTTTATGAAGTCTTTTGTTGCTCTATGGCAAGTCAAAAGGGTCTTGCTCTGATACGTAACACTCGGGGGATGGACGCTTGTTGTTTATTGTTGAATATGTTTTATGTTGCTGAATTTTTAAGTTGAAATTATTAAGAATTATGTTGTTTTGAAGTTGTTTTAGTCGAACAAAAATGTTTAGTGAATCAAAGTTGAATATTCATATCTTGAAGTTGTTTTGCTTTGAAAAGAAGATATATATGAATTTTTTTGTTATCGGTTCATCCGATCAAAGTGTTATGTATCTGTTTATATGAAATTAATCGAAGTTGTTTTTAAGATGAAAGTGTAGCATCCTATTTGAATGTTGAAATTTTATAACTCTGATTTTACTATTATCCGCCGGGTAGAAATGAGGTGTTACAAGATTTTCCTTTCTTTTTTCAAACAAAAAAAACGTGATTACCCTTTCCAATATGTTTTTAATTCCATCATCATTATAACACTTAATGCCCACAAATGCCTCAACATTTCTGTTTCCCAAAGTCTGCAAGCAGACTTATTCTTTTCACATTAATAGGACCTTTGGGATCCCATGCACGGCCTATCATTCGCTAACGATGCACCCTCCTTGTTTCATCCTTTGATCTGAGTCTTCTGGTTGACTCGTTTCAGATCAACACACCAGATTCGCGCTTGGGGTCAATGGTTTGACTTGAGGGTCCACGGTAGACCCTCCCCCTAGCGCCTTGGGCTCTTTTATGGTGGGCCTTGTTTTTTTTACACCCCTTTTCTACAGGATAGCTCAGCCCATTTATTTTCTTTTTTTTATTTCATTTTACTTATTGTCTTTAACTTTTGTTTTTGCTACTAGTTTTTTTATTTATTTTATTATTATAGTTGTTTAACTCATAAAAAATATTTAAAAATGTGTATTGTTAATTAAATTAAATGTATTTATTTAATATTAATTAATTTATTATTAATTAATTTTATTAAATATTCATATTTAATTTAGTTAACAATTTTGTGTGTTGTTTAAGTTTGGTTTGGTTGTGTAATTCTTGGTTATTATTTCTAGTATGCGATCTTCTCATATGATATGTTCATACCATGATAATATTCGATTAATATTTCACTTGTACATTCAAACCATTTTTAAAAATAAATCCCCGATTCAATGTCGAGCCATTTTTCACCTTGTAAGTCGATCGTTTTTTTAAAGCATCGCCATCAACCTTGTTTGCATCATTTTAAACTTTTTCTTAATAAGCAATAAAACCCTTGATACAACGTCAAGTGGTATTTTTCTCAATAAAATTCAAAACACAATAAAATATGATTAGGAATGCATGCCACGAGCCTTAAGTGGTGGAGAAGGAGTTAGAATGGAGCTTCTCCTTGTAGCACCCCAAAATTTGCCCTACCTTTTTCTGGCTTATGTTTCTTTTTCATTTGCATATCATTTAGGTCATACTCATAATCATATCATTGCATTGGTTCTTTGGCATGGGATCAAGGTGTCTAAGTCAAATCCAAGGAGCCTTGAGCCCTAAGAGGTCTTAATGGGTCATCACCTCATCATATGATCAAGCTTGACAAGAGAATGCAGGGAATCACATCATCCTAGTCAGTGCAAAACTAGGGTTTTGGAGTTCTTGAGTAGAATGCCCCAATGGGCAAGATATTTGAGTTTTTATCACCTCCAAATGTCATATCGCATCTTTGTTAGACAGGATTTACATCATATTCAGAGGAATTTGGATTTGGAGGATGTGTTATTTTCTCCTAGACTGAGGGTTTAAAACTAGGGTTTGCCATGAAATCAGTTTATTTCTGATTTCTTGGGTAAAACTTGATCTCAGGGTATTCTGCATGTCCTCAAGGGTCTAAAGATGGGAGATTGCCCATTGATTCATTTCAAAAGAGGTTTAATTGGTCAATTGGTTGAGAATTAGGAAATTTGGGGAAAAGTCAACTGGGAAGAGGAAAAAGTCAACTCCTGGCTTTTCAAGGTCAAATTCATGAAATTCAAATTACATATGTTCATTGGACAAAATTTGATCAAGAGATGATGGAGGAATCATGAAAAATCAAAAAATGTACAAAGTTTCTATTTTTAGAAACTTAGGGTTTCCAAAAATGGCAAGTTTGGACCATTTTGCACTACACTTTGAGGCTTCCTTTCTTCATGATGAAAGCTCCAAACTTCAGGCCCAAGTTGAACCAATTGAAGATCACACTCTAAGCTTCAAATCCATATAAAGAACTCTTCCATCGGATCAAAATTGAGGGAGTTATGATCAATCAAAGTTTGGTAAAATCAAGGCAAATCTCAAGTCATGGCAAGGCAAGTTCAGGCCTCCAGGCCATAATTTCATCGAACAGTTGGCGTGCCAAATGTCAAGCCAATTTTCTCCATCAAGAAGGCTTCAAATGAAAAATTGTTGAACATCAAAGTTGTTCATCTCCATGCCCTGTTCAACTTTGATGTTGGACATTTTTTCATTTGAACAAGTTATGAAGGTCATACGAGGGCTCGAACATGGTGGTTTCATGCTGAAAGTTCACAAGTCACAACGCCTTGCTTGCAGTCCAAGTCACACACCCATACACCAGTTGCGGTTCCTTGTTTTCCAAGCAACCGAGTTAATCCTAACTAAATGAGTTAACTAACTTGACTCGGTGAGTTGAGTCTAACTAACTCCGACCCTAGCTCCAAACCCAAACCTCATTCCAAACCTCTCATACTCCAAACCTAAAATCTATTTAAGAGATGCTTCACTCATTTTCAAGAACCTTCAACCATTTTCTCAAATTTCTCACATTTCACTCTCATTTCTCTCTTCACTTTGCTACAACTTCTACTTCTCTCTTCCAAAACCACACACAAAAGCTCTTATTTCTTGAAGAATAATCACTTTTTACATTGAAAAGTGATTAATTCTTGGGCTAAACTTCATCTCTCGGTTTGCATTGGTTGGATTTTCTGGAATTTCAGCTTGTTCTTCTTCAATCCAAGGGTCTCTCACCATTTATTTTGGTGCAAGTTGGATTTTGGGTGGATTTTTGCTCGGTTTCGACGCGTTTCGGCTATTGATTGAAGAATCTCTGGTTTTCTTTCATTTTCTGCACCAAGATTACTTTGCAACAATTACCAAAGCAAGTCTCCGCTTTGTAGGTTGGTTTTTCCTAAGTCTCCACTTGTTTTAGCTTATTCGTAACTTATTCGATGTAGATCTTTGTGGATTTTTTATTTGGATTCATATGCTTGAATATGATTCTTGATGTGGTTGTTAATTGAATCCAATTGATGTTTGTTGACTGTAATTCAATGTAATTTCGTGCCTAATTGATTACATGTTCATTTGGAAGTCTGAATAAGTGATTTGCTGTTGAAAAGTGATTTTGGAACTGGTTTTTTTTGCTACTGTCCCAGAGTAACCGGTTAACACAAAAATAGTGTAATTATGTTAACCGGTTAACATATGTATTTTTTGCATATTTTGGCTGATTTTGAACTGTTAACCGGTTACTCACCGTTTGTTAACCGGTTAACACTGCTGCAGAATGTGATTTTCTTGCATTTTCTTGCTTGTTTGACATCCTTAACATGTTTAAACTTCATGGATCAATGCATTGATGATTGGTGGATTATTTTTGAGCTATTTTAACTCACACCACAGTACGAACTTGATTTTACGACACGCGTGCCTTTGTTTTTCATCATTGAACATAATGTTTGCATTGTAGATTATTGATGTGATGAACACATGATGCACACACTTTGAGCTTATTAATTGCTAATTGATGTTATGTTGCTGGAATGACTATGCGCATGTTCATTTGCTTTCCATTTCAAGAGATGTATACTTGTTTTTGACTTGCTCATATTCTTGACAATGTGTATTCTTTTGTAATGTGCATTATAACATGTTTGATTTCAAGGATTGTTCACCATGATTTGTAATGTGATTGTGATCGTGTTTGTTTGATGAATGTACAAGGCTTGATGCATGATAATGGTTGTTCATGATTGAAATTGTTTGTTAATGCATGTTGTCTCTAATCTTCCACTGCTGCCTGGACACATATATGTTGTAGTATGTGCTGCCAAATGCTTGTTACACCCATTTTGTATGATGAACATGAGCTGTTGTTTGCTGTTTGGTATATGAAGCTGACTTTACTGTTGTTCTGTTGCATGTGGGCTGTAATAGCTGTTGTTTTCATTATTTCCTTCCATTTGCTTGTTTGACCAAGTTCTTTTACTTAGGATTTCTTGTAAATAGTTTTTAAGCTAACCTTTTCATGTAGGTGCTAAGGGTAAGTAAGTGTGTGGATGTGATTCCACATACACTTCTTTCTTCCATTTTCTCTTATGTCCTTTAATCATTCAACTTGTGATCATGATGAGCATTTATATGCTTTCCTTGAATAACTTCTTTCTTCTCCCTTTTGAGTTACAACTCATCTTCTACTTTAGAAGTGAGTTGTTTAATTCACTCTTTTTCTCCTTTCTCTTAGGATTAGGTTTTGTAAACCACATCAACCATAGGAACATCCATGTATGACAACTTTAGGGTTTGAGTCTTAGTCTCCCTCGTTAGATTTCACCTTTTGCTTCCCCTTTTGAGTCTCTCTTCTTCTTACTTCAAAATAAAGAGTAAAAAGACATGTAATAATAGACTAATGAATATTGCATGTGAGCCTTGTATGTGGGAAATAGAAAGAGGGGAGTTTCTCTCCACCTTTCTAGAGTGTTTAGCATACGTCCTGTTAGGACGACCATGCGACGCATTCGATCCTATATCATAGACTTGAATGCAATACGTGTTACAAAACACAAAAAACAATCAAAACACTTCTTCTTAAAATACAAAAACAAACAATAACGTCTTTCCTTCGGGAATTCTCTTCTCATCTCACTCACTCTCGTCGTACAAACGTGCTTCTCCTCGTTCTCTTGCAAGACGGTAACACACTCGATTTAGCGAGCCTGCAACACCTGAGCTAGAACGTTATCCATTCCCTAAAAAACACAAACAGTTTTCCCTAAGTGAGGGGAACTACGTCGCTCTGATTCTCATGTCCCCGATGAGATATGTAGGCAGTGGGGTAGGGCCCATTCGAGCACTTCTTTTATTTTCCCTACATTTGCTTCTTGTTCTCTCTCCTTTCTTTTTTCCCCCTTCCTTTCTACCTTTCTTTTCCAGTAGCAGCGGATCTCCAGTCGACGACACCCTTTGATCGAGACAACAAGCGTGGATCCCATCGGGTACGATGGACGCACTGGGTGCTAACACCTTCCCTTCGCGCAACCGACCCCCGAACCCAGATCTATTGGTCGCAAGACCATGCTTTTCCTTCCCCCAGGTTTATGCAGTGTTTCCTTTCCCTCTCTTGGGATAAATACACATTGCTAACGACTCTGTTTCGTGCCACTTTCGCGTTTGTACTTGGATGAAAATCTCAGGAGCGACACTCCTACACTCACTCCGAGTATTTTGAACACAAGGCGCTCGACTTGGTCGTTCGAAATATTCACCTCTACCCATAGTCTTTAGTGCAATCTTAATCATAAATAAATTTCTTTTAAAACTCTAAAAGCAACATCAACTCACCAAACTTTTTTTTCGCCTTCGGACATCATCCGAAAACCCTTTTTCAAGGTATAAAATCAACCAACATGCAATCATTTCTCAAGCGTCCGAACTACGGAGCTCTGATTCTTCACTTCTTTCAAGTAAGAATACGTAGGCACAAGGGCACCAATCCTTGGCGAGCACCCTAATAAAAAAACTAACCTCATTTCCCTTTAGCAAGTTAACTTTAAGATTAGAACACTCATTCGAGCTAGACGACTTAGATGGTTCCCATCGAGTACGATGGATGTGAGGGGGTGCTAGTACCTTCCCCTCACATAATCGATTACCGAACCCAGGATATGGTTGCAATGACCACGATCTTTCCCTAAAGGTTTTATCGATATTTCCCTTTCCCTCTTTTGGGATAAATAAAATTCGGTGGCGACTCTGTGTCATTTTTTCGCATAGCGACAATATCCTCCTAACTCCCTCTCTTTGGGTTTGCCTTTGGGGAGAGAACACCAAGCACCTTTGTGTTTTCTTTGCTTGCTTGTATGCTAACATCACTAACCTTATCCAAAGTACAAAAATGTGTGTTATTTCTTTTTCTTATTGTACATGGTAGGGACTTGCAATCATTTGATCAAGTTGGGTTTCTAAATTAGGGTTTTTGTTCCCAAAGTCAAAGTTTTGGTCAACAAATGATTCACAAGAGCTTTCATCTCAAGGCATGGCCTATAATCTTAGGTCACATTCATGACAAGCTTCATTCAACATCATTGGATCAAGATAAGTTCAATTTTGGGGTATGATTTCAAAGATGATTCAAGTATGGTTCATGTGTTTATTTCCATGTCATCTTCATCCAATTCTTAAGCAATCGTCAAAGATATTCAAATGGAAATCAAGCTTCCCTCATTTAGTGTACAAGTGTTCATAAATGGGCCTTTGCATGCAAGAAATGACAAAAAATTATAAGTTGGCACATGTTTGGTTGGCCTAAAATCAAGTATGGCATGTCACTTGGTCCAAACACCATAACTTCTTCATTTTTCAACATTTTTTTAATCTTATTTGAGCCAAATGTCACATTTAAACTCCTCTACAACTTTACTTCAAGGTCCAAACATGAATTCAACATCTAATTCCATCCATTTTGGGATTTGTTCAGCTGCCCATGTGTGTACAAAAGTAGGCTCAAGACCTGGTCGACCTAATGTCTGGCCTAGAATTTCAGGTCACGGCCCCAACTTTGAATCAATGCCATTTTCAATACAAACATCCTTTTGATGTGGTTCCTTTTTCATTTGATTCTTTGCCATGAGAATATCATTTGGCAAAAAGAAAATCTCAAAACGCACAAGTAGATTTTATTTGGCCTAAGCTCAAACATGGTGCCTTGAGCTCTGCTTCTTGATCAGCTTCAGGTCATGAGTTTCATGTCAAACTCCAATTTGGGACCACAAGCACATGTGAAACCTTTTTGGCAAAGTAAAACGTGTGTGAACAAACACAAAACGACTTGTTTCAAGTGTCAATTCACACAATTCATGCCATGCTCACACAGTTGTAAATCATCAAATTTCAACCCTAATTCACACGAATTCAAATCTATTTCACATGTGTGAGCTCATCAACACTTTTCCTATAAATAGAGGAAGAGTTTTCCTTTATTTGCAAGCTTTGAAAGTCAAAGAAACTCTTTAACCATTTGAACCTGATACCTCAAAAAACCAGTCAACTATTTCTTTGATTCAAACTCTTTTAGCTTCGAATCTTTGCCCAGAATCACTCACTGGCACCTTCTGAAGCTAATTGTATCGTTGTCGTTCCTTGAAGTTACTTGAATCAAGCTCTCCATTTCCACCATTGTTGACCTTCGAAGTTTCAACTGAAAAGGTAGTTACACGTAACATTTCTGAGCAAACAAGTTACCACAGTGTTCGCCTTGTTTCACTGATCAAAAGCCCTCTTCTACCTTAAATTTATCTTTTGATTTATTCATTTAATTTTATTTTGAAAAACTAGGGTTCTTCACATGTTTAAGAAAATTCTCTTTGCTCAAATAAAATCAATTGCTCTGATGCAGAGAGACATGAACGATGAAGTGTTTAGAAGTTGAATCCATGATTGCTTCATGCTAAAAATAAGAGTTCATGAAGTTACAGAAATCAAATCCTGAGATTGAAGATGAAGTGTGTTAGAACAAGATTTGTTCATGACATATTTTCCTTGGGTTTTGAGGATAACAGAGTATTGAAAGAACAATGGTTTATTTGATGTGTGTTACATGTGTGTAGGTTCTTATACTTGTAAATATTATTGTCATAATTTGTTTTATATTAAGCATGCTTTGAGAGTTGCTACATTGCTAGCTTCTGGTGGAAGAATCTGAAGAACACTTTCTAAGTGATGTTTGGCAAAGACTCTGAAGCTGAAGGCCTCAACATCGTAAGAAGCGTCATAATTGTCTCTACACTTAGTGAATGCAAATTGGCTTCTGGTACCATTCAGAGTTGGTGATAAAGCTGAAGTTGTTCGTACTGCAGAAAGTAAGTTGTATTGTCAAATCAGTTTGTCACCTAGAGTCTACAGATTGTAAGGCTCAAGAAAAGCTTAGATGTTTTATGGATATCTACTCTCAACGGTTCTAATAGTAAATAATCTCTTGAAGACTCAAAGGTTAAACATGTTACACATTTGATTAAGATCTTCTGGTGTATCTATCTTCAACGACTCTTGTATTATGGAGTAACAGCAAATACTCTTGATCAAGTTACCTCCTCAACAGCTAGTTTCTGAAAAGGCTATAAATATGGCTGAAGGTTCAAACTGAATCTTTAACAAGGATAAACCAGAAGAAGGAGTAACAAGATCAACAATTATCAACTCATTGTATATGCATATTTTTCTGATGTAGGTTGTAATTGTAAAATTCTTAAAATTTCTTACACAATGTATATCTTAGAAATCTTAAGTGCTTTAGGTCCTTGTTATGGTGATTCTATGTACCTCTGATACTTGTATCATGTACACCTTGTTCTCTATTATGCTGAGCTTGTTCAACAGTTTAGATAAAATTCTTGTGTCATTGGGATACAAGCAAGGAAGTCTCGAGCCAAGATGCTTGATCCACGTAAGTCTCTTTCTATGTGCTTGAGCTGTGAAAGTCTTAATCAAGTGGATTGATTGAGCAGAAGTCATGTATCATTGGGATTCAAGCAAGGAAGTCTCGAGCTAAGATGCTTGATCCACGTAAGTCTCTTGCTATGTGCTTGAGAAGTGAAAGTCTTAATCAAGTAAATTGATTGAGCAGGAAAGTCTTGAGCTAGTGTGGCTTGAGTAGGATAGATCTATTCATGAAATTTGAAGCAGTAAGTCTTGACCAAGGAGGTGCAAGCGGAGGTTCATTTCATGGAAACTGGAGTAGAAGTCTTGAGCCTGAGAGGCTTGAGCAGAAATGCTCAGTACATGGTATTGGAGCAGTAAGTCTTGACCTGGGAGGTGCAAGCAGAGAGGCTCGTTTCATGGGACTTAGAGCAGAAGTCTTGGGCTGAGAGCCTGAGCAAGGAAGTCTTGGGTTCGTGGAACCTGAGCAAGAAGTCTCGAGTGAGTAGCTTGAGCATAAGTCTTAGACCTTGGGTCTGAGCAATTGTAAATTCTTATGCATAATGCATAAGTGATTGTAATTATGTTTTGATTATAGTAAAAATCTCTTGTGAAGCAAGTGGACTGGACTACTCTTAGTTAGGGGAGGAACCAGTATAAATCTTTGTGTCTTGTGTTATTATTTATTTGCTTCTGTTAACATTTTGCTGCTAAGAATTAACCAGAATTTGAACACCAGTTTAGATTCTGAACTCTAATCAGATGCAAACTAAGAAAACAAAAAACACAATTCAACCTCCCCCCCTCCTTGTGTACTTTTCTCACCTTCAAAGTGATTCGCGCGTTTTTTTAAAAAGCTAGCTGTAGTGCCTTATTTTCAAACATTTTTCTTTTTTCATTTTTATTTTATTTCATTTTCTTTTCTGATTTTTATTTTAATCATTTTTAATGCTTTTTTACTCTATTTTTTTTTCATAATTTCATAAAAAAAATTCTACCACATATATTTTTTGCTTCATAGCGTTCACCCACACCTTCTTTTTTAGAGCCTAATTGATGCTGACAGGTTCAAAGTCCACCATCATGGCACTCTGTATGACTTCTCCTTCAGAATCAATCTCAGTGTCTTACAGCAACTCAAATTCTGCAAGTCTTCTTGGTTTCTATTTAACTCTTTGTGGCGTATGGAAACCTTCAGAAGCAGGACCACCTACAGAAGCTCCACCTTTAGAGGTTTCATCTTCAGAGGATGGACCACCTTTAGAGGTTGGACCACCTTCATAAATTGGGTCACCTTCAGACTTAGATCCATCATCAGAGTCAAACTCACCAACATAGTCAGAATCTCTTTTAGAGTCAGAGTCATCTTCAGATTTAGACTCTCCTTCAGAGGCAGAAATAGACTATATTGTTGAGATTGATTTAGAGTTGGATTGAGACTTGCTCCAATCCCATGCTTATGATTCTTTCAATATGATATCTCTGCTAACTTCAACTTTGTAGGTAACTGGGCAATAGAGCTTATAAGCACCTATAATGTGGTAACCTATAAACAACATGACTTTGCTTCTTTCATCCAATTTTCTTCTAGTAGCATCTGGTATATGTTTATAACATAATTAATCAAACATCTTGAAATGGTTGACATTTTGCTTTCTTCTAGTTCACTTCTCAATAGGAACTACTTTCTTTAACTTCTTTGTTAGACATCCATTAAGCACATATATTGAAGTAGCAATTGCTTCACCCCACAATTGCTTAGGTAGATTTTTCTCCTTTAGCATGTTCTTTTTCATATCAAGCAGAGTTCTATTTCTCTTTTCAGCAAGAACATTATGTTGTGCAATGGAGCAATACTTCATGCTCAATACCATGTTCCTCACAAAATTTTTTGAACTCTGTTGATTTGAACTTACCTCCATCTTCAGTTTTGAGGATCTTCAATCTTTGTCCACTTTGATTTTCAACCTTCATTTTGAACTTCTGAAACTCAACAAACGCCTCATGTTTGAACTTAACGAGTGTTACCCATGTCATTCTTGTGAACTCATCCACAAATGGCACAAAGTATTTGTTCCTTCCAACTGAAGGTACCTCAAATGGACCACATACATCAGAATACGCCACACCCAAAGCATGAGTTGCTCTTGGAGGCATTTCTGATGAGAATGACAATCTTGGTTGTTTGCCTCTCATGCATATATCACATGATTTCTTTAGTGCCATAATATTAATAATTCCATGTACTAGATGATTTAAACTCAGATGACTGCAGCTTCTGTTGTTTAGATGCCCCAATCTCTTGTGCCATAACTCACTTTCCCCTTTAGCACTTCTTGCACTAAGGCAATGAGTGTCTGTTGTTGCAACATTCACCTTTACTGTTCTGTTTCTTCTCAGTTCAGATTGCATAATCAGCTTTTGATTACAATCATATAACTTCAAGAGATTGTCCTTCATGGTTACTGAAAATCCTTTTTCAATCAGCTGACCTACACTCATCAGATTTCTATTCATGCCAAGAACATACCATACATCCTTGGTCAGTACAGTTTTGTCATTGTTCAACTTAACTCTAACATTTCTCATTCCTTTAGCATTCAGATTCTCATCATCAGCATATCTGATCTTAGTCTTTTTACCAGAGTCAAAAAGCAACCAACCATTGCTTGTTTTCAGTTAGGTGATTTGAGCAACCATTGTACATATACCACCAGTCTACCATTGATTTACCTACATTTTCATATGTAAATAATAACACAAGTCCATCATCAGAATCTTCTCTAGCTATGTTGGCTTTTTCACCCTTGCTAACCTTGTTTGACCATCAATCAGCAGCAAAATGGCTAAACTTATTACAACTATAACGATGAACCCTTTCTCCTGTCAAACTTCTCATTTCCCTTCTGAACATTCTGATATTTCTTATCAGAATTGGAGAGTTCTGACTTCTGAACATCACCACCATAATTCTTCTTGTTCTCTAGTCATGCTTGATTCTAGTTCTTCTTACCAGAAGAAGCTTT